>CM050527.1:40301756-41501756 GCA_027563665.1 Antrozous pallidus
ATTTGTGGAAGAATGGGCCTTCCTTCCCTTCTTCCCCTGGCTGCTGGCACCGCCTTGGTCCAGTCAGAGCTGCCTTTCCACATTTGCTCTACCCTGGAGCCACCTTTCCTCCTTCCCATGCTGCCCAGAGGCCAGAGCTGCTGGAGCAGTGTAGAAGACTTGCATCATCGCCATGGTGATGATACAAGCATCCCGCCCCACACCCAGCTGCTTGGGGCCTGCATATGCAAATTAACATAACATCTTTGTTGGGTTAATTTGCATACTCACTCCTGATTGGCTGGTGGGTGTTGTGAAGGTCTGGTCAATTTGCATCTTTCTCTTTTATTAGTGTAGCTGTTGAGTCTTTAAGAAAATCTTGTGAGAGGGGGTACTATTTTCCTATTCTACAGATGATAGCATATAAGTTCACAAAAGTTTAAATGCCTTGTCTAAGGCCACATAGCAGTAAGTGGCAAAATTGAGATCCATATGCAAATATGTCTAGCTCTAAAGCTTTCTCTTTTTCTTATTTTGGTTCTGGTATTCCCTGCTGGCTTACCAGAGGACCAATATTAGTGCCTCCTATAGAAGTCAGAGTATAATAAACAGAGATGTCATCATAATTGGAGGAGAGGAAACTTAATATAAAGAATCATCTCTAATAGGGATATAATAAGGAATTGTCTAAAAAAAAAAAGTAAATAAGAACTCTCACAATCCAGTGATACGAAGACAAACAACTCATTTTTTTTAATGGGAAAAGGATTGGACTAGATATTTCACTGAAGAAGATATGTGGCTGGTTAAAAAGTACATGAAAGACGCTCAATATCATAAGTCATTAGGGAAATGTAAATAAATACCACAATGAAATGTCAGTTCACACCCTCTAGGATGTTTGTAATAAAAAAGACAGACAATATCAAGTGTGGAGAAACTGATGAGGAACTCAAAAAGTTAAGCATTTTTAGCTTTAGTTATATAGCTGATAGACTTGGTAATTTCAAAACTGGAACCCTCATACAGTGCTAGTGATAATGTTAAGTGGAAAACAGTGTGTTGGTTTCTTAAAAAGGGAAACAGAATCTCACTGTACCACTCAGTGATTCCACTCCTGGTTCTTTACACAAGAGAAATAAAACATGTCTACACAGAGCCCTGTGCAAGAATATTCAGAGCAGATTCTTCTTAAGAGCCAAAAACTTGAAACAACTCTCATGTCCATCAACTTGTGAATGAATAAAGGGATGTAGCCATAGAGTAGACTATTATTCAGCTGTGGAAAGGAATGAAGCACTAAAATTTGCTCAACATGGATGAACTTTAAAGATATGCTAAGTGAAAGAAGAGACACAAGAGCATATGCTGTGTGAGTCCATTCATATGAAAGGTCCAGAATAGACACATCCACAGAGACAGAAAGTAGATTCGTGGTTGCCTGGGGTAAGAGTGGGGATTGACTGAAAATGGGCACAAAATGAGGTGATAAAAACATTGATAAAATTGGATTGTGATGATGTACAGCTCCAACAATGTACTAAAATGATTGAATTATACACTTAAAATGGGTTATATAACTTTTTAAAAAGAAGTAAAGGTAACTCTAAGGGGCATAGGAAGAGTATATATCAGGAGCAGCCACTCCCTCTAGGGTCAGTTAGAGCACCCTAAGATGAGCTTCCCACATCACAGATTCCACCTCCCCCCCACACACTCTCCTCCAGCCATCTGCCTTGCCTGAATGTCAAAGACATTTGAAGCAATCAGACATGAATTCCAACTTCCCATTTTTCCTTACCCAAAACCTCCTCCTCCTTTCTCCAGACCCTTTTTTCAGTCTCGGAGCTGGCTGCGTGCTCTTCGTCCATCTCGGAATGTCTTCTGGGCTCTGTGCCCTCTCCTTAAAGTCCAGCCTCCCCTCCTCTCCTCTCCACGGCCGTCTGCAACTCGTCAATGCTCAGGCCTCTTCCACCTGAAGAAAGAGAAAAACACCCTCTTCAGCTCTGCACCTCCTCTAACTGCTTCATCTCCTCTCCTTCCTAACTTCTCCAAAGAACAGTTGGCAAGTAACACATTTCCACTCTTCCCCCATTTACAAGTCAATGCACAGCAATAAGGCTTCTGCCCCATCCCTCCAGTATATTGCACTCTGAAAACAAAACGATGACTGCCTTCCAATTTCCCAATCACACAGATTTTCTTCAGACTTCATCCTACGTGGCCCCTCTGGCCACTCTTCTACCTGGGCTTTTGAGACCTGTTTCTCCTGACACCGGTCAACTGCTGAGACCACCTCTTCTCATGCTCCTTCCCACTACCCTTCTGCCTGGGGCTCCCCAATGTTCTGACCTGGGCCCTGTTCTCTTCTCAGACCATACCCCTCCCTCAGCATCGCTTCACTCTCATGCCTTAGTCAACCACCTCTGGGCTGGTGGCTCTGCAAACTGCTTCTGGCCCAGGCTTTGCCACCGAGCCTGGGAGTCAAGAGATCCAACTGCTTTCGGTAAATCTCCATCTGGGTGGTCTCCCCGACCCTGCTCCTCCTCCACGGCTCCCTACCCCAGTAAACATCACCACTATCTACCTAGTTACTCAGCCATATACCTTGGACCGATCCTCATCTTCTTTTTCTCCCTCACTCCCCATAACCAAATTACAAAACTGTTGCTTTTGTAACAGTTTATAAATCTCTTTATAATGGATGCCTCCTTTCCATTCTTAGTGCTATTGCCTGGCTAAAAGGCAGTATCCCTTGTAGTGTGTATTTGTATTTGTTCTTAATCCTAGATGTGGAATTATCATCACTGGACAAGAAGACCCTGAGGTTGAAGCCCTTCAGTGATGCTGATGTGGAGCCTGATCTGGGGGACCCTTTGTTATGGACCAGGGGTTGCCATAGAACAGGAATCAAACTCACTCAGAGGACCAAGCAGGTCAACCTGATCAGCGAAGCTGGGACGTGAGTAGGCAGGAGAGCGACGGGGACTGAGGTGCCTGTAAAACATGAAGACAGCGATGCCATTCTGCTCCTGTGGAAATGCAGGTACAGAGTTGCCAAATATGCTAATTCCCCCCTCCCAAAAAAATGCTCAAAATTCAGATTTTTATCTAAAACCTTTTTCAATCTTAGAAATGAATTCAAAATATTTCAGGCCAGCCAGGGTGGCTTAGTGGTTGAGCATCCATCCACCTATGATCCAAGAGGTCATGGGTTCAATTCCAAGTCAGGGCACATGTCCAGGTTGCAGGCTCGACTCCAAGTAGGGGGCATGCAGGATCTCTCCCATCATCGATATTTCTCTCTCTTCCTTTCCCTTCCTCTCTGAAATCAACAAAAACATATTTTTTAAAAATTTTCAACACATCACGTAGTCAAACAAGACATGTCTACAGGTCTGATGTGACTTCCACCAAGAAGGTTTTTGGTGGGGCGTGGCTACAGTGTTTGGACTGATGAGAGGGCACAGTCCTTTCGTGGCCATGTGCAAGTCCCAGCCTGGTGGGCGGAGCCCTCCCAGCACAATGAGAGCCAACAGCTATGATTGTAGGTTTGAACCTCTGGTCCGAACACGTAGCCCCACATGCCTAAGTGATGCAGGCTGCAAGTAAACAAAGCTTCATCAGGTGCATGTAATTGAGGAGGATGGAAACGGGAATGTTGTAAACGTCTCGACCACCCCCTTACTTTGCCTCGTGGCATCTGCTATAAAATAAAGACACGGCTTGTAGTCTGTGGTGCTGTCTCTTCATGAGGAAGCGGTGTCCCACCGAAACCCAGCTTTCTTCTCTTGCCTGTCTTTTCTAAGCCTTCCAGCCGTCCCCACTCAGGGTCACCCTTGGTCTTGCCCTTCTATCTGCGGTGGGACATGGTAGAAGTGCCGCTCTGGGAAGATGTTTCTGGCAGCGGAGTGCACAGTCCCAGCTGGAAGGAGAGGGTTCCGGCAGGGAGAACCAGCCGCAAACCCAGGTATGGAGGGATGTGGACCTGGGCTAGGAGGATGGAAGCAGAGAGAGAAGGCCATGGACATGCCCCTGCCCCATGCCCTGCCTAAGTCAACTGAACAAGACCAACGAGACATGAGGTCTCCACGGCATCCTTTCCCAAAGGAACCCAGCATGGTCCGAGTGCCTGCCTGCATTTCAAAGTCCTTTCATCCACGATACTTGCCTGCATTCCTCAGCCCCGTCCCGTGGTCTCGAGATGCTGAGGGACCTTGGCACCATCCATATGGCCCAGAACTGCCAGTGTCTCACTCCGTTACCTTATGCAAATGGCAGGCGCCCAAGCCTGTTTCTCCATCTGGATACCCACAGGAAAGCCTTCTGGAGAACCTGACCTCCTCGCAGAGACGGGGAGGAGCCGTGAGGAAACATGTGCACCCCCCCCACACACACACACCTGTGCAGAGGGAAGGAGAGTTGCGATGTAAGTCACTAAGGAGAGAGACCTGAGCCAAAGGGAGGCGCGGACACGTCGTTAGTATGTGCGGTGTGCGGCTGTCTTTTGAATATTCTGCTTGCTTGGTTTTTAATTTCCTTTTCTTATGTGAATCTTTCTCCCTCATAAATCTTTGCATCTCAATGTTCTTCTTCCTTTGTGTTCTGAATGGGGAGTTCTCACAGCCCCTCCATGATTAATCTACTTCCCCAAACATGGCCGGTTCGAAGCAGCATTGTACCCAGGTATTGCTTTTGAAGGCAGGTGCCACCCTTCTTCCTTCCCCTTGAAGGACAGGTCCTGCTGGGAAGGGAAGAGAGAGGTGTGGAGGAGAGGAGGTGGGCAGGAAATCCGCCCTCTGCTCTCTCCTCCTCTCCCATCTGGCCGAGCTTACACTCTTCAGCGATTAGAATAAACAAACCAAGCAACAGGAGCTTTTTGTGACTCTGACAGCTGGCTGATCACAGAAACAAGACTTGCAATTCCCCAAGGAATGGCACTTCGCCCAGAATCGACAGTAAGTGCCCCCTGGTGGCAATCAGAGGTACCCTCTCTGAGAGGCAAATCCTATCTGAATTGGATACTCAGCTTTATATGGTGAAAAAAATACAATTGGTATCTTCATCATTAAAAAAAACAAAAAAAAAAACAGGGAGAAAGCCTTCCTTTGGTATCAAGAGGAATCCAATGTGCAAGCAAATGTGTGCCACTCTCATTAAGCCTCAGTTCTCTCACAGAGAGGCCCGGAGTAACCTCTGGGTGGGGTTCGAGGTCGTGGTCACCAGGGGCGGGGGGGGGGGGGGGGGAGACTGGGGGGGGAGGGCTGGAGAATGACTGCTAGTGAGTATGAGGTTTTGTTTAGGATAATGAATATGTTCTGGAATTACATAATGGTGGTGGTTTGCACATCTTTATGAATATGCTAAAAATGACTTAATTGTATACTTTAAGAGAGTGAATTTTATTTTATGTAACTTATACATTTCCTTTTAATTCAGGTAGTTCTAAGTTTATGAAGACTTCTGAGCCCCTGGTTAGAGTTCACTACTCCCTCTTGAGCACAACTTAGCTCACACTTATTGTAGGATAGCGTGATTTGGGAGCAATATTCCAGCTTCCTCCAATTTTTATGGGTTCTCCCAGACAGGCCTATGTCTTGTCTGATCCCATATCCTCAGCTAGGCATAGGGCTTGAAACTCAGCACACAGCCAGTGGATACAGGTTGAACTAAAGAGACTGTCTACTTTCCAAGACTTTATAATACACAGCAATATTGAGCAACCCATATTTTGAATATGATAATTATTACATACATACCATGTGTAAAGCTTTGGTGGGATAAAAATGAAGATGCATTGTCTTTACCTTTGAGAAATTTACACATGTTTTTGGTGGAAATGAGTATATTAAATAACTACAACACAAGGCAGAAAGTACGTGCCACGTGAATGGCATAAGGATCCACAGAGCTCAGTGAAGGAAAGCGTCATGGCCTTGGCATGATGAGGAAGACTTGGTGGAGGTGGAGGCATGAAGATGGGCTTTAGGGATGGAAACAAGACGTTCAGATGAAAGCTTCAGCTGAGGCACATTTCAGAGGGTTATGTTGGCCCGGAATGCGAACACTTTCAATGTAGGTCAGGAAAGGGAGGGGGAAGAGGCAGGTGACTCTTGAATTGTCACCCACATTGACTGCACAAAGAGATGCTGAATTGGAGGAGGAAGCTTTTCGAAAAAGAATGTCTTTGGAGAGAACTACTGGGCACAGATAATTCTACCCTCCTCAGGAGGATACCTACTCCTCATCTCAACCCAAAAAACAGGCTTTGATGGGGCAGTCTGCAGAGCTTAATGGGTATCTCCAGCAGTCTGAGGGACACAGGACTGCTGCAGAGCGCTGAGGTGGGGGGAAGCTGCACCGCAGCGTTCACCTGGGCAAACGGTGTTTCTCATGGGCCAGATGCGGTCCCTGGGGAAAAGGGAGTTGGTATGGTGTGGTTTGGCCGCTGTTTAAAATGACCTATTGCAAGGGCGAGGGGCCTTGACAGAAAAGAGCTGGAGATTAACTGCTGCTGGTACCTAGCGCTGCGGAAGCTCGGGGTTGGGGGGAAGGCAGTTGAGGGGGGAGGAGGGAGAGGGATGGTCTCCGAGGAACCCATGAAAGCCCCTCAAGGGAGCAACAGGCTTTAAAGTCTGGAAGGTCCAGAGGTCATTTGCTTGGTCACCCACATAGTACCAATCAACTATGAACTTTGCTGCTGTAATTCCCCTCCTTAACCCCCTTTTGCTAATCTCCCCAGCACTCCAGAGCCTGCAGGGACCAGAAACAGGTTTGTAAAATGGAATGAGAAGGGGCATGAGAGGAGGCGAGAGAGAAGCAGTTGAGAACCCTTCTCCTTCCACCTTCACATCTCACACATCCAGCCTGTGGCCTGCCCTCGCTGGAGGAGAGAAAGGAGGAACTCCAACTCCCAATTAAGGTTGAAGTTGCAATTCTGACCTAGGACTGCCATTTTAATTTCTCATTGCCACTTTATTATGCCACTTAGAAAATGACTGAGTGAGTACCTCTGAGAAACATTCTTTGTCCTGTCTGGGGTGAGGGAGAAATAGTCCTGGTGCAGATTTAAAGAGAGAGTGGGAGTCCAAAATAAATTTGCTTTCAAATGCTATTCTATCAGTTGTGCTTGTTCAATGCAGGCATTACAGACAGAAACAGAAGGGCCTTGGGCAAAGGTCCATAGGTAGCCAGATCCAAGCTCTATTTGGAAAAGCAAACATAGATGGACTTGTCTCTCCCAGGGATTGTGTTGGGGGGTAGGGGAGGCTGGAAAGTATCTGGGCCTTCAGTGCCAAAGTAAAGGCTCACTTAAATCCTGGCATGAAATTTCAGTATATTTGGGTGTTTATTTTTACACTAGAGGCCCAGTGCACAGATTCGTGCACTGGTGGGATCCCTCAGCCTGACCTGTGGGGAAGGGGTCAAAACTGGTTCTCTGACATCCCCCAAGAGGTCCCAGATTGAGAAAGGGCAGTTCTTGGCTGATGCACCAAGAATTGGGCTCCCTCCTCTCTGGTTCTGGGCACATCACCTGAGAACCACAGCTGCCAAGTCACTGCAGCTCAGCAGCTCCTGTGTTGAGTGTCTGCCCCCTGGTGGTCAGTGTGCATCATAGCTATTGGCCAATTGGCCAGTCAGCTGGCCACTTAGGCTTTTATTTATATAGATAATATATTTTAAGTACTTGAGATCAGTAAAATAAAGTAATACATTTCAATAAAAAGTCAGAAGAATAAGTAATATGTAGATATATTGAAATAATATAGTAAACATTCTAATATGAAAATAAAATACTGCTTAAAGTAAGCACTACATACAATAAAGTTTAATTGGAGTTAAAAATGAAGTAGTATTATGATCTTTTTAAAATGATAGTGCATCAGTGATGTCATTATTGAGCTGTGAAAAACTTTCCAGTTGCTGAAAACTTCTTTCGGAATTTATGTTAGTTAAGGGAATAGAAGCAATAGAAGAGATAATTTCAGGCTATGCTTAAATCTTTTTCTCTTTAGTGGTCGACAAACTCTTTAGTCAACAGAGCCAAATATAAACAGTACAATGATTAAAATTTCTTTTGAGAGCCAAACTTTTTAAACTTCTTCTAATGCCACTTCTTCAAAATAGACTTGCCCATGCCATGGTATTTTGTGGAAGAGCCACCCTCAAGGGGCCAAAGAGCTGCATATGGCTCATGAGCCGCAGTTTGCTGACCACTGCTCTAGCTGATTATTTTCAAAGAATCCTATCTCTTGGTTGAGAACTTTGAGGAGGTTTTTGTGGGGAGAGGGGACAATGTTTTGTTTCCTTGCAGAAACTATTTTTTCCCCATCTATAACAAGCTAGTTTCTTTTTTGCTTCAAAGAAAATATTTCTTATTTGTCTTCATCTTCCTATCTTGACTCATATAAATGGAGAGTCTAATGCAGACTCCATATTAATCCCAGTAGTGTTCTAATACAAATAGTTTCCATTTGTTGGAAAATCTTTATAACAACATTTCAATAATCTATCTATATAAAACCCTAATATGGAAATAGACCAAACAACCGAACAACCAAACAACCACCAGGGAGTGTGTACAGAACATGGCGGGCATCAGCAGTAGGTGGCAGAGCGTAGAACATGGCAGGCATCGGTGGTGGCAGGATGGTGGAGCGGGTGAGGGGGGAGGGGGGCAGACCAAGATAAGATGCCGGTCACTGTTATTGGGGTGATTCTCTGGTGGTTACTGAAAATTCTTTGCTCCCACGTGCTGCGGTTCTGCTCAGTGCTCACACCTGCTGTCAGTGTAGGGGTGCAAGCAACGGATCCGATCGCTTGGTGCTATCAGTGGGTGTGAGCAGTGGCTGCCTGCCCCAATTACCCCTCAGGGCTTCTTCACCTCCCCCTGCTCCTGAAGGGTGATTGGGGCCCGCAGCTGCCGTTACACCATTGCTGACACTGGCCTGGTGGGACCTGCAGCCAGTGCCAGAGCTGCTGCTCATACCCACTGCCAGGGCCGGGCTACAGTCCTGATCAGTGGGTGTGAGTGGCAGCTGCTGGCTCTAATCACCCGGAGGGCTTCTCTATCCCCACCTCCCCCCGCCTCGCTCCTGAGGAGTGCTGTCAGTGGGTGCGAGCAGGGCTGGTGCCATCAGTACATGGGAGTGGTGGTGGGAGCAGGGCTGCCTGCTGGCAGACAGAAGTGGAAGGGGGGGCCCAGTGGGAGGGGCTGGGCAGGGGCATGGAGGATGGACTGAGACCTGCCCCTGTGCCTACAGCAGCCTCGTGGTCCACAGTTCCTTTCAAGATGCATGAATTCATGCACTGGGCCCCTGGTATATCCTATAAATTCATTCCGCAAGTATTTATGGACTGCTTACCATGAGCTGGCACTGCGCTCGCTACTGGAGATAAAACAGTGAATGTGATTGTTCCTTACCTAATCTCATGGTTAAAACTGAGTTTTGGGCATTGTATTAAAAGACAATTTGGACATAAAAAATCTCTCAAAATATTTTAGATTTTATTAAAATCTGCTCAAATTAACCAAGGGGGGGGAAAAAAAGACAATTTGGTGGAAGGAGGGCTTATTTCCCAAGCCAGCCCTGCCAAGTGGTAAAACCAGGGTCACAATAAGTGTTAAGTACTTCCCTTTTCCCAAGTCTGGAGCCATCCCATCCTGAGAGCATGATTTCAAGATTTCTATCTTCCCTTTTACACTGCAGGTTACTACCACTCCCCGCACTGCACACATCACACATCAAGTTTCTGTAGGCATCCCCAAGGCTCTCACCTGTGCTGACTCACAGTGCCTTCAGCCACCACATGGGCTCTGTCATTTTCCAACCTAACCGGCTCTGTCTTCCCGCAGACCTGCTGAGACCTTCCCAGCAGCGCCCACTCCGTGTTCTTCCTACCCCATGCCCCAACCACCTGCAGGATGAACCGCTGCTATTGTTCATACAGGTCAAAGGTGCTGCTCATGAAGCCTGACAGGTCTGGCCCAAGCTGCCAGAATGCAGGGTGTGGAGGAGGCGGCCTGCCCATTATGCAGGAGGCATGATACCCAGATGCCAATATTCCATTGTCTCAAAAGGGGTCTGATGTGCTAAAATTCTCAGAGATGCTGATGCTGCTCATATACTAGGGCCCTTCTGCTCTATAAAGCTGTGCCACATTTTCATGGAAGTGTTGGGAACAGCTCTCTCCAACCCAGTGTAACAAACGGGGTCACCCTTCATTACTCAGGTCCCAAAGCGGTGTTGTCTGGTGCTCCTGATGTCTTAGGTGGACTCTAGAAAACCATCTTTGGCTTCTAATCACATCAGGATAATTCACTCTGAAAGGCAGGCCAGGGCAAAGAGTGACAACTGCAGTATTCCCAAATGACCCTTCCCCCAAAGAGGACATTCAGAAACCTCTGGCTTGGTGAACCCCGTTAATCTCTTAGGAGCCATACTCCCTAAATCTGTTCCCTTCATTTGTGGTCCAGTTTGATTCAAGGATAGATTTCAGAATGAAGAAAGAGCTGGTTAGATGTTACATATTCAGACTCACTCACAAACGTCTCTCCTCTCAACGTGAACTTCGCCTTCAGAGAGACGCTGGTGGTCAGATTGTGTCCTGTTGCCAGGATCTGGAACACAGGCCTGGGTAGCTGTGTAGTCAAGAGAACAAACCGACCGGTGGGTAAGGTTGGCTTTCTTCTTTGTAACTGAAGGTGCTTAGTCCTGGGACACCTGCAGACAAGGCCTGGAGTTTTCCACGGGAAAACAGTCTGGATGTAAGTAAATACACATCCGTGAGTTCCAAGTTCTGCATGCTTTGCCATGATTTAAGTCTCTTTAAAGATGGGGTGGGAGGGTACAGTTCATGCAGATTCGAGCCTAGCGCTGCGCTCTTAGCTTCAGCAACCCCTACTTCCAGGATTTCTATGTAATCTACTACACGTGCTAGACCCCAAAACACTGCCCTCCACACCCAATTCTATCACTGTCCTCACTTCCTACTCTACCCGGCCAGGCAAACTAGGGGATTCACTCCCACTGCAGCGGCCACCAGACCTGCAGAAAAGTATCAGCCGGGAGGGGGGCGGGGCGCGAGGCCCCCTCCGCGCGCAGTCTTGTGGGAGTTGTAGTTCTCACAGCTCAACTGCGGGACGGGCGTCGCCGCGGGACTGGTTCTCCCGTGCTCCTCCGCGCGGCGTCACGGGGGGAGGGTTGGGGAGCCGGTCCTGGCTGCGGTCGGCGGTGGGCGTAGGGTGCTTGTAGAAAAGTGGGACCCAGCAGTCTGTTGGGGGGTCGCTGTCGCCCAGGAACTCAGGCTGGTTCCTGTGCCTTCTAGAGTGCTGGAGGCCAAGTTGGGATATAAGTTTAAGGTTCCGAGAGGCGAAAGATTGGGAACTGAGCCCCTCCGCCTCGGGCTGCTGCTGGAGCGGCCGGCCCCACGCGGGTTAAAACTCTCAGGGAGCCCCCCTTCTCCCACCTGTCCCTTACCCCACCTTCCCACCTGGGGACCTAGGTCTCGGAGTCGCAGCCGTCCCAAATTGGGGCTGGGTGTGCGCGCCCGCTGCTTCCCGGGAACTAGGGGGCGGCTGCTGAGTCTGGAAGCCCGTGAGTCAGGTGCGCGGGGGGCTTCACCATGGTCACCCGAGTCTTCAGGGTGCGCAGGTGGGCGCCCGCGGGCGTCCTGGCCTCGCTGGCGTACTGGATCCACCAGCGGCGCGTGGCCCTGGCCGAGCTGCGAGGGGCGGACGGCAAGCATCCCGTCGACCGGAGCCTGTTGGAGTTGAAAATGGTGCAGGTGGTGTTCCGACACGGGGCGCGGAGCCCGCTCAAGCCGCTCCCGGTGGAGGAGCAGGTAAGAGGGGCCGGGGGCTGCTGGGCCCAGGACTGGGGGCCCTACAGCGGGGGCCAGGCGCCTTCTCGGGAAAGCACCTTTGGAATTTTATCCTCTCGGAGCCGGGTTCGGGCTTGGTCCAGACGAAGTGGAAACAGCATTCGCCAGTCCCTCTCCTGGCTCTGGAGCAAAGAAAGGTGCTGGTCTGGAGCTCGCCACCGCTCCACCTCTGGGGCTCCCCGGGTTGCGGCTGTGCAACCTCCCGGGCGCCCTTAAGGCCGTGCCCAAGCGCAGTTAGCATTGCGCTGCTTTTGGTGCCTATACTTGGTCTCGGCATCTTGTTAAAATGCATATTCTGATCCAGAACGGGTGCCTAGGGCCTGACCTCAAGTACCAGGGGAAGTGCATTTCCATGTGACGGTTTTTGAAAGCTGTCAGAGTTGCAGCGGCCTTTGTGACAGGAACCACCCTAACCGAGATCAGAGTGGCTGACAAGTCACTGATTTGGGATCAGCTTGCTCAGGGTTCACAGGAGACAGTTTGAGATTTCCCAGAAGGCTTTTTGGTAACAAGTTCAGTATCTTTTTTTTTTTTTTCTAGTCGGGGTTTCTAAACATATTCAGGATGGGATTTGAGGTACGAAAAAAGTTAAAAATTGGCGACTTTTATGGTTCTAAGGTCTTAAAATATACCTGATCAGGAAAATTATGATTAAAGCACGCGTTGTTAGCTTTTTAAATACTCTTCTGGATTGATTTCTTGGGGAGAGCCAGAAAAGGCCTCTGGCCTCCCATTGCAGAGGGGCGTGGAACTGAAGGACTGGCTTTCAGTGCAAATGATTGTGCAGCTGGAAGCCTGAGGCCCAGCCCCCACTCTCACCTGTGGAGGCCAGTGCGTTGTCAGCCCTCCAGGTCAGGATGTCCACACCTGGTGGATGCTCTTCAGAGTCACTTTCCAGAAACCCTCAGGGGTGTGTTCTCACATTGTGCACTGAAACCCCGGTTTTAAAGGTGGCCACAGATGACCTCCAACCTTTAAAGCTCTTCCCACATGAGGAAATCTTGGGTGGCACTTCATTCTTCTACAGGGTTTCTCTAGTTAGCCTTTCAATATGGCTGTTCCACTTTCTGGTGCCGGAATTTCTTTTCTTCCTCCCTCTATGCCTTCCTCCCCTCCTTCTTCTCTCCCTTTTTCTTTCTTTTTTTAATCCTTTACTTTGCCTTTGTGTATTAGGACACTACATTTTCCTTATGATTTTGCACCTAGCCCATCTCTTTGCATTCTCTCTTATTCATTTATTCTTGGTACAGAAAAACTGAAAAATAACATATAGGAATAGAGGACCCATATTAAAGACAAGATTATGAGTAGTAGCAAAGAACAAAAGTCTGAATGTCTAGGCCTGGACTTAGTGTGTACAGTAATGTACTTCCTGGAGAACCTATTTTTAAAAATTTTTTAAGGGTTCCCTCCCGAGCTGGGTGTGTGTAATGGGTATCTTTTGCCTTTATGCTGCCTTTTGCTGCCTTTTGCTGCCTTTATACTGCAGTTGTAGCTCAGGAAGAATGCCAACTTCATCTGTCCTCTTGTCTGTATAGCCACGGGATAATGGGACATCCGAGTCCATGGCCTCACTTTTCAGTTAGGAAAGGCCGTTACTCTCCTACCTGCGCACATTCTCCAGATTTTAGGCAGATGCACTGAAGATCTTTGGTTATCTTGCATGAAGTCTTGTGCATACAAGTGGGATGTGGAACTAGCTCTCTGTTTGAGCTGCAAGCTGATGTCATTGGCCTGCTGTCACTTGTTTTTGGAGCTCTTCTCTCAGGCTTTCTTCTCAAGATCCAATTTATTAGAAGTTGCTACTGGGATTTTCTGATCTTCCTGATTCTACTATTAATTACAGACAAAGGGACTGCCGGGCGACAGTTCTAAAACTAAAATTGCCTTTGGTAGTAGTTTCCAGACTTCTGACTGGTTTGTAGATAAATGTGACAAGCCACTTCATTCCATTATCTCAAAAATCCTTTCAAAGTAGCATTGTGTAAAACTAGGTGTCTTACTGAGTTGTTTTCTGATGGCTTGAATGGCTGTGACTTAACTTTTCTTCTGTTGGCTCTGCTCTGGAAATAAAACTCTGGAACTTAATTGGCCTTTTTTCCCTGATGATTAGATTGGATCCAAATACGTATTCAAAGATAAAGTTGTCCCTGCTTTCATGTTTCTCTCAGCTCCCCTCTAGATGGTGGCAAAGTGGCCTCCAATTCGAGCAGGTTCCTCTGGTTTTGTAAAATGAAATGCAACCTATTTTAGCTCCACTGTTGATTGAGGCATTTGACTCTATATTTACTTGATAATGTAAATGAGCTGGAAAGCATAATGTAGTCTTATTGTTGCTTCATACCTAGCCACAGCTCAGCTAAGCGAAGGGTTTTCAGGGAGCACTGCATGGAGGATGTGCTGGCCAGTTTATTCATTCCTTTGGAACAGGGTTCTTAGCCTGGGGGGACATCGGACTCAACTGGGGAGCTTTAAAGAAAACTGATGCCTGGGTTCTCTCCCGAAGATTCTGATTTAATTGGCGTGGAGCGGAGGTTTGCCTCTCTGTTGACTAATGAGTTTGCCGACCACCGGCCTGGAGCAGCGATCGCCCACCGACCGGTGGTCCCTGCACCACTGACGGTCTGTAAGATCCAAAGGGTCGGCAGCCACTGGCCTAGAGCATCCAGACATGGAAAAGGCTTCTCTGGTGAAGCTTTAGAAGGGTCTGGACTGGGCAGCATTAAAAAAGTGCGGCTCCACCCCTCATTGATCTGGATGTGGTTAACTCAGGTGGGGTTCAGACATTGGTAACTTAGTAAAAATTTCCCAGTGACACCAGTGTGTGGTCAAGGCTTAATGCCAGTGCTTTATTCTAAAAGTCCACACCTGGAAGGTTTGTTTCGTTTTTTGTGGATTTTTCTTTTACTTGGAATGTTGCATATCGATGCCAGAATGGTATTGTCTGCATAGGACTGTGCTTTGGTGAGATGTTCTCTTTCTGTGTTGAGGAAACCGTGAGAAACGGTCCCACGGAACTCACTGCGGTGACTACTGAAAAGATGTCCGTTATATTCCTCTGTCCTCTTTCTGAGGACTCTTGGGAGGAATGTGTGTTAGCATTTGAAATGGTGATGGCTTGCTTTTATCTCTAAGCTTGTCTAGCTGATCAGGCTTCTCTTTTTACCAAAAAGCCAGAAAGCTTAGTGTTGAATCATGGCCCGCCTACAGCATATATGTGGATCTTCATGGTGTGCATTTTTGAGTAACTTTATCACTCCATCCACTTCTTTTTGTTCCTATGCTGTTAGTCTTTGTCTTTCTTGCTTACTTTGACTTGGTTGTCTAAGGTTTTGCTCCCATCTGCTTTAAATTGGTCCTTGAAAATGGGGTATAAATAAGTAAAATTATAAAGTTAGTCTTTGCCACTAACACAGGAACAAGAATGAGAGTGTATCTGTGGGGTGGACATGATGTATGGAGCTGAGGTGCTGTTCATTCTTGGAAATCTGAGCATGTGTGCTCTGGACTTGGCATGACCTAGATTTTCAGGAGCCATTCCCGGGAAGCGCCAGAGATCCTCTTTTGGAGACTGTGCCTAACGGGAGGTTTCTTAGGCTGCCTCGGCCTGTGGGCTTGGTGTCAGGACCTGCGCTAGCCACTGGGCTTATGAGGAGGGATAATTCAGTCTGGGCTGTAAAGATTACAATGTGGTGAAGGAGAAAGACACACAGATTTTGGTTATGGGACTATGCAGGGAGCACTGGGAACACAACAGAGGCATCTCAATCTTAAAATGTCCCTGCTGAACTCAGCTTGTCAGGTGTTCTTCTGTCTGGTCTTGGTTTTAGTCAAGAAGTATCTCCAGCCAAGACCGGTTTGGCTCAGTGGATAGAGCGTCGGACTGTGGACTGAAGGGTCCCGGGTTCGATTCCCTCAAGGGCATGTACCTTGGCTGCGGGCATATCCCCAGTAGGGGGCGTGCAAGAGGCAGCTGATCGATGTCTCTCTCTCATCTATGTTTCTGACTTTCTATCCCTCTCCCTTCCGCTCTGTAAAAAATCAATAAAATATATTTTTAAAAAAAAGTATCTCCATTTCCCTTGTCACTTTAGACACCTAGGCTCAAAATCAAAGTAATTTTTATTTATTCTTCCTTGTTTGCCCACCAACATAACTCTCAAATAAATCTTTCAACTACTCACTTGACAAGTTTGACTCAAATGTCTTGCACCAACTCCTTCTATTCCTGCTGCCTCGGATGTGGCCTTAAGCTCCATCTACTGTGTTGCAGACATCTTGAAATTGGCTTTTCCGCGTCCAGTCTTTCCATTTCAATGTGATCCATATCTCCAGCTTCCAAACTATTTTAGGGAGCCTGTGGGCGGGGGGGTGGGGGGTGGGGTGGGGATGCTGAGTGGCTGGGGCTCTGGGTTCCCACTCCTGCTTCAACTAGGGAAATTCCAGTTTTTGCTTTTACGTGTACAATCTAAAGTTAAATTCTATTTGGCATTTACTAATTAAGAAGTTTGAAAACTGCTCCCAGGTTGAGACAAACCAAACTACTTCTTTCCTATATACATTCTTCACCATTGCTCAAGCTTTCTATGTTCAGAGTGGGGGCAAAAGTACGTTCACAGTTGTGAGTACACAAAATACAGAGTTTATCCTACCATTGTTATTTGTTAGTGATTGTATTGTTTTCCATCGGAACAGCTGTAAACCTACTTTCCCCCACCCTGTATTCTTGAATTCTCAATGCCATTCTCTCCTCTTGCCCACTTTGTGTCTCACGTCCAGATCTTTGCTTGTCTAAAGGCTGTTCCTTTCAGATGCCATTCTTTCCATGAAACTTTTGCGGAATCTCTGGCCAAGAGAAGGCCTGTCTTGCCTTTGAACTACTGTGGCCTTCGTTTGGTTTCTTGTAGCACATGGTTTCTGTTTTAGTACCGCTATCGCTTACCTTCATGGCTTGCTGTCTCTGCTAACCTGAAAATGCCAAAAGGCAGGTCACGTTATCTCCATCTTGGTGACTTCCACAGGAGCCGGCGGACTGCTGGAGTTGTTAACGACACCTGTTGGGTGCCAGGCCCTTGGCTGGGCTTCCGAAACGCAAAGGTCGCAGACGACCCAGCCTCTGGTCTCAGGAAGCTAAATCTGCTGGGCAGGACGGCCTGGCTAGGAGCTCTCCTCATACAGTTGGGTGGAAGCCACCAGAACAAGCCACCGAGGCCCCTGGGAGTGAGGGGCCATGGTCATAGCTTCTGGGAAAGTTTAAGCTGTCTTATGGGATGAGCAGAAGTCTTTGCACCTGAAAGAGAGAGGAAAACTCTAGGTAGAAGAAACATGAGGCTAAAAGGCCAACAGGTGTGGGAATGGTGCCATAGGAGACAAAGTTGGGCGGCTCGAGAAGCATGTGTAGGGCAGGGAGGGGAGGGGCAGGGCCGTCACGCCCTGTGAGCCTTGAAGGGTTTTATGCAGGAAAGTGATAAATCAGAACTTGGATGCCATCAAAGAAGGAGCATTAATTAAAAGGCAGAAGGAAGAAGGTCTCGGCTCTGAACACCCCATCTTCTGATACCAATGCTACAGCACCAGCAGGCAGGGAAGAGACTCCGTGCTGGGGAGTAGGTGCGGGGGGGGGGGGGGGGGGGGGGGGGGGGCAGGGACCGAGGCCAGGCCTGGAAGAATGGAGAGCTTCCCCACAAGGAGAACCTGGGACTCCTGGTGGCACTCTCCTGGGATATTTTGGGGGGGGGGGCGGGCCAGATAAATACAATCATATGGGACATAATAGGCTTTCAAATGTTAGTCTTAAAACAAAACGAAGTAGTGGGAAATTGAGTTAAATATCGTTCCTTTGATTGGAAGTGCTGTAGTAGTTCGGGTAAGACCATCACTGAAAACTGGAGTAGTCACTGATGGGAAGTAAGACTTGAGTTATCACTGAACCTTGAGAGAAGTTGGATGGGCAATGGGGACAGAAGTCCCTCTGAGCAAGTAGGGAAGCAAGCTGAGGAGACATGCAGAGGAGCAGTGGGTGCGGTCTGGCTGGGAGGGGAGGAGAGCCGAGGAGGCAGGACAGCGGGGGATGGGGCTGGACTGAGGCCCAGCAGTCCTAGGAGGCCAGAGGCTTCTCTTTGTGAAACGTTAGGAAACACACCGCGTGCGATAGGTGGTGGAGCAGGTGGTTGTGTAAGATTGGGTTGTGGGTGCAGGGGAGGAACCCGTCAGGCTGTGTGTGCCTCAGGTGGTAAGGTTTGTTCTCTAACACTGAGAAGAACAGAGGTCATTGGAGTGACTTTTTCTAGCTAGTGGTCAGCAGGCATGGTGGGTCAGTGCGGAGAGTCAGAGATTTGACCTTGGGGGCCATGTGTGATGTTTTGAAAACCACAGTACAGTTGGAGCGGGAGCCAGATTACAGGCAGTGAAGGGAGATGGTGAAGAAGTGGAGAGTTCTCAGAGCAGCGACATGTTTGCGGAATCGGATGAGAGGAAGGGAAATACGTGGTGGTTGCAGGGACATAAAGTAGAGTCCTTAAGGGAGGGCCATAAAGCCTGCAGATTGATTCCTTACCGATTCTTACAGGTATACGGTCACAGATTACATTCACTCACTCATTCATCCAGTCATTCATTCACCAGGTGTTTGTGTGTTGGGCACTCTGGCCCCTTCTCCCTTTACTTCAGTCCGGACTTCGTGCCAGCCTCTTAACAGTGAAGACTAGGGTGGCAATGACAGGCTTGGCCTAAGGACACTGGAGTAACACCGGTCTTCTCCTCCTTGAATCGGAGCTGGAGTCAGCGTTCCTTCCCTCCTCTCCCACGGGAGGGCTGCAGCTCCAGTGTCGGTGTGATTCCCGCTGAGTGTTACAAGCACTGCTGGATGTTAATGCTGTAAGTTTCGAGAACCTTCTAAACAAGGGGTCTTTCGGTGTGTGTTTCTGTGTGTGTAATTACAATAGGTAGAGTGGAATCCCCAGCTACTGGAAGTCCCACCCCAAACTCGGTTTGATTACACCGTCACCAACCTTGCTGGTGGCCCGAAACCACCTTCTCCGTTCGACTCTCAGTACCATGGGACCATCCTGAAGGTGAGCCGCGCCTCCGGCTCTGGGAACCCCCTGCCAAGCTCTGCGGTCTCCTCGGGCCTGGGGCAGGCTGACAGGTGCTTTCATCCTTCCTCGGGGTCTCCCCCGCCTTAGGGGGGCATGTTTGCGGGCCAGCTGACCAGTGTGGGCATGCGGCAGATGTTTACCCTGGGAGAGAGGCTGAGGAAGAGCTACGTGGAGGACGTCCCCTTCCTTTCGCCAACCTTCAACCCACGGGAGATCTTGTGAGTCCCCTGAAAAGTGGAGGTGGCACCGGTGTAAGGTCTGGAGCAGGAGGAAACCGGGGTCCCACTCTGCCCGAGGTAGTTGCGGGGGTGACCTCCTAAAACAGGATCCTGTGGGACGCAGTCATTGGCGACACATTCATTGGCTTTCGGGTGCCTTGGGGCCGCCGTCCCACAGAGAGGGGTGCTTCCCCGCCCGGAGCTCCGCGGTAGACACCAGGTAAGTATTGGAATCTTCCCTTTTGGGTGCCGCTACCTTCTTGTTTCTTCCAGTGTTCGCTCCACTAACATGCATCGGAATCTGGAGTCGACGCGGTGCTTGCTGGCTGGGCTTTTCCAGTGTCAGAAAGAAGGTTCGAATTGGAGTCTAAACGTCAGCCCCTACCCTGGGGAGCTTGTTCTTCCTAATCCCAAAGCCCCCACCCCCTTCCCTGGTGCCTGTTCCCCAGCCTCTCCTGCGCGCGTGGCTTCCATGGCGCGCTGCTCCAGTGGCCTCCTACAGTGGGCTCCTGCCTGGCCCCCCACCTCCGTGGCCGCAGAGTGAGCCCGCTGCTCTGCGGGGGCTCTGCCTCCTCCCCTCACTGCACATGCTGAGGAGGCAGCCCCAGGGTCCTGTGAGCACGGGGGCTTTGTGCTTAGGGGAGACACTGCTGAAAGGAGGGAGGGACCCTGGCTGGGACTGCGCCTGTGCTGCTGCTCTGGGCTGGGTGGTCAGCCGCACGTGACCCAGGAGTAGCACCAGCTCTGTGCCTGTTCTCTCGTCTATAAATTGGTGACAGCGTTGCCTGCCTCAGAGGATGATTACAAGGATTAAGCGAGTTCACAAAGGCCAAGCTCACAGGGTGACTCCCACTGGACTCTGCCATGCCACGTCATCCCTGCCGTACCTTGACCATACCAAGGGTTACGATGGATAGAGGTGGTGCAACTTTGGTATGTTGTTTTAGGAGTAAACAACTTAAAGAAACCCCAGAGGCGTGTATGTGGGCTAGGGCAGTGGTTGGCAAACTCATTAGTCAACAGAGCCAAATATCAACAGTACAGCAATTGAAATTTCTTTTGAGAGCCAAATTTTTTAAACTTAAACTTCTTTTAACACCACTTTTTCAAAATAGACTTGCCCAGGCCATGGTATTTTGTGGAAGAGCCACACTCAAGGTGCCAAAGAGCTGCATGTGGCTCGTGCGCCGTGGTTTGCCCACCATTGGGCTAGGGAATCAGGCTGAGGGAGACGCCGGAGGTTGCTGGTCTGTCCATGTGGTCATTTGGCCAACATATATTTGAGTGCCAATTCAGATGTGCCTCATTTATCATACACTGGAGGTCCAGTTCCCAGACCCCAATACCAGATAAAAATCATCATGTTATATTAAAGGTTTAAATTACAGTCGTTACTATTCTAACATTTAAAGGACTTATAGGCACCAAACATTATTCTAAGAGCTTGGCCTTTATGAACTCGCTTAATCCTTGTAATCACCCAGTGAGGCAGGCAACGTTGTCACCAATTTACAGACGAGAGAACGGAGGCCCAGAGAGGCGACGGGACTTTCCCGGGGCACAGAGCTGGTGGGTGGCGGAGCGGGGTGCACGCCCTGGGGTCCGGTCTCAGAGCCACGCTCTCCACCTTCATGCCCTAAGTCACGTGCCTCTGGAGAGCCCTGGGGTCTTTTGGCCAACGGAGCGTGTCTGCACGTTCCGGTCCAGTGGGCACAGCCTGCCTGTCAAGTCCTGGGGTCTGCCGATCACTAATTTGGGAGTAATCGTTCTTTGGGGCCTACTAATCACTCACAGATTGACCTCAGCCAATTCCAAAGAGCTGCTGACGGGAGCTTTGGCCATCAGAGGTCAGGCTTGAGCTCTGCAGACCCGGCAGCTGCCACAGGCCCAGCCAGGTCAGCGCGGAGCAGAGCGGGCGGAGGTGTGAGAGGGCTCCCCTGAGCGTCGGTGGGGGGAACACTGTCCGTAGTGGCCTAATAAGATTGGTGTGCCTGGCTGCTACTTGCCTTCTCCATCGTCAGACCACAGGGGCGCTCCGTGGGCAGGGCCGGGCCTGTGCGGGCGCTCACTGTCCTTCGGGAGTGACCTCGGGCTGCCTGCCGGAGCGGCTGTCTGTGTAGGTGAGAGAAGACGGGGAGGAGAAGCCGGGAGGAGCCAGCTGAAGCCTCTTCCTGCCTGTGCCCCCTTCCTCCAGGACCCGTCGTCATCCACACTGACGAGGCGAGCTCTGAGGTCCTGTACCCCAACTACCAGAGCTGCTGGAGCCTGCGGGAGAGAACCAGGTAGAGCCCGCGCCTGCCACTGGGGCCGCTCACACGGGCCACCGCCAGCTCAGCCGCTGCCGGCTCACTGCTGGTGGAGGGGGCGGGGCTTACACGCAGGTGCTGCGCTGCTGCCCGGAAGTGAGGATGCACTGGCTCACGCGGCAGAGTCAGAGTGAAGGCAGGCAGCCGGGAGAGGCCACGTGCTGGGCTAGAGATGTCCGTCGGCCATGGGTGGCTTCGCTGTCTCCCCAGCACTGTTCTCTCAGTAGTGGAGCGCTCAGGTGGGGCAGGTGAGGAATCTAACAGGTTAATGACGAGGCGATCGACCTGCAAATCCAGGTGGGCAGGCAGAAGACCAGACTTCTTCCCAGCGCGCTGCCCTGCGGGGTGGGTTGGTTTGGGCCAATGGCTCTCCGCAGTGTTGAGGGATTTCTGGGCTGTACTAAGAGGGTCAGGTCTGCGTTTCACGGGGAGGAGAATGCTGTTTCCAGGCAGGCCCGGGCTGTGCTTGCCTTGTTTGGGGTATAATAAAAGAAAATGCTAGAGTGGGATTTGGAAAATCCAGGCTTTTATTCTAGCCCTGGTACTTGCTAACTTTCACAAGGCATCTTTGACCTCACAGAGCCTTAGCTTGCTCGTCTGTAAAATGGGAAGAATGACGGCTAGCGCCTCTGAGTTGTTGAGGATTAAATGAGCTTCCCAGTGATGAAGGAGATAGTTTGTAAACTGTTAATCACTGTACACATAAGGGAACACTTTTTCTGTTTTGGCAGAGGCCGGAGGCAGGCTGCCTGTCTGCAGCCAGGAATCTGGGAGGATTTGGAAAAGGTGAAGGAGGGGATGGGCATTGCCCAGAGCGATGGCGTGGACTTCTTCATGCTCCTCGACAACGTGGCGGCCGAGCAGGTGGATGCTGCCCGCGGGCCTGCGGCGGGGGAGTCTGGCGGCACCGGCGGCCTGGCCCTGAGTGGGAGCAGGGGAGGGGAGCGGGGGGGGGGCCTCTGGTTTGCAGGCAGCCGTGGGGGCAGGGGGACAATCGAGGGGGCACATGCAGGAGCACGGACATTTAGCTAGATCACGCCCCCCGAATACACGTGATGTGAGTGCGCTGTGATGTGCAGGTGGGGCGGGTGGTGGGAAGGAAGGGTCCTGTCCACACGTTTCGGAGTCCCTGTGTATCGGTCTGTCTGGAAGAGTGTGCACATCAGCACGTTAAAGCTGGGAAGCCTGAGTGAGGAAAGCTGGTTCGTCTTTAAGGCTGTTCTTCTGGGCTCCTGAGCCATAGAACTTCTCTGATAAACACTGAGCGCTGCCCACTGACAGCAGCTTCTCCGATTCAGCCGTCAGACCGGCCGTGCGGCCCGGCTCCTCTGGTGGAGCGGTGCCCTGAGCCGGAGATACACCGGGGCTTGGGTGTGAGAGGGGTGTAGGTCATAGGCAAGTGTTTGTGAAGTATTTATATGCCATACTTTTGGAAACCGCTTTGGGGAAATGAAGGCCACGAATTACTTGCCTTGTATTTTATTCACCATTTTTTTCTTTTAGAGTTAAAAAAAAAGTACAAATCTTTTTCATTTTGGAGTAAAGGGGAGCCCTCAGAAAGTTTTTTCCTGGGCCTTCAGAGCTCTAGGAATAGCTTCCATAGGACCTAGAGCACATAGCTTTCTGGCTGTGAAGGCCCCCCTCCCAGAAGGTCCCCCCCTCCAGACGGCCCTCCCCCTCCATTCGGCCCTCCCCCTCCAGACGGCCCTCCCCCTCCATTCGGCCCTCCCCCTCCATTCGGCCCCCCCCTCCATTCGGCCCCCCCCTCCATTCGGCCCTCCCCCTCCAGACGGCCCTCCCCCTCCAGACGGCCCTCCCCCTCCATTCGGCCCTCCCCCTCCATTCGGCCCTCCCCCTCCAGACGGCCCTCCCCCTGCAGACGGCCCTCCCCCTCCATTCGGCCCTCCCCCTCCATTCGGCCCTCCCCCTCCAGATGGCCCTCCCCCTCCAGATGGCCCTCCCCCTCCAGAAGGCCCTCCCCTTCCATTCGGCCCTCCCCTCCATTCGGCCCTCCCCCTCCATTCGGCCCTCCCCCTCCAGACGGCCCTCCCCTCCATTCGGCCCTCCCCCTCCATTCGGCCCTCCCCCTCCAGACGGCCCTCCCCCTCCAGACGGCCCTCCCCTCCATTCGGCCCTCCCCCTCCATTCGGCCCTCCCCCTCCAGACGGCCCTCCCCCTCCAGACGGCCCTCCCCCTCCATTCGGCCCTCCCCCTCCAGACGGCCCTCCCCCTCCATTCGGCCCTCCCCCTCCAGACGGCCCTCCCCCTTCATTCGGCCCTCCCCCTCCAGACGGCCCTCCCCCTCCAGATGGCCCTCCCCTTCCCAGAAAGTCCTCCCCCTCCAGACGGCCCTCCCCCTCCATTCGGCCCTCCCCCTCCAGACGGCCCTCCCCCTCCAGACGGCCCTCCCCCTCCAGACGGCCCTCCCCCTCCCAGACGGTCCTCCCCCTCCAGACGGCCCTCCCCCTCCATTCGGCCCTCCCCCTCCAGACGGCCCTCCCCCTCCAGACGGCCCTCCCCCTCCAGACGGCCCTCCCCCTCCCAGAAAGTCCTCCCCCTCCAGACGGCCCTCCCCCTCCATTCGGCCCTCCCCCTCCAGACGGCCCTCCCCCTCCATTCGGCCCTCCCCCTCCAGACGGCCCTCCCCCTCCATTCGGCCCTCCCCCTCCAGACGGCCCTCCCCCTCCATTCGGCCCTCCCCCTCCAGACGGCCCTCCCCCTCCATTCGGCCCTCCCCCTCCAGACGGCCCTCCCCCTCCAGACGGCCCTCCCCCTCCAGACGGCCCTCCCCCTCCCAGAAAGTCCTCCCCCTCCAGACGGCCCTCCCCCTCCAGACGGCCCTCCCCCTCCAGAAGGTCCTCCCCCTCCAGACGGCCCTCCCCCTCCAGACGGCCCTCCCCCTCCAGACGGCCCTCCCCCTCCCAGAAAGTCCTCCCCCTCCATTCGGCCCTCCCCCTCCAGACGGCCCTCCCCCTCCAGACGGCCCTCCCCCTCCCAGAAAGTCCTCCCCCTCCAGACGGCCCTCCCCCTCCAGACGGCCCTCCCCCTCCAGACGGCCCTCCCCCTCCCAGACGGCCCTCCCCCTCCAGAAGGCCCTCCCCCTCCATTCGGCCCTCCCCCTCCAGAAGGCCCTCCCCCTCCAGACGGCCCTCCCCCTCCCAGAAAGTCCTCCCCCTCCAGACGGCCCTCCCCCTCCCAGAAAGGCCGCCCCCTCCAGACGGCCCTCCCCCTCCAGACGGCCCTCCCCTCCCAGAAAGTCCTCCCCCTCCATTCGGCCCTCCCCCTCCATTCGGCCCTCCCCCTCCAGACGGCCCTCCCCCTACAGACGGCCCTCCCCTTCCAGACGGCCCTCCCCCTCCCAGACGGCCCTCCCCCTCCAGAAGGCCCTCCCCCTCCATTCGGCCCTCCCCCTCCAGAAGGCCCTCCCCCTCCATAAGGCCCTCCCCCTCCACACAGTCCTCCCCCTGCAGACGGCCCTCCCCCTCAGAAGGCCCTCCCCCTCCACACAGTCCTCCCCCTGCAGACGGCCCTCCTCCTCCAGAAGGCCCTCCCCCTCCATTCGGCCCTCCCCCTCCAGAAGGCCCTCCCTCTCCAGACAGTCCTCCCGTCCAGATGGCCCTCCCCTCCAGAAGCTCCTCCCCCTCCAGAAGTCCCCCCCTTCCCTCTTCCAGGCACCCCTCCTGCCAGAAGGTCCCCCTTCCCCCACAAAGACCCTCCCCGGGCCCTGGAGGCTCCGGAAGCTGACCAGCTGCCGGCTCCGGCAGTGAGAAGCACCCTGTCTAAGCCCGTACCCACGCCCCTCCAGGTGCACGGGCTCCCGAGCTGCCCGGCGCTGAGGAGCAGTGCGGGGATCATTGAACAGAGAGCCGTGGACACGGCCTTGTACATGCAGAGTGCAGACAGGTGAGGCCTCCGGCAGTGACGTCACGCTTGGCCAGCCTCCCCGCGTGTGCGGACGGGGCTCATCGGGCACTCACCTGCCTGTTGGCGGCCCGTGCCCTGGCAGAAACCACCGTGAGGTTCCCCTAGGCCTGTGGTCAGCAAACTGCGGCTCTCAAGCCACATGCGGCTCTTTGTTCTCCTTGAGTGTGGCTCTTCCACACAATACCCCGGCCTGGGCGAGTCTATTTTGAAGAAGTGGCATTAGAAGTTTAAGTTTAAAAACTTTGGCTCTCCAAAGAAATTTCAATCATTGTAGTGTTGATATTTGGCTCTGTTGACTAATGAGTTTGCCGACCACTGCCCTAGGCGGAATGGAGCTGGGCACCTCACGCTTCTGTTCACCGTCACCCAGAATCGGGAACCACCTCTTGACTGAGTTTCCTTAGTTTCAAAGGATTTGGGGTGCAGGCGCTGAAGTAAGAATAATTGTGGCTCACTTTGTTCATCACCTCACAGTTTACAAATAATCTCCCAGTTCTCGCTGTGAGATGGGCCAAGTCCTGGCTTTCTAGTTGGAGGAACTGGCTCAGCAAGGACAGACCTTCCCACTCCCAGTCCGTGTTCCCCCCTGTTGCTGATGCGGAGGGCGGTCTGTGGGGCCTGCTTCCTGGCAAAGTGCACAGCGTCTCTGTTGCCACACGGCAAAAACCACGCTTTTGTGGCTGGCTGAGCACGGTCAGCTTGCACACAGTGTGGGTGACTTGGCAGAGGAGGCGATGGAGGCAGAGGAACAGCCCTGGGAAGACAGTGGGAGCAAGAAAGCAGCTAACATTTCGAGGATGTGCGCAGTCTGGCGTAAGAAAGAGCCTCTGCCACTGCCTCCCACTTGGGTCTGTGTCCCCTTCCTCACTCACACGGAGCACAGGCAGGCCCGGCCGCCCCGCGCAGCTTGCTGCCCCCGCTTGTCCTTCCGCATCTGTTCCTGAAGGGGCCCACCGGACTGCCCTCCCTCCACCGGTACACACACACACACACACACACACACACACACACACACGCACACACAGTAAATACTTTAGGCTTTGTGGCTTATGCTCTGTCTGCTGCTGCTATCTCTGCCCATCAAGTGTGAAGGCAGCCAAGGACTTGCAAAAACAGGGCACAGTGAAGTTTTATCCGAAAAACTGGAGGTGGCTGGATCTGGCCAGCAGCCTAGTGTGCTTGCTCCTGGTGCAAAACCCTCTAAGTGAGACCTGGTCCTTTCTCCTGTTCCAGTCAGTGCTGGGTTCCTGAGAGAGGTTTCCACACCCTCACAGCGCCTTCCACCGTGGCTCGGCCCCCACACACTCCTGGGAAGTGCATGTTACATACCTACTGGTTGCCTGCTCATCTATTGCTTTAACGTCCCTTATTTTAAAGGTGGCCCTTTATCCAGTCACATGACTAAGCCAATCATGGCAGCTCCATTCACTTTTGCCGGCGATGGGGTTCTGGGAGTTCTGGGAGAGGTGCTTTTTTCTTTTTGATAAAACGTGAGAGGCACCAAAACCAAGTCTTTTGGACGCTTAACTGGCCTGTTTTACTGCTTAGTGACCAGCCTGGGAGTGACAGGGCAGAGCCACAGTGCCACCACCATGAACTGCTCTCCCAGACCTAAATGAGGGGGTGCTGTGGGCGGGCTGAGGGAGGGGGCGCGCGCGAGCTGCTGGGATGTGGGTCCTTCAGATTGGTTTCCTCGGGCCTCTGGGATGCCCTGGCAGTCATGCTACCCTGCCCTGGCAGCTTTGTTTTTCATTCCTGAGGGCCTGGTTTTGTGACTGGTGCTGCCTGCCCTGTCCCCTCCGCCCTCCACCCACGTGTGCATCCAGCTCTGTGTCCCGGGCTTCAGTTGTTGGGAGCGTGTTGCTCAAACCCGCCTCTCCTTCCAGCCGTCGCCGTCCCTCGTGCTTGACTTTTCTGTGTCTCAGTCTTGTCTGCTCGGCCGTGAGGTGCTCAGGGCAGCGCCAGCCTGGCTCCCAGGGCCGGTGACGGCGGTGCGTGTTGTCTCCGGCCGCAGGGAGAGTCTTCAGATGGCGGTAGGACCATTTCTGCACCTGCTGGAGCACAACCTGCTGACCGCCGCGGACCCCGCCGCGCCCCCCGGCAGCCACAGGTACGCGCAGCAGCTCCGCACAGCAGCTCCGCTCTGCCTCTGGGGCAGGGGGCCTCGGCCTGGAGGGAGGGCACCCGGTCTCGGGGGCAAGAACCAGGCTGTCAGGGACTGAAGGTGGAAGTTTCAGAGGCCACAAGTCCCAAAGACGTTCACATTTTTACCTTTCTTCCTGGTACACCCGTCCTGTCATGTTTTGAAATTTTAATTTTAGCTAAAGAACCCTAAATTAATTTTTCTATTTTTTTACTAACTGAACACGTGTCAGAGTAGCTAATTATGATGTCACTGATTTGATATTGCAATAGCCCAAAACAAAGATAATTGGTTAATGGAGTGTCGAGTTAGAGTACGTCATTGAGGATGGAAGGGCGTGATACCACGCGGGTTTGTGTTGGAAGTGGCTCCCGGGCGTCCACCGCCGCGTGTGCAGGAGGAGCCAGGCAGGGACCACGGTGTGGAATATGGAGTGTCCGGTGCACTTGCTAAGCCAAGTGTGGTCTGCGGGTGGCAGCTTTGCCATCATCCAGGCTTGTTAGCTTCTCGGGCCCGGCCTTACTGACTGAGTCAGAATCTGCGTCCTAAAGGGATCCCCGGGGAGAGGCAGGGGACAGTGAGTTCAAGCAGGAACCTCGGGAACTTGGGCCAAGATTTATAAAAGCAAGTTGCGGGCCTGCCCCTCCCTGTCCATCACAGTCCCCGTGGCGGCCAGATGCTTCCGACAGCCTTTGGCGCTCTGCCTCTGGCCTTGTGTCTGTGGAATCCTGCAGCACCCCGTGCTGGTCCTCCAGTTTGGGGTCAACAAATAAATGATCTTTCCCAAGAGACAGATTTAGGGGACAGATGTGGCTTGAAATTGCAACTTTATTACTAATCAGCCATTTGGAGAATGTGTTGAGGGCCAAGCAGGTGCATTAATATTCCTTTGAAATGAACTTAATCCCCCCGAAATGCAGGCTTCCCCAACCAGGAGAAGCCTTGCTCTGCTAAACTCATCACACGGCCGAGGAGGAGGAGGAAATTGGCTTAGGCGGCGCCAGGCGCACATGCTCAGTGTCGTCTTTGAAACTCACCAGGGAGGAGCGTGTGGGTGGCGGTGGGCCCGAGGCAGGAGGAAGCCAGAGAGCCACCCCAGCTTCTTGGAGGTGGCAGTGGGAGCAACGCTCCTTCCACCCTCCGCTCAGAGGGGTTCTGAGCCCGGCTCCCTGATTTCCAGATGCCCTGTTTTCGGAGGCCAGCGCCCCTGCCTGGAGAAGGTAGGCCGGGTCCCGGGAAAAGACGTGAGAACCGTTTCCTCGTTGCAGAAAGCTGTACCTCTACGCGGCTCACGATGTGACCCTCCTGCCCCTCCTGCTGGCCCTGGGGATTTTTGACCACAAATGGCCCCCGTTCGCTGCTGACCTGACCATGGAGCTCTACCAGCACCGCGAGTCCCAGGAGTGGTTTGTGCAGCTCTATTACCACGGGGAGGTAAGACCCCCAGGAGTGGTTTGTGCAGCTCTATTACCATGGGGAGGTAAGACCCCCAGGAGTGGTTTGTGCAGCTCTATTACCACGGGGAGGTAAGACCCCCAGGAGTGGTTTGTGCAGCTCTATTACCACGGGGAGGTAAGACCCCCAGGAGGGGTTTGTGCAGCTCTATTACCACGGGGAGGTAAGACCCCCAGGAGGGGTTTGTGCAGCTCTATTACCACGGGGAGGTAAGACCCCCAGGAGGGGTTTGTGCAGCTCTATTACCACGGGGAGGTAAGACCCCCAGGAGTGGTTTGTGCAGCTCTGTTACCACGGGGAGGTAAGACCCCCAGGAGTGGTTTGTGCAGCTCTATTACCATGGGGAGGTAAGACCCCCAGGAGTGGTTTGTGCAGCTCTATTACCACGGGGAGGTAAGACCCCCAGGAGGGGTTTGTGCAGCTCTATTACCACGGGGAGGTAAGACCCCCAGGAGGGGTTTGTGCAGCTCTATTACCACGGGGAGGTAAGACCCCCAGGAGGGGTTTGTGCAGCTCTATTACCACGGGGAGGTAAGACCCCCAGGAGGGGTTTGTGCAGCTCTATTACCACGGGGAGGTAAGACCCCCAGGAGGGGTTTGTGCAGCTCTATTACCACGGGGAGGTAAGACCCCCAGGAGGGGTTTGTGCAGCTCTATTACCACGGGGAGGTAAGACCCCCAGGAGGGGGGGGGATGAGGGCACCTCCCCCCCCCCCCCCCCCCGGGGCACCTGGTTCCAGCACCAGGTCTCCCTCCTCGGGCCCGGGGACCTCACCGGCCCATCAGCACTCTGCGTCACACCAGGGCCTTGTGGCTCGGCCTGACGGGCAGACTTGGCCTGTAGAGTGGCGGTCGCCAGCCGGTGGTCCACAGGCCCTGGTGCCCACGAGGTCCGAAAGGTTGGCGACCGCCGCTGTGGAGGGAGGCTGGAGCGGGGGCCTCCAGGCCTGTGACAGACCCCTCCGGGAACCGCGCCCCTCCCCCCAGCGTGCCTGCGGGACGGAACGGAAGGCCCTCCGAGAGCTTGTCTGGAAAGCTAGTGAGGGTGGGGTGGGCTGTGCTGTCAGCGAGCGCTCGGCCTCGGCGCCCCGCAGGTGGCTGTGGGGGCAGAGGCTGGAGCAGCCCGGGGACGAGCCCCGAGCCCCGCCCCGCCCCGCTCCTGCCGACTTGCCGTGTCTTCCAGTCGGCCCCGCACACGGTTGTCGCGTGACTGAGGAGCAGGCCGGGGCTCTGGCCGCAGCCCCTGGGGCACGCAGACCCCGGCGGCCGGGCCCCGCTGAGCGCCTCTCTCCCGCAGGAGCAGGTGCCGCGAGGCTGCGCTGACCCGCTCTGTCCGCTGGCCACGTTCCTGAACACCTTGTCCGCTTACACCTTAAGCCCGGAAAAATACCACACACTCTGCTCCCCAGCCCAGGCGACGGAACTGGGGAGTGGAGAGTGACTGCTTATCCGAGCAGATGTGCTGACTTTAAAATAAAATGCCCTACACAGTGCCTGTCTGTTGTGTCTGGGGAAGGCAGGAGCGAGAGCGGATCTGCTTTGCCGTGGCTGGTGTTGCTCAGTGGTTGGAGCGTTTCTCGCACCCTGAAGGGTCATGGGTTCGATTCTCCATCAAGCATGTGTAGCTCAGTTTCGGGTTCACTCCCAACCCCAGTTGGGCAGTGTGCAGGAGGCAACCAACTGGCATGTCTCTCTCACATCGATGTTTCTCTCTTTCTCCCTCCCTCCCCCACTCCCTCCTTCTCTCCCACTCTCTCTCAAAAGCAATGGGAAAAAATATCCTCAGATGAAGCTTAACAAAAAACAGGAAAATAGAGTTAATGTGCTTTAGTGTAGGGCAGAGGTCAGCAAACTGCAGCTCGCGAGCCACATGAGGCTCTTGGGCCCCTCTAGTGTGGCTCTTCCACAAAAGACCACAGTCTTGGCGAGTCTGTTTTGAAGTGGTGTTAGAAGAAGTTTAAGTTTAAAAAATGTGGCTGTCAAAAGGAATTTCAGTTGTACTGTTGATATTTGGCTCTGTTAACTAATGAGTTTGCCGCCTGCTGGTGTAGGGTCAGGGTATTTATTTCCTTCCTGTAGGTGATATCACTTCTTTTTTTTTTTTTAATTTTCTAAAAAATGTATTTTATTGATTTTTCACAGAGAAAAAGGGAGAGGGATAGAAAGTCAGAAACATCGATGAGAGAGAGACATCGATCAGCTGCCTCTTGTACACCCCCCTGCTGGGGATGTGCCCGCAGCCACGGTACATGCCCTTGACCGGAATCGAACCTGGGACCTTTCAGTCTGCAGGCTGATGCTCTATCCACTGAGCCAAACCGGTCTCGGCTGATATCACTTCTTGAAAGGAGAAGCAGTGTGATGTTGAGACCAGGGCACGTTTCCTGCGCTGTGGCCTGATCCCCATGTCCACAAGCGTCTGCCTGTGGCCGAGGCTGGGACGGCGTGACCCCGTGAGAGTTGGTGGCTTTGGACTTCAGTTCTTTTTTCTTATCTCCATTTCACAAACCTCCATGGAGCACCTCCTACAGAGTGGTCTCTATAAAGGCGAGACGTTTCCGACCTCAGGTTGTGCCCGTCCAGGTGCGGGGGCAGGTAAGCACTTGTGGTGGCAGCACAGTGTTTGTCTGTGATGAGGTGTGTCAGGAGCTGTTTGGGTTCAAAGAAGAAACCCATGGCCCAGGCCAGAGAAGGGGGAGTGGGCGTCATGAGTGAGCAAGGAGGAAAGGCTGTGTAGGTAACAGATAGCTGAAAGCCAGGCACTGTGGGGCAGGAAGATGGAGCCACGCTCTGGAGACCCCGCAAGGGATACTGGGAGGCATGGCTTCTGGGGCTGGAACTCCTGAGGGAGGACCAGGGCTCCACAGTGGAGGCTGGATTCACTCAACATGGAGCTCCACCCTTAACTCAGTGCCCAAGGGTACCTGTCAGTCCCCCTGTTCCCTTATCCATTTCCTCATTCTGCCTCAGAATCTGTTTCAAATCTATTCAATCCCTTTACAATCACAGAGCCTCTCCACTCTCACCCCCCTTTATGTTGACACTCCCAGGACGACTTCTCAACTCAGGTTTCTCTTCTGAGCTGCAGACACTCCTGTCTACTTGGATGTACCAAAGACACAAAATTTTCCCTGTCAGAATCAAACCTCCCTCTCCTCCTAACCTGCTTCACACGCTTCCCTTTCTGAATGAACATCCCCTGCACCATCCACTCAGTTGCTAAACCAAAAGTTTATCCTTGTCCCTTACTCTTGTGGTTTCCTCTGTTTTATTTATTCTTTTAATCTTTATTGTTCAGATTATCACAGTGGTTACTCTTTTTCCCCCCCATAGCTCCCCTCAACCCGGTTCCCCCTCCACTCCACTCCATGCGCTTACCCTCATTATCCTCATCCATAGGTGTATGATTTTTGTCCAGTCTCTTCCTGCACCCCCTATACTTCTTTCCCCCCAAGGATTATCAGTCCACTCCCTTTCTATGCCCCTGATTCTATTATATTCACCAGATTATTCTGTTCGTATTTTTTATTCACTTGATTTTTAGATTCACTTATTGATAGATATGTATTTGTTATTCATAATTTTTATCTTTACCTTTTTTTCTTCCTCTTCTTAAAGAATACCTTTCAGCATTTCATATAATACTGGTTTGGCAATGATGAACTCCTTTAGCTTTTTCTTATCTGTGAAGCTCTTTATCTGACCTTCAATTCTGAATGATAGCTTTGCTGGGTAGAGTAATCTTGGTTGTAGGTTCTTGCTATTCATCACTTTGAATATTTCTTGCCACTCCCATCTGGCCTTCATAGTTTCTGTTGAGAAATCAGCTGACAATCGCATGGGTGCTCCCTTGTAGGAAACTAACTTTTTCTCTTGCTATTTTTAATATTCTCTCTTTGTCTTTTGCTCTTGGCATTTTAATTGTGATGTGTCTTGGTGTGGTCCTCTTTGAATTCCTTTTGTTTGGGATTCTGTGCACTTCCTGGACTTGTAAGTCTATTTCTCTTATCAGGTGGGGGGAAGTTTTCTATCATTATTTCTTCAAATATGTTTTCAGTATCTTTCTTTCTCGCTTCTTCTGGCACCCCCATAATTCTGATGTTAGTATGCTTGAAATTGTCCCAGAGGCTCCTTACATTATCTTCATATTTTTGGATTATTTTTTCTTTTTGCTTTTCTGATTGAGTGTTTTTTGCTTCTTTGTATTTCAAATCTTTGACTTGATTATTGGGATTTTCTAGTTTGCTGTTGGATCTCTATATATTATTTTTTATTTCAGTCAGTGTATGTTTAATTTCTAGTTGGTCCTTTTTCATATCCTCAAGGGTCTTGCTAAATTTATTGATGTTTTCTAGGAAATTCTTGAAAAACCTTATAACTGTGGTTTTGAACTCTATATCCAGTAATTTGCTTTTCACCATTTCTTTCATTTGTGACTTGTTTCTTTGTATTCGCATTTTGGCTGCTTCCTTGAGTTGATAGAGTGGCTTTGTGTGGTAGGTGTCCTATATGGTCCAGTGGCTCAGCCTCCCCAGTTACCCAAGGTAGACACTCTTGGTACGCCCCTTTGTGGGCTGTGTGCACAGTCTTGTTGTAGTTAAGCCTTGATTGTTGTTAGTATCACTGGGAGGAATTGACCTCCAGGCCAGGTGGCTGTGAGAATTAGCTGTGTCCACAATGGGAGAACTTCTGTGCTGGAGACACCCTTATGGGGTAGGACTTGCTTCAGTGGGGTTTGGTGCTCACTGAGTCTGCCTCCTGAGTGTGTCCCTTATGGATCTGAGGAATTGTAATCTGGATAGTCCTACTCTGACCCCTAGGTACACTGGCTCTTGGATCTCCAGGGAGGTGCTAATTTAGCCTCTGCCACAGGCCACCCAGCAGGAGCTACAGAGAGATCTGCAGATTCCTCTTCTTTATTTGGGGTTTGGAGGTGCCCAGATGAGGTCCAGCTGTGAAGCAATGCAAGCTGCTGTGGGGCCTTGGGCCTTCTTTTGGATGTTCTGGGTCTCTCTGACTCAGCTGCAGTTTGTTAGGTAAGTTTAGAATTCAAAGGACCAGGCCATTCATATGCAAAAGCCTCTGTGCACAGCTTGGATGGGGCGGAGTCTCAGGGCAGAACAAACAGCAATGGCTTCTCATCAGCCCTGCCCTAAGAGGCCCCTGGGTCTCAGTGTCCCTTGGTACTTGCTGCAAATACCTCTCAGAGAAAGCCGCCCTTGAGTTCTGCCTGCTTCCAGACAGTCCAGTTTCTCCCTGTGTAAGTCTGGGTCCCCAGAGTCTCGCCCAGAACTGGAGGTCAGAGCAGTCAGGAGTTTGTGTCTCCCTGCGGCTTGAAAAAGACAGCTGTGTACTCAGTTGCCAGCCCTCTCTGCAGGCATACTTCTATACCTCTTCCTCACTCTGAGTCTCAGTGTGCTTTCTCTTTCCTTCTAGTTGTAGAATTTCCACTCGGCCAGCCTTCCTGTGGTTCTGGATGATGTCTGGTTTGTCTTTTGGGTGTATTTTTGAAGTTTTTGTGTGAGGCGGCCAGTAGTTGGCAAACTGTGGCTCGCGAGCCACATGCGACTCTTTGATCCCTTGAGTGTGGCTCTTCCACAAAATGCCCCGCCTGGGCGAGTCTATTTTGAAGAAGTGGTGTTAGAAGAAGTTTAAGTTTAAAAAATTTGGCTCTCAAAAGAAATTTCAGTCATTGTACTGTTGATATTTAGCTGTGTTGACGAATGAGTTTGCGGACCTCTGACCTATGCCGCCTTCTTGGTTTCTCTGTCGGTTTCCTCTGTTTTAATTAGTTCAGGTCTGTCCTACCTTGTTTATTTCGTGAGTCTATTCCCATCTCTGTCCTTGTTCACTCTGATAATAACTGTAAGAAAGTAAAAGCAACAGCCAAGACCGGTTTGGCTCAGTGGTAGAGCGTCGGACTGCGGACTGAAGGGTCCCGGGTTCGATTCCGGTCGAGGGCATGTACCTTGGCTGCGGGCACATTCCCAGTAGGGGGCGTGCAAGAGGCGGCTGATCGATGTTTCTCTCTCATCGATGTTTCTGACTTTCTATCCCTCTCCCTTCTGCTCTGTAAAAAATCAATAAAATATATTAAAAAAAAAGAAGAAGAAAGTAAAAGCAACAGAAGAGAGATGTGGTCATCCCACCATGACCACCACCAAGTCTGCTAACCCATTTGTGTTGGCGGCCAAAGGCCTTCCTGTTACTAAGAAAGAACCATCCCTCCTCCTCCCCAAGGCCAACCCTCCAGCTTACACGGACTCCTCACTTCTGCGTGTTGATTTCCTCTTCCTGTCAGTTATTGCCAGTAGCAAACAAATATGCTGTACAGTTTCCTCTAATTTTTTTCCCACATCTTGGAACTATGCTCATTTTTTTCCCCCTTTTACAACAAAACTTCTCAAACGAGTTCTTCATACTTGCCACCTCTGACTCATCTTGAACCAACTGTGACTATGCCCACTCCTTCCACATCCATGCAAACGGCTCTTGTCGAAGCCATCAGTGACCTCTGAGTGCTCCCTCCAGTGGCCAGTGGCCTGTCTTTCTCAGGTTCTCAGCAGCAGCCTTGGGATACTTTGTTATTTGGCTACCATGACAGATACTCCTTGGTGTTCCTCCGGCTTCTCAACTTCTCCGATTTTTGCTGAGTCTAAGTGTTGAGGTGTCTCAGGACTCAGTCCTTTTCTCCTATACTCATCCCCAGTGACCTCGTTTATACAGTGTCCCCTAAATTTGTATCTTAAATCTGAACCTTTCCCCTGGATTCTCATTTCTAGTTGTGTACTCACTAGCACCACATGGAGATGTAAGATACTTAATATATACTAAACTTGCCCCTGCCCACAATCAACTCTCAATTCTTACGCTTCCTCAAATGTAACCCCTCCCACCAACTTCCTCATCTCGGCAGACGGCACCACTGTTCACCCAGTGGCTTGGAGTTTCCCTTCATTCCTCTTTCTCTCACATTGAATTCATCAGTAAGTCCTGTTGGATCTCTTCAAAGTGTACCCAGAATTGGCCACTTCTCAAGGCTTCCCTCGCTGCTGTCTAATCCCAGCATCGTCTCTCACCTGGATTTATTGCAAGTCCGACTTGTGCCCTCTCCCGCTCCCCCATTTTATTCTCAGCATGGGCATTGCTTTTAAACACAAGTCAGATCACATCAGTCTTCTGTTCAAAACTCTCCCCTGGCTTCCTGTAACAGCATCACAGGGGCCCCACGTCTGGGACACCCTCGCCTCTCCCCTCGCTGTGCTCCAGCCACCCTCACCTTCTCCTATCTTGTATGTCATGGAACCCCAAGTCCTGTCCTCACTGGAGTCTTTGCCTAAGCTGTTTCCTTTCCCTGCAAAGTGCTCCTAGACATTTGCATGGTTGGCTCCCTCCCTTCACTCAGATCTCAAATCAGAAGACTTCCCATATTATCCTACATAAAATACCCAGACCCTTCCCCTCCCTCTCTTTCCTGGCTTCTGGCCTCTTGTTATGGGTTGAATCATGTCCCCTCAAAATTCTTATGTTGAAGTCCTCACCCCCAGTATCTCAGATGTGACTTTGACGGGGCTTTGAAAGAGGTAATTAAGGTAAAAAGGTCATATGGATGGACCCTAATCCACTATGATTGGTGTCCTTGTAAGAAGAGGAGGTGAGGCACAGAGGGAAGACCAGGTGGAGACACAGGGAAATGGCCGGCTGCAAGCCCAGAAGAAAGGCTCGGAAGAAACACAACCTTGCTGACAGCATGCTCCTGGGCTCGGCCTCCAGGGCGTTAAGCCACCTGGTCTGTAGTGTTTTGCGATGGCAGCCCTAGCAAACCCACATACCTGTCCTCCCCCACCATGGTTTCACCAGTGCTTGATGTACACAGAGGTGCCGTATTTGTTGATCTCTGACTAGGCTGCGAGCTCCATGAAGACCGACTTCCCCTTTCACCGATGTGTCCCCAATCGAGAATAGTTCCTGGCCCCGGCCAGTGCGGCTCGGTTGGTTGAGCATCATCCGGTGCGCCTGAAGGTCGCTGGTTCAACTCCCTGTCAGGGCACATGCCCAGGTAGTGGGTTCAATGGAAGGCAACCAATCCATGTATCTCTCTCATGTCAGTGTTTCTTTCTCCCTCTCCCGTCCTCTCTCTCTAAAATCAATACAAACATTTGAAAAGTCTTGTTCTTTGCTAAGCCCGTCACCTGATTTAAAGAGGAAAACAAGGACAGTTTGTGGTGCGTGCAGACGCTCGAACATTTGTCGAATGAATGGACCTGGCCCTCGGCGCTGCCGCCCCAGGTTAGTTAGTGACTTCCTAACGGGTAACCCCTTCCTTGCTCTGTCACCTTTTGAGACCTGCTTCCTGCTATTTCTCCAGCTCATCCCTCACACCCTCACTCATCCCCTTTGGTCAGACTGAACTGTCTTAAGAAAAATCTAGCTTCTCATGTGCCTTCGACCCCTGACCTCTGACCCCTGACCCCTAATGCACTCCCTTTGCCCTCTTAAGTCCTGCTCATCTTGATGCCTCCCTGTTTCTGTTTGTCTCTTAGGAGGGTGGGGGCCTATCCGTCTTGTCTGCTACTGTGTTTTAAAGCCAATACAGACTTCACACTCAATGGACTCAACCAACATTTATGGAATGGCTTCTGAACTTTCTGCCAGGTGGCTCTGTGCTCTCTCTCCCACTTGGCAGCAGGGGGCAGCGTGGGGTAAAAGAACCAGGCTCAGGGTTCAAATTCTGAACTAGACGGTCGCTCTGTGACCTGGACAGGAGGCATGTAAATGGAGGTCCCTGTGCCTGCTGATTAGAGTGGCTGTGAGGACTGAGTCGATCTTGGGGCTTCCAGGTGGTCTTTTTTGCCCACAGATCTGTACCTTCAACTCCTCACTCAGCTGGCCCCTTCCGTTCTGTCCTAAAAGTAACATGTCCATGGCCTTAAGCTCTATTTCCGTTTCTTTCCAGCTGTTATCCTCGTCCTCTGGCCCAGTGCTGCGGAACCCCGGGGGGGGGGGGTGCCGTGGCAGCTCCTTTCTCTCCCCTGACACTGGTCCTGGCAAGCTGGCTTCCCGCGGTCTACCGGCACGGCCCTCGGTCCATGGGGACACCATTCTTCGTGTCCTCACCCCCCTTGATTCCTCAGGGGCCCTTGGCCCTATGGGCCACCTCTGTTTCTTGACAGCCTCTCCCCAGGCCCTCTGGGTTGATGCAGCTCCATGCATTTGTAGCTCCCCCCAAAAATGGACACCCACTTTCTGATCGGTTACATGGAGGAGGTGGCTCATCATTTCTAAAGCTTCTTCCTATTCTAGGAGCTTGTTTTTTCAGGAGCCTCTTGCCCCCCTCGGACGATGCCAATCGGTCAGGAGTTAGTTCTGGGCCCTCTGCTTGGCTTTCTCTTCTCCCGCTTCCTGGAGAGAGCATCCGTATTCATCTCCATGTGAGGCGCTCCTGTCTGCAGAGCTGGTCCACACCCCTCTGCCCGCTCCTGCTTCCCGCCGTCCATGCTGGATGCCACATCACCCCCGCTCAGCGCTCCCCCGCCCCGTGCACCCCTGCCCCACTGCCCCAGCTTATACCCACGATACCAGATGCTGGGATTGGGTGGGGCAGGGAGGGCAAGCTAAGGGCTTGAAGCTATATTCTGAGAAAATAATGAAGTAAAAAGTCCAGTATCTGGGGGAAAAGGATTTAATGAGGAGAGAGACAAAATGAAATCATTCAGGTTTTAGTCTCAGAAAGCCAAAATACAAAGGCATTCGTGGTCATTGAGGAGACAGGAGAAGGGGAAGGATGATGCGCTCAGGCAATCCCAGTGAGCACCGTGTTAACATCTGGGTAGATTGCTCTTGCGTAGTCTTTGCTCTTTGCCTCTCCCGATTAGCTTCGTATAGAAAACAAAATAAAAGGCCAAAGTTGTTTCTCCGTATCTGGGCCACATTAGAAAACACAAATAGGCAAATGAATGAGTACAAATGAAAAGAAAGAAAAGTGGTCTGTTTGGATTAATAGACCAATAGATCAAGGATTCCCGAGGAATTTGGTTAGTATGTGTTTCTCTGTCTGACATGTCAGCGGGTCCCTTTTCCTCTTTGTGCCGTATCTGTGCTGTGACCGCTTGCTCAGTCCTGATGTCAGTAGCCTGAGTGTGGTGAGGACAGGGCGGGACTGCCCCGGCCAGTTCGCCACAGGAGACGTCGTTCCCAGCTCCGTAGTTACCCATGAAAAAGAGGGAACAGAAGAATTCATTGCTTCATGGGTAGACGGAATATGTGAGCTGGATGATAACAGGTTTATAAATGCAAATGTACGTTTTAAAAATGAATACATTACTGGTTGATGTTACTCTAAAGATGAGCTCTAACTAGAACACTCAGAAGAAAACGGGGAAAGCTTCATGACACTGGGTTTGGCGAGGGCTTCTTGGATATGCCAGAAGCACAGTCAAGAAAAGAAAAAACAGGTAAGTTGGGCTTCATCAAAATTTTAAAACTTTTGTACATCAGAAGACACAGCGCATCCCATGAAATGGGAGCAAATGTTTGCAAATCATATATTTGATAAGGGATTGATATCTAGAATATGTAAAGAAATCCTACAACTCAACATACACACACAATCAACCCAATTAAAAAGCGGGCAAAGGACTAGACCTTTTTCTGAAGAAGATGTACGAGTGGCCCATAAACACATGGAATGGTGCTCAGCATCACCAGAAACCAGGAAAACCAAAACCACAAGGGACCTCCACAAGCATGAGGGTGCCTATTATGTTTTCAAAATTCGGAAAGGAACAAATGTTAGCAAGGAAGTGGAGAAATCGGAACCCTTGTGCAATGTTGGTGGGAATGTAAAATGGTATAGCCACTGTGGGAAAGTATATGACAATTCCTCAAAAAATTAAGCTGAAAATCACCCTATGCTCCAGTAATTCTTGTAGTTAGAAAAGTTAAAAAGACCTAAGTGTCCATCAGCAGAGGAGTGGACTTAAAGACTGTGGTACATCTACACAATGGAATACTACGCTGAGGTAAAAAGGAAGGAACTTTTACCATTTGCAACAGCATGGATGGACCTGGAGAGCATTATGCTAAGCGAAATACATCAGAGAAAGATAAATATCACATGATCTCACCCATTTGTGGGATATAATGAATAATATAAACTGATGAACAAAAACAGATCCAGAAACAGAGAAGCATTGATCAGATGCTCAAACCTCAGAGGGAAGGGGGGAGGGGTAAGGGGGAGAGATCAACTAAAGGACTTGTATGCATGCATATTAGCCTAACGCTAACCAATGGGCACAGACACGAGGGGGGTGGTGGTGAGAGCATGAGTGGGGGTGGAGAGGCAATGGGGGGATAAGGACACATGTAATACCTTAATCAATAAAGAAAAAAATAAAAAAGAAGTTAAACAGGCTAAAAGAAATTAAAGCAAAAGAAAAGAGAAAAAGATATAAGAAGTTAAAGCAGGGACTCAAATATCTGTGTACCCATGTTTGTAGTAGCATGATTCACAGTAATCAAAAGCTAGAAGTAACCTGTGTTATGCATACAATAGACTATTATGCAGTCTTTATTTTTTTAACTTTTTAAAAATTGATTTCAGAGAGGAAGGGAGAAGGGGAGATCGAAACATCAATGATGAGAGTGAATCATTGATTGGCTGCCCCTGCATGCTCCCTACGGGGGATTGAGCCCACAACCTGGGCATGTGCTCTTGATTGCAATCGAACCCAGGACCCTTCAGTCCACAGATCAACATTCTATCCACTGAGCCAAACCAGGTAGGGCACGCAGTCTTCTAAAGGAAGGGAATTCTGACAGGCTACAACATGTATGAACCTTGAAGGCGTGCTAAATGAAATAAGCCGGTCACAAGGAAACACTCTAATTCCACCGTGTGACTGACAGGGCCGGCGCCTTGGGGCTGGGAACAGGGAGTTGTTTGCTGGGGACAGTTTCAGTTTTGCCAAATGAATCCTGGAGATGGATGGCAGTGATGGCACCACAGTGATACACTTAATGCCACAGAACTGTACACTCACGAATGGTTAAAATGCTAAACTTTATGTTATACTAGAGGCCCGGTGCACAAAATTTGTGCACTCGGTGGGGGGATGGGTCCCCCAGCCTGGCCTGTACTCTGTCACAATGCAGGAGCCCCGCCCATCCCTCTGGGACTCCTTGATGAATTGCCCCAAAAAGGTGGGCCAGAGCCAAGGATCCTGCTCTGTGCCACATGGATCTGGGAGGCAGGACACCTAGGACCCCCAAGCAAGCCAGAAAGTAGAAAAAGAGCAAGAGTCTATACACATTTGAATAATCACCCTCATATATAAAAACTGCAACCCCCGTGGCCCCCAGTGCTGCCATGGCCGGGCTTGGGGCCAGGTTTGTGGCTGTGACCTGGACCCCCCAGACCCCAGCACCACCATGTCCTGGCTTGGGGCCGGATTTGTGGCTGCGATCACCACCCCTGCAGCCCCCCGGCGCGGCCATTGCCGGGCTTGGAGCCAGTTTGTGACTGTGATTGCGGCCCGCAGCACAACCTTGGCTGGGCTTGGGGCTAGTCTGTGGCTGCCATCACCACCCCTGCAGCCCCAAGCATCGCCTTGGCCGGACTTGGGGCCAGGTTTGTGCCTGCGATCACGGCCCCCCAGCCATTAAAGTTGAGTTATGTATTTTAGCCCTATCTAAAACTTCAGCAAAATCATCGGCATGAAAATACAAATTTTGTGCATTTGGCAAATGAATAGCTAATCTTGTGATTGCATGAGATTGGTCATGCATTCGCATTCCAAAAAGTCTCCAAACAGCCTCAAGAGCACTCACATACCTGGAGTCAATGAAGTCCTGTACTTCATCATGATTGGTAATATTTTTTTTCAGAAATTTGAATATTTGCACAATCATGATCTTTACAGATCTATTTAAATAGATATTTGACTTTTCTAATTTATGCACAGACTTCAACATTTATATGACAGTTATATTTGAGGCACAAATATGGGTTATAAGGGACAATCCAAGTATTATTAACAATTTTATTTCCAATAGAAATGGTACTACCAGATCTTTGTTTGTATTTGGGATATCCATCAATATTTCCAATGGTCACATTTTGAAATTCTTTCAGATATCCCTTTAAACATTTTCCATTTTCCATACATGGACTATTTGGATTTTGTATTCCACATGGTCCATGTACCATATTTGATCTTACAATCTGAAAAAGTTGAGGACGCTGGTCCTCATCTGGAATTTCTGTCTTAACTATACAGTCAATGTCATATTCTGAACATAATTTGGACTCACTATCTAATATCAGTAACATGTGAGCAGGAGGCAGTCCACGTTTCTGAAATTTAATGACATGAATCTTGGCTATTACTTTGCCAAATAAATGGAATTTATATACATCATTTAAGAGCATTCAGCTTAATATTAAGAACCCTGGCTACCAAGTCAGGTCTGTTTTCAACTTTTTGCCAACGTTGTAAATTGTTTGTAATATCTGCCCATTTGGGGTTGCATGTCATAGTTACAAATAAATCAGGCTTACCATACTTCATTGCAATTGCCATAGCATCCTGATATCGCTGCTGCATATTTCTGGGACTACCCTCAAAAGATGATGGAAGTATTATTTTACCAATGGGTACATTGTCATTTTCAGATCTGGATTTGAGATAATCCATCAAACCGCTATATTTTTCAACTCTCAACTTAGATCGGTTTGCTTTAATGAAATTTATCCGATTTGCCTCCATTTTTTAATACGAATCCACAATAAACTGTTGAGTTAATTTTCCTGCATTTAAAATAGGATTGAAAGTGTCCCTCACAGAGAGATGAAATCCATAATACTGCATTTGGGTGACTCGTGTTCTTACATTTTGTCTAGTATTATTGTTGAATACACTGTTGTCTCTGAGTCTTAATGCAATATCTGTTCCCCAACCTTTTTCACCATGTGGAAAAAGAATAGGATATGTCATTGCATCTAATGTAGGAAATAGGATACTGATTTGTTTCACTTTAGTGCCATTTGGATTATTGGGATCTGGTTTACAATGAATGAGCAAGTACCTTTCAAAAGGAGGTTCTCCATCTTTGTGAATATGACAGCAACCTCGGTTACACGGGGAGAATTATATCTACCTGGATCACTATTACGATCATATTTAATTGCCATAGTTACTTCCATGGGAGCTATACCTTTTGCTGCTGCTTCAGATTGGGCTTCCTTTTCTACCTCATGTAGCATCTTGTACGATTTTGTTAATTAATTTATTTCATGCATGAAGTTGTTTCTGGGCAGGCCTGGTTTGCTGGCATTGCTAATCTTTTACATGTAGCTTCGGCTGTATCCAAAATATAGAGTTGAGCAAACTTCAACAGTTTTTCTTTGGACATAGTCCCACCTCTCTATTGCCACGTTCTGAGATAGAGGAGAATGACAGGCCTTTCAGCAGTGTGACCAACGGCTGATTTGGACAGATTCTGTGGGGGTGGGACTTCCTCCTACCTGTTGTCAGTTTCCACAGGTGGGATGCTGAAGCTGGGACTCGGGGGCCTTCCCTCTGATGGGGGCCTTCCCTCTGATGGTTGCCTTCTGTTTTTGCTGGCATACAGCTGAAGCTACACGTGAAACATTATTAGCAATGCCAGGGGCCTCAGTTAGACGCAGCTGCGGTGAGTTCTGGCCGCTGTAGCTGCCACTGGCTGGTAGCATAGCCAGTCAGGAGCCAAGGTACGGTCACATTTGCATGTTACTCTTTTATTAGATAGGCGATGTTTTTAGAAAGTACAATAGAAAGAAGTGGGCAGGGGAAGTGGCTCTAATTGTGAGCTTCAGGACTTTATTCTGGGCCCTGTTGTCACTTGAATAAAAATCTTGACCGCTTTGGATAGAAAAATTAGAGCCGATACAAAGAGTGTTAGCTCAAGTTTCTGAGCACCTTAAGATTCTGGAATAGTAGGTCAAAATTAATTTTGAAATTAAAGAGGAATAACAAATTCTGAATGCAAGATAAAAAACAAGATAAGAAATTTAGGAAAATGACTTACTTTACATGAAATAGATTTGGGGATTTTTATTTCCTCAATTTCCAAAGTAATACCATAGCAGGGGGGGAAAAGTGCTTCCTGTTAGTAAACTGTGACAGGAAGCACAGTCTCACTGTGTGATCAGACAACACTGGGCACCAAACACTGTCTCAGTGCGTGGCGGTGTGCCCTGAGGCGTGTACAAGCTGCAACAACACAGGTTAAGTTCTGAGGCTGCGAGGGAACTCAAAGCCACATCTCACGGGTCTTGATTAACGGACCAAGGAACTTGCCTGGGAGAAAGAAAACTAAAGGGTCCTAACTATTTTTCTCTGTCCAAAGGCCGGCGTGTAAATGAGGACTGTCCGTATTCCGACTTACTCCTAGGGCAGCATTCAGATAGACAAACACTACCAGACCTGCTGTTCTCCGGGCGAAGTTCCTGGTATCAGACTGACACTCGCTGTGGCCCGTCAGGAAGCCTGTAGGGCAGGAGGTGGTTCTTCTAGTTTCTCAGTCTCAGAATCTGGGCCTGAGGTTTGGCTTCTCCCTCTTTGTCCCCCGAAATCTAACGAGGGCTAAGGGTTGCTCCTTCCCAGCTCTCTTGTGTCACCCTCCACTCCGCACCGTAGCCAGCGGCCTCCCCACCTCAGCCCTGAACGACCCCCGTGCTGCCAGCTTGGGGCTGCCCTGGCTCAGCCCATTCTGCACGCCTCCGCCAGACTCACTTTCTAGAATACTTATGTGAATCTCCTGATGGAGACCAGAGTGGTTTCCCTCTGCTCCCCGTATCAAGAAGGAATCCAGTGGCTTGTGGGCTGTTCTTCCCCTCTCCTTTCAATGGCGCCTTCTATTACTCAGCTGCTTTCTCCATGTCAACTACCCGATTGTCTTCGCCTGTTCATTCCCAGTTCCACCCCTCGTTCCTGGTGTCCCGCTGTGTGTCCCCCCACCATCAGCGTTATTGTGGGGACCACCCAGTTACCACAACCGCCACGAAATCTCCCCTGGCCACTCGGCTCACACTGGTCCTTGCATTCTCTAACGAACAGCTACAGACCCTGAGAGGCCCATGCTCGAGGCTGGTGAACAAAGGAGCAGGGCACGGGGGTTCTGTGTGGAGAGGGTGCGAGCAGATAAACAATTGCTGTAAGGGACGCACATGGGATGTTGTAAAAAATGCGTGCGTGTGCGTGTGTGTGTGTGTGTGTGTGTGTGTGAGTGTGTGTGTGTGTGTTGGGGCTGGTGGGTGTTTTCTGAGGCCTGATGGACGTGCAGGAGGTGGTCACTGGGAAGGGCCAGTCTGGGGAAGCAGGGTGTGTGGGTCCTGAGGCTAAAAGAGCGTGGCACACGGGAGATACTGGGAGGAGAACGGTCGGCTGGGACACGGAGTGAGCGGTGGGCATGGCGTGAACCTGGCTGGAGAGGAGCTGGGGTCTTTAGAGACCTTGGATTGTGTACGAATTACATTGGTAAGCCACTGACATGTTTTAAGAAAGGAAATGGTTTGTGATTTACATGACCCATCCTTTCCAAGATCACTTGGCTACTATGTGGAGAAGAGACTGAGGAAGAACAAGAGTGGAAGGTGAAGGTAAGAAATGAATGTAAAAGGCTGGGTGGGAGATGGAAACTTGAATAGAGGGATGGAGAAAAATGGGCGGAATTAAGATGGATTTTGGAACTAGACATCAAAGGATTTGTGGATAGTTTTATGGAAGAGGAAAGAATTAGGAATGACTCCTAGGTGGACAGACATTTACCAGGTGTACCGGTTAATTGTTATAAAAGAAAACACAGTAATTTCAAAAGAAACATCAAAAGTGCTTTATTTAAAGTAATGTCCATCGCTAGCAACACATTTTCCCCATCTGTCAGGTAATTTGTGGATACTATCCCAATAGAACTTTTCTTGTTTTGAGGCAAACCATTCAGAGACCCAATTTTCCACTTCTTCACATGTTCTGAAGAGCTGCTCAGAAAGTGCGTGTGCCGTCGATTGGAACAAGTGGTAATCTGAAGGAGCAAGGTCTGGTGAATATGGCGGGTGGGTTAATACTTCCCAGGCAACATGTCTTTAACTGGTTTTGAAGTGTGTGATGGTGCATCATCATGAATCAAAATTACTTTGCCGTGTCTTCTGGCACATTTTGGTCATTTCATGATCAAAGCGTGGTTCAAATTGATTATTTGTTAACATAGCAATCAGTATTAATGGTTTCACCTGGTTTTAGAAGCTCATAATACACCACACCGTCCTGATCCCGCCAAACACAGAGCATTGTCTTCTTTCCGAAGCGATTGGGCCTTGCAGTCGATGTTGACCTGGATCAACTCATGATTTTGTGCATTTGGGATTCTCAAAATAAATCCACTTTTCATCGCCAGTCACAATTCAATCCAAAAAAGACTTTCTTTCATGCCATTGAAACAACATTTTACTGGTGACTTTTCTGTTTTTCATTTGTCTTTCATTCAGTTGATGTGGCACCCATTTTCCTTCCTTTAAAATCTTTTCCATTGCTTGTAAATGATCGGAAATTGTTTGCTGAGTAATGTTTAATTTTTCTGCAAGTTGTTTTTGAGTTTGACACTCATCTTCACCTAATAATGCTTGTAATTGTTGGTCTTCAAACTTTTTCTGTTGACCTGGATGTTCTTTGTCTTTCACATCAAAATCACTTTTAAAGTGTTTAAACCAGCCTTCACAAGTATCTTGAGATGGAGCATGTTCACCATAAGATCCCTGAAATATACATACAATAACTTTTTCTTTAAAATAAAGTAATGAATTAAAACTTCCCGCAAATGCTCTCTTTTTTGTGTGCACAAAATTGGACATTTTTAAACGTAAAAATATCTAGGATATTAACACCTTCAGCAAATTTGAGATGTGAAACTTTGAAACTTGCTGTCAATACAACAAAATAGCATACATATCAAATTGCATATATATCAACATATGCATAACTCCATCTATTGAAAAAAATCTGCATTATTAACCAGTACACCTGGTATCCTTTAACATGATGGGGACATGGGCTATGAGACTAGAGTTGAGGGGATTCGAAAGTTACATTTAGGGCTTGTTAAGTTTGGGGTGCCTGCAGGTCACGCAGAAGGCAGAGTCGAGGTGCTGGTTGACTAGCTGAGCCCACAACTCCCAGGAACAGGCTGAAAGAGATAGTAACTTACCAGCATGTGGGTGGTACTCAGTGATTAGTGATGGGGCAGATTGGAAGTCAGCAGAAGGCCTCGGACCAAGCCCAGGGGGGAGGGGAGAGATGAACAACGCAGGAAGCGGTCAGAGATCTGATCACTAGACACTTCATTCTGTGTGGCCTTGGCCCATCTTTATTGGCGAACTTAGCGTTCTTTCTGTATGGACCGTGGTAACGCTGCGTGAGAACAGAATAGACTTCCCTTCTGCAGCCACGGCTCGCTCCTGTCTCCTCGAGTAGATGCAGGTTCCCTGTGGCAGATACAGACTTTCCTTCTGCCCCATGTGCCGCTTCGTGTGGGATGGCAGGTGGAGGCTCAGTGCTTTGGAAGCGGGAAGGCCTTCTGACAAAGGCCCTGGTGAGACCATGCCCGGTACCCAGGCTGAAGCTCCCTCCTGGGCCCTGTGACCCTGGCTCAGACTTCATATGGAATGTAACCCTGTATTTCTCTAAAGAAAAAGAGAGTTTTTAATTGATTTCAGAGAGGAAGGGAGAGGGAGGAGAGAGAAACATCAATGATGAGAGACAATCGTTGATCAGCTGCCTCCTGCACGCCCCACAATGGGGATCGAGCCCGCAACCTGACCGGGAATCAAACCAGGCTCTCCTGGTCCATAGGCCGAACCTCATCCACTGAGCCACACCGGCTGCGCTGATCCTTGTATTTCTTCATTGGTACTATTAATCCTTTAAATAATGATGATGGTGTTTTAAAGGTTTTACAGGCACTAAGTACAATAGGAATGAAGAAAATTCTGGGGATTTCCCAGCTTCACAGACAAGGAAAGAAAGTCAGTGTGCTGGCATCTCAGAACTGGCATTTAATTATTTACGCACCTTAGTGCATTAAAGGGACACATACACTTGTGTAAAGAAATCTGTGTGTAACGGTGTTTAGTAGCTCAACTCGACTGACAACTAGAGAGTTTCACCGAAGCCCAGGAGACACGTGCGGTTTGGATAACGATGGCAGTGACCCATGGTCCTGTACCGACCGGGGTGCGGCCCAGCGACTGCGTTCCCCACCAGAGCCGCACCCAGAGGCCAGCGGAGCCGGGCTTCAAGGGGCTGCGGCACAGGGTGGAGGATCCCCAAGGCAGCTCTCCGAGGAGTGTGGGTTTCTGTGTTGGAAATGTGTGTGCGTGAGGGGGCGGTGTTGGGGGGTTCGGTAGGAGCTCCGGAAGCTCGGGGAAGATGAGAAATAAGCCCCGGCTCCCAGCAGCTTTAACAGAAAGAACTCAGTCTGTGGCAAAAACAAATAAATAGTGATTTAAACATCTTGAACACTTAAGTCTCCCCTCAACACTAATTAACCAGATACCAAATACCATTGCGATTTAGAAGCTCTCTGCCCTCAACCCTGGCCCCAGGCACTAGCGAAAGGGGGAGGCTGTCTGCAGAGCGGTGGGCATGGGCAGGACCAGTGAGAACCGAGCCCTGTACCCCCTCTCCCCGCCGTCTAGGGCTGCTTTAAAAGCCTGTCCTTTGGGAGCCCTGGTGCCTCACGTTTGCCCGGGGCTTCCAGGGGGTGCTTTGCAGGGAAGACGGAGCCCCTGTGTCTGGTGGAACGCTGGCGTTCTCCACGCTCTGAAAGTGCGAGGAAGTGATTTCTGACCTTTTCATCTCCTCCGCCTGCGAGCACACGCCCGCCCCAGCAGTCTCATCTGGGGCCAGAACGGTACCAGCTGACTGGTCCCCCAGCAGCGAGCAGACCACCTGTCACAGGAATCCAGGGGAGGGGCCTGATTTATTCACATCATTCTCATCACACACCTTCCTAACCTCGCTTATTAAACATCCTCCACTATGAAGTGTTTGGCCACAGACTAGTTTTTGTGCTTTATAAACCGTATGCTTTACATGCGTCGTTACAGTGTTACCACCAAATTGAGATTCCGTGATTTTTCCTAAATGCAGGAGGCTGTGACTTTGAAAAATATGACTGGTCTGGCTCAGAGAAGTGGCAATAGGGCTCAAGTTCTGTGAATGGCATGGGCTATACAATTTGATGTTTTTGAAAACAAAAGAGATGCATCTAGGATTTTGTAGAACACGCAAGCCGTGGGCGGGTGATCTTTCTGTTCTCACCCCCACGCCAGCCCCAGCCCACCCCCCCCCGACCCCGCACAGCAAGGTTTCCGAAGAGTCACCCTGATCACCCATTCCCTTTCGTAAACCTCTGAAGTTCACAGTCCTCACTGGGCCCCACCGATCCGTGACCTGCCCCCTCACCCTAGCTCGCTTCTTGCCCCCTCCCTCCAAAAGCCCACCCAGGCCTTCGCTTCCCCACCACCCCCTCCACCAGGAAACGGTCCCTCCTTCAAGAGAAAGTTCAAACATCGCCTCCATCTGGAGGCCTTCCTGGCCTTCCTCTCTGTCCGCACTTTCCCTGAGGACTGATCAGACTGCAGCCACCCTGAGGATCCCCCCGCTCGGCCAGTGACGCAGGCAGCGCTCTCAGGGTTGTGATTAAATGCGTCCTTGTGGGAAACAGCCTTCCTCACTCCCAGCACGGAGAGTGCTCAGGGCAGAAGGAAACGACTGAAGTGCAGACAGGTTAATGGAGCCCAGCGGCCACAGTCACGCTGCCTCCAGGGCCCCAGGGCCGCACGCTGCCCCCCGGGGGCCGGCCCGGGAGGAGAGGAAGAGACCAGGCCCCGCGCCTCTGTACCTGTGGTTTCGCTTGTCCACAGCAGCCAGCACCAGCTTCATAATCTATGGGGTTGGGTGCAAACGGGAAGACGGGCCCCCTATTCAAAGGTTATTACGGATTTCAAAAGATGACGGCAGAGCATGAACCCAAATCAGGGCCCGGCAGAAGCTCACCAAGCCAGCCCTGAGGGAGCCAGGGAGAAATTCGTGCCACTTTCTAGACTGGGTTTGACACAGGTGTGGGCAAAAGTAGGTCTACAGCTGAAATACAATAATTAATAAATAGTCAATGATTCAAGAATAAACTGTTTTGTGTACTCACAACTGTAAGCCTACTCTTGCCCACCATTACATATAAAATGGTTTAAAAAGTATTTTCTCATACCCACCCTTCATAAGACCCATACAATTGTTTGGTTGTTCTCATTTATAAGTGCAGTTTCTTCTAAAAAGTGAATTATTTTATTTCACGTTGTTTCAGGGAAAATACCACATACTCATTAGCCGTTAAAAAAATAAATGAAGAAATACATTATAATCACACCTTCCTGCAACCCCCGTGTGTGGGGAGAGCTGGCTGGCCTTCCCAGGCTGTGTTCGAGGACACATCTTGACCACCCTTCCACTGGCCTCTAAACCCAGCATCACCAGTTCTCCATGCAATAGCATCATTTCTCAAATGATTTTATTTCATAGCAATCTTAGTAAATTAGAAATTGTTATATGAACCCCACATGAACTTAAGTTTATCAGATACCATCATGATGAAATGTTGGAAAATGCTGATAAAGTAGATGACGGTTTATAGGGTTGTTTTTTCCCCCCAAAACTCAACTATTGGGAAGCAGATGTGCACTGCTGCAGGTCCTCCAGCAGGGGGCGCCCCCGGAGTGCTACATCCCCGCCTCCTCAGAGGGGTTCACCAGCTCTGGCCCTTGGCTCTCCTGGAGACAGTAGCAACTGGACCACACTCCTGAGTGACCACAGCACTGGTCTGTGCGGCGGGGGGCGGGGCTGCCCAAAGGCCGGCCCCGGGACAAACGCCAGGCCCCAGCTTCCTTAGTCAGAATCCCATCTCATGCTCCCCACACGCAGCTGTTCTGCTCTTTTCCGTACACTTCAAAGCCAGAGAACCGAGGACCAGAGCGGGGTTCATGAAACAAAACCCTCATTCTGCTCTCCTCCTTTCTCCCCAGCATAGCATTTTCACCACCCAGGACCAGGGAACAGACCTGTCAGAATTCCTGACTCCGCTAGCTCAGTTTTCTCATCTGCACGTGAGGATCGCCTGCTGCTTCACAGGGCCCCTCAGAAATGAGCAAGAGAATGCAGGGGGGTGACTGGCAGAGTAGGGGCTCAGGTGGCCATCTGCTTAGTTGTCTGGGCTCTTGTGTGCCCAGAAAACGGCTGCCAAACCACTTTGTGGAGTCACAGGCACAACAGACCGGACACCAGCAGACGCCTGCACCTCCGCTCCTCACCCAGACTCTCACCTAAGAAAGACACGCACCCAGACGCCGTGCACTCAGCTAAAAGCACCTACAAGGAAATTCACCAGGACAAATCCAACCAGCTCCATGCCGTCCCTCAGACGCGCCCGCAGGCTGCAGGGGCCACGCGGAAGCACGCGGTGGGAAGTGACGGCGCAGACTGAGCAGGTGCAGAGGACTCGCGGGGCAGGTGGGGGGCAGGAGACAGAGACCAGGACCCGCCGACTGAGCACACCTGTGTCAGGTATCCTGTATTTTTCCTAACAAGATCCAGGGACATTTCAAAACTTTTTAAAATGACTATACTTTGGCCTTAATTCACACCATTGAATTCGCTCTAAAACACTTCCTATTAAAGACCACTAATAGCTTCTAGGAGCCCAGCAGGGATGGCTCGGTGGCTGAGCATTGACCTATGAACCAGGAGGTCATAGTTTGACTTCCGGTAGGGTGCCCAGGTTGTGGGTTCAATCCCCGATAGAGGGGGTAGCATGCAGGAGGTAGCCTATCAATGATTCTCTCTCATAGTTTTTGTGTTTTTTTTAATCCATTTTTACCAGAGGCCCGGTGCACGAATTTTCACGCCCAGGAAGGCCCTTCAGCCTGGCCTGGACCCTCTTGCAGTCCTAAGCCAGCAGCTGGACATCCCTAGCGCTGCCAGAGGTGGGAGAGGCTCCTGCCATCACTGCTGCACTCACCAGCCATGAGCCCACCTGTGGGAGAGCACTGACCACCAGGGGGCAGCTCCTGTGCTGAGTGTCTGCCCCCTGGTGGTCAGTGTGCATCACAGCAACCTGTCATTCCGTCGTTTTGCATATTAGCCTTTTATTATATAGGATTGATTTCAGAGAGGAAAGTAGAGGGAGAAACATCAATGATGAGAATCACCGATTGGCCGCCTCCTGCACACCCTCCACCCAGGATTGAGCCCAAAACTCGGGCATGTACCCCTGACCAGAATCAAACCCAGGACCCTTCAGTCTGCAGGCAACACTCTGTCCATCGGGCCAAACCGGCCAGGGTTCATCATTGTTTCTCTCTCTTCCCCTCGCTCTTCCTCTTTGAAACCAACAAGAATAGTTTTAAACAATAGCCTCCAGAGGTAACATTCAGCAGGGGCCCAGAGCTGCTCCTCTGCCTTCAGCCAGGATTTCATGACGGAGCTGGGAACAGAGCAAGGTAATCGACAAGACACTCAGTAGCGAGGACTCTGCTGCTGTGAAGGCTTCGCGTGGCCCCCGACACGCCCATCAGCCCCTTCGATCCTCAGCGCTGCGCTGGAGCACGAGGCGGCAGCAAGCCAACCAAACAAAAGGCAGTTCACTTTTGTAAGAAACAATATATTTATTTTCTGACACCACAGCTCTGGTGAGTGGTTTTGTACCAAATTTAATGGAAGTTACACAGAACGTTTTACGCATGGGAGCGGGGAGGGGAGGAACCACAAAATTAAAAACAAAATCCCGGGTAGCTTTTAGCATCTGTTCCACTCCCGCATTAATAAAATTCACTTGGGAATTCCTAATAAAAGGAGAACAAAAAACAAGGTATACTGGGGGAGGAAAGACGGAGGGAAAGACCCGGGAGCTCCAGCAGCCTCCCTCCCCCCTTCCTGAAGCCAGGACGCGCGGGCATGAAGGCGAGTCTGACAGGTCACTTCCCCAAAGGAACACCGGGCATTGCAGCTGCCAGAGGGGAAAGAAAAGGGAAGAGGGGCCGCGATGGGGACACGAGGGGAGAAGACGCTTAACCAATGGGGTGGGAGAGGGGAGGGAAAATGAGAGAAACTGACGGTGGGTTTGTGGATGGGGAGACAGTGCTGGAGACTCTTGAACTGAAAAACAAAATGTCCTAAATGTCATGATTTTTAAAAAGAAAGAATTTCCCCATCCCCCCACCCCTTGCTGAACTTAGTTCCTTTTTTTTGTGCTTTTCATTAATACTCTGCTCTGAGGTCGTAGTTTGGTTTTCTGTACACTGGAGTTGAAAATAGTCCGAAGGTCTGAAGATGGATTCTCCACAGACAGTGAACAGCCCAGCATCCTGTTCTCCTCGCGTCCCAAAGACTTCCGTCTCTGCTAAAATCCCTTTTACAATATAGTACAGTACACGCAAAAACAAAGCCCAAAGCAAAACAAGCCAGAAAAGAATCCTGGGAGAAGCCAGTCCAAAGGACGTAAACATACAGAGAACGGTGCAACACGTGACCGATGGCAATTCTAAAGCACGGCTACAGATTCCCAAAAGGAGGTGCCATCACGGGATACCCAAGTCCACAAAAATAATTTTTAAAAAATAAATCTTAAAAAACACACACCTGTTGATTAAATGAATCATTTGTTTTCAGGTAAATCCATACATTCTCGAGTCCCCCCTCCCCCAAAGCAGCCCTCGGGTCTCTGTTCTCCTATTGCATGACTGAGTCTCCTGGGGCCCCTAAGCAGCCCTCAGGACTGAATCTCATTCGGACGAAGATCGGCACATCCAATCGTAGCAGCTTAAAACATCATGTTTCCTGGGTTGCCAGGTCCTTGACCAAATCCACCCATGCCCACGTCAGCGGCCATGCCCCGGGGCCGCATCTGTGGGGGGACCATGATGTTCTGTTGGGGTCCCATCATGCCCTGCATGGACATCATCATGCCCGGAGAGCCCACAGGCCCAGGGTGGGGATAGAGCCCGGCAGGTCCCCGATCCTTGCCAGGAATCATGCCCACGGCAGCAGCTGGATTGCTCATCAGGGTGGGCTGGCCGGGCATCGCAGATTGTGCTGGTGACATCATCCGATGGTGCGGTCCCATCATGCCTTGCTGGAGAAAGGCTGATGGTCTCATTGGGTTGTGTCCTGGCATGGATGGAGCTGCGCCAAGAGGTATGTCTGGAGTTCCCACAGGCCCGGGACCTCCCATGCCAGGTAACGCCAGTCCCATCCTGGGGGCTTGCTCGCCCATCATCCCCTGCATGTGGGAAAAGCCAGGCCCGGGCCCCTGGGGCTGCTTGCGGCCTGGGACTTCCCCGCGAGGGAAATACTGCAGCGTCTGGCTTGGCTTCTCCGATGGAATAATGCGCGACAGGTCGAACTCGGGGATCCCGGTGGCTCCAGGTCGGATGACCTCCTGCAGGTCTGGGTCTGTAAACACTGACGGCATGCTATTCCCCAGGACAGTGAAAGAGTCAGGCCCCCCCGGGCCTCCAGGCTTACAAAGTGCTGCTTCTGCTGAACTCGGGGGCAGGTTGCTGGGGCGGCCCAGGGGGCCTTCTGGGAAACCCATGCCTCCCGGAAAGCTGCCCTGGCCCCCGCTGGGGCCGTTGTGGGGGAAGGGAACCTGCTGCGGAGGAGACTGCACTGGAGGGAAGCCCTGGGGAAAGCCCATTCGTCCTTGAGGTACCATCGGAGGCTCCTGGGACCCATGCCCCATGATAGGATTGTGTGACATCAAGCCTGGCCCCATTGGGACCCCGTGAGGAGGTATGTTGGGTCCCATGGCGTTCGGAGAGGGCATCTGAGTGGAGTGAGACAGCGGCTGGGTCATTCCCATTGGGCTGAGGGTTGGCATCGGGACCACGGGATTTGGACCTGAAATTCGAGGATTCTGTGTATTGATGCCCATTCCTACAAAAGTAAAGATAGAAAAGGTATCAACTTAACTGAAAGCAACTCAGTACTATAATCAAATTTACAAAGAAATTACTGTGCACGAAACGTGCAGGTACCTTACTAGGAAAACACACAGCACACAGCGCCTGCCCTCAGTGAGACTGTCATACATTTGGGGCACACAAGCCAACGGCTCTTCAAGACAATATGTTACTGTCCTGCACTGTGTGACAGAGGTGTATGTGGAAGACGGCTAGGAGGAAAGTCTGCGTGAAAAGTTACAAATTAATATGCAAATGAGCATATAGTCTTCTTCACTGGAGACGTTACATATAGAAGCAAACAATTTGTCTAAATGACTTAAGCACAGTGCTTTTTTGAGAAGGATGATTAAGTAGCCCCACAGGTCCAAGAATCAGAATAACAGACAGCTTCATCAGTTGATACTGGGCATTATTATCATTTTACTCTGCGTACAGAGGGGAAGTTCACACTCGGGCTATAGAAAATGTTAGAGAAATGGGAACTTTCAATGAAGAAGGAAAGTAGGCAGGTTCTACGAGTCTCTGGGGCACTTCAGTAGCTGGTCTCTCTACGGAATGTCCCGAGTGTGTAAGGACGATGCTGGTCCGGTCCGCGCAGCACGTCCACCCTGATCAGTCAGGACTGCGGATAAACAGAGAGCATTCCCAGCACTGAATGGCTGAGAAGTCAGTGTCTCTGCTGCCCAATCACAGCCCAGATTGTGTCCCTTAGTGTCCGTGCGACGGGGCATAAAGAGGCGTGGGAGAGTATGGGAGGAGGGGAGGAATTGCCTCTCTAGCCCTCAAGTGCTTCTCTAGGAAACGGGCTGCCCACCGTCTGAAATCCTACGGCTGCTTGTGGTTTGAGGCTGCCTTTGCAGGAAACACTCGAGAACTGAAGACACGCTAACCAGGATGTAAACAAGAAACTGCTCTCAGTGCGGCCTGGGGAGGCCACAGCTGCCCCAGATGCAGGCAACACAAGCCCCAGAACTTGTATCGGGGGTAAGGAAGCCTCTGATAAAACTGTTACTGTTGTCTGCCTCCAGGCAAGACACTCTAAGTCACTGAAACTTAGATGGTGTTATTTCCACTTGCTGAACCTCCATCTATCGCTGTCTGTATTATCGAGAAAACATTCGCGAAGTTACTCGTCTGGCACCAGCTCTCCACCCGGTCTCCCTGGTTCTTACCTGGCATGTTATTCATGGACGGCAAGTTGGGAGAACGAGCGGGAGGGGAGTCGTCGTCCGAGCTGGCCACGGTCTTGATGGCATCGTGGTATAACGGGGTGGAGCTGGGCATTGCAAACTTGGACATTCGAGACATCATGATGGACAGTGGGTTCTGGGACAGGGTCGGCTCCGGAGGCATGGTGTACGGTGTGCTGGCAGGGAGGCTTCCCGGCAGGCTCACAGAGGCAGGCTGGCTGGCCGTGGGCGGTGGGGGGCCGCCTAGGAGGGGACAGCAGAAAACAAAAACGGGCAGGGAATCAGATTCTCCTGATGGCGAGGGGCCTCTGTGAAGGAGCAAGGCACGGATGAGGCCAAGGAACTGTACAGTGTTATTAGACCCCAGGCACAAACCATCCATCTTCCAGTCAAGCGCCGTGTGTGGACAGAGGGAGACGGCAGCATGAGGCGGAGGTGACAGGTCGCGGGGGAAGACCAACACAGCAAGAGCTCATTAAAAATACTAGTGCAGGCCTGGGAACAATGGTTTTCAGACCACAATTTCGCTACAATAATGTGAAATAAGTGCATTGTCCCCTTGTCTGTTCCAAGTTAGGATTTGACTCAGGGATTAGTGTGTGAGGCCAGACTAGCGCTCTGACCACAGGTCCTAACCCATCACCCTACACACGCTCTTGTTTTTATATATTTTTTCCTACTGATTTCAGAGACAGAGGGAGGGAGGGAGAGATAGAAATATCAATGATGACAGAGAGTCATCTATTGCCTGCCTCCTGCACATCCCCTATTGGGGGTGGAGCCTGTAACCCAGGCCTGAGCCCAGACTGGGAGCTGACCTGTGACCTCCGGGTTCATGGGTCGATGCTCAGCCACTGAGCCACACGGGGTGCCCCCCCCCCCCCACACCTGATTAATTTCCACAAGTCTGAACCACAAAGTCTGCGGGGGCTGTTCCGCTGCACAGCTTCTGTGCACTGCTACCCAGCAGAGAGAAACACTTTGGTTTATAGGATAAATCTTATTTTGATTCTAATCTTTCTCAAGAGGAGACAGCTCGGACCTGCTATTTACACCTCAGTGCTTATCTTCCCCGACCACCTCTGGTCTCGTTCACAAACCACCATCATCATGAGCGCCTCTCCTGGGAGGAAAATACCCATAAACTGCGGCCGACCGTGAGAACAGCAGGCCACGAGGAGCTGCGGTAACGGCTGTGTCGGCACGCACGTGCGGGAACCCCGCTGTCTCCACGGCCTCTCCTCTCGGCCTGGGGTCAGACTCAGAATCTCTCCACGCGAGGGCAGCCCCCTGAAGGGGGGAGGTCTAGCATTTGAAGCCACATTTACCCAATGCTGACATTTCACTTTGCAAATGTAAATTATTCTGTGAAATGACAGATTTCCCACTTTCCCTTCCCCTTTTACCTGACAGGTACGGTCAGCACTAAAAGCCTGTGTCCTCCCAGGATCTGACACTCCTGCAGGGCCCCAGGGAGGTACTGGCCATGCACTTTGCCAACAAAGATGTCCGCTGGCAAAGGCCGCCTCCTCGGGCTGCGTGACCCAGCCAGGACAGCAGTTTTCTCACACTAAGAAAGACTGGCGTTAGCAGTCTCCAGCGACAAGGTGACTGCAAGGACGAGAGCACACTGACCTGACTCCACACTTCCCAGCAAGGCCGGGGAGGCCATGGCGAGGGGTGCTTTATGGTTGGGAGGGATCCCGGGACTCTGGAGGGGAGGTTTTGGAGAGGAGGTCCAGCCGGGTGACGGGGCAGGAAGCGACGGAGACTTGAGGTGAACAGGCGAAGCAGCAGCAGACCCCAAGACAGGGGGGGACTTAATGGAAGCAGCAGCAGCTGGGCCCGCCAGCATGCCTGCCAGCTGCGATGGAGTCTGGGGGGACTTGAGATTCCCGGAGGGCGAGCCCAGCATGGGCGACTGGACTTGGCGCATCGTGGGAGACTTCAGAGGGTTAATGCCTGGGGAGTGCACCTGGCCGCCCGCCACAGAGATATCCAAGGGCTTCCGCCCCAGGCCACGCTGGCCCGGAGGGGCGGTGCTGAGGCTGGGGGGGTTGCCGGAAGGGTTGAGAGGTAGTGGTGGCATGTGACTGAGCCGGCTGTTAGTCCTTTGGTCGGGCCCAATTGGTTCTCTGAGGTTCCGCAAGCCACTGCTGCTGCCTGGACCCTGAGACATGGGGAGGAACGGCCGGGGGCCCATGCCATACTCTTGCTGAGGGTGCTCACCGAACGGCAGGGGCACCATCTTCTGCTGCGCGGGCAGCAAGTCTGCACCCCCGGGGCGCAGTTTCATCATCTCCTCGGGGCCTCCAGCCTCTCTCAGCTTCTGAGGTATCATCTGAGAGTTGGATCCCATGTTGACGTTTAGACTGACATCTCCCTTCATCCCACCAGGAACCATCCCAAACTCCAGCTCCCGACCAGGGCCCATCTGTGGGGGCATTCCTTTTGGAAAGTCCCCCCTGGAAGGACTCAGAGGGCCCTCAACTGGGATTCGAGGGAAAATGGGATTATTCCCCGACTCCATGTGTCTCTGGGAGCCGGAGAGCATCCTGTTCATGTCCAGGCCGGGCCTGATGCCGTCCATGCTCATGCCCGGAGGGAGGCCCAGCTGCTTCTCGGCCAGCTGCTGCTGAAACATCTCTTCAGACAAGCCCTGGGGGTTCGGGAAGCGCTCCCCTCGGCCGGGGCCACTGAAGATGGCCTGGCCAGGCGGGAAGTTCCGACCGTCTGGGATTTTTGGCACATCGTCTGGCCAACTGACTCCAGCAAGACCTGGTCTCGACGCTGGGTTGGGGACACTGGACGCCTCCATTTCAGAGTTTATCATCCCTGCGAAGCCAGGGAGGCGCATCTGGTTCCCTGGCATATTGGGGTGGGGAGCCATGCCCCTCGGGGGCAGAGAATGCGGCATGTTGATCCCATCAGCAAACGGCTCTGCACCCCCAGGCCCCCAGCCCTCACTGGGGGCCATCTGGTATGGAGGGGGTGGCCCCCGGACCACCCCCCGAGGCCCGTGCGGATGGACCATCATGTCCTGGAGGGAGCACTGCTGCACCACCACCTGCTCCTGCTTCCTCCTCTTCTCCTCATAGAACTCCTGCTGCAGCTTCAGCCAGGCGATCTGCTCAGGGGTCATGTGATCCAGGTGGTCGGGGCCCATGGGCCCAGGCTGAGCGTTCATGGGCGGTGGAACCATGTCATCTGGAGAGAAGGGCACATCTCTATGCCCTTGCGGCCCAAATGGAGCTCCCATATCTGTCCGGGGCCCAGGGCCCTTACCTAGGCTTTGGGACTGAGCCATCATGGCCTGGATCGGCCCTTCTGGTTTTTTCTGAGGCCCATCTAATATCCCAGGATTCTGCTGGGGTCCCCCACTTTGTCCTGTGAATTCCTTCTCATCGGGGAAAAGCATTCGCTGGATGTCTCTGAGCGTCTGTAAGGAGCGCTCCCGGTGCTCCAGCTGCTCCTGAGACAGGCCATCGGGGTTCTCCCCCAGGGCGGGGGGCTCTGCGCTGGGCAGTGGAGGCGGCGGCGGGGCTTTGGGATCTGTTGAAGAGCTACTGCTCCCCTGCGAGACGGGGGTCCCCGCCCGGTTGTTGGGTGTCAAATTGGGCCCAGTGCCATCTGGGGGCAGTGGAGTGGAGCTGGCAGGACTGCCCACAGAAGGAAGCAGTTTGCTTTCTGCCCCAGGACTGTCCTGGTCCAGGGGACGCAGGGGCGCGGCAGGCTTAGGTGCTGGTGCCGAAATGGGTGGAGTTGGCTGCAGCCGGGCATTCTGGGAAGAATTCTGGTCCTGGTTGGCCGGAGCCGGGGGCTGTTGTGGGAGAGGTTTCAGATCGTTCCGAAGGGCAGATATCTGTGTGTTCTGTACAGAAACAAGATTTTAAAAAGTCATTGGTAAATTAAACAAAAGGGTAGCATGATGTTCTAAAGGACTCAGTCACACAAATCTACAGAGACACGTGCTACGGGAATTGCTCATGTACAACCCCACTCTGGACATGGAGACATTCTGACTTTTTTCCTCCCCTTTACTGTCAATGGGCCTTCTCTTCCCCTCACTGAAGATTAGGTTTCAGTAACTTTCTCAGCCTGCCAGGGAGAGCCACTGCCAAAGTGAACACATTTGAGTGTCTATTTCGAGGAACAAGTTTGAGATCACGTCTACTATGAGTTTCTGATTCGGGGTGAGATTAGTTCCTTGGTATGTGGGAGGCTGTACGTAACACCTTTTTATTTCCCCCGAAAGTACAACTGTGTATGCAGACGCCTCACTGTCAATCAAAAGGCCTGATGTCTTCAACTGAGAAAGTGCGGTCCCAGCTCCGCCCCCCGCCAGAGGCTGCAGGCAGGCCTCCTCCTCCCAGCGTCTCTTCTCCTCGCCTTGAGTTTCCATGCAGCCTGACATCTCTGGTTCCCGTCTCCGGGCTGTGATCACTGATCTCGTACTTGATAAGAATTTGTACAGTAACTACAGTAAGACAACCTGGAGGCAGGAAGCGCCTTGGAGAAGTCTGAGGCTGCCTGCCCGCGGCGTCTCTTGATCGGCTCTTTCCAATAGAAAGGAGACTGTCCTTTCCACAGGCTGGATGACCCTTATTATTACTGATGAAGGGCCAATGCTATCCCGGGTTTGGGTAAAGGCACGCTTGCTCACAGCAGGTGACACGGATGCTGTCAGTGTTGGGAAGAAGGACATACCGTATTTTCCAGTATATAAGACAACTTTTTAACCCAGGAAAACCTTCTCAAAAGTCAGGGGTCAAAATCAAATCTGATGTTTTTTTAATTTTTATTTGGTGTGTGCTGGAAGAGGGGTAGTCTTATTCGGCGAGTATATCCCAAACTCTGTGTTTCAACTGGAAAAGTTGGGGGTCGTCTTATATGCCGGAAAATACGGCATATGTTCTGGACCTCAACCTTGGCAGCGCTGAAGGAACTAAAAACAGCAGGGCCCAGCCACAAACCCCGGGGATCTTTCCGGGTGCCACACGGTCCCTTTTTTGATTCATTTGCTCCTACCTGTTCACTTAATCCAGTTTGTATTTCCAAACCCCTAAGGCCCGTACCTGGCTCCCCACTTCCTCACTGGAATGTTTACCTGTGTGCAAATTTGTACATAAATCATTATGTGTGTCTGCATGGGGACGGACTGTGTTGCATAAACACAAAGACACACCTTAGAGTGGTCACATTCCGTGACTACGTGCACAGAGGTTTCACTTGTAGGTGTCCATGCATGTCCGTCTGCAGAGACTGGTGTGGGCAGGACACGAGCCTGTAGGACCCTGAGCCTGTAGCACCCTGAGCCTGTAGGACCCTGAGCCTGTAGGACCCTGAGCCTGCAGGACCCTGAGCCTGTAGGACCCTGGGCCTGTAGGACCCTGAGCCCGTAGGACCCTGAGCCTGCAGGACCCTGAGCCTGTAGCACCCTGAGCCTGTAGGACCCTGAGCATGCAGCACCCTGAGCCTGTAGGACCCTGAGCCTGTAGGACCCTGAGCCTGCAGGACCCTGAGCCTGTAGCACCCTGAGCCTGTAGGACCCTGAGCCTGCAGGACCCTGAGCCTGTAGCACCCTGAGCCTGTAGGACCCTGAGCCTGCAGGACCCTGAGCCTGCAGGACCCTGAGCCTGCAGGACCCTGAGCCTGCAGCACCCTGAGCCTGTAGGACCCTGAGCCTGTAGGACCCTGAGCCAGTAGCACCCTGAGCCTGTAGCACCCTGAGCCTATAGCACCCTGAGCCTGCAGGACCCTGAGCCTGTAGGACCCTGAGCCTGCAGGACCCTGAGCCTGCAGGACCCTGAGCCTGTAGGACCCTGAGCCTGTAGGACCCTGAGCCTGTAGGACCCTGAGCCTGCAGCACCCTGAGCCTGTAGCACCCTGAGCCTGTAGCACCCTGAGCCTGTAGCACCCTGAGCCTGTAGGACCCTGAGCCTGCAGGACCCTGAGCCTGCAGCACCCTGAGCCTGTAGGACCCTGAGCCTGTAGGACCCTGAGCCTGCAGCACCCTGAGCCTGTAGGACCCTGAGCCAGTAGGACCCTGAGCCTGCAGCACCCTGAGCCTGTAGGACCCTGAGCCTGTAGGACCCTGAGCCTGTAGGACCCTGAGCCTGTAGGACCCTGAGCCTGTAGCACCCTGAGCCTGTAGGACCCTGAGCCTGTAGCACCCTGAGCCTGTAGCACCCTGAGCCTGTAGGACCCTGAGCCTGTAGGACCCTGAGCCTGCAGCACCCTGAGCCTGCAGGACCCTGAGCCTGTAGGACCCTGAGCCTGTAGGACCCTGAGCCTGTAGCACCCTGAGCCTGTAGGACCCTGAGCCTGCAGGACCCTGAGCCTGCAGGACCCTGAGCCTGCAGGACCCTGAGCCTGCAGCACCCTGAGCCTGTAGGACCCTGAGCCTGTAGGACCCTGAGCCAGTAGCACCCTGAGCCTGTAGCACCCTGAGCCTGTAGCACCCTGAGCCTGCAGGACCCTGAGCCTGTAGGACCCTGAGCCTGCAGGACCCTGAGCCTGCAGCACCCTGAGCCTGTAGGACCCTGAGCCTGTAGGACCCTGAGCCTGTAGGACCCTGAGCCTGCAGCACCCTGAGCCTGTAGGACCCTGAGCCTGTAGCACCCTGAGCCTGTAGCACCCTGAGCCTGTAGGACCCTGAGCCTGTAGGACCCTGAGCCTGCAGCACCCTGAGCCTGCAGCACCCTGAGCCTGTAGCACCCTGAGCCTGCAGGACCCTGAGCCTGCAGCACCCTGAGCCTGCAGCACCCTGAGCCTGCAGCACCCTGAGCCTGTAGCACCCTGAGCCTGCAGGACCCTGAGCCTGTAGGACCCTGAGCCTGTAGCACCCTGAGCCTGCAGCACCCTGAGCCTGTAGCACCCTGAGCCTGCAGCACCCTGAGCCTGTAGGACCCTGAGCCTGTAGCACCCTGAGCCTGCAGCACCCTGAGCCTGCAGCACCCTGAGCCTGTAGCACCCTGAGCCTGTAGGACCCTGAGCCTGTAGCACCCTGAGCCTGTAGCACCCTAAGCCTGCAGCACCCTGAGCCTGCAGGACCCTGAGCCTGCAGCACCCTGAGCCTGTAGGACCCTGAGCCTGTAGGACCCTGAGCCTGTAGGACCCTGAGCCTGTAGGACCCTGAGCCTGTAGGACCCTGAGCCTGTAGCACCCTGAGCCTGTAGGACCCTGAGCCTGTAGGACCCTGAGCCTGTAGGACCCTGAGCCTGTAGGACCCTGAGCCTGTAGCACCCTGAGCCTGTAGGACCCTGAGCCTGCAGCACCCTGAGCCTGCAGCACCCTGAGCCTGTAGGACCCTGAGCCTGCAGGACCCTGAGCCTGCAGCACCCTGAGCCTGTAGGACCCTGAGCCTGTAGGACCCTGAGCCTGTAGGACCCTGAGCCTGTAGGACCCTGAGCCTGCAGGACCCTGAGCCTGTAGCACCCTGAGCCTGTAGGACCCTGAGCCTGTAGGACCCTGAGCCTGTAGGACCCTGAGCCTGCAGCACCCTGAGCCTGTAGGACCCTGAGCCTGTAGGACCCTGAGCCTGCAGCACCCTGAGCCTGTAGGACCCTGAGCCTGTAGGACCCTGAGCCTGTAGGACCCTGAGCCTGCAGGACCCTGAGCCTGTAGCACCCTGAGCCTGCAGGACCCTGAGCCTGCAGCACCCTGAGCCTGTAGGACCCTGAGCCTGCAGCACCCTGAGCCTGTAGGACCCTGAGCCTGCAGCACCCTGAGCCTGTAGGACCCTGAGCCTGTAGGACCCTGAGCCTGCAGCACCCTGAGCCTGTAGGACCCTGAGCCTGCAGCACCCTGAGCCTGTAGGACCCTGAGCCTGTAGGACCCTGAGCCTGTAGGACCCTGAGCCTGTAGGACCCTGAGCCTGCAGCACCCTGAGCCTGCAGGACCCTGAGCCTGCAGCACCCTGAGCCTGTAGGACCCTGAGCCTGTAGCACCCTGAGCCTGTAGGACCCTGAGCCTGTAGGACCCTGAGCCTGCAGCACCCTGAGCCTGCAGCACCCTGAGCCTGCAGCACCCTGAGCCTGCAGGACCCTGAGCCTGTAGCACCCTGAGCCTGCAGGACCCTGAGCCTGCAGCACCCTGAGCCTGTAAGACCCTGAGCCTGCAGCACCCTGAGCCTGTAGGACCCTGAGCCTGTAGGACCCTGAGCCTGTAGGACCCTGAGCCTGTAGGACCCTGAGCCTGCAGGACCCTGAGCCTGTAGCACCCTGAGCCTGTAGGACCCTGAGCCTGTAGCACCCTGAGCCTGCAGGACCCTGAGCCTGCAGCACCCTGAGCCTGTAGGACCCTGAGCCTGCAGGACCCTGAGCCTGTAGCACCCTGAGCCTGCAGGACCCTGAGCCTGCAGCACCCTGAGCCTGTAGGACCCTGAGCCTGCAGGACCCTGAGCCTGTAGCACCCTGAGCCTGTAGCACCCTGAGCCTGTAGGACCCTGAGCCTGTAGGACCCTGAGCCTGCAGCACCCTGAGCCTGTAGGACCCTGAGCCTGTAGGACCCTGAGCCTGTAGGACCCTGAGCCTGTAGCACCCTGAGCCTGTAGCACCCTGAGCCTGTAGGACCCTGAGCCTGTAGCACCCTGAGCCTGTAGCACCCTGAGCCTGTAGGACCCTGAGCCTGTAGCACCCTGAGTCTGTAGGACCCTGAGCCTGTAGCACCCTGAGCCTGTAGGACCCTGAGCCTGTAGCACCCTGAGCCTGTAGCACCCTGAGTCTGTAGGACCCTGAGCCTGTAGCACCCTGAGCCTGTAGGACCCTGAGCCTGTAGCACCCTGAGCCTGTAGGACCCTGAGCCTGTAGGACCCTGAGCCTGTAGCACCCTGAGCCTGTAGGACCCTGAGCCTGTAGCACCCTGAGCCTGTAGCACCCTGAGTCTGTAGGACCCTGAGCCTGTAGCACCCTGAGCCTGTAGCACCCTGAGCCTGTAGGACCCTGAGCCTGTAGGACCCTGAGCCTGTAGGACCCTGAGCCTGTAGCACCCTGAGCCTGTAGGACCCTGAGCCTGTAGGACCCTGAGCCTGTAGGACCCTGAGCCTGCAGCACCCTGAGCCTGTAGCACCCTGAGCCTGTAGGACCCTGAGCCTGTAGCACCCTGAGCCTGTAGCACCCTGAGCCTGTAGGACCCTGAGCCTGTAGGACCCTGAGCCTGTAGGACCCTGAGCCTGCAGCACCCTGAGCCTGTAGCACCCTGAGCCTGTAGGACCCTGAGCCTGTAGCACCCTGAGCCTGTAGGACCCTGAGCCTGCAGGACCCTGAGCCTGCAGGACCCTGAGCCTGTAGGACCCTGAGCCTGCAGGACCCCGTGCAGTCAAATTGGCTTGCACAGCCTGACTCCCTGAGTGGAGTGTGGAGGTGGCCTTCCCTTCCTCCCAGTGCCGTGTTAAGTTTGGTTTTGTCAACTAGGTTTTGTCTGTCTGTGGAAGGTGGGCACTGATTTCACAGAAGGTGACAATGGCAGAAGAAATAACGTCCGTACCATCTTTTCTTTGAGTCTTGGAGCAAAGGTGATTTAATTATTCCCAATTCCCTGCCTACCTCCTTTTCTGACTGCATTTCAGCATCAAAGAAGATAGAGGTGAAAACTGTATGAGATCTGACATTTAGTCAATAAAATGTTGCTTTAGTTGCATTGTACCCTGTGCATCCCAGGACAATATAAAATTTAAACATATACATATTTAAGTATAAATTTAAATATATACATACAGATAGACCCCTCCCCCCCATTTTAAACGTCAGATCTCTCTGCCCTGAACGAGTGGAGACACGCAGGAGCAGGAAATTCCTTTCCCAAGTACAGGAAAGCCCAGGCTTTGTCAACAGAGGGGGATTCGCTGACATGCTACCTACTTTATCTTAAACTGTCACTTCAGTTCTGTGGCCCTTTAGCTTGTCCCATGGTCAAGACTGGTCCCAGTACTAGGGGTTACGCTTCCCGAAAGCAGAAACTGTCTTGAACTTCCTAGCGTCCCTACAGCATGAGTGCGCGTGGCGATGCCAGACACAAGAAGTATCTTGTGGTTCTGTTTGGAGGACTGCCTGTGCCAAAACCACCATCACCCGCTTCTCCAGCGTAGTTGTCCATTAGGTGCTTATGCTCCAGACAGGAAGCAGACTAGAATTTATTATAATTTTAGAAATATCAAGCAATTAAAAGCATTCAATGGTCCTCTTTTTTAAAAAATGTTTTTATTGATTTCAGAGAGGAAGGGAGGAAAGATAGAAACATCAATGATTGAGAGAGAATCACTGATTGGCTGCCTCCCGCACAGCCCACAGTGGAGACTGAGCCCACAACTCAGACATGTGCCCTGACCAGGAATCGAGCCAGCGACCCGTCAGCCACAGGCCAACGCTCTAGCCACTAAGCGGCCAGGGCTCAGTGGTCCTCTTTGGAATAGAAAAGACCCATCTGAAAGTCACAAAGACTCTCCGATTCGCCTACGACTTCATGGCTTACTGGCATGTACTCCACTATTGTAGTTTTAGTTGTTGCTTTTTTCTGCTCTTCAACTCACTCAAGAGTGTTTATTTTTTTTTAAACCTGCTCTATACACAGGGTCTGAGTTCACATAATCCCAGAGATAGTTATATAAAGGAAATCCTAAGAGAACTACATAATTCCTGTTCTATTTTTCACCTCCTAGGAACTCATCAGTGGGGTTAAACACCCAGAACGCAGCTTACGAACCTTGCTCTACTGAAGACAGTCAAGGCTCCCCCCCCCCCCCCCCTGCAGACTGTAACCCATCACTCCGTCCCCAAACCACATACCAGAGGGGCTGTGCTCCGGTCGGCCTTGCTGTTGGAGACGTTCTGGATGTGGAAAGAGACGATTGTTTCGACCTGGCCCTTCAGCACCGCTTCGGCGGCTCTGCGGAGACAGGGGCACACAGGGGCTGGTTTCTGTTTCGCTGACTGAGAGCCCAAGGCACCCCACCCTCTGAACTTGTCAGAGGGAGGAAGAGCCACCAGAAATGCCGAGTGACACCAACTCAACAGAAACAGGGTTTCAGGATGTCTACCATTTACTGCCAAACTTCTGAAATTAAAAGACAGCCATTAACAAATCCCCAAAGAGGCATTGAAAACAAACCACCCAGATTTTCTCCCTCAAACCGATACACGGTGGTGGGTGTTTTACAGAGAATCCTACTTCAAAACTCCAGCCTGAGACGGTGAGCAGGGAACCTCACACCTAACCGTCAACGAGGCTGTCAAGGTTCACTTTGTATCGAACTGAAAAATCTCAAGTGAAAAGAAGTCAGAAGACTATGTAGGATACATTCACATTAATATATATATATATATATATATTTCAGAGAGTAAGGGAGGAAGAGAGAGGGGGGAGGGGGAGGGAGGGTGGGAGGGAGAGAGAGAGAGAGAAACATCAGTGATGAGAGAGAACCATTGATCGGCTGCCTCCTGCACGCCCCACACTGGAGATCGAGCCCCTAACTGGGCCTGTGCCCTGACCAGGAACTAGCTGGTCCCACCCGCCAGGCCACACTGTTAGAAATAACTGAAAACCCATTGAGCCCCGTCCACCAGAAGCACACAACCGAAATGTTCAGAGTAGTCATCTTTGTCAATTCCAGAGATTTTTTTCTTTTTAAATTATTTATATTTTCTAATTATTCTAAAATAGACATGTAATATTTATGTCATTTTAAAAAGAATACTAAGTTGTAGAAAAGTATTTGACGCAATCAATCCTTTTTGTGTTTAAAAGGTCTATAATGCCTGTTTGCATAAGCACAACATATTTTTAGAAGGAAAACCAAGGAAGTACCATGGCTGCCTCTGGGGACTGGGGGTGGGGAGGGTATTTACTTACTTATTTGTATTTTTAATATATATACATATTATTGATTTCAGAAAGAGAGCGATAGAAATATCAATGTTGAGAGAGAATCACTGATCAGCTGCTTCCTGCACCCTGTCCCCTCCCCACTGGGGATCCAGCCCACAGCCCCGGCCTGTGCCCTGACCGGGAATCAAACCAGGCCTCTTGGTTCACAGGTTGATGCTCAACCACTGAACCACCCAACCAGGCGAGGTTTTATAGTTTACTGTTAACTGTAAGAACAACACAAATGAGGGAGGAGAGAAATTTTCAGTGGGGATAAGAACTTAGGTGTCCAGACACATAAGCCAACAGCAAGACACAGCCACCAACTTACTTATTGGCCATCTCAGTAGAAAACACGTACACCACTTTGGCCGGGGTCTTCTGAGCGGCTGTGGGCTCCGGGGCAGTAGTCTGGCCATGGGAGGGGGGAGAAGACCTGGGGGCCGCAGCATTTGACGGGGTCATCGAGTGTGGTGTGTGCTGGGAGTCCTGGGCCTTTATGTGGTCAGCAGAATTACATTCTAAAAGGATGAAAACCTCACGTCACAGAACGAATAAACCTCTCTTCTGCCAGCATATACACATCACAACACAAACCCACCTTGACAATTTCAAGGAGGAAGTACCTTGCTAAGAGGCATCAGCTGCTACTCATAAAAACTGAAATTCGCTTTTCCCTAAATGACGAATTGTAAAGCACTCCTCCCCACTTCCTTCTCTCCCCCATTCTTCTGCTATTAGCATAATGTCCCCCCTTCCTGGAGACCTTTTTGGAACCACTTGACCTGGACTGGACACCATGCTAGTTGAACCCAGAGCCCCAACTTCTCTTATTTCAGCAGTTCAAATGGTACACGTTTCACCATAATTGCTTAATGGTCTGCTGTCTGGGTGCGCTCAAATCCCTGAGGACAGAACTGTGTCTGTCTTCCCGGCTTTGGCAGCTCCACCAGCACAGCACTCCCACAGACACCTGAGGGGGGTCGGGGGTGGGGTGGGGGTTGGGCCCCAGGCTCTCCTGCTAATTTGGGCTGGGAACCACACTCCCACTTGCTGAGTACTGACCACGTGCTGCCTGCAGTTAAGCTTCTGGGTTCATACCAGGAGGAAAAGGCCTAAACCCACAGCCGCTGTCCCACCCTCTTCCTGGCTCACTCCGTTTTCATGGGCACCGAGTCTCTCTACCACATTCGCATCGGTTGTGACAAACCCGGACTAGTGCCAGGGATCCCCTTGTGCCCACAACTCTGGCAAAGTAGCAACCACACAGCACAAAACCCAAGTTACGGAGGGTTATCTGACGGAGAGGAGAGGCCAGAAAAACTGCTCCAGGGGAGCTGCTCCCACAGACACACTGGAGCTGGCTTCGATCCTGAAGTACAAACAGCACAGAGCCGGGCACCCGTCAGAGCGCGTCAGGCCATGGGCCAGGGGCCCACAACCCCAGCACCTGCATCCTCGAGAGCAAGAACTCCTCAGCAAGGTGGTTCCAAACTATTCTTTAGCATCAGAAAGGAGAAGAAACAGTTCTACCTTAAAGGCAAACTCCTGATTGGATACCTCTCTCCCCATTGGCTATGGGCTCCCGACAGTCGCCAATGCCAGAGGCCTTCCCTCCGAAATACCTACTTCCCCCGAGTGTCTGTCGGAGACCTTGCAGACATACCTTTCCGGTCAGGGTCATCGTTTGGAGTCCCGGGATCTCTCTGATCAAAGGAGTCGGCGGAAATACTTCGCTCCCTTTTCCCCTTGCCCTTGGCACCATTTCCAGCCCCATTCTTCAGCCCCATGCTCCCACCTGGGCCAGGGAGCACTTTAGGGGTATGGCCCGCACTCTTGGAGTCACAGGGGGATGGCTGGGAGTGGCTGGCTGAGCCCCCCTGTTTACCCTGGTTGGAGAATTTGGAATCCAGCTGGGGGTTTCCAGATGGGGACATCACTGTGGGGGGACGGACCATCACCTCCTGCTTAGACTTAGGGCTACTGAAAGAGACAGACAACAGAGGGCCGTCAGACACTGGAAGCAGCCGGTCGGCACACTCAGGGAGAGGCCGTCAGTCCCTAGCGTGCGTTAGGGGGACCTGGAGGCCTCAGTCACCACCCCTTTCCCCTCAGCCCCTGGCTGCTCCCCTCTACCCCCTCCCAGCTCGGAGAGGAGGCTCACCAGGCCTGCCAGGTCTCGGGAACCCTAGAGCCACATGGGGACCCATCTCTAGGGTTTCTGTCAATAGCGGACAACGGTTTCTATGTACACAGAGTGACTCTCACTCTGAGACTAGCGCAAAGTAAACAAACAGGTCTCGGAGATCACACTGCCACCCCACCCCCAACGATGGCCTGGGACAGCTGTAATGGGAGCCCAACTTCTCTGCTGGAGAACACGAGGTGCGGAGAGCAAGGAGACCCCCATGATTGGCAGGTTAGAAAACCCCTCCAGGGCCCAACCCCCACCCCCAAGCAGCATCACACGGAGCATGGGTCAGAGGAGAGCTCCCCAGTCCGGGGGCTGCTGTCTTAGCTCGGGACCGCAGGCGCCCCGCTGCCAGGCCTCGTTTAGCGCACAGCACCGAGTGGTGCTGGGGCCCTTTCGTTTGTGCTTGAGGCGGCGAGGTGAGGGGGACCGGAAGGGGATGATGGACACAAGGGGAACAAAGAAAAAACGTCATAAACGGTGCTGTTCACTCTTCCATTACTATCTCCTTATCTACTGCCTCTTCCTTTTCTCACTGGGCCTCACGGGCCCGCGGCAGCCGCCTCACCTCTGTGCGTTTCCTGATGGGGAGCTCCTCACTTTGGGGTTACTGGAATGCATTGATTGAAATCCTGAGCTTGCAGTCACAGGCAGGACGGGCTCCCCGAGTTCCTCTCGGGCTGCAGCAGGAACAGCCGCGCAGGGCAATGGCGGTGGCCCACTGCGTGCAGGGGGCGCCCCTCAGCGCTGGCCCCCTCTGTGCCTTTTTCCTCTTGGTTTTCCTCCGCTGTGGAAGTGGCTCCTGCCCCCTTGCAGCTCCAGCATCCTCTGGGTGTGAGCCTCCTGCCGCCAAAGGAAAATCTCGCATCTCCAGGGCACACTGCGGGAAAGGACACCCAGAAAGAGTTGGGAGCAAAACCAGGGACATACAACACCCTTAGCACAGGATCAAGGTTACCAGAGCAGCCACCCCAGCGATGCAGCAGCTAGCGCAGGCCTCAGCTTCCGTCAGGTCAAAGGAAAGGGTGAAATTCATATTCTGGCCGAAGGCCTGGTGCTCGGCAGCCGAAGAGTGACTAAGACTTTCTGCCAAGCATCCGAGCCTCCCACCCAAGCATCACGTCCCAGACGGATTCGAGAAATACTTTTATCTTGAGCCACATATTTTCCTTACATTTCTCTATTTCCAAATATAAAACCCTCAGAAACTTGAGGTTTTCTTTTTAAAAAGCAATGCTTTGGAAACTACTGGGTCCTCCAAATCCATAGCAACTATCTGGCGTTTCACCTCTGACGACAAGCAATGGCACCAAAATGCAACAAACCTGCCCGACTTCAAACCACGAAGCAAATTAATCTACGCGCACGCTCAGGGCCGCGGCGGGGGCAGGTCAGGAGGCACTTCTGAACCCACGCTTGAGCCGATACCAAACCATCAGTTCTCCGGTTCCCATGATCTTCCCATTCAGTTATGTCAAGTGGGCGCCCGTCCTCACTGCTTAGCGGCGGGGACTGCGGGCGTGGGTAAGCATGGGAATGATCGGGGTGTGACGGTAAAACATCATCCTTGAAGGCTAAGGGTTTTTTAAGCCAATTTGCAAGGCTAATGTGAAGCATAAAGGTCAAGAAAATATGCCCAAACCTCGCTGGAGAACAAATGAGAAAGCCCTTCAGTCAGGAAAAGGAGGGTGTCCGTGCACCCTCTGTTGCTTCGCCTCCCTCCCACTTCCTGGTGTTTCACCGATGGGGGAGGCGACAGAGGAGGGCATTATTAGACACAAGGTTCGTGGCTCAGGAACCCAAGGGAGTTGGCAGCAGCTCAGGTGCTCCTGCCCCGTGCGCTGCGGGGACTCGGAAGGGGCTGAAACTGGGAGCCAGTGCTCCTCTAGGCCGGGCTCTGAGAACGAGCGCTGTCAAGTGGGAAACGTCTACTTGGTCGTTGAGAATGTGCGGGAGTCCCAGCTATTGTACCTGCGGCACCGAAAGGAATTTATGGAAGTTCTGAGGCCCACGATCACATTCTTTGCTTTTTACATGAAGTCAGGAAAAAGAACTAGGATAAAATGCTATGGAATATTTCTGTGTCAACCTTAGGGGAAAGCAGCTCCAAAACATGTTGGTCTTCATTACAGGTAAAGTTGTATTTTTATCCCACACCACTTCAGCTTTTCCTTTCTTCTCGTTTAGACTATAACATTGATTGTGGCTGTCAAGTTTGACACACACAGTCGTAAACTATTTTGTAACTTCTCACTAAACACCAGGAGTCACGGGTAAAACAGAAGCAGCGAATGCATCTTGCATGGCGAACACCATCAGGAAACATTTACTCAGGAAAAGAAAAGCTGTTGCCACTGCGCAGCCCCTTCCTGTGACTCCCCCTGTGCCTCTGCATCGCACCCAGCCCTCACTCACACGTCCTACTGAACAGTCTTCTGTGTACACTGCCTCCCCCTTACACACCTTGTCCTTTGAAGACAAGAAGCTTGCTGTGAAGTTCTGTTGTTTTATATACTTCGTTGTACTAAGAAGGTGGCTGAACCTCGGTAACTTATTCACGACAGAAACACCTGGCATCTGTGTTGAAATCTTCCTCCAAAGGACCCCAAAACATACTCCAGATACCAAGTCACCTCAATATGTCAGGCATTTCTGATGAGCTGCTAGCAAAGATGATTTAATGATACTGTGAACATAAAACACTATTATTTTCAAAGTGCTTCTCCATACAGTTTCTCCTTCTCACAACTGAGTCCAACCTGGTCAACAGGCATTTTACAGGCGAATGGACCGAGCACACGGGTGTGAACGGCTTCTCGGTTCCCACCAGGTGCTTGTTGACTGGGCTTTTGGCTCGAAGTCACCTCCTTGCCACTACTTTGTGGCTGGACGGACAGCACAGAGGCTGTCACCCAGCCCAGGGAAACCCCAGGTGTTTTCACCCCTAATCCAGGGGGGTGGGTAGAAATAAGCCACCCAGCTTCAGCCTTCCTGACACTTCCACCACCGAGCAGAATCCGCCAAGCATCTTGTCATGTGACTCCAAAGAATAAAACCAGACTCTTCAGCTCCTACGTTTGCACTTTGCACGTTATACTCAACTGTTTACTTTTAAGGATTGGAAAAGATCTTCTACAGAGTGGCTAATTATAGCCAGAGAGATTATTTCCCCCAAAATACATCTCCTAACTCCTTAGATCTAAATAGACAATGTTTCCCTCTTTTCTTCTTATATAATACTTAAAACATTTACTATGCGTCAGTCACTCTTCTAAGCACTGTCACTCATTCACAACCACCCCAGAAGGCAGGGACCACTGCTCTCCCTCCTTAGAGATGAGGACACTGAGGCTCTGAAATGTTAAGTGAGTTGCCCAAGTAAGTTGGGTCATCCTATATAATAAAAGAGTAATATGCAAAATGACCACACTTCCGCTACATCCATAAGCCATGCCCACCAGCCACATCCACTAGCCAATCAGGAGCGAATATGCAAATAAACCCAACCAAGATGGCTGCAGCCACAGAGAGCAGGAGGGAGGGTTGGGTTTCCCCAGCAATGGAGGAAGCCAAGCTTTCTGCCTGCCCTTGCCACTCAGGCCTCCACACCAGGCTACAAAGTTTTAATTATGGAATCCCAACAGAAATGGCAACAGCCATGGAGCTGGAGAGAAGCAGGAGGCTAGGGTTGCCCCTGGCAATAGAAGAACCCAAGCTTCTGCAGCCCTAGCTGGCCTAGGCCTCTACTCCAGGCTACAACGTTTCAATTATAGAAGATACATAAATTGCAACAGAAATGACTGCCGCCACAAAGCGAGGAGAAGGCTTGGCTTTGCTCCAGGCTACAAAGTTTCAATTGTAGAAGATAAATAAGTCCCAGATACCAGGGCCTCTGCTTGGGCAGCTGGGGGGCGTAGCTGGCCTGCAAACCACCTCAGGCCTCTCACTCCACGCCCCAAGGGAACCTTCACCCTGATCCAGGACACCCTTCAGGGCAAACCAGCTGGCTCTTACCAGTGCACCAGGCCTCTATCCTCCTATCTAATAAAAGAGTAATACGCAGATTGACCATCACTCCAACACACAAGACGGCTGCCCCAATGTGGTCAAAGATCCTGCCCCCATGTGGACATAAGATGGTCACCACAAGATGGCTAGCACGGAATGGCAGTTGGGAGGGACCAGGCCTGCAAGGGAGGGAAGTTGGGGGTAATCAAGCCTGCAGGGGAAGGCAGTTATGGGTGACCATGCTGGCAGAGGAGGGAAGTTGGGGGTGACTGGGCCTTCAGGGAAGAGAAGTTGGAGGGGACCCAGGTCTGCAGGGAAGAGCAGTTTGGGGGTACCAGGCCTGTAGGGGAGGGCAGTTAGGGGCAAACAGGCTGGTAGGGGAGCAGTTAGGCATCAATCAGGCTGGCAGGGGAGTAGTTAGAGGGTGATCAGGCTGGCAGGCAGAAGGGGTTAGGGGCAATCAGGAAGGCAGGCAAGGGAGCAGTTGGATTGTGAGAGGGATTGGGATTGGGTCTATACAGGCAGTCGGACATCCCTCGAGGGGTCCCAGATTGGAGAGGGTGCAGACTGGGCTGAGGGACACCCTCCCCCACCCCCACCCCCGTGCACGAATTTCGTGCACCGGGCCTCTAGTAGCCTAATAAGAGGCAGAGCTGGCGTTCAGTCACCACGGAACGCCTGTCAAAGTGGGGACTTGGGGCACAAGGCGAGCTGGTCCACATGAAGCACACAGCATCAGTTAGCTATCCTAGGACGACCCCCATTCTCTAGTAAGCTCACTTGCCTAACATCACTCCTACCTTCTCCATCCCCAGCTCTCACTTCCCTCCCTCCCTCCCCCTTCGAGCGCATGGTCTTGCCCAGGACATAACAGGGAGAAGAGAGGTCTCCAGGCAGGAAGTCCTCACCACCTCATCTCCAACCTGTTTACATCACCACGGCTCCCTCTTTCTTCTCTATTACTGAAATCGAAAAGTCCCCTCTTCCCCAAACGCCATCCCCCAACAAGTGGCCTGTCCCTCCTCCCCCCTCAACTCACTGAGCACTCTCACTCTCTCCTTTGGCCGTGCCCTCTATCTCCCACATCTCCTGAATATTTCCCATCAGTGCTCCGACATGTTATAGCCTCTTCCAGATTAAAAATAACAATAAAGCAAACAAAACCCAGCCCTAGCAACCTCTTCTCCTTCAGAGCCACGCTGCTCCAGGGAGCCGACAGGACACAGCTTTCATTCACCTGCCATTCACCCTTTGACCATTTTAAACCAACTTCTACCCGCAGATCACAGAAACCATGACTTTTGCTAAGGTCCCCACGGGCCACTTTTCTAACCTCATCTTATTCCATCTTGGAACTTGCCAGCTGGTCATTTCCTTCTTGAAACTCTCCTCTCAGCCCTGCCCATGCACACCTGCTCTCCACAGCCTCCCGAAGGCCGACACTGCGGTCCCTGCTTCACACACCAGGAGACTTGGTTTCCAGACACCACATTCCTTAGGTTTCCTCCCACCACCCCTGCCCTCCGATCGCCGATCCCTCTCCCCAGTCTCTACAATTTAGAGTTCCTCGGACTCTACCCTGGGTTCTCTTCTCCTTCTGTAAATTCTCTCCATGCCCACCACCCCATTTTACTTCTCCACCTGCAGACTTACAGACACAACTGCCAGCCTGACACCACCCCAATGTCTCACACCTAACAAGATCAAAGAATTCTTCTTCTCCATATAACCTGTCTCCCAAAATATTTTCCTTCAGTTCTACATTTTAGTAAATGGCACCTCCATCCATCCAGCTCATGCCAGAAATTTGAGAGTCATTCCTGACACCTTTGTCCCTTACTTCAACCCCTCCAACCCAAATCTAAGGCTGAATGCTTTTGCCGAATGACTGAGTCTCAGCCTCAGGACACTGAATGCCACTAATCTCCATGACATCCTCCATTTCACACTTTCCATCACATCTTGTTTCACCTTCACAACAATTTCCATGTTTTGTAACGACGTGCTTATCTGTGTAACATTCATCTCTCTCTCCAGGCTCCATGAAGCAGGGACCAAGACTGATACGTGCATCCCTCTATTCTGAGCGTTTACCATGGTGTCTGGCACATGGCATTTGCTCAGAAAATATCTGTTGAATAAAATGAGTGCCCTTCCCCCCCAGATCGTCTAAGTCAGGCACGCTTTCTAGCGGTATCGTCCATCAGGGTACTCACCCAAACCCCCGGGGTCACGACACTGCAGTGCTCATCCTGGAGGTGAGAAGTCAGAGGAGCCCAGGAACCCCTGGCTCAAAGGTGACCCTCACCTGGACAAGGAAAAAGTAAAGAAGAAAAACTCCTAAGTGGATTTTTTAAATCAACAACATGACTTTGTTACTGAATATCTTAGAGAAGGACAGGTTTCCTATTTATTCTAGAACATTAGTTTAAGAGGACGCTGCCGTCCCGACCCATGTGAATACGTGAGTATGAAGGTATCCTGTCCAATCAGGATGTATTTCAAGCCTGTGACTCTCCCTCCTTCCCGGCTGCACATTCTATCCTGGAGACTGGAGAAATACTAAGAACAAGTTAAACTGGTGGCTCTTCTTTTTAAATTTCTGAGCTTAGTAGGAAAAAAAAACAAAACACCTATTTTTGCTTCTGCACATTCCTTGTTATTATAGAGAACTGAGAGCTGACTGTAAAGGTGGGAGAGACAAAATTCCAGATACGCTCTTGAATTCACAAAGCGAATATCATTCACTGCTCCTCCCTACTCCCAGCTGTAAGCACTGGGCAAGCACTCAGCAAGGAACCTATTTTCATAAGCTTTGGGGGGAGGAGGGCTGAATGCAAACCACATGATTCCCTCTGAGTGCCTACTGTGTGCACAGTGTCATACTGAATTGAGCTGGTAAATCCATAGAACACGGAGGCTCTCGTCAAGAGGAACAGTGTCCACAAGAGTCCTTCCAAATCAGTGCAACAAGGAGCCCCTGGCCCACAATGTCCAGTTCTCAAACTGCAAGGAAGAACCAAGTCCCAGACTGTGCAAAGGCCAAACTATGTAGGAAACTTTAAAAGAAGACTCTACGGGTTGTCACAGGTCATAAGTAAATCTACAAATTAAGCGGACCCAGGCCAGAATCACTGCTACCATTCCAATCTCAACTCTTCCAATGATCCTTTCCCACTTTCCTGCTCTAAGAAGTCAAGTTTATTATAACTATGTCCTGTTTAACAAACTTTTCTAGGCTATGATCATTGCTCTATAAAAGGCATAGTATCAAACTTAGAATGTGGGACTAAGAGGCCTCAGGATTCCATTCCTCGCTCCTTAACTTCTGGCACGCCAACTGCCAAAGGGCTTCTTCTGGAAAAAGTACACAACTGGAAGAAACAAGCTTCCCAACGTGTGGCAAAAAGAAAACTGCACTATGGGCGCGCACAGAAAACCTCGGGACAAACAAAATACCGACATTTGTTCTCATGCTCACGGGGGGGGGGGGGGGACACCGCTATCGGCCTTGAAGCTAACCAACTTCAAGTAAGCAAATAAAAATGTGTATCAAGCTAAAGCGTTTTGACAAAACTGAAGCACTCAAAATTTAATATTAGCCCTGGCCGGTTTTGCTAAATGGTTAGTGTCAGCCCAAGTACCAAAGCGACTTGGGTTAGAATCCCAGTCAAGGGCACGGTCAAGGGCACATACCTAGGTTGTGGGCAGACTTCCCGCCCCCAGTAGGGGCAAGTGTGGGAGGCAACCAGTCAATGTGTCTCTCTCACATTGATATTTGTTTTTCTTCCCCTCTCTCTCTCTTGATCACTTTCGCTCTCTCTCTTTATCTTCCCCTCCTTCCCTCCCTCCATCCCCTCCTACTCTCTCTGAAAAGCAATGGAAATAACCTCAGGTGAGGATTAACAACAAAAGAAATGATAATAAAACAAATAAATAAATGAATAACTTTCAACTACCATCGTTTAAAATAACAGCTACCCAAAGTAACATTTCAGCACAAATGTTCCTGTTCTCCTTGAAATTTTCTTTGATTCCCCACTCCTCCAGGCACGTCCTCCGCGGCCCCGGAGTGATGCTCACACTGTCACACACTGATAAACGTGTCCCTGCTTGTGCAGGCAGGGGGCCCCGGAAAGGAAGTTCATCCTCAGCCCCCAGCATCCAGCAGAAGCTCAACCAATGCTGGCGGAGCCCTAATGAGCCCGGGGCTTTGCAGGGCTCCCAGGCCTGTCACACCAACCAGTGGTGACTCCACAAACTCCCGCTTTAACTCCCCTCTCCCCGCCACCGCCGCTCAGATGAGGTGCGTTGCTCAGAAGTGCCCGCTCACAGAGAAGTAGAAGGTCACCGCACCAGCAGTTCTCACTGACATTTAACCCCGTGACCTCTGCCCTGAGGACTGCTACAATGATAAACAAACAAATGCCGTGTTAGCTTACAAGGGACCCTGCAGGAAAAGACACAACAGTACAACCCACGGAGATTAAACGGCAGGCATGGCGGCGCATCGCCAGGCTCTTTACCTTCAAGATGTCCAAGCCGCTTGTCTTCCACCTCGGGAGCTTCCCAAGAACGAGCTCTGCTTCCCTCACAGGTAAGAGGTTTTAGGTCAAAGTGGAGTGAGCCAGTGAGTCCCACATTCAAGCCTACAGGAATGGGAAGAATGGAAAAGTTCATATCCCAGTTCACACCCATTTCAAAGAGGACCACCATTTCCCAAGGCGCTGAAGCCGAAACAGTGTTTGGAAGAAAATGGTTAGGATGTCTAGGTCAAAAATGGGAAGGAAAGCAAAACCACTAAAACTCACAATGCAGGCTGCAGCGCTGCGGCCCACATCCATCCCCGCGAAGACTTGGGAAGTTTACAAACAGCAGAATCCGCAAAAGCCTCATTCTAATCATTGTTTTTCACTTTCACCACAACCAAGAGTCACCACTGGTTGCAAAATGGCCTTTTATTTTATATCTTCTCTATGCCCTTGTTCTTAGCATGGCAGAGAGGCTGAGAAAATATTGCCAAGCTTAGAATGCAAGTGGCCATAAGGTAATATGAAATTTGAAAATCAGTGGGTATAGAGCAGGCATTCTTACTCTAGGATCTACTGCTTCCCAAGGGGTCTGTGGAGAGACTAGGGGAGGAAGGAGGGGCAACTGTGAATTGCTGGGGAAACTCCCATCTTCGTAGTCACTAACTGTGGAGTAGGAGTTAGCACTGCCCTCAGATGTGAACATAGGTGACAACTGGCGGTAGCATCAGCAATCCTGCGACTGTGACACCGAGAACCACAGACACTTTCACATCACAACAGCCCTGCAGACATGGCCACGAGCATTTCCACTTACCGCTACTTCAAAATTATGGCATTGTTAGACCTGTAGCTGCTTTTGCTATTTAATGCGTCATAAAGAAGCATATAAACGACTATCACAATTGCTTAACGTTTTACTGTTTCCGTGTCATTTGTAATCCTGCTTAGGCATTTAAGAAAACATGCCTCTCAGAAGGGGTCCGAACGATTCATTAGATTGCCAGGAGGTACACGGGACATAGATGCTAAGAGCCTCTGATCCAGAGCAAATAAAGTTTCGATAAGCCCCAACACCCTAGGCACCAAGGGAAACAGACAGGCAAGCATCCCACCAGCATCCTCTGACACGCGAAGAAAATTAAGGCACCAGGAAGCCAAGAAATACGTCCAAGGTCACACGGATTTGGGGCTGGCATCAGTCTAAGGTTAGCTAGCTCTCACCGTGTCTATTCCGCTCTCCCCCTGGACCTTTGCTGACATTTCTACAATTGTCATCACTGTTTCTGCCTTGCCACCGAAAGGGGAAAACTAATAAAAAACAAAACCCAGAGAGAACATGATAGATTATAAGCCACTCCTTTTTGTTCCTTAATTAAGGGTGCTAATAACTGCTACAAAAGCTGAATCTGGCCTGTTCCTGGGCAGTTTTTGAGACGTGAGGAGAAGGTTGAGAGCATATAATAATCTCCATTCTCAGAAGAGCTCAAAGCACTCTGCAGACGGGCACTAACTTGTTCAGCACGGCAATGCGTTATGAGTGGTCTGGGCAGGGGTATCACCCCATCGTAAATGGGAAAACCGGAGAATAAATGAGGTTTGTTCAAAGTCACACAGAAGCCAATGGGAGAGCCAGCTTCCTGATTGCTATAACCACTGTACCACGTCGCAGCGATCAAAATGCGTGGCTGCTTATAATTCTTATGAAACCTCTGTACTCCCCCCACCCCCTACCCCAAGCCAGAAAGCATTTGCTTTTGATTCGAAGGTGCAGGCACCTCCTGGAGGCGAGGGGGAAATAGCCCATAGAACAGATTCCAATGCACACAAGTAGTTGTTCACTGTGCTAGTCCTCTAAGGATCCAGGTGGGGAATCCTTAGCTCAGAATCCAAATTGCCTTATATGAAGAGAACAGTATGAAGGTTGCTCCTTCATCTTATAGTCAATCACCGTCTTACCTACCTACCATATCTTATGGAACTATTATCATCTTACATTCAAAACTGTTACCACAAAGTAATATTCCAATGGCTCAGTGCCATTAGACCCAGGTCCTGAAGCTATGGATGCAATGCCAACTGTTTCAGCTTTACATCACATTTTCCCTTTTATCCACACCACCAGCTAACAGAGAATTCTCATTCCTCAAAGCATCCTTATGCCATCTAAGCGCTCCCTTCTTTTATTAATCCATCTCTGTCTTTAATAGCATGGGTCTTTTTCACTAGTTAGGAAGGAGGTCTTGCTTAAATTTATAGTAGGACCATACGTTACTTACACTAACATTAATGTCTTTCTAAAACTTTCCAAATTAATAGTATCCAGTAAAAAAAAAAAAAAAATCAACAGGACTATCAAAGGTTCTTAACCCACCAATCTCTCTCCCCACCGCCCCATCTCTCAATTATTTCACTACTTATCCTTCCCACCTGCTAAATCTGATTCATCACAATGCAGGCGTCCAACTCTCTGGCCTAAGAATGAACACTTAAGTCCTGAATATATCAAATGTTAAATACTTGATCACATGCCACTGATCAAATGAAACTCTTTACATAGCCACTCAATCATTTTCCCACTACAGTCGTTGGGAGGGACCTACCCACCTCTGCCTGGACCAAAACCTAACATCCCCACCTCAGAGTCGCTCCCCACCAAGGGATGGCTGTCCATTGCTCTACCTTGTCCAGGGACCTCTGAGTCCCCCCCGACATGGGCTGCCATTTAGACTCCGAAGCCACCGCTCTCCGTCACCGACCAGGGCTCGCGGAGAACCGACTCAGGCCTCCTCCCTCAGGCCCCAGCAGCACCAGCAGCACCTTCACAGGCCTCCGCTCTGCCCTCTGGACATCACAACCTGCTGTTGTTTTCCTCAGGAAATCTCCATCGCACCAGCTCCCCACATCAACCAGTGACATCTTAATAGTCTTTGCAACTTCCCAAGGCCCATGACTGGGGCTTCACTTTGGAAATCACTGGCGTGTCCACGACCCCCGCCATGACTCGCTGACCCCCGCGTCACCTCACCTGCTGGAGCCTCTGGCATTCGGTCTCCTTAGCTTTCACTTTCCACACCCTTCAACAAGTCACCGGCCTGCCAAGTCCCCTGACCGCTCTCTCCACCCCGGGGCTTACAGACCAACCAGACTCCCCAGAATTCCCTGGTTTGGTTCTCCATCTCCCCCTCCTGCCCCTTCACCCCGGGACCCCAGGGCCGTCCCATCCCACTCAGCCTCTCCAAGCGCAGCTTGGGACAAACCTCAAAAATCGAGATGCCTCCGTCTCTCCCCACCGCGCGGCGAGCTCAGGGCAGAGGACGCCCCCACCTCCCCACCCAGATTTCTCCACTCAACTCACTAAATCTGCGACCTCGCCCCCCGCCTTTTCCGTCCCCTCCCCCGCCGCGGCTTTCCGCGCCCGTGGCTGCCCTCGGCCCCCAAGCCGGCTCAAAACACGCGGACACGGACCGGCTCCCCGACCCCCCCCCCCCACTCCGGCCCTTCCCACCCCTCCTCCCCCCGAGCTGCCACTTACCCCCGAGCGGGAGTGGGGGAGGGGAGCGGAGCGGGCAGGGCGGGGGCTGCGGCCCGGGCGGCGCTCAGCCCCGGGGGGCCGGGGCCGGGGCCAGCGGCAGCGCAGCGTCTCCCCCCGGCGGCGGCGGCGGCGCCGTCCCACTCGCGAAGACACACATAGGCTCCATTGTCCGCCGGCGCCTCCCCCTTTCCGGCTCCCCTCCCGGTCCCGCCCCTTCCCTCCCCTCGGCCCTCCCCCGGCCGCTCCGCGCCACGAAATGCACCGCCCGCCCCGCCTCGGACGCGAGCGGAGCAGGGCCCCTCCCCCGGCCGCGACGTCCCGCCGGAGAGGGAAGGGGCCGCCCCTCCCCGCCGCAGCCGGCCGAGCCGCCGGGAAGGCCCGCCCCCATCTAAGGGAATGTCACTCGTCCCCTCCCGGCACGCGCGCGATGGTACCAACCCGACCGCTCCTCTTCCCCTCCCCCGCCTTCACGGAGAGGCCTCGCCCCTCGCCCCGCCCACCACGTGGTCACGCCCATCACCCACTATTTTACTAGATGACCGCCCACTGCTGGCACCTCCTCCTGCTTTGCATGGCCACGCCCACCGATTCCCTCCCCACTAAGTCAACAGCCAGCGGTGACGCCTACTCCCCACCTTAAAGCGGCAGAGCCCTTTCTTAACTAAAAGAACCTCCCCCAGGGCCGGAGGGGTGGGCGGTGCGGCCAGGGAGGGGGCCTCTTCTTTCCCGCACCTTCCTCCCTCGCACACTCTCACCCGGAACCCCCGCCCGCCGCCCGCAGCACTGAGAGCAAACCTAGGGGACGGGAAAGGCGGGAGGGGGAAGGGCAGCGAGGAATTTGGCCATCTTTGACAGAAACCAATTGGAAGAAACTAAAAGGGTCTCTTCCTCACGCTTGCCTGCCGCCCGCTGTCCTTTCAAGGCTGCCCCCTCACACCTCCAGAATGCAATGTCACCCTTCCCCGTCCCCTCTCTGGTCCCTACTCGTCACCCCTCAATCTCTGCACTGCCTTTGCTGTGCTAGCTTTCTCTCCTCCTGGGGAGCAGGCCCCTTCAAGGGGTGCACTCTCCTCCACCCCCTTCAAGCAGATCCCACCGGAGTCCTGCAGGTGGATCCTGCGGGGTCTCCCATATCCCGCCCGAACCCGCCTCGCTCACGCACCTTCTGCTCAAACCCTCCAATTGCTGCACTACCGCCTTTTAATCGCAGTATCGCTCCCCAGATTTTTCGGAAGGCCTCTGTTTTGGAGAGCTCAAAGCCCGGGCATCCCCGCACTGCCCCCTGTGAAGCGAGAAGGTAACCCATTAGATTGCACTTTTTCTCAGCAGGAAGAATGACAGCATCATGGTGCATAAAGCCCAGTCTGGCTACTGTTTTATCTTTGTGGCCCTTGTTGGTGCCGTCACCCACACCCACGGTGATTACAGACCCATCTCCTCCACAGCCCCCCCCCCCCCCCCAAAAAAAAACCTGCTGTTACACCTCTGTATTGGGAGAATCTCAAGTAAGATGTTTCTGCAACTCTGTGCACTGGCTTTTTGGAATCAGCTAAGTGAAGACTGCCTGTCTGACAATGTACTTGCCTATTCCCGCCGAAGATAGATGGAGGCAACATGGCCAAGGGAAGGAGATAAATTTTCTTCTGGTTTTGCTTCTGTCACCATGGTTTTCACCAGGCTACTTATTTCTGTGTCAGTTTCCCTGTGTATAAAATAGGAAGTCTTCCTCGGAGCAATCTTTTAACGAATGGTACTGGCTGTAAAGGATGATACAGGAGAGCCCCAAATGATAAAAAGCTTTGGATGCCATTTAAAACTCTTTAACTGGCCAAATAAGGATCTATGAAATGTCTCCCTAGCTTAGATCTTCTGAAAAACTTTTTCCATAGCAAGATCTTCTCTGTCTCCCATTATGACTGAGGACATAAACGGAGACAAAAACACAGTAGTAGGTGTAAACAATATAAATCTAAGATCAACAGGATTCCAAATGGGAAGTAATTAAGATAAAAATGCTTTTTGGGGTCAATTTTTGGCAGTAGAACATTTAGTGTACCGTAGGTAAGAAACCTCTGTAAAGAAGGTGGAAGGAAAAAGTCAGGATATGAAAAGACAACTAAAGCCACGAAACATTGGGATTGCTAATGTCAGTGGAAAGAAGGGACTCACAGACTATGGCTGTGAGAAAGTAACACTGTGAAAATCAGCTCTGGGCTGGGAATTTTAGACCAAATCACCTTTACTCAAAAAAGTCAAAAACCAGCTCATACTATCTAATGAAAGAGTAATATGCAAATTGACTGCACCTCTGCTACACCCACAGGGCACACCCACAAGCCACACCCACAAGCCAATCAGGAGTGAATATGCAAATAAACACAACCAAGATGGCTGTGGCTACTGAGAGCAGGAGGGAGGCTTGGTTTTCCCTGGCAATGGAAGAAGCCAAGTTTCCGCCTGCCCTTGCTGGCCTAGGCCTCCACTCAAGGCTACAAAGTTTCAATTATAGAAGATATGTCCCAACAGAAATGGCAGCAGCCAGGAGCTAGAGAGAGCAGGAGGCTAGGGTTGACCTGCAAACCACCACAGGCCCCTCACCCAGGCCGCCCCATGCCCCAAGGGAAACCCCACCCCGATCTGGGACACACTTCAGGCAAATCAGCTGGCCCCCACCCCTGCACCTCTATCCCATCTAATAAAAGACTGATATGCAGATTGACCATCACTCCAACACACAAGATGGCTGTACCCATTTGTTCAAAGATCCTGCTCCCATGTGGACACAAGATGGCCACCACAAAATGGCCAGCAGGGGAGAGCAGTTGGGAGGGACCAGGTCTGCAAGGGAGGGCAGTTGAGGGTGATCAAGCCTATAGTGGAGGGCAGTTAGGGGTGACCATGCTCGCAGAGGAGGGAAGTTGGGGTTGACTGGGCCTGCAGGGAAGGGCAGTTGGGGGGAACTCAGGTATGCAGGGGAGAGCAGTTGGGAGGGACCTGACCTGCAAGGGAGGGCAGTTGGAGGCAATTAAGCCTGCAGGGGAGGGCAGTTAGGGGTGACCAGGCCAGCAGAGGAGGGAAGTTGGGGACAAACAGGCTGGCAGGGGAGTAGTTAGACATCAATCAGGCTGGCAGAAGAGTGGTTAGAGGGTAATCAGGATGGCAGGCAGGGGCAATTAGGAGCAATCAGGAATGCAGGCAGTCAAGCAGTTGGGAGTCAGCAGTCCTGGATTGTGAGAGAGCAGTTGGACATTCCTCGAGGGGTCTCAGATTGGAGCGGGTGCAGGCTGGGCTGAGGGACAACCCCCAATCCCATGCACAAATTTCATGGACCAGGCCTCTAGTTATAACAATAATACCCATGCAAAACATTTTAACCATTTTATTAGACATTACATCCTCACTCCACAATATATGTGTCAAAGTTCAAAATTATGTACTGATCCAGAAGAAAAATGTAAATGAATATTAAATGTGAAGCACTATGGCCCTAGCCAGTTTGGGTCAGTGGATAGAGCGTCGGCCTGTGGACTGAAGGGTCCCAGGTTCAATTCCAGCGAAGGCACATGCCTGGGTTGCAGGCTCAATCCCCAGTAGGGGGTGTGCAAGAGGCAGCTGATCAATGATTCTCTCTCATCATTGATGTTTCGATCTTTATCCCTCTCCGTTCCTCTCTAAAATCAATAAAAATAATTTAAAAAATAAATGTGAAGTATTATGGCAAAAGGCAATAATATCAAGCATGCGAAAGTCATGAAAGCTAATGATTAAGATCTCCATAGTAATGATAATTTAGCTATATTGTTCATGAAATTGAAGTGTGTTCTAAAATATGAATTATTTTATCAAATATTTATAAATTTTACTAAAATGTTTGTCCTTTGAATTTTCCAATTCCCTTACATTTACATTTGAGAAAGAATTCTAATTTGCTGTTTAAGAATCAAGCGTACTGGAGAACCAAGATGGCGGCATAGGTAAAACACCTATCTTGCCGTCATACACAGCAATTTTAAAACTACAACTTAATGAAAGAACAAACACCTTCCAGAATCACCAGAAAGCTGGCCGAGTGAAAATTCCACAAATAAAAGTGAAGATAAGACACTGTGACTCGGAGGAGCGGCTGAGGACAGCGTTCAAAGATTCGCACGGAGAGAGGTTTGGAGTGCGCGCCGCGGAGTGGGCGGGTGGCTGAAAACTGGCCAGTTTTCTTGAACGAGGGAGACAAAGACGTCCCACTGGACTGATTCTCCAGCTCTGGGTGAAGTCCAGGGAACCCACTATCATACGGGGTAAAAACTGGACAGTGGGAAGGCACGACGAAGCTGGGTGCTGCAGGGGTCTGCCGGCTTGTGGAGAAGGAGACCTTGCGCATGAACTTGGGAATAGCGCAGCTGCATGACTGCATAGAGAGCGCTCGCCACTTGCTCTCTCATTCGGCAACCGCCAGACTGCATTGTTTTATGACCCTGGGTGAGACGTTGGGTGTGCAGACTCATTTGGGGAGAGTCTGAATTCCCTGGCAGCTGGTGGAGCTTGGCAGCAGCTCTCTCTCAGAGGTGCTGGCAGCCATTGCCCCTGGCACAGAGTCCCTGGGGCCGCATAGGGCTAACACTGTCTGCTTGGCCCGGAGACTCCGCCCATCCAACCTGAGCACAGCTGAACTTCACAACCAATTGGCTTGGAGGTCAACCCCTCCAAGTGCTAACAACGATTAACCTGAGCTTAACTTCAACAAGACTGTGCAACCCATATCCACCTCAGGTAACTGGGGAGGCTGACCCACTGTTCCTTGTAGAACATGTACCACAAAAAGCTAATTGACCAACTCAGGGAAGCAGCCACCATGCAGAGACATGGAAAGAAATCAGATGTGAAAGAAATGGAGGAAAAAAACCGACTGGACATGGAATTCAAAACCATGGTTATAGGGCTTCTCAAGAGGCTCCTACAAAAGGTTGAGACCTATAAGGAAATAAGCAAGACCAAAAAGGAAATGAATGAGACCCTCAAGGATATGAAGGAAACTCTCAAGGATATGAAAGGGACCAACCAGAAATTAAGCATACACTGACTGAAATAAAAAATATTATACAAAGACCTAAAAGTGCTCTGGAGCACCCCAAGAACCAAGTTAAAGATTTGAAATACAAAGAGGTAAAATCCACTCAGCTGGAAAAGCAAGAAAGCAAAAGAATCCAAAAAATTGAAGATAGTGTAAGAGGCCTCTGGGACAACCTCAAGCATACCAACATCCAAATTATAGGGGTGCCAGAAAAAGAGAGAGACCAAGACAATGAAAACGTATTTGAAGAAATAGTGACTGAAAACTTCCCACACCTGGTGAAAGAAATAGACTTAGGAGTCCAAGAAGCGCACCGAACCCCATTATATAGGAACCCTAGAGGACCACACCAAGGCACATCATAATTAAAATGCCAAGAGCCAAAGACAAAGAGAGGGAAAAAAAATAAAAGCAGCAAGAGAGAACAAGTTGGTTACCTATAAGGAGCACCCATACGATTGTCAGCGAATTTCTCAACAGAAACGATGCAGGGCCCATCGGGGAGTAGCAAGAAATATTCAAAGTGATGATAGCAAGTATCTACAAACACAAGATTACTCTACCCAGCAAAGCTATCATGCTGAATGAAGGTCAGATAAAGTGCCTCGCAGATATGTAAAAGCTAATGAGTTCACCACCCACCAAACCAATATTTATATGGAACTGCTGAAAGGATATTCTTTAAGAAGAGGAACAAGAAAAAGATAAAAGTGTAAAATATGAACAACAAATACACATCTATCAACAAATGAATCTAAAAATCAAGTGAATTAATACGCTGATGAACAGGATAAACTGGTGCATGTAACAGAATCATGGACGTAGAGAGGGAATGGACTGACAACTCTTGGGGAGGAAGGGGGTGTGAGAAGTGCAGCAAGAGACTGGACAAAAATCATGCAACTATGGGAGAGGACAGTGGAGGGGGTTGAGGGCGGAGGGTGGGATGGGTACCAGGTGGAGGGGAACTATAGGGGGGAAAAAAGAGAACAATGTAATTAATAAACTGAACAATAAAGATAAAATCTTAAAAAAAAAGAATCAAGCGTACTGTAATACAAAAATACTAATAGAAAATACGGAAATCATTTTTTAAAGAATCCTACAAATAAAAAGCTTCAAACTGTTTCTTCTACTCTAGAAATTATAAAATAAATCATTCTTAATCCAAATGATAAAACTGTTTACAAAAATGAAGGCTTTTTCCAGGCAGGAGTGGCTCGGTTGAACATCCTCCCATGTACTAAAAGGTTGCTGTAGGATTCCCAGTAAGGGCACAAACCTGTTGTGGGTTTGATCCCCAGTCAAGGAGCATACACATTAATGTTTCTCCTTCTGTCTCTCTCCTTTCCTCTCTCTAAGCATGTCCTCAGGTGAGGATTTAAAAAAGAAATAAAGTTACAGAAAGAGGGATTAAAAAAAATAATCCCATTTACCATTTCACCAAAAAAAAAAAAATTAAGATACTTAGGAATAAACTTAAGAAGGTAAAATAAACTTTAATAAACTTTAAGAAGGTAAAAGACCTGTACTCAGAAAACTACAATACACTGAAGAAAGAGATAGAGGAAGAAGTAAACAGATGGAAGAACATACCATGTTCATGGATTGGTAGAATCAACATCATTAAAATGTCCATACTACCCAACGCAGTCTATAGATTCAATGCAATCCCCATTAAAATACCAACGACATATTTCACAGATCTTGAACAAACTCTCCAAAAATTCATCTGCAATAAAAAAAAAAGACCTCGAATAGCTGCAGCAATCCTGAGAAACAAGAACAAAATGAAAGTGATCTCAATACCAGATTTCAAGCTGTATTACAAAGCCACTGTTCTTAAAAGTGCCTGGTACTGGCACAAGAACATATAGACCAATGGAATAGAATAGAGAACTTAGAAATCGACCCAAACCACTATGCTTAATTAATATTTGACAAAGGAGGCAAGAGCATACAATGGAGTCAAGACAGTTTCTTTAATAAATAGTGTTGGGAAAATTGGACAGATACATGCAAAAAAAAAAAGGAAAAAAGAAAAAAGAAACTAGACCACCAACTTACATCATACAAAAAAAAAAACTCAAAATGGATAAAGGATTTAACATAAGATGGAAAACCATAAAAATATTAGAGGAATCCACAGGCAGCAAAATCTCAGACATATGCCAAAGCAATATCTTCACCGATACAGCTCCCAGGGCAATGGAAACTAAAGAGAAAATAAACAAATGGGACTACATCAAAATAAAAGCTTCTGCACAGCAATCAACAAAACAACAAGAAAGTCCACTGCACAGGAGGACATATTTGCCAATGTTATTACTGATAAAGGTTTAATCTGCAACATCTTAAGGGAACTCATACAATTTAACAAAAGGAAGATAAACAACTCAATCAAAAAGTGGGCAATGGACCTAAATAGTTACTTTTTGAAAGAGGACACAAGGAAGGCCAACAGACATGAAGACATGCTCAAAGTCACTAATCATCGGAGAGATGCAAATCAAAACTACAATGAGATACCATCTCACACCTGTCAGAATGGCTATCATCAACAAATCAACAAGTGACAAAGAAAAGGGAACCCTAGTACACTGCTGGTAGGAATGCAGACTGGTGCAGCCACTGTGGAGAACAGTATGGAGTTTCCTCAAAAAACTAAAAATTAGAAACCAAGATGGAGGCATAGGTAAACACCTAAACTGCTTCCTTGCACAACAATTTCAAAACTACAACTAAAAGAAAAAACGGACACCATCCAGAACCACAGGAAGGCTGGCTGAATGGAAATACTACAACTAGAAGGAAAGAGGAAAGCACATTGAGACTCAGAGAAACTGCAAGAGGGTGAGGTATGGAGACACGCATGTGGAGAGGATGGGCGGCTGAATGCATGAGCGGCTGAGTGTGTGGCTGGCTTTCTAAAGTGGGAGGGAGATGGAAGCTCCTGACTGCACTGAACTCCAGTTCCAGGCAAGTTTCTGGGAACCCAGACTCATTCGGGGGAAAACTGGACTGTCTGGCAGCAGGCAAAACTCGAGGGTGGCTTTCTCTCAGAGGTGCTTACAGTGATTACTGCGGCACACTGAGACCCAGGGGCCTCATAGGGCAGGGCTGATGGGAAGCCAAGGCTGTAAGCTCTGCCCTGAAACTGCACCCCATCAAAGCTGAGCACAGAGGCTTCTGCAATTTTGCAAGTCTTATCTCATAAGGGTGTCTCCAGCACAGAAGTTCTCCCAGCATAGACACAGGTGATCCTCACAGCCAATTGGCATGGAGGTCAATTCCTCCCACTGATATCAACAACAATCAAGAATTAACTACAATAAGGCTGAGCATACAGTCCACAAAGGGGTGCACCAAGAGTGTCTATCTCTGATAACTGGGAAGGCTGAGCCACTGGACCATATAGGACACCTACCACACAAAGCTACTCCTCCAACTCAGGGAAGCAGTGAAAATGCAGAGACAAAGAAACAGATCACAAATGAAAGTAATGGAGGAAAGCAAATGACTGGGTATAGAGTTCAAAACCACGGTTATAAGGTTTTTCAAGAATTTCCTAGAAAAGGCCGATAAATTTAGCAAGACCCTCAAGGATATGAAAAAGGACCAAGTAGAAATTAAACATTCACTGACCGAAATAAAAAAAGATTATCCAGAGACCTAACAGCAGACTAGAGGACCGCAAGAATCAAGTCAAAGATTTGAAATACAAAGAAGCAAAAAACACTCAATCGGAAAAGCAAAAAGAAAAAAGAATCCAAATATATGAAGATACTGTAAGGAGCCTCTGGGACAACTTCAAGCGTACCAACATCAGAATTATGGGGGTGCCAGAAGAAGAGAGAGAGCAAGATACTGAAACCTATTTGAAAAAATAATGACCGAAAACTTCCCCCACCTGGTGAAAGAAATAGATTTACAAGTCCAGGAAGCACACAGAACCCCAAACAAAAGGAATCCAAAGAGGACTACACCAAGACACATCATAATTTAAATGCCAAGAGCAAAAGACAAAGAGAGACTGTTAAAAGCAGCAAGAGAAAAACACCTAATTACCTACAAGGGAACACCCATACGACTGTCAACTGATTTCTCAACAGAAACTATACAGGCCAAACAGGAGTGGCAATAAATATTCAAAATGATGAATAGCAAGAACCTACAACCCAGATTACACTACCCAGCAAAGCTATCATTCAGAATTGAAGGCCAGATAAAGAGCTTCACAGATAATAAAAAGCTAAAGGAGTTCATCACTGCCAAACCAGTATTATATGAAATGCTGAAAGGTATTCTTTAAGAAGAGGAAGAAGAAAAAAAAAGTAAAGGTAAAAATTATGAACAACTAATACACATCTATCAACAAGTGAATCTAAAAATCAAGTGAATAAAAAATCTGATGAACAGAATAGTCTGGTGAATATAATAGAATCAGGGGCATAGAAAGGGAGTGGACAGACAATTCTCAGTGGGGTAGGGAGGAGGAGGCTGGGGAAGAGGTGAAGGGGGTGCAGGAAGAGACTGGACAAAAAGCGTACACCTATGGATGAGGACAGTGAGGGTGAGGCAAGGGCAGAGGGTGGAGTGAGAACAAGGTGGAGAGGAGTGATGAGGGGGGGAGTGGAACAATTGTAATCTGATAATAAAGATTTATTAAATTTAAAAAAGAGAGAGAGAAAGGGAAGAGAAACCTCAATAGGTTGCTTTCTGTATATGCCCCAATGGGGAATCCCTGCAACCCAGGTATGTGCCCAGATTGGGAATTGAACTGTCAACTCTTTGTGACACAGGTGTACAGGTCAATGGTTTTAGTGTGTTCACAGAGTTGTGCAATCATCACACAAACAATTTTAGAACATTTTTCATCCCTCAGAGAAACCCCATACCCATTAGTACTCACTCTCCACTTCCCCCCAAACCAACAGCCCTAGGTAACCACTAATTTATTTTCTGTTTCTATAGATTTGCCTGTTCTGAACATTTCAAATAAATGGAATCACACAAAATGGCTTCTTTTACTTAGCATAATGCTTCAAGGTTCCTCCATATTGTAGCATGTATCATAATGTATTTCTTTTTATATTTCATTGTGTAGATATACCATGTTTTCTCTTCCCATTTATTAGTTGATAATAATTTGAGTTGTTTCCACTTTTTGAATAATATTGCTGTTAACATTCAATACAATATTTTTTGTGTGTGTGTGTGTACATACATTTTTATTTCTCTTGGATATATACCTAACTGCAATTGTTGAGTCATATGATATCATTATGTAGTCTACATGTACCATTAAAAAAAATCATTGTAACCCTAGATGGTTTGGCTCAGTGTATAGAGCGTCAGCCTGTGAACTGAAGGGTCCCGGTTTCGATTCCAGTCAAGGGCACATGCCAGGTTGTGGGCTTGATCCAATAATTTTCTTTCATCATTGGTGTTTCTCTCTCTGTCTCTCTGTCTCTCTGTCTCTCTCTCTCTCCTTTCCTCTCTGAAATCAATAAAATATTTTTTTAAATCATTGTAATCATGCTGATAAAAAAACAAAACAATAACAACAACAACAAAAAACTAAAATGGAACTCCCATTTGACTCAGTGATCCCACTTCTAGGACTATATCCCAAGAGACCAGAAACACCAATCAGAAAGAATATATGTACCCTTATGTTCATAGCAGCACAATTTACAATAGCTAAGATTTGGAAACAGCCTAAGTGTCCATTAGCAGAGGAGTGGATTAGAAAACTGGTACATCTACACAATGGAATACTACGCTGCTGAAAAAAGGAAGGAACTCCTACCATTTGCAACAGCATGGATGGAGCTGGAGAGCATTATGCTAAGTGGAATACATCAGAGAAAGATAAATATCACATGATATCACCCATTTGTGGAATATAATGAAAATATAAACTGATGAACAAAAACAGATCCAGAGACAGAGAAGCAGACATTCAAACCTCAGAGGGAAGGTAGGGGAGGATGGAGGTAAAGGGAGAGATCAACCAAAGGATTTGTATGCATGCATATAAGCCTAATCAATGGACACTAAGGGTGTAAGGGCATGAGTGGGAGGTGGGTGGAAGCAAAAGGAGGATAAGAACACATTTGTAATACCTTAATCAATAAAAAAATATGAAGGCTTTAACAATAAAGAGACCTGAAAAAATTTTAATGTTTTTATTGCTTTTAGAGAGAGAAAAGGAGAGGGAGGGAAAGATAGAAACATCAATGATGAGAGAGAATAATTGATCGGCTGCCTCCTGCACGTCCCTACTGGGGATCGAGCCTGCAACCCAGCTTGTGCCCAGGCTGGGAATCGAACCGTGGCCTCCAGGTTCCTGGTCGATGCTCAGCCACTGAGCCACTCTGGCCAGGCAGTTTTACATTTTTGTTTTCATTATTAATAATGAAATAATGTTATCATTATTAATAATGTTATCATTATTAATAATGATAATATTATCATTATTATCATAATGATAATAAGCACTCATCAAACATGGATGATAGCTTCTTAGTTCTTTAGTTTCTTAGTTCTTTAGCTGTTATTTAAGTTTGCCTCTAGTCTATTTCACCTGTAAACTCCACTTTCAAAATGATTTTTTCCTTAGCTCTTGATAAACCTATATTGTAGCTAAGTTTTAGGGTTAGAAGTCACCCCCTTCAATTTACAGATAAGAATTCTAAAACAGAAGTTTAATGACTTGTCAAGATTATGGCCGTTTTTCGGGATTGGAATTTAAAACCAACGCACTACAGCGCAGTTCTAACTTCCAAGGATTGTTCATTCCTAATAATATTTATTGTTGTAAGAGAGCATAAAGTTCTACCGTAGGAATGATGAAATTAAAACTCAGAAAGGCTGAGCCCACTCAGCCAGCTTGTGTGAGGGTTATAAGAGGTCCTAACAAATTCTTGCCTTGCTCAAACCCCCCAGTTTCTGGCTGTTATACTGTTTCTTACCAATTCATCTATCTCGTTGTCCAAACCATACCTGGAGAATTTCAACTCCAAAGGAATACATCCAGAAAGGTATTTATGACTGAAAATGCAGGGCTGAAGTGGAATAGTACCTGGACTGGAACAGTGCTACTGCCCCGTGCTGGGTAAACAGGGAGTGGTTTCCTTTTCGGGTTGCCCATAAAGGAGAAACAAGTCTCCCTAGCCTAGCTTTCACCAGTCCGTTTAAGTGAATGGTGAGCCCCAGAGCTTTATTCCTGCTGGGAAAATTTAGGGCAAGGTGTCTCTTTTGGAAGGAAGTAATCAAAATTCCGCCTCCTTTCTTCCGTTAGCTCCACCGGGGCCCGTGAGCTTGGGTCTTGTTCTGTGTCACCACGTAACTGCTTTCCACAGCTTGGGAATCGGTGACACCATAGCTGACTGTTCTGACAGACCCCTTATGAGGGGACCACCAGTCTTTCACCTTTGTTTTCACACTCAGACCTACACGGTTGTGCTTCCTACTTGCATTGTCTGTTTCCAAAAGTCAAGTTATGTGACATTAAGTCTGCAGTTTCCTGAGCCCTACATGACTGAGATATAAATGCTGATCCACCAGTTTAACCACAGTCCCTCACAACTTAGCAAGAAACTACCTAGTGTTCCATGTGCTCTAATAATTTCTCCCCAATCTCTTGATCTTCATGCCAGTTCTTCACATCTGTCCTTGCCAGTATAGTCCCATGTCCATTTTCCTCTTAATTTCCAATAATTCAATATTTAATTTCTTATTCTTCACCTTTTCCCCAACAATGATCCTGTGTACTTCTGCTACTTCATTTTATTTTCTTCTCCTAGACATTTTTCTAAGAGTTTTGCACTGCAGATAAATAGGCCTATTTTATTTTCCTGGGTTCTGCCTTCACGGTTGACTCCTCTTCCCAGCCAGCCTCTCCCCGGCTTCCCTGAAATTGCTACCCAGTCACTGCAGCTTCGATCTCACCTCCACATCTTGCCTGCACCCGGTTTGCTCTTGCTGGCCACACTGCCATTGTGGAATCCTAGACCACCATCAGCCCAGCAATGGGAATTTCTAATGCTGAGATGTAACCCCCAGTTACAACAAAGGTTTTCACTCCTGAGTTCCCAGACATTATTAGGGGGAAAACAACAACACATGGAACCAAGAAAATGGACCCCACCCAAAATTCAGGTGATGAAACTTCAATTGAACTTTAGTGCTTTTCCCTCGGCAGCCCTTCTTTGTATTCTCAGTGCCTCCTACATCATTTCCCACAGCATTCACTCCAAACTTTGTCCACTGCATCCACTCTGGAAGACCAACCTCATCATCTCATTCACCTCTGAAGGGTTCTGCTCAGCTATTTCTTTTCCATTTACTTGCCCTTTGCTTTAGTACCTTCAGTAAACTTTTTCTTATGCCAATGTCCTTCCCCCTTCCCTTTTATTCCCAATCTATCCAGAGGGTAACCTACATTCTCTGCCACTGCGATTCATTTTCCTACTCTGTCATAACCCAACCATTCTCTCTCCCATGTGGCCAAACCCAACCACCAAATCCATCCAATGAATATCCTTTTCTTTCTGAACCTCTTCTAGTTTGAATTCCAAGGTAGAATGATACTCTGATTTTGTATTTTTCTCTCGCCAATTGTATTGATGTATAATTGATATATGACATTGTATAAACCTAAGGTAAATAATATAATTTGACATGTATACATTGTGAAATGATTACCCATTTATTTAACATTCACATAGATATTTGTATGTGTGTGTTTGTGTCGAGAACTTCTAAAATCTACTCTCTTATCAACTTTTAAATATATAATACAATATTATTGACTACAGTCACCACACTGAATATTATATCCCTGGAGCTATGCATCTTATAAGTGGAAGTTTGTACTTTTAGGATACCTTCACCCATTTTCTCCCACTCTGAACCTCTGCTTCTGATAACCACTAATCTATTCTCCGTTTCTGTAATTTTTAAAAATATTTTTACATGTAAGTAAGATCACATAGAATTTGTCTTTCTATGTCTGACTTATTTCACTTAGCATAATGCCCTGAAGTTTCATTCATGTTATTGCTAGTGTTAGGATTTCCTTTCCTTTTGTATGGCTGAATAATATTCTACCATGTAGACCTCACATTTTTTATCCATTCATCTGTTGATGGACACTTAGGTTGTTTATCTGTCTTGGCTATTATAAATAACTAGTGGGCCGTGCATGGATCATGCACATTGAAAAGAAATTAGTGTCTAAGCTTTCTAAATCTCCATTTTCTGGCTAATGAAAAGAAAACAGGATTCTATTGAGTCTACTATCTACCTACTACAAGACTTCTGTGAGAATCAAATGAGATGAGGCAAATGAAAACGCTTCACAGACATTTGGTTAAAGTGTAAAATGTTTCCACCTGGCTATTAAGCAAGTCATGTTCCTGGGCTGAAGAAACTGCAAGGAGACTAGTCACTAAGGAGAGGAAGCTGGGTGCTGCTACGTCACATTATTACCTGGTGCCCACAGCCACCATTTCTGGGCTGGGCTGTGGGCCGCATTTTGAGCCATGGGGTGTTGGCAACATTGGCTGTGATTTTGTGGGGTATTGCTCTGGGTGGTGGTGGGAGCCTGTGTCCCACTTGGGGGCAGCTGAGTGTTGCTTTGTGGGCAACAGGTCCATGGTGCCATTTCTCTATAAATGGCCAGGGCATGTCATGGTAGCTCTTGTGTTGAGAGTTTGCCCCCTGGTGGTCAGTGTGTGTCATAGTGACTGGTCAGATGGTCGGACACTTAGCATATTAGCCTTTTATATAGAGAGACTAGAGGCCCAAATTTGTGCACAGGTAGGGTCCCAAGGCCTGGCTGATGATCAGGGCCGATCTGTGGGACAACCTGTGAGGTGATTGGGGCCCCCTGCTCACACCCGCTTTGGCCTGGGGCCACCCGCTCATCAGCCCCAACCCCTGCTGGCATTGCCAGTCTCCATCTTTGGGGTGACCATCGGGGTGATCGGGGACTCCCGCTCACACTACCTTGGCCTGGTGCCACCTGCTCACTGATTGCTTTGCTGGTCGCCCCACAGATGGCAACCACTGGGGTGATCAGGGACCCCTGCTCACACCACCTGGGCCTGGTGCCACCTGCTCACTTGCTCCACCATCCCGCCATGGTCCTGCTCTCATCGGGGGCCCATGGGGCCAGCAGAACCTGTGCTGCCACCCACCATGTTCCCCACTGCCCCCTGGTGGTCAGTGCACATCTAACTCCTGATTTGTTGGTTGAACTCCCACCTCTGGGGACAATTTGCATATTAGCCTTTTATTATATAGGATGCTGCTATGAACTAAAAAGTACTAAAGTTCAGTTGAAGTTCCATCACCTGAATTTTGGCTATTATAAATAACTAGGGGCCCGGTGCACAAAATTCACGCATGGGGGAAGGGTGTCCCTCAGCCCAGCCTGCATCCTCTCCAATCTAGGACCCCTCGAGGGATGTCCAACTGCCTATTTAGGCCCCATCTTATAGATATCCCTCTCACAATCCAGGACTGCTGGCTCCCAACTGCTCGCCTGCCTGCCTTTCTGATTGCCCCTAACCTCTTCTGCCTGCCAGCTTGATCAACCCCTAACCACTCCCCTGCCAGCCTGATTGATGCCTAACTGCTCCCCTGCCAGCCTGTTTACCCCTAACTGCCCTGCCCTGCAGGCCTGGTCTCTCCACCCCCAACTGCTCTCCCCTGCAGGTCTGGGTCCCCCCGCAACTGCCCTTCCCTGGAGGCCTGGTCGGCCTCAACTTCCCTCCTCTGCTGGCCTGGTTGCCCCCAACGGCTCTTCCCTTCTGGCCATCTTGTGGTGGCCATCTTGTGTCCACATGGGGACAGGATCTTTGACCATGTGGGGACAGCCCACTTGTGTGTTGGAGTGACCATAAATTTGCATATTACTCTTTTTTTAGTTAGGATAGATACCTGGTGCATGGGTAAAGGCCAGCTGGTTTGCCCTGAAGGGTGTCCTGGATCAGGGTGGGGATTCCCTTAGGGCATGGAGTGGCCTGGACAAGGGCCTGTGGTGGTTTGCAGGCCAGTCACGCCCCCCAGTGACCTAAGTGGAGGCCCTGGTATCTGGGATTTATTTATCTTCTATAATTGAAACTTTGTAGCCTTAAGTGGAGGCCTGGGCTGGTCAGGATATGTGGAAAGCTTGGCTTCCTCCATTGCTGGGGAAACCAAAGCCTCCTGCTCTCTCCGTGGCTGCAGCCATCTTGGTTGGGTTAATTTGCATACTTGCTTCTGATTGGCCAGTGGGCATGGCTTGTGGGTGTGGCAGAGTGGTGGTTAATTTGCATATTGCTCTTTTATTAGATAGGATGTTGCAATGAACATGGGAATGCGGATACTGTATCTCTTTGAGATCGAGACTTCATTTCCTTCAGATCGATACTTAGAGAGGTCTACTTTATTGACTTAAATTTTTCCTTTTGTCTTGAAATTTTTATTTTCTTAAAGACATTAGTTCTTTTTTCTTTCCTCTTTCCAATTCTCCCTAGGATCTCTCTCCCATTAACCTTAGTCATCACCTGTCTGCAGATAACCAACACATCTACAGATCTAGCTCAGGCCTCTTTTCAGCTTAAATACTAAATTTCTATCTACTCAGCTTGCCACCTAGGAGTCAACTTCACATGTCACAAAACAGAATCAGCATTTTTCAAAATGAAGTCTTGCCTCTAAATTCACTGGCCTTCCCTTAGGCTCCAAACTTTGGAGTACCCCTGACTCCAAACCTCCATCTGTCTATGTTCTTCTCACCAGTATCCATACATTCATCCTTAAATCAATTTCTTATTTTCTGCTCCCAAGGTGAGATTCTTGTAATAGCCTCCAAATAGACATTCCTGTCCCCAGTCTCTCCCCTCAGCAGTCAATCCTCCATGCTCTTTCCAGAGAGATCTTCCTTAAAAACCTGCTTACACATCTATAGTTCATGCAGTGCCAATTCCTCTATAATTATTTAAGCCCCACTGGCTCTTCTGGGCCCTATGAGGGCCCCTGTACGCTAAGATCTCAACAATGTTTTATACCGGGAACAATATGGAGTCACCTGGACCTTGAGTTGAATATTGGACTGTATTTTACTAAATAAGCAACTTGAAACAAAAGAAAAAAATATTTTTTATATTCATTTTAGTAATGCTTACATCTACTAATTTTAGAACATATGCAAAATTTTAATAATATCTACCTTTCATTATAGTTCCAGTCTTCTCCTATATCTTGAGAGCAGGACTTTACACCTATTTGTATTCTGCAGTCATGTAGTCATTGCTGTATTCATTGAGCAACTACTATGTGCAGACCATTTGGGGAGTATAAATAATGAATCAGATATTCAGTTTTGTCCTCAAAGTGTAATCAAACTTATATGGGCAATTCATTCATTCAAAAAAAGAATTCAGCCCTGGCTGGGTGGCTTAGTTGGTTGGAAAGTCTTCCCATACACCAAAACATTTCGGGTTCAATTCCCTATCAGGGCACAAACCTAGGTTACAGGTTCAATCCCCCGTCAGGGCATGTACAGGAAGCAACTGATCAATGTTTTTCTCTCACATCATTGCTCTCTCTCTGTGTGTCCTCATTTGAGGATTAAAAAAAAAAAAGAGTGGGAGAACCAAGATGGCGGCATAGGTAAACACCTATCTTGCTGCCCCACACAGCAATTTCAAAACTACAACTTAATGACAGAACAAACATCATCCAGAATCACCAGAAAGCTGGCTGGATGAAAATTCCACAAATAAAAGTAAAGACAGGACACTGACTCAGAGGAGCGGTGGAGAACAGCGTTGAAGATATGTGCGGAGAGAGGTTTGGAGCAGTGAGCACGTCAGTGGATAGGGCGGGCGGCTGCAAACCTGGCCGGTTTTCTCGAACGGGGGAAACAAAGATGTCCCATTGCACTGATTCCCCAGCTCCGGGCGAAGTCTGGGAAACCCACAATCATTCGTGGTAAAAACTGGACAGTGGGGAGGCACACTGAAACTTGGGTGCTGCAAGGGTCTGCAAGCTTGTGGAGAGGGCGAGCTTGTGCGGAGTGTGCTTAAACTTGGGAACAGCACAGCTGTGTGACCACACAGAGAGGACTCGTGACTTACTCTCTCATTTGGGAAACCACCCGACAGCATTGTTTTATGACCCAGGGTGAGACGTTGGGTGTAGAGACTCATTTGGGGAGAGGCTGAATTGTCCGGCAGCGGGTGGAGCTCGGCAGCAGCTCTCTCTCAGAGGTGCTGGCAGCCATTGCCACCTGGCACAGAGTCCCAGGGGCCGCACAGGGCAGAGCTGACGCTGCCTGCTCAGCCTGGAAACTCTGCCCATCCAACCTGAACACAGCTGAACCTCACAACCAATTGGCCGGGAGGTCAAACCCTCCTAGTGCTGGCAACAATAATCTAGGCTTAACTTCAACAAGACTGTGCAGCCCATATCCACCTCAGGTAACTGGGGAGGCTGAGCCACTGTCCCTTAGAGGACACCTACCACACAAAGCTAATTGACCAACTCAGGAAAGCAGCCACCATGCAGAGACATGGAAAGAAATCAGATGTGAAAGAAATGGAGGGAAAAAAACGACTGAACATAGAGTTCAAAACCATGGTTATAAGGCTTTTCAAGAGGCTCATAGAAAAGGCTGAGACCTACAAGGAAATGAATAAGACGTATGAGGAAATGAACAAGACCTATGAGGAAACGAACAAGACCAATGAGGAAATGAATAAGACCTATGAGGAAATGAATGAGACCTACAAGGAAATGAAGGAGACCTACGAGGATATGAACAAGACCCTCAAGGATATGAAAAAGGACCAACTAGAAATTAAGCATACACTGACTAAAATAAAAAATTTTATAAAAAGACCTAAAAGTACTCTAAAGGACCGCAAAAACCAAGTTAAAGATTTAAAATACAAAGAGGTAAAATCCACTCAGCTGAAAAAGCAAGAAATCAAAAGAATCCAAAAAATTGAAGATAATGTAAGGGGCCTCTGGGACAACCTCAAGCATACCAACATCCAAATTATAGGGGTGCCAGAAAAAGAGAGAGAGCAAGACAATGAAAACGTATTTGAAGAAATAGTGACTGAAAACTTCCCACACCTGGTGAAAGAAATAGACTTAGGAGTCCAAGAAGCGCACCGAACCCCATTATATAGGAACCCTAAGAGGACCACACCAAGGCACATCATAATTAAAATGCTAAGAGCAAAAGACAAAGAGAGAATATTAAAAGCAGCAAGAGAGAAACAGTTGGTTACCTATAAGGGAGCACCCATACGATTGTCAGCGAATTTCTCAACAGAAACGATGCAGGCCAGACGGGAGTGGCAAGAAATATTCAAAGTGATGAGTAGCAAGAATCTACAACTAAGATTACTCTACCCAGCAAAGCTATCATGCAGAATTGAAGGTCAGATAAAGTGCTTCGCAGCTAAGAAAAAAGCTAAAGGAATTCATGACCACCAAGCCAATATTATATGAAATGCTGAAAGATATTTAAGAAGAGGAAGAAAGAGGTAAAAATAAAAATTATGAACAACAAATACATATCTATCAACAAATGAATCTAAAAATCAAGTGAATTAAAAATCTGATGAACAGGATAAACTGGTGAATATAATGGAATCATGGGCATAGAGAGGGAATGGACTGACAATTCTTGGGGAGAAAAGGGGTGTGGGAGGTGCAGCAAGAGACTGGACAAAAATCATGCACCTATAGTAGAGGACAGTGGGGCGGGGGTGAGGGCGGAGGGTGGGATGAGTACTGGTGGTGGGAACTATAGAAGGGAAAAAGTGGGGGGGACAATGTAATTAATAAACTGAACAATAAAGATTAAAGTATTTTTTAAAAAGAGTTCAGTAAGTGCCTTATTTGTACCAGGTATTGTGCAAAGTGCCGAAGATTTTAATAAGCATAAGACCTGTTCCCTGTTGTTGGATGTGGGATCTATCCAGTTAGGAATGCTGACAGATAAGCATTTATAAGATGTGCTATGATATGGATAAACATCAGGAGATTGGACACAGAGGAGAGATATCTGATCCAGACAGTAGACCTGGGAAATGCAAGAAGACCTGCGTGCAATCTTAAAGAACCCGTAGAGTCAGCCAGGCAAAGGACTGGCGAGGTGCAGAAGCTGGCCTCTGTGACAACGTATATAAATAACCTCACACGAGACAGAAAGTAATAAATAAGTAGCAGAGGCTAAGAATAAAATGGCAAACAGAGGAGGTCCATTATTCGGGGGTTGGGTGAGGTAAGCAGAAACTGCTGTGTGGAAGTGGTGGCATTGGAGGCAACCTGCAGGGGTCAGGGGTCAGGTTCATTCAGAGGAATATAGTGGGGTCAGATACCTGTCTATCTTCTCAGTAGTTTATGCAGTGTCCTACACACAGTGGAACCACACCTCGTTGCTGTGATGATGAAGGTGATGTTTTTGCTCATGAAGTTGGCTCTTCTATTTCCCCAGAATGCTTACAAGGGAAGACTTGGGATTTGACCATCTTTTCTGGGGGGAGGGGCTGGTGATCACACTGTCTGGCTTTGAGTCCCAGCTCTGCCATTGAGGGCTGTGAGACCGGGAGAAAATGACTCACCCTCTCTAGGGTTCAGTCCTTTCTTCCACAAAGTGGAGAAATGATAATACCGTCCTCACAGGACAGTGTGCGGGATAAATGAGTGACTGCATGCGGGATGAGTGCTGGGCACACAGTAAGCGCCCAATAAATGTTGGTTATGATTATTCCATGTGGTGCCTCTGAATTATCTACAGTGCAATTGGGCTTAGGGGAGATTTTAGGGGCACTCCAACGATCATCTCCTCAATACTTCTCTTATTTTCACACCCAATCTCACTCACTGGTATCACTGCAGCTCCCCTAACACACGCCTTTAAGTTCTGCTACTACAAATTCATACCTTTGGATTTAAGAGGTAAATTCTCTGAGCCCTTGGGAAGGGTAACACAATAAAGGGCTAGCCCTGTTTCATTTTAATAATTTATCTGGCCAGACTTCTATCCTCTTTACACCGCTGACTGTACTGAGGAACTCTTGTGGGGAAGAAAGAAAAGGTGAATTCTGAAGCTGGGAGAACCTTCCCAGCAACTCAAGCTCGAAGGAAATACTCAGAAAACTGTCTGGGGTAATAGTTCCTTCGGGATTGAAGGAGGGGGTGAGTTTGAAGAGAGATGCCGAGAAGCGATGAGGAAAAGGAGAAAAGGCCATTTGTGTCAGGAAAGACAAGCTTTTACGCAGTTAACAAACCGTGTTCACCTTGATTTGGGCCCTCTATCCACGGCCCCTTTTCCCACTCATGCTGTGTTTCAGAATAAATAATTGTGCTCACGACTAGTCTTGGTTTATATTAATAAAGGAAGCTAACAGGTGATCAAGAAACCCCTGGTTTTAAACTTCCATAATGGCCCCCCTGTGCGTGGCCCTGTGCTGAGGACGGTACGTGGATTTTATGGCCGGTTTCTAACACCCGCATAACCTAGGCTCCGGTATCGTCCTGACCTGGCACCTGAGGAAACTGCTCAGAGAGGCTGGTAACTCAGTGAAGGAGGCTGGGCTCGGACAGATTAGGGAACTAATTCAAAGTCATGTGATCACGGGTGTGGCTCCTGGACTAGAGCACTGGCCCCTGGTCTCACGCCCATGCAGGTCCTTTCCACGTTATTATTCTGACCACTCGTCTGCAGCTTACGGAAGGAAGGTTTGAAGAGAGAACCGCCAGCAGAAGGGAGCAGGTAGGCGATGGAGGAGGCCCCTGGGGAGGGGGACTGAGGAGGCGGCCCACCCAGCTCTGGGTGCGGAGGCCACGCCTCACTGGCAGCATGGAAACAAAAGAGGGAGGAAGACTACCCTGTTTCTCCGAAAATATGACAGTGTCTTATATTAATTTTTGCTTCCAAAGATGCACTAGACCTTATTTTCGGAGGGATGCCTTATATTACAGTGAGTAGGTCTTATTTTCGGGGGATGTCTTACTTTCGGGGAAACAGGGTAGCTTAGGTTTGGTTTCCAGCCATCACATTGGTGAAAGGGGGACATCGTGGTCAGAAATGGGGCTGATTTTCCCACACACCAGCTAGGTAGGAAGATCATAAAAAAGGCCCACTCGCCCTAGCTGGTTTGGCTCAGTGGATAGAGCATCAGCCTGTTGACTGAAGGGTCCAGGGTTTGATTCTAGTGAAGGGCACATGGCTGGTTGTGGGCTCGATCCCCAGGAGTCGTGCAGGAGGCAGCCGATCAATGATTCTCTCTCATCATTCATGTTTCTTTCCGTCTCTTCCTCTCCCCTCCTCTCTGAATCGATAAAAATATATTAAAAAAAAAAAAAAGGCCGACGCAATGTAAAGGACAGTGTGGCGAATGTGGTCAGTGGGATTGTAATAACTATGCATGGTGCCTCACTCCAGGAATTATATAATTTCCCAGCCCTTATACTGTATACCTGAAACATACAATTTTTTTTAAAGGCCAGACAATAGCAAGTGTGGTGAGGATGGGAAGAAACAAACTTTCATACGTTGCTGGTGGGAATGTAACATGGTGCAGCCCCTTCAAAACCAGGTCAGTCGTTTCTTAAGAAGTTGGACGTAAGTGGAGAGTCATAGCGGCATTACTCCTCATAGCCAAAAGGTAGAAACAATCCAATGTCCACCAACTGACGAATGGATAAACAAAAGATGGACCATCCACCCAAGGGAATATACTCAGCAGTAAAAAGGAATGAGGTACTGTCACATGCTATCCCAGGATACACCTCAAAATTACTATGCTAAGTGAAAAAAAGCCAGCTACAAAAGGCTATCTATATATTGTTTAATTTCATTTACATGCAAGTCCAGAAGAAGGAGATCTAAAGAGACGGAAAGCAGATCAGTGGAGGTGGGACCAGGAATAGCCTGCAAATGAGTACTGACGGTCTCCCAGGGGTAGCAAATGTTCTACAACGGGGTGTTGATGATGTTTGCACAGCACTGCAAATTTACCACAAAGTTACTGAATCATACTCTGAAAATGGGTGAATTGGAGGAATATACATTATGTCTAAAGCTGTGTTTAGACAGGTGAAGCTGCTTTGCCACGTTGAGTTTTAGTGTGACAATGTGACGCCTGTGATGCGGCCCCGGTGCAGGGCAGCCAGAGGGCAGAGGTGACAGGGAAGCAGCGAATGAGCCCCAAGGAGAAGGCACAGAGAACAGGGCGGTCAAGGTCAGGCCTCCGGTGTCCCTGCATTGGGGGCGGCAGGGCGGTGTGCTGGGCCCAGCACTGATGTCCGCCCTGGTGACAGCAGGCCGGCCAATACCCACTGTGCGTTCACCAAGCGCACACCGGCTGAGAGCAGAGGCATGTGCCCGCGGGAACCGGAAACCCACCTGGGGGGCAGCTGCCTCTGGGTGACTAAAACACACGAGGATAATGGGCAATGGGTTAAACCTGTTCCCTGTATTTTGAGGCGGAAGAGAGAACTGCGCAAACACTTTCACCCAAATGAGAAGTGACACCCCATCAGGGCATGCAGTCTCCAGAGCAATGGTACCTCCCCTCGTCCCAGCCGCCAAAGTGGGTATGAGGCTGACCCCGATGCTGACTTCTGAACGCAGAAAGAGCCAGCAGACTCTCAGGTGCCCTCTGCAGCTCCTCTAGCGCCACTGAGCCCGGGCTGAGAACCTTGGGGAGCCCTTTCCCCTCCCCCCGGGCTGGGGACTAAAGATCCCCTCCCTGGCCCAGGCCTGACAACCCTTTTTGTCCCCACCCCCTTTCTCCCAAAACAGGCACATTTAGTCTACTGCCCATGGTTATGAAAATAAAGAGTGAAAAAAGAATCCAGGAGCCCCCCCACCCCCCACCCCAAGATAGAGGCAGCGGGACAGAAAAGGGAGCCCGAGGGGAACAAGGGTTTCCAGACCACAGCCACCCGCATGGCGTGGGGCAGGGGTGCCAGCCAAGCTGGTCTCTTCGCCCCAGGTCCATGATGGAACCAAGGCCGGGATCTGGGTGAAATAAATACAGAGCTTTATTTCAGCAGTTTCCAGCCGAGAATTATCCTCTCCGTCTCTGTGAACGGAGGCGGAGCTGACCGCCGTCCATGACTTCCATCAGTACACTCATAGGCGTCCCCTGTCACCCCACCGTTTGTGGCGATGACCCAAACATCGCTGGCACGCGTCGCCTCGGCAGAACTACGGTGGCTGCTGGATCTGCCAGGGGGCCGTTCCGCTCATGCTCGGAGGAAAGAAGGACACGCATCGCTCTATCACAAACCGGTGCTTTTCATTTTGCCATCTCATTTCATGGCAACTCTTTTTGTAACACCATCTATTTTATTTCCTGGGTTTAAAATGGTCACTCTGTCCTTCGGCTTCCCCAGGCTGCCCTGCCGAGGGGGTCCCGTCACACACAGCGAAGGGCTGGCTGCTTGGAAAAGAACTTTCTCCCGTCCCCATCCAGCGCCACCCAGACGGGCTCCTGCCCTCCTGCGCCCCGCCCCCTGCCCTCCTGCGCCCCGCCCCCTGCCCTCCTGCGCCCCGCCCCCTGCCCTCCTGCGCCCCACCCTCTGCCCTCCTGCACCTCACCCCCTGCCCTCCTGCACCTCGCCCCCTGCCCTCCTGCACCTCACCCCCTGCCCTCCTGCACCTCACCCCCTGCCCTCCTGCGCCCCACCCTCTGCCCTCCTGCACCTCACCCCCCGCCCTCCTGCACCTCACCCCCCGCCCTCCTGCACCTCATCCCCCGCCCTCCTGCACCCCACCCTCTGCCCTCCTGCACCTCACCCCCTGCCCTCCTGTACCCCGCCCCCTGCCCTCCTGCACCTCGCCCCCTGCCCTCCTGCGCCTCACCCCCTGCCCTCCTGCGCCCCACCCTCTGCCCTCCTGCACCTCGCCCCTGCCCTCCTGCACCCCACCGGTAGAGCGCCTTTCCTCGGGGTTTTAAGAACCTCATTAAAATGCAAATGCCCACCAAACAGAAGAACTTCTCCGAGTGTTGTCAGTAACCCCTTCAATGGGATTGTTTAGCAGCTCGCTGAGCACAACACCCTACAATTGAATTAAACATTTATTGAGCTCCCGCCACGGGTGAGGAACTAGGCTTGGGGAGAGCGAGCCAAATCCTCCCAGATCTCTTCCTCCAGGGTGCCTGCGATCTATTAGGAGGAATCAATGAAAAACAACGCACACACAAACAAACAAAACAAGGCAGAAAAGACGGGAGAAGTGAGGGGAGCAACGGCGGTGCATTTCTGGGCTGACTCTGGACTGCGCGCCAGGTCCTCAGACACCACCTGAGCCAAGTTCACGGCCTCGGGGGGCGTTAAAAGGGAAACCCACGAGGTAAGCCACAGCCCTTCAGCTCTCATTGGGCATGCAGGGCCGGGAGCCCTGGAGAGGCCGGCTCGGCCCGTGGGGGAGGGGGAGTCTGGAAGGCCTGGGCTGTGATGAATGTGGCGCGGAGGAAGTGACATATGAGCTGAGCCTAGTAGGGTAAGTTTTTAAAGAGGGCTAGGGGAGGGGTGGGGGAGGGGCTGCGGGAGGGTGATAAGAGGTGGGGAGGGGTGGGGGAGGGGAGAGGGACAGGCTGGGGGAGGGACTGGGGAGGAGTGGGGGAGGAGTGGGGAGGGGCTGGGGAAGGGGTGAGGATGGGCTGGGGGAGGGGTGGGGGAGGAGTGGGGAGGGGGAGGGGCCGCATTCCCGGCAGAGATGTGTGCCGGCGGGTTTGGAGCCTGCATTTCGGTGGCGCCCAGGGCTGGGAGGAGCCAGGCAGGAGGTAAGACCAGAGCTGGACTGCGGGGCTGCGCCGTGAGCCGACCTGGCGCTGGAAGCTCAGGAGTTGGCCCCTCAGCCAGCCCCACGGAACAATCCGGAAAGGCTGCCTGGAGGAGGAGACATTTGAGCTGGGACTTAAAGCATGAGAAACATTTCAACAGGTGGAGATTCTGGGGGCGGGGGAGTGTTCTGAGGCTCAGGACCAGCACGCCAGGCACTGGAGCTAAAAGCACGAGGCTCCGGAAACCTCGCTGCAGGGGGCGCCTGGGGGCGCGGTACCCGCCAGGTACCTCTGGGGCCAGGCACCCCTGTGGCAAGTCCCCGAGGTGATCGGGTGCCCAATGGGGCTGGTACTGGCTTAGAAGGAGAGAAGACGGAAAAGAAAGGTGGGCTCTGGGTGCCGGGGAAGAAAGAATGAGCAATCAACTCGAAGGGCAGGGGGCGCTCCTGAGAAGCCAGAGGGAGCGGCATTTCTCAAAGCCCTCCCTGGGAAGGTTTACCGACCGCCCGGTTCACGGAAAAGGGCGGGGACCCCGGTGAGGACCGACCGCAGGCCCGGGAGGGAGTCTGGGTTAGGCTGTGCCGGGGGGGTGGGGGGGTGGAGGGAGGACCCAGGAAGGACCCTGGAGGAGGGACCGCATGGCTCAGGCAGTGGGAGGTGGGGGCCGGGGGCCGGCGGGTGCAGGGAGCTGAGCTGGGGGGAGGAAAGGGCCTTTGGGAGACGCGCTGGGAGGATGTAAAGCGCCTGCGCGGAGTCAGAGGCCGCGGAGAGCGTTCATTGGTATTTTGAGGGGCATCACTGTGGGCAGGGGGACACGGGACGGGGCGCAGGTGGCCCGCCGGGGTCGGGGCAGGGGACCGGTTTGGGGAGGCAAACCCAGCAGTCGCTTCTCGCCTCAGGATCTCCCGGTCCTCTCGGAAACGCGGGCGGTACAGAACTTGTCCCCCGCCTGTGCCCCGGAGTGCCGCGCGGAGCAGACCGACGAGCAGAAACACGGGAAGCGCGGCGAGAACGAAGTGCTGGGAGGCGAAACAGCAGCGAATCCGGCCGCCTCCGTCGGCGCGCTCGTAAACAGTGTCTCTCCCAGGGCGGGCCGGGCTACCAGCGGCTGACTGAGGCCGTCTAGATGTAGCCTCTAACTCCATTTTCTGGAATTCCCTCAGGGCGTCTCAGAGTGCCCCTGACACCTCCATCAGCCCGGGGCCAGGGCCAGCCCGGGTTCGTCAACACGAAAACGCCTGACTCATCTCCCCTCCATTCCTAGTGTCCATGTGTGACTGACAGCGGGCCCTAGCCACAGGCAGTCCCCAACGCCCCCCTAAACTGTACTCTCTCCACATGTGCTCCTGGCATATAAAATATTCAGATCCTAGGTGGGCCGTGTGCAGCCCTGCACGGGAAGGCAGGCTGTCAGACAGAGAAACGAAGACGGAAAACAGCACTCCTAAAATGACAAAGATTGAAAACCCGTGCTGAAGCAACACAGCTCTAATTATACGTTGTCTGCATAGCACATCTCTTAACAAACCCCAGCCCGTCTCCGATTTCCGAAAGAGCAGGCCCGATAGGCAGCCACTGCCCGCCTCTGTGGCAAAACCCAGTTTTCACACCTGGTAAATGAAATGAGCCCACCGCCAGCGCGGGTCGGGTCGGGGTGAGCAGATAACAGGAGGTTCGGGCTGGGCCTCATGTAACAGCTCTTCGGGGAGCCTCTCGCAGAGACTTGCTCTTTTTATGCCAGTGGACACGATTTCAGCCAGAAAACCTCCAACCTCGGAGGTGACAAATGCTACAGCCTCTGTCGCCTGAAGTGGTTATGAATGAGCGCGAGTTCACAGCTCACTTGCGTGGGAGCCCCGGCCCCGGCCCTTTCCCTCTTGTTTGGTAGGAAGGTTCCTTACCATCGTGAACCTTCCGGAGATAAGCTTCTACTGCATTCCTGACACACTGGCCAGGAGAAGGGGCATGCTACGGAAGTTTACGATTGTGAAGGAGAAACACACGGCAGGAACAAAACACAGGCATTCCCAAACCCGGCCCGAATGTCTCTCCTGTTCAGACCGATCGGGAGCAGCCCAGCGGACACCCCTGGGAAGCGACAGGGAAACACACACAGTGTGCACACAAGTGCCTTTAAAGGAACTGGAATGTGGGCCAGGAACACATCTCCGGATACGTGAGAATTTAGTAAAGGTGAGGTCACAGACAAATAGGGCACAGAAGGATCACTCAAGAATAATATTGGAATAATTGTTCTACTATTTGGAAAAAATGTAAGATCCTCGTGTCACATCATATAATTTTAAAAAATTCCAGAGAGGCTACAGAGATAAATACAAAAATGAATCAGTTAAAAAAAAAAAAACTCTAAAAGAAAATGTAAATGACTACCTGACCTTTGGGACAGGAAAAAATAATCTTAGAATAAAATCAAAGGCTAACTCCCAGGCCCGGCAGCTCAGTTGGCTACAGCCTTGTCCCGCCAAGGCTGTGGGTTTGATCCCCAGTCAGCGCACGTACAAGAAGCAACCAATGAATGCAGAGAAAGTGGAATAACGGATCGGTGTTTCTCACTCTCACTTAAAATCAATCAATACATTTTTAAAATCAAAGGATAAAAAATAATTCGAGATATATGATCACATAAAAATGTGAAATTCTGTAAAATTATAAAACTAAAAGGTCAACAATCTAATGGAATAAAAGATTTCCAACTAATAGGATCTCAGCAAATATGACTGAAAGTTCATATTCTTAGTCTATAAAGAGCTCATGCCAAGAATATGAAAGACATAAATACCTGAGTTGAAATTTAGCATTTCACACATAAAGTAATAGAAAAAAAATCACTTGAACTCATGAAAACATTCATTCTAACTAGTATTCAAGGTAATAATAAGTAAACTACATTTTTTATGAAGTTCTATTACATGGTAAACACTTGGTAAATATTTATGGACTTGTTTAAATTAACAAAGAGTAAGAAAATCCCAATGTTCAGTGTGTGGTCAAATGAATATGCCTCTGCCCCTCATAGGATTATGTACAAAGCAGGGGTCAGCAAACTCCTTCTGTGAAGGTCAGACAGTGAATACTTGGGGTTTCGAGCCACAGGGTCTCTGTTGCAACTCCTCAGCTCTGCCCCCCACAGGAGAGAGCAGCCACAGACAAAGCGTAAGTGAATATGACTGTGTGTCAAAAATGCATTATTTATGGAAACTGCCATGTGAATCCCATATAATTGTAATATCATGAAATATTCTTGATTTCTTCCCAACCATGTAACCGTGTAAAAACCATTCTTGGCTCCTGGACTGGACAAAAACAGCCATGGGACAGAACTGGCCATAGGTCATAGTTTGCCCTGTTTCAGAGCTACATTTCTGGAAATGAATTTGGCATGATACTGTATATCAAGAGGCTTTTAAAAAGTTATATGCAGCTGTCAGTATTAAAATATCAGGTAAAATATTTTTTAAATTAAAAATTTTAAGTCTATATTCTTTTCCTTAATTGTCCTAGTAATCCCCTTCCTAGGAATCATCTATTAAGAGCAGTGTGGAAACTGACACTGAAATGTATAAAAGAAACAGTAGACATCCGCAGACCGCTAATGGTTAAATGCGTCTTGGTGCATGCACGCAGCAAAATGGTCGCAGCCATAAATCTTTCACAAAATATATTTTAGTACGTGCAAACAATGCTCATGATATAAAGTCATGTGAAAAAAGCAGGATACAAAATGTGTACATTCTACTTTTGCAACACCTAAATGTGCACATAGTTTATACAGATAGAAACGCACGTGTGTGTGTGTGTGTGTGTGTAGGGAAAAGACTGAAGGAACAGTGTCCTGGGTGCTGGGTTTGTGCATGATTCCATTTTTCTTTATTCTTTTGTTCTAATTCTTGACACGAGTAGATATTACTTCTTGTAATTAGGGAAATACACGAATATTATACTTAAAATAAGCAGGAAATAAATCCAGAATCTGAAGTTTCATACACAATAGTCAGAGTAGAAAACAAAGAAAAACCTTTCAAAGGCGACCTGGATGTAAAATCTTGACAAAATCCACAATGGGAAACAGACCCAAGCAACTGTAAGTCGCCAGGGTCTAAGATTCATGCAAAATCACCAGAGGAGGGGGAAAAAAAGTTCTGATCAAAAGCAGCTGAGACCTGTAATCTAAGACCGACCCTCACAGAAACATCCAGAAAAAGGCAACTGAGATGCAGGGCTGCCCCAGGCAGTGCACTGTGTGGCTGGGGACTCCCCTCCCAACACTCCCATCTTCTACCAACAATGCACCAGGAGCAGCCCTCATCTGCAGCGGCTGGAGCACAGAATTCTGCAATGCTCCCTCTTGTTTTTATTATTGAAGAGATATGGCTTCTCTCTTTCAGGTCATTATATAGTCATTTACACCTGCCCCATTTTTTGCTGGAGAAAGAGATAAGATAGACAGGGCAAAGGAAGGAAATGGAAGGTTCCCTTAAGCACACTTCAGCTCTCACAGTTTGGTCTGGAACCTGGGCCGCTTGGCTCCAGGCTGAGTGTCGACCCAGGAACCTGAAGGTCACGGTTCGATTCCTGGTCAGGGCACATGCCCGGGTTGCAGGCTCAATCCCCAGTGTGGGGCGCGCAGGAGGCAGCCAATCAATGGTTCTCTCTCATCATTGATGTTTCTCTCCCTCCCTCTCTCTCTTTCTCTCTCTCCCTCTCCCTTCCTGTCTGAAATCAATAACAAATAAAAATTAAAAAAATAGAACCTGACGTAGACACAGTGTATGACTATTCCGGGGGCAGTTTGTATGCTACTGGATAGGCTACACTTTATTTTTGCTTCATTCAGTCCCAATAAGAGGCCTCTCAGGAGTACTTTTGCCAACATCACCTAAGCAATTGTCATGCAAGTGAGACATACAGATAGGATCTAGAGGGGTCTCATAATGTGCCCAGGATCATTAGGCAGGAATGGGGCAGAGCAAGGTTCAGTCTTCCAAGTTTGTGGCACAGCGGCTGAAATACTTCTAAAATCAGGTTTCAAGGAGAGGCGGGGACCAGCAGAAGGGGCACCAGAAACGCGCCTGGGTTCCAGCTTCAGGATCATGCAATGAGTTGATTTTTCTTGGCCGTTTTCTCATCTATCAAAATGGAAACCATAGAACTTATTCTCTCAGAACTTCCAGAAGTTCAGAGATAACATAAGAAAACAAGTTTTGTTCAGCAGGAATTTGAGATTGAATGTAGCTTTAACTTTCTGGGAAAAGAGAAGTATAAATGAACTTGTGGCTTATTTGGTGAGGTAAGTGTGATCTTTTTGTTCAATTAAAAGTAATTTCTAGTATGCTATTAGAAGTGCTTCTTCTTTTGTTATAACTGGCTAAACTATGTTTAGCTTCAATAGAAATAATATAGTTTAAATTACATTCAATACCTGTCTAAGAGTAACCAAAATAAAGGAAACCCTCAGTTTTATCAACCAAATAAAGCTGTTACCTTCTCTAAGATTCTTTTTTTTCTTAAATATATTTTTATTGATTTCAGAGATGAAAGGAGAGGGCGAGAGAGTTAGAAACATCCATGTTGAGAGAGAATCATTGATTGCCTTCGGCATGCCCCACACTGGGAAATCGAGCCTGCAACCGGGCATGTGCTCTGTACCAGAATCGAACCCAGAACCCTTCAGTCTTCAGGCCAACGCTCTATCCACTGAGCCAAACCAGCCTGGATTTCTCTAAGCTTCTTATCCATTATACTAAGGGATACCAATATTGGAAAACTAAACCTTTAAAAATCCCCTTTGAGTGAAAATTTTAAGTATTACCTTCTCAAATGTTACCTTGGTGAGGCCTTCCTTTGCTGCCTTACTTAAAAATATACATTTCTTTACTCCCTATCTTTTCTATTTTATTTTTCTCTATAGCATTTACCACCATCTGCATGTTCTTTATATTTTACTTGTTTATGTGTTTCCTAGAGGCCTGGTGCACAAAAATCATGCGGGGGGGGGGGGTGGTAGTGTCCCTCAGCCTGGCCTATGCTCGCTCGAAGTCTGGGAGCACTCGGGGGATGTCCGACTGCTATGGAGGCAGGAGAGGCTCCTGCTACTGCTCAGCTGTGAGCCTGGCTTCTGGCTGAGCAGCACTCCCCCTGTGGGAGCGCACTGACCACCAGGGGTTAGCTTCTGTGTTGAGTGTCTGCCCCCTGGTGGTCAGTGCATGTCATAGCAACCGGTTGTTCCACTGTTTGGTCAATTTGCATATTAGCCTTTTATTATATAGGATGCCCCACACACAGTAAGTCCTCAATAAGCGGCTGCTGTTAGGAGAGCACAGTGGGATAATTTTCTTTGCTCAGTCAGAATTTTGAAGCTCTTCCAGGAAAATAAAGAGAAAGACAGTCAAGTCGGGAAGCTGCTGGGTGAGCTGAGAGGAGGGGCTCCTTCTCTTCATTTTCCATGAGCTTCCTTCGTCTTCGGCCTTCCTGTTTAAGGGAAGGGAAGCATGCCTGGGAAAACCGACGTGCAAATGGGGATCATATTTATGCTTTAAAAACCAAGTGTCAACTCCCCGAGGCCACACAGCCCCGTGCAGGGTGCTTTTCTAGAAGGGCGAGCAATCAGCCATTCCTGTCGGGAGATGAGCCGAAGGAGACTCCACTGCCCGCAGAGGAAGGTGGTCAGGTCCTCCGCTTCCTTTGCGGTTGAACCCAAACCACAGCTTCTCCCGCCCATGACAGGCCTTTTCCTCACCCTGAGCAGTCACTCCCTTCTCAGCCAGATGGAGACACATGGTGCGTGTGCCTAGGAACGCGTGCCCAGCCCAGTCCAGCACGGCCCGGCCCAGCGCGCGCCGCCCAGCCCAGCCCGGCGCGGCCCAGCCCGGCGCAGCCCAGCGCAGGCAGCGTGGGGAGCCGAGTTCCCCGGCCCAGCCCGGCCCAGGGCGCAGGGAAATGAATCGATGCACAGTGCACCACGTGAGCAAAAGAGGGGCTTTCTGTCCTAAATGAATGAGACTATTAGAGTTTCTAGTGGGAAATCTAGTGTCTTGTTTTTGCTTTTGCTTTTTTTTTTTTTTTTTTCAGAGAGGAGAATGAAGAACGAATGAAAGAAATAAGTACGATGCTCAAGCCAAAGGAAGGAAACTCAGAAAGGCCCCCCAAAGCGGCAGGCTCAGGAAGGCGGGCAGACTGCTGTCTCCTAACTCCGCCGTGCTTCCTGAGCTAATATTTGCCAGACGTGGCTTTCCCGGGGCCCGGGGTACCGGCCCCACCTCAGCGTCACTGCGTCCCCCTCAGCCGGGACGGACTGCAACCACATCACACACCGCTCACTCCTTACTTGTAAGGAAAGGATGTGCCTGAGGAGAGCCGCACAAACCGCGCACCACACATCTGCGTAAGGAGGCTGCGCTGGCTGCTGATGTCCGAGCCCGGGGGTCTGAGCCCTCCGGGGTTCATGGGCTCCGAGCCAGAGGGCTCGCTCGGGGTGAGCTCTCCCGCCGGAAAGGGCAGAGCAGCAGTCATTTTCTAAGAAACAGCTTATTAAGCACCATCTATGCCAAGCAGAAAAAGGTAATTGCTTGCCTTTGAGGTTTATAATCTTGGTTTGGGACCGATACGCCCAAGTCAGAATCCTAATGCTAGAATCACTTAATCCAGTGGTCGGCAGAGCCACATATCAACAGGACAACGATTGAAATTTCCTTTGAGAGCCATTTTTTTTAAACTTAAACTTCTAACGCCACTTCTTCAAAACAAACTCGCCGGGCCGTGGTATTTTGTGGAAGAGCCACACTCAAGGGGCCAAAGAGCTGCGTGTGGCTCACGAGCTGCAGTTTGCCGACATCATCACCCTTCCCTTCCCTCTATCTTTTATTTATTTATCCTTAAAATATATTTTTATTGATTTCAGAGAGGTAGGGAGGGGAGAGGAAAACATGAATGATGAGAGGCAATCATTGATTGGCTGCTTCCTGCACGCCCCACGCTGGGGATGGAGCCAGCAACCCAGACATGTGCCCTTGACCAGAATGGAACCTGGGATCCTTCAGTCCGCAGGCCAATGCTCTATCCACTGAGCCAAACCGGCTAGGACTCTATCTTTTAGATTAAACAACAACAATGAGACCCAGGGAGGTTAAATAACTGTCGTTGGTCACTCAACTAATAAATTCGCAGAGGAGAGAGAACTCAAGTTTCCTAACTCCAAACCTGGGTGCCTTTCCCATATGCTTTACTTAGACTTCAAAAGGAATGCCTAGGACAAATAACCACACAAGTTAGTATGATACAAACCATGTGGACAGCATTATTATGGGATGCAGATTAAAGGAACGCAATGTCTGAACTCAGTTCGTCCAGAAAGGCTTCCCTGGGGGCGGGGCAGGGCGGAAGGACTTCATGGGGAGACATCGTCGGAAACCCAACCACCGGTTTCTGAATGCCTAGTATGCACAGAGACTTGGCACAGAGTGGGGGAAGCCAGATAAGACTATCGTCCCCAGATCCCTGACCCAAAGACAACAGTGTTCACTGAATTTCTTAATGGCCAGAGGAGGATAACGAGTAAGCCACCCAGTTATTAGCCAGCAGGAGGAGAAAGGCAGTCCTGGAAATGCTGGAAGGGCAGAGGAAAGCTGGCCAGGAGCCCTGAAGAGATGGATATACCTTGAGAGGGAGAACTCACATTGTATTAAGGTTTCACAGAGGGGAACATTTTCTAAATTTAAGCTGGGTAAAAGGAAAACAACCAATTGACTTATATTTCAAAAATATTTGGAGTTTGTCCTTGTGGACATGTTTTGATTCATCACATGGATTGTGGCCAGATTCATTCAAGAGCTTGATACTATGAAGACATTAAAAACAAGACACACAGACACACAGACACACACACACACACACGACAATTGGTGGGAAATCTTTGGAAGCACTGCTCCAAAGCTGGTCAGGTGAAATGCCAAAGGCAAAGGGGCCTAGAGACCCACTGGCCCACCATCTCATTACGACTGGAAATGTCAGGGTCTGGAGATACGAAGCTAAGCTCACCTTCCCACTGAGGGGAAAAGGATGGAAGCCCAAACTAAAGGCGCTCTAGAGCTCATATGTCCTAAGCCAAAAGTTGGGACACAAAACACAAGTGCATTTACAGATGTAATGGAACAGAATCCTATCTAAGAAAAGAGTAATATGCAAATTGACCATACCTTCACCACACCAAATAAGCCATGCCCACAAGCCAATCAGGAACTTTATGCAAATTAACACACAACCAAGATGGCTGCTGCTCATGACAGGCCGGGCTGGGCTGGGGGTGTGGCCAGGCAGCCATTGCCCGGATCCCAGGGCGATCGCTTCCCTGGGTGCCCCTGGCCTCGGGCAGGCCTGGCAGGCTGGCTGGGGTTCCCTGGCCAAGGTCCTCTGCCCAAGGATGGAAAGTCTCGGCCAGAGGCTTTAGGCCTTGGGCAGGCCAGGGTGAGCCGTCAGTAGGACATCCCCTGAGGGCTCCCAGTATGTGAGAGGGGGCAGGTTGGGCTGAGGGACCACCCATCGCCCAGTGCACGAATTTCGTGCACCGGGCCCCTAGTATTTAAAATAAAGACAAAAGGTTGCTGTGGTGCTAGACAATGCTTCCAGAACATTCCACTGCATTGGTCCTTTTTTGCCGAAGGCACATTTCAGGAGAAAACTGCACCACAGTCATAAAAGCATCAGAGCCCGTTTCCATCCAAGGTGAGCCCTTGGGGTTGTTTGTTTGTTTGTTTTTTAAAAAGCCACAGGGACTCTAGGGCAAGTCTTTGATAAACAAAATGAGATGATAAGTAACTCAAGACTATCAGTTCCCGGGGTGCCAGGTTTTCTACGGAGCCTACCACATGCAGGGCTCAGTGGATGCTGAAAATAAACAGTAATAAGCTCATGACGACCTTGGCTAGGGCACCCATTGCCTATCATAAGATACTCATGTGCTGCAACCGTTTTAACCCCATTTGTTTGCTGCTTGTATAAATGCAAATGCATGTATTTTAATATCATGGTTAGCTCATTTCTGGTTACTCAAAAGCCAAAAAAAAAAAAAAAAAAATCCCAAATATTAGTATAACAACAGCAGAAAGCTTTGTGGATTTTCTTGCACTAAAATAGTCACCCCTGTCCACACAAATAATGTAATGATGAAATCCTTTCTATAAATAGGCTTTTCTTTCTTCCTTTAAATATTTTATTGATTTTTTAAAGAGAAGAAGGGAGAGGGATAGAGAGTTAGAAACATCGATGAGATAGAAACATCGATCAGCTGCCTCCTGCACACCCTCCACTGGGGATGTGCCCATAACCAAGGTACATGTTCTTCAGTCCTCAGGCCGACGCCCTATCCACTGAGCCAACCCATCAGGGCCAGGCTCTTCCTTCCTGATGGTACTGGATTTGCATGCATTCAGCCTCACTTTCTTGCCTAGCCCTCTGGTGACAGAGGCCAGCAGTGAGCCGGGCTGTTCACAGTGGCGGGAGCCCATCACCCCTGCCTCGTTCTGCTGGTGCTGAAGAGCCAGATAGAGACATCAGCCCAAGACTTAGAACGGAAACACCCAGGAAGACTCAGGCCTCACACCTGCCCACGGCATTGTTTTCGCCAGTCAAGCAGCATGTCTCGTTCATTAGTACTGTATTTCACATTTGCAATCTGTCATCACAATGTTGGGTAACAGTTTTGTAAGAAAGTAGACTTACAGAGCAGCTTTGCACATTTGGTTTCCATCTACTGAATTTCTCATTCTCACTTCCTATCTTTACCTAGACTAGGAAGTGAGCTAATCCACTGTTATGACTCAGTGTGTACTAGGGTGTTGTATCAAGAAATAATCTCTTTCAGGCCGGCGGGCGTGGCTCAGGGGTTGAGCACCGACCTATGAGCCCCGAGGTCATGGTTCGGCTCCTAGTCAGGGCACACGCCCCGTTTCAGGTCTGATCCCCAGCGTGGGCTGCAGGAGGCAGCCTATCAATGATTCCCTCTCATTATTGATGTTTCTATCTCTCCCTGTCACTTCTCTGACATCAATAAAACATATATTAAAAAAAAAAGTGATACCTTTTAAAATGTAAATATTTGCATGTGTATAGAATATCTCTAAAAAGATAGATGAAAATCGGTTTATCTCAGAAGTGACTGAGGGATAGGGTAGGTGGAAGGGACCTTTCCTTACCTGTTTGTGAATTTTATGCTTTAAGTTTAAAAAAAATTTAATGAGTAAACAAATATCCTTATTGAGCTTCTTAGTCCCTAAGTATGTTACAGCAGTGTCCAAGATTAAATAGCAGCTGGTTTCCAACGTTTTATAGGCACTGGATCCATTCTGATCTAGCCTGCCTCTTATTCCTCCATAACAGTATGTGCAACATTATCTTTTAAATATCCAGCAAAGTTAACTTGGGAAAAAATTCCCGAGAATTTTATGTTACTGTCTAAGTGGATATTCTTGGGGTGTGCCAAAACCATACCTGGGAACCATTGAAATGCAGATTCTGAGAGTGCTGGTTACATTGTTAAAATTTGCAGAACCCAATCTATAAATATAATATGGAAATAGACCGTACAGTGGAACAACAGTTGCTATGGCGTGTGCTGACTACCAGGGGACAGACGCTCTGACCAGTAGCTATGATACAAACTGACCACCAGGGGGCAGATGCTCAACACAGGAGCTGCAGAGCTGCGGTGACTTGGCAGCTTTGGTTCTCGGGTAACACACCTGGAACCAGAGAGGAGGGAGCCTGATTCTGGGGTGTGACACCCAAGAACCACCCTCTCGCAATCCGGGACCCCTCGGGGGATGTCTGATTGGGTTTCGGCCGGATCCCCTCAGGCCAGGCCGAGGGACCCCACTGGTGCACGAATCCATTCCTGGGCCTCTAGGGATATATAAATGCACATACACTCTATCTGGTTTACTCTGACTTAATCCTGTGGGCTCTTTAGATCTACTGACCAATTACTGGCATCTGGGCAAAAATTGCTAAATTATAACATAAGGCTGCAGCATTAAACAGGTAAATATGATGAATAAAGGGGTCGATTGCAAAATTACAATACAGCATTTTGAAGTGAGAGAAAAAAAATCGATTCCCCTCTCCCTTTCCCAAATCCTTGGACTTGAACTGCCTAAGGGAAAGGAAGCAGATTGGAGACCGCGAAGACCACAGAGCCCCACGAAGCTGACTTTCAGCCTCAAGCTGGGGGCTTCTGAGGACTGACGAAGCTCTTGTTTGTTAACACCTGCCCAGGCACGTCGCTGGGTGAGGCCCTGGGCACAGAGCAGCGACGGGGGCACTGTGCGTTCAGCATTGGGTGGGGAAGATGGACGACAGAATTATAATCGAGTGTGTGAGGGAAAAGGCAGGCAGCGGTCCGGGAGCTAACTGGCCGGGTCGGAGGTGGCTCTCTGCAGGTGATGTTTTCGAGGAGAGCTGCAGGGTGACCTGGGGTTAACCTGCTGGAGCCCCTCCTGCACCTCCAGTTTCTTGCCTGTAAAGCAGGGGTTACAACAGCAATCTTGGGGGGTTTTCTCTGAAGCTTCCATGTGTTTTTATACTGAAAGCATTTAGCACAGCATCTGGCACATAGTAAGTGCTCAGTAAAGGACAGCTATTATTATTTGTTCTTTTTGTACAGCCTCCTCTGGGTTTTATGTGAGGCAGCCCTCAAAAGTTTATCACCTACAAATGACCCTTCAGCCAAATACTTCGGTGTTAAAGTTTTCAGCTACGCGGGCGGAAGGGATGCGTGGACCTGGTACTCACCCCCAACAGGGACGCCCCCGCTCAGGGCTGCACATTCTCCGAGACCGTGGTCCCCACATGTTTTTGTCACAGGGTTCACATGTTCCCTGACTCAGATCTAAAGTCCTGGCCCCCGCAAAGGCTGATGGGTCTCCCTGTTTAATCAGACACAAAACAAATCACGTGCAGCAGCAGAGGCATACCAACACGCTTTAATTACAATATTGTAACACCAATTAGAGATCTATCTAATCGAGGACTCGGCACTTCCTGCTTGGATATTACTCCCATGTTGGGATAATTACTGCTAATTAAGCTTGGAACTAATTAGGCTAAATGATCTCATTTATACCAACAAAGATGACTTCCAGGAGTTCATGAGAAAAACTAGGGGGTTTATCGTTCCTGAACTCTGGCGTTTCCCGCTGCAAGTACAGCCCGAGCCGCTGCCATCCAGGTGCACAGAGAGCTTGTGCTTCCGCAACCCGGGCCCCAGCGGCTCTTCATTTACCCGGTTCCCCCACGCGGGGCGCAGATCCTGTAAAAACTGCCCGCCCCATCGTGCTGTGCCCCCACTGACCCTCAGTCTCAGGAGCAGGGGTGGCGGTGAAGGGGGCCCACCCACAGCCGGTGCCCAGACCCCTCCCCCTGCACTCAACATTGACCTCCCTCAGTGTTCTCGGCATGGAGGGAGGGGTGGGTTTGCGGGTCAGAGGCTCTGGGTTGGGGTCAGTTATTTATTCTACCCAAGCCTCCGTTTCCACCTCTAGCTCAGGAGTGAGGATGCCATGGCATTCATGTTTCTGTGAGGACGGATGAGCGAACACGAACGGACGGCAGGGCGGTGCCTGGCACCTGCAGCCCTCAATAAGGAAGAGGATCCCCACTTGTGATCTGCACTCACATCACCGGCCCGCGCCCCCTCTCTGGAGAGGGCGGTTGGAGAAATAGCCCAGGACAGGGAGTTAGGAGCCCCGGTCACTTCCAGGTTCACCTCTCGGTACTTGTGACTCCAGCAAGTGGCTTTCCCTTCCGTGTCGACTCTTTTTCAAAAACTTTCTGACTTCACGTCACTACTCCCCATTTAGAGATGAGGAAACGGAGGCCTAACTAAACGAGTAATTTTTAAAAAACAGCAGAAAACAAACCCCCTCCCCTCACTGTAATAAGTGGAGAGGTCAGGAACTGAGCCCGTCTTACTCAGCCCCCCTCTGTGGCCCCGGTGTAATCACTGTCACACTCTATTCCCTCCCCAATTCCCATCTGTAACCAGGTCTCCAGGGTCCCTCCTGGCTCTGGGGACCTGGGCTCTCTGCTGGGGCTGAGCCTCTCAACCTTCTCAGCCAGCAGCACTCATCAGGGAGGAAGGAGTCTAGTGCACGCTCCATTCTAAGAACAGGCGCTCCCCGCACCCCGCACCCCGCACAAGCGTCCTGAGGAGCGCACAGCCATTAGCCTCCCTGCCTTAGAATCCCTCTATCCGGGCAGATATGTGCCTCTATCAGAATTACATGTTTCATCTTCGCTTCAACTATCTTCTCTGGATTCCAGCACTTGGTTGTTATTTTTCCGTGTAAAAATTTCTAGGACTCTGATTTTCTCTAATTCTCAAAGTCTAAAAAGATACCCCACAAATATATGGACACACACACACACCCCTATTCTTTGCGGGGTTATCCCATTGGGGGAAGCAAAAACCAATAAGCCACGCCTACCCTGCTTTGACACACAGAGAATGGAAACCTTCGACCTGTAGGCATTTGCTAGAGAAACGTTAGGGGATCGAATTGCACTGCTGGCTGGTCACCTCTGGTCAACTCGGGTCGTCTCCCCGCCACCTGAGCTGCAGCCTATCCCAGAAGCGGTTTCCACTGGTTCCTGAAGAGGCTGGAAGACAGAACTTTGGTTGCCCGGCTCTCAGGGGACTTTGCAGCAGAGTCTAGCCTCTAGGCTGCACTCCCCTAGAATGTAAACTCGGGGAGGACAATTGTCTTGTATGGCGTTTCACCTCCAGGACCTAGGTCAGGGCCCGGCATGCAGTAGATGTTCAATAAATGTATGTGGAGCAAATGTGCGCTATTTTGGGGTGAAACCAAGGAAGCTTATACACCTCTTCAGAACCATGGAGGTCTGGGAGGGTGCATCTTCTCTGGCCTTTGGCAAGTGCTTCCTGTGGCATTACATGGCGGGGGTGGGGGGAGGGAAGGGTGGGGGAAGAGCGAGGGGGGGTGACAGTGGTTGGGGACCACCCTCAGCAGTCGGAGCTATTCTTTGACTCCTCTGTCATTTCCAAGGTCTGATCCCCATCACACCAAGAATTCTCTGGAGGAAATGGGAGTGGGGTGCAGGGAAGAGAGAGCTTTTCCCTGTGGAGGAAGAACCCAGGGCCCGCAATGTCCCCTGAGGGGGGCATGGTGAACCGTGACCTTATGCCCAGATCACGAATCTCCTCCCAGCCAGGCTTTGGCTTTGATAGAACAGAGGATCTCTGCCTCTAATTCCATGGAAACTGAAGAACCCCGAACCCCCCTTGCTGTGTCTGAAATACACTGCTCAGGGGCGGGTCAAGCTGGCCCCTGAGTAAGATCAGTGATGGCTGGTCAGAAAGCACAAGGAGAAGGAAGGAACAATGAACTTGGTTGGAGTCAGGAAACTCGGTCTCAGACCAGACGGCCTCACTTCCTTCCTGTGTAAATGGGGTTAATGAGAGGGATCCTCCCCACCTTGGAGTTGTATGGACAAAGAGAGATCAGGAATGCCACCACCGACTGCACACTCCATATGCCACTGATGCTGAGGTTTACCCCTTGCCTGCTAATTAGCTGTCTCTAATTGTGATGGGACTACCGAGGCGTGTTTGTGACACTGTGTCCTCAGGATCATCTGGGCGGGTCCCATGGCGTACAGCCTGCTGGAAGGAAGATGCACAGGCAGGTTACCCGAGACCAAGGTCAAGTTTGCCTTTGCCAGAGGTTGGTTCCAGCCCCTCCTCTGGCAGGATGGCTCAGGGGCATTAGCCCTCAGCAGCCATAACGCACGTGGCATTCCTGGCTCCGTCCCTTCCTGCTGTAGGGTTTTTCTGGGTGAAGACCTATGGGAACTAAGGATTCCTTCCTCATTTTCTTCTGGTCACAAGGATTGGTTCCTCACCAGAGCTGAGAGCACGGGCAGCCCTGGGAAGTGAGGGACCAGCACTGGGCTGGGGAACCCTGGGTGGGAGGATAAGAAGAGCACTTTAAGGAACCTGCCTCTTTAGAACAAACCATACAGCATAGTTTACCACATTTAATTACGGATTAATTACGATTCACTTAAGAGGATGAAAAATGAGGAGATATATTAATGAACAAGTGCATGTTTTGGCAAAAGAAACCTTTTATAAGCAGCAGCCTCATGCCACTCTCCTGGTTCTCAGTCCGTCTTGTGCGAAGTCACCTTGGGTGCTCCGAGAGCAGGCGAGACAGATGGGAGCGCATCTGTGACTAAGGTGGGGAGAAAATAGTCGGAACCCCCAAATCGCAGCACGGCAGGTCTAAGGGAGGATCTGGGTAAGTCAACCACCCCATTTATTTGACAGAGAGAAAATGGTGGCCCAGAAAGGTACACAGTGTGCTTACACCCCTATAGCTATGCTCCTCTGATGACAGCCATGTTGGGACATTTGCCTGAGAAAACGTACTGTACTGCTTTCCTCATCGGAGGCAAAATAAAATTTAAAATGTTTTACAATTGTTGCTTTAGGGGGAAAAAGTCAATGAAGTCAGAGAAATGGCCTGGGGAATACGGTCAGCAGTGCAAGACTGACATCAACAAAGGACAGAGATACCAAGAGGTTGTCAGGGGGCCTACGTCCTGTCTATTCCTCTTCCCTCACTTGCCCCAATGGGGCTGGTTTCTTCAGGACTGGGTATATCCAGTCAGTCCCCTTTAAGGAGTATGCCTGTCCCGGAAGCTGACATCTCAGGGATCCGTTAAAAGAACATGACCAGCCAGCCAGTGTGGCTCAGTGGCTGAGTGTCCACCTATGAACCAGGGGATCACAGTGTGATTCCTGATCAGGGCATGTGCCCGGGTTGCGGGGTCGATCTCCAATAGGGGGCGTGCAGTAGGCAGCCAATCAATGATTCTCTCTCCTCATTGATGTTTCTCTCTCTCCCTCTCCCTTCCTCTTTGAAATCAATTATATTTATATATCCTACCTAATAAAAGAGTAATATGCAAATTTGACTGTACCTTCACCACACCACAAGCCACGCCCACAGCCACGCCCATCAGCCAATCAGGAGCAAATTATGCAAATAAACCCCAACCAAGATGGCTACTGCCACTGAGAGCAGGAGGAAGACTTGGGTTTCCCCGGCAACAGAGGAAGCCAAGCTTTCTGCCTCCTTAAGCCTCCACTCAATGTTACAAAGTTTCAATTATAAAAGATACAGAAATGGTGGCAGCCACTGAGGTGGAGAGAACAGAGGCTTGGGTTTCCCTGGCAACGGAGGAAGCCAAGCTTTCAGTCTGTCATTGCAGGTCTAGGCCTCCACTCTAGGCTACAATGTTTCAATTGTAGACATAGATTAATCTCAGATCCCAGGGCCTCCACTTGGGTTGCTGGGGGGTGTGGCCGGCCTGCAAACCTCCATAGGCCCCTTGCCCAGGCCACCCCTCGTCCCAAGGGAACCCCCACCCTGATCTGGGACATTCTTCAGGGCAAACCAGCTAGCCCCCACCCATGCACCAGGCCTCTATCCTATCTAATAAAAGAGTAATTTGCAGATTGACCATCACTCCAACACACAAGAGGGCTGCCTCCATGTGGTCAAAGATCCTGCCCCCATGTGGACAAAGATGGCCACCACAAGATGGCCAGCAGGGAAGGGCAGTTGGAGGTTCCAGGCTCTGCAAGGGAGGGCAGTTGTGGGCGATCAGGCCAGTAGGGGAGGGCAGTTGGGAGGGACCAGGTCTGCAAGGGAGGGCAGTTGAGGGCGATCAAGCCTGCAGTGAAGGGCAGTTAGGGGTGACCAGGCTGGCAGAGGAGGGAAGTTTGGGACAAATAGGCTGGCAGGGGAGTAGTTAAACATCAATTAAGCTGGCAGGGTAGAGGTTAGGGGGTAATCAGGCTGGCAGACAGAAGCGGTTAGGGGCAATAAGGGAGGCAGGCAGGTGAGCAGTTTGGAGCCAGCAGTCCTGGATTGTGAGAAGGATGTCCCATTGCCCATTTAGGTCTGATCGTGCTAGGATCAGGCCTAGACGGGCAATGGGACACCCCTCGAAGGGTCCCAGATTGGAGAGGGTGCAGGCTGGGCTAAGGGACACCCGCCCCTCCCCGCCATGCACAAATTTTGTGCAGCAGACCTCTAATATATATATATATATGTTAATATGATCACACATATTGACATATTGGGGACTGAAGGCCTAGAATCTCCCTAGTAAGACCTTCACCTAAAGGCCCAGCTGTGAGGTGGGGTCAGCCTAAAAAGCCCTTCAAACTAATCTCCCTGCTGGTATGAAAGGTTCTTCTTAAAGCTCGGGTTCTGGCTCAGGTTCTCCTCTGCATTCACGCTTTTGCTCATTCATGTATTCATCTGCTCCCCTGGCACATACTGGGTTTCTATTCGGAGCCACACATTAGCAATTTTGGGAAGACAGTGTCCCTGCAATGGAGGCACTACTCTCCCACATCTCTACCCCCTGACGACTGGGTGCTCTCTCTCTTCTTGTGAGAAAGTGTTTTCTTCTTCCGGAGGGTGGAGGGGAAGTGCATAGCTGGTTGCTTTAATGCAGCTGATTTTCTTCAGGCAAAGGTCACATGCCATCCAGCCAGAGCTAAGGTGAAGCAGGTACGCTGGCAGGCAGAGCGGAGAACAGAAAGGCCAGAACCACACAGAGAGGAGGGGTTCCGTAAGCTTCTGGACAGTGAAGCAAATGTCAAATATGGAAAGGTCTTGTTTGTTCATTCATTCGACAAACAGGGGCTGGGCATGTGCCCGGTACCAGACCCTGCACGAGGGGCGGGCCTTAGATTAAACAAGGGAGCCACCTCATCCTCAAGGATCTCAACTGGATGAGAGAACACGGACACGTACAGCTCTGTGATGAAATGAAACACATCCTAAGAGTGTGTACGTAGTGCTAGATGGAGAAAGAAATTGTTGAATTTTGAGACATTTTCAAGGTGGACTCAATAGATCCTCGTGACTATTTGGATGTAGAAATTAAGGGAGAAAAATAATTCCATGAGTACAAGTTTCTAACCTTGGGAACTGAATAAAAGTTGGGTCTTACTTAACTAGGAAAGGGAAGGCAGGAGAGGATTAAGTCTTTTGTCTTGTTCAGGGTTCCCACAAAGGTGTCCATGAGTTGTACAGAATGTGTCTGGAATCCGGAAGACAAATCCATCGGTAATATTGCATCAGGGAGAGTGGCGGTGGAGTAGGAAAAGCGATAGGATGAGGAAAAGGAGCGAAAAGTAGAGACATTAACGCATAAGGATCTGGAATCCTGACCCCTAACCATGACAAGGCAATGCTCCCCTCTGCCCCACTTGGTAGAAACTGCTTCCCCCCTGATCCACAGATGGCTTTACACTGCTGAATGGGAGCGCACGCTCCAGCCTGCACCTGACTTCTCAGGCGGAGAGCACAGTTGACTCCTCGGTGCCTCTTGCAGTTCACTCTCCGCAGCTTCTGTGAGGACAACTCTCTACCTCTGACCCTTGACCCTTTCTCAGCTTTCTCCTACCCTTCCATTCAGCATGGAGCATCCCCAGAGTTCCATCCCAAGACTTCCCCTTTCCCTGGATGAGTTTTCCTAGTTTCCCTTGCCTCTTACAAACAGATACTTTGAACCCAGCATCTCCAGCCCAGGCATCCTGGTGAACACAATAGCTGGCGAACAGAAAGCAGACAGTAAATGCTTGTCCTGAACTGGACTATGCTCTCCTTTTTCCAGCCACGAGCTCCAGCCGCACTGCCATTAGGGTGTCCCAGACAGTCTTTGGATTCAGCGTCAACAGAACCAATCTCCTCCTGTGGCTGATTCTTCTTTTATATCATATATATATATATATATATATATATATATATATATATATATCAGAAAATGGCATCTTTAAAATCCAGGTGTCAAAGCCAGAAACCAGTCACCAAGACTCTTTCCACTCCATCACTCCCACATCATCTTAGATTCTACCTCCAAAGCATTGTGAATGTTCTCCTGCCTCCTCCCTCGCTGCCAGTGCCCTCGCCACCTCTCTTGCCGTTGACGCCCATCTTGCCCTATTCCAAAGGACTGTCAGAATCTTCCAGGATAAAGTTCAAATTCCTTGTCATGGGACAGTTCCTTCCTTTTCTGGCCCCTTGCTCACTTCCTTCTACTCTCTCCAAAAGAATCCTTTTCAAGAAAATAATTATTTCCTTAGAAGGCTTGTTCTCAAATGGCTCCCTGACCTTGCACATTCGATTCCTTCTTACTGGGTGCCCTTCCTCCACTTGCCTCTCTTCCCCATTTGTTCACCCTAAAGACTCCACTAGACATGTAGAGCCGAGTTTTCTCCTTCCACCGATTCCCTCAGCAGCCGGTGGTCACGTTCCCTCCGCTAAGCTTCTGTTAATCATTTTTGCCACTTCGTATTGGACTGTTTATTCATCACTACCCTAAACGGTATGCTCCCCGAAGGAAAGACATGTATCTAGGGATTCCTAGCACCTGGCCTAGTGGTAGGTTCACAGGGAATAACTGAATAGGTAAATAAATAAATGAGAATGGTGGGAGAAACAGGACAAGCATATTGAAACACACACAAATAAAAGCCATGGGACCCTGGCCAGGTGGCTCAGTTGGCTGGAGCATTGCCTTATACACTGTAAGGCTGCATGTTTAATTCCTGGTCCGGGCACATACCTAGGTCATGGGTTTGATCCCTGATTGGGACACATACTGGAGACAACCAATCAATGTAGTCCCTCTCTCTCTTCCTTCCTCTTTCTCTAAATCAATAAAAACATATCTTTGGATGAGGCTTAAAAAATAGCCATTGGAGAAAACGTAGCCACATATACAATCCTATATAATAAAAGCCTAATATGCAAATCGACCAAATGGCAGAACGACTGATTGATATGATGCGCACTGACCACCAGAGGGCAGACGCTTAATGCAGGAGCTGCTCCCTGGTGGTCAGTGTGCTCCCATAAGGGAGCGCTGCTCAGCCACGAGCTGGGCTCACAGCTGGCGGGCGCAGCGACGGTGGTGGGGGCCTCTCAACCCATTTCCTGTGGGGAGCGAGCCTAAGCCGATAGGTGGACATCCCCTAAGAGGTCCTGGACTGTGAGAGGGTGCAGGCTGGGCTAAGGGAATTCCTCCTTCTCCCTCCCGCAGCACGTGAATGTCATGCACCAGGCCTCTAGTGACATATAAAGAAATGCACCTTCTGTTGGAGTGGCCTCTCCTAGGGTCTTAGACAGAAGGTGGCCTTTCTTCAAAGATGTCCTCAAGTCTAATTACTTCATTTCCTATGTCTTTCAGGAAGATCTGTGGGAAAGGGATTACTAAGAGTCCTCTTGAATTTTCCTTCCTATTTCTTCTGATCCCTTTGTATACTTGAAAAAATGTACACAGTTTTCCCTCGGGTAGGTGTATTGAAATCACAAACTATTGATTTTTGTTCAGATTGGTTGCACATAAAATACTAGTCACTACGAAACTGGCTTATTTTGCTTTCCCCTGCAACAATCTTTCTGGTTCAGCATTGCCAAAGTATGAATTTTAATGAGAGGAGGAACTTCAGCATTCAGTTAGAAGTTGGACCAAATTGTAATTCCTCACAACTCTGAAATTTCGTGATTCGATGAAGCCCAGCATTCCTGGTGGTATTGGTCAGCAAGGCAACTGTAGGAAGAATTTGCTCCACTAGTCAGTCAAGTCCTTCAAGGACTTGAACACATCTCTTTTGAAACAATCTGACCACAATTTTTCCTTAAAACACTTCAGTCCCATGACAGAACCCTATTGGCAGAAGTAACGACTAGAACCTTCTTGGGATGAGACTAGCTCATCTACAAAGAGAGGCAGATGAGCACATCTCACGCTTGACATGCAAGGGCCTCCATACGAAAGGAGATATCATGCTTTGTCAAGGAGAGTATATGGGGTTTACTGGTGTTTGTGTGTGCAAGCGAGTTGCAGAGCGGGTACCTGCATTTTAAAGTGTGATAACTAGAGCTGAAAAGGAACATACAATTTGAAATAGATAGCCAGCAGTTGAGAGGAAAGGCAGCCAGACCCGCTGAATCACTGGCAATGCCACCCGCAAAGTAGGCAAGGGGGTCTCTGAATTAGGAGGAGGGAGAGATTGGCTGCTGAGACTAGTGGGAGATTGGTAGGAGCCCTAGGACAAGAATGGATTTGGGCTTCATTATGCAGGAACACTACTTGCTTTTACTGCTTATGTTCTCATATATTTTCAACAGAGTTAGGCGTTATTTCCCACTGAGAGGCAGCTACATGCTAAGCTTGATGCTTTAAAAATACATTGATTTTTGAGCATATCTGTTTTCTTTTTTTAATGAAGTATTTTCTCCTGGCTTTTACTTGGCTCAAAATAAACAAATGGGTTCCATTTTGGTTTTCCTTCTTACATTCCCTTAGGCAAATACCAAGTATGTGTGAAATATCAACTCAATGAGAATATTTTGGAAATAAGTTATCTGCAATGGTGACGAGCAGGCCAGAATAGAGTTCTCTTCACAAACTTACTGATGATATTGCTACTATAATAGCACCATGTTAAGGAGATCTTTTCAAAACTTTTTTTCTGAAAAACTTTGCTTAATGTCCCACCTTCTGTCCAGTCCCTGAATTCACTCTTCCAAGAAGTCACTATCAAAGCCAGTGGATGTGTAAAATCCATGTTTGTCAGAATGGGAGGGTGGAGAAAGAATAGCTTTCTTTAAAGAACAAGACAGAAAAACACACACAATATCACTTCATCAAGTCAAATAAAACTGCTGGCAGATAATGCTAGGATTGGAGCAAGTCTCCCTCCCCTCCTTAGAAAAGGTATTGTCCCCTCTTAGACTTCCTCACCACCCACTCTATTTCCCAGAGTTCAGCTTAACCTTCTCTCCCTCTCTCTCTCTCTCTCTCTCTCTCTCTCTCTCTCTCTCTCTCTCTCTCTCCCTCCCCCATACAAGACTAGTTAATAAGATATTCCTGATGAAATGACCTCATGTATCTGGAGCCACTGTGATTAGCTTCCTCTAGCCTCCTCCTGCCATCTCTGATGTGGGACATCTTAAACATAAAGAAACACAGGCCTAACATTCTCCACAAATGACAAAGGCCAGTGAAGCTTAGCTTCAGGGCCCCTCATTTTCACAGCCCCCTTCCAAGGCCCTGTGCCTAAGTAATTTTGATTCTTTTCCTCAGAAAGCTCCCCCAAATTGAACAATCATTGGGATTCACAGAGCCTGCCCCCCCCCTGCCTGTACAGATTTTGTTCTAAAGTACCCAGGTAACCCCTTTCCCAATGAGCCCCCAGCAGGCATTTCACCAGAAGAATGGACCCAGCTTGCTCAATTCACACACACTGGAGGGACAGAGCAACCACACAGTGTAGGCTTACCACTTTAACTGCATCCTCTTGTCTCCAGAAAAGCCTTTATATCACCCAGACCCTTTGTCTTGGTGGTGAATTTTAAACTATGCCTCCTTATAACTTTACGACTTTTAATAAACTGGGCCCTTGACTGTAGGCTCTCAATGAGGATTAATTAAAGGAGTAAGAATTTTTTAAACTATGCCTGGCAGGTCTGGCTTAGTGGTTGAGCGTTGATCTATGAACCAGTAGGTCATGGTTTGATTCTGGTTAAGACACATGCCTGGGTTTTCGGCTCGATCCCTCTTTCATCATTGATGTTTCTATTTCTCTCTTCCTCTCCTTTCTTCTCTGAAATCAATCAATCAATCAATCAATCTATAAAGAACTTAAAAAAATAGTAGTTGAGGTCTAGCCACTTGGGAATTGCAAGTGTTATCTCGGCTGTCTAGAAAGGGCTGGGAGCTGGTAGGAGGACGGGGTGAGAGTGGGTGGAGCTGGAAGGGAATTAGACATCCACTGGACACCTACAGGGTACCAAGAGCTGATTAGTACTTTATACCCATACTAGAGGCCCAGTGCATGAAATTTGTGCACACGGGGCAGGGTGTCCCTTAACCCAGCCAGCACCTTCTCCAATCTGGGACCCCTCGAGGGATGTCCGACGGCCCACCGGGATCGGGCCTAAACAGGCAGTTGGAGATTCTTCTCACAATCCAGGACTGCTGGCTCCCAACTGCTCACCTGCCTGCCTTTCTGATTGCTCCTAACTGCTTCTGCCTGCCAGCCTGATCACCCCCTAACCATTCCCCTGCCAGCCTGATCACCCTCTAACCACTACCCTGCCAGCCTGATTGATGTCTAACTGCTCCCATGCCAGCCTGTTTGCCCCCAACTTCTCTCCACTGCTGACCTGGTCACTCCCTAACTGCCCTCCCTTGCAGGCCTGGTCCCTCCCAACTACCCTCCCCTGCTGGCCATCTTGTGGTGGCCATCTTCTGTCTACATGAGGGAGGATCTTTGACCTCATGGGGGCAGCCATCTTGTATGTTGGAGTGACAGTCAATCTGCATATTACTCTTTTATTAGATAAGATAGAGGCCTGGTGCATGGGTGGGGGCCGGCTGGTTTGCCCTGAAGGGTGTTCCAGATCAGGGTGGGGGTTCCCTTGGGGCGTGGGGCAGCCTGGGTGAGGGGCCTGTGGTGGTTTGCAGGCCAGCCACACCCCCCAGTGAGGCCCTGGTATCTGGGATTAATTTATGTTCTACAATTGAAACTTTGTAGCTTAGAACAGAGCCAAGCCTTCTGCTTTCTCCGTGGTGACAGCCATTTCTGTTGAGATTTATTTAAATTCTATAATTGAAACTTTGTAGCCTAGAGTAGAGGCCTAGGCGCTAGGGCTGCACAAGCTTGACTTCCTCCATCGCTGGGGCAACCCTAGCCTCTGCTCTCTCCAGCTCTGTGGCTTCGCCATTTCTGTTGAGTTTTATGTATCTTTTATAATTGAAACTTTGTAGCATAGGCCAGCAAGGGCAGGTGGAAAGCTTGGCTTCCTCCATTGCCGAGGAAACCCAAGCCTCCCTCCTGCTCTCAGTGGCTGCAGACATCTTGGTTGGGGATTATTTGCATATTTGCTCCTGATTGGCTGATGGGCATGGCTTGTGGGTGTAGCAGAGGTGTGATCAATTTGCATATTACTCTTTTATAAGATAGGACTAGAGGCCCAGTGCACAAATTCATGCACCTTGAAAAGACCTGTGGGCCACCAGGCTGCAGTGGGCACAGGGGCAGGTCTCGGCCCATCCTCTGCACTCCAACCTGAACCCTCCCACCACGGACCCTAGTACCCTGTCTGCCAGCAGCCCCGCTCCCACTGCTGCCGCTTCCACTCGCACCCATTGATAGCACAATTGGGGCTGTTGCCAGCAATGGATGTGAGCAGGGCCAGTGCTATCAGCCAGTGTGAGTGGCGGCTGCTGCCCCGATTGCCCCTTAGGAGCAGGGGGAGGTGGAGAAGCGCTCACAGGCGATTGGGGCCAGCAGCGCCCCCTTGCACCTGCTGACAGTGCCGAGTGATTGGGACTGGCAGCAGGTGTAAGTGGTGGCTCCAGTGCCAGCTGTGGGTGCAAGCAGCAGCTGCTGCCCCAATTGCCCCTCAGGGGCTGGGGAAGGTGGAGAAGCCCTGAGGGGCAATTGGGGCTGGCAGCCACTGCTCACACATGCTGATGGCACTGAGCAATCAGGGCCGGCTCTGAGAGCCAGCAGCGGGTGTGAGCAGGGCCAGCGCAGGCAGCAGGTGTGAGCGCTGGGTGGGACTGTGGCACCCGGGAGCAAAGAATTTTCAGTAACCATCAGAAGCTCACCCCAGTGACAGCGACCAGCGCCCGCCTTTGTCTGGTGTCCCCGTTCACCTGCTCCACCATCCTACTGTGGCCAGCGCCTGCCATGTTCTGTGCTCTGCCACTTGCTGCTGACGCCTGCCATGTTCTGTGCTCTGCTATTTGCTGCTGATGCCTGCCATGTTCCGCGTGCGCCCCTGGTGGTCAGCGCACATCATAGTGACCAGTTGTTCAGTTGTTCGGCCGTTTGGTCTATTTGCATATTAGCATTTTATATATATAGGTTGTATGTACCTTGTACAACAACAATCTCCATTCTAAATCCTCTGGCAGTTTGCTTAAAAATCCAATTATTTCATGATTGAAATAAGTGTAAAGAGGAAGTGAGGCCAACCCAGAATTTGAATTGGTCTGGGAAATTTACTCAAATTCTGAATCACAGAGTACGCTGGTTCTCGAGTCTTCTAGAACAGGAGCATCTGTGCAAGCGTGTGCCCTCTGCTTCCTGCATGTCTTCGCTGTGACGTGCAGCGAGGCTCTGCAGCAGCACTGGCCAGGCGGGAGGACGCCAGGTTGGGGCCGGGGGCGGGGGGGACGCAAACAACTCATAAATCCTGTCTCAGGCATATTTTTGTTCTTTGTTTCAGATTTTATTGGATTTATTGAGGTGACATTAGTTCATAAAATTATATAGGTTTCACTTATACATTCTATAATACATAGTGTTGTGTGTTTGCCACCCAAAATCAGGTCTTCAGTCCCCATTTATTCCCCTTTGCCCTTTTCTACCTTCCTCCACCCCCTTTCCCTCTGTTGTCTGTGTCTGAGTTTTGCTTTCTGTTTTTGCTTAATCCCTTTACACTATTCATCCAGCTCCCCAAATCCCCTCCCCTCTGACAGATGTCAGTTTGTTTGTATCTATGAGTCTTTCTATTTTGTTTGCTTGTTTATTTTGTTCCTTAGATTCCATGTATAATCATATGGTATTTGTCTTTCTCTGACAGGTTTATTTCACTTAGCATAATACTCTCCAGGTCCATCCATGCTGTCTCAAAAGATATGATACCTTTTTTTTTTTTTACATTTGCATAACATTCCCTGGTATAAATGTACCACGGCTTTCTTAATCACTCATCTGCTGATGGGCACTTGGGCTGCTTCCAACTCTTGGCTGTTGTAAACAACACTGCAATGAACATAGGAGTGCACATGTTCTTTCGATCAGTGTTTTGGGTTTCTTTGATTATATCCCCAGAAGTAGAATTGCTGGGTCATAAGGCAGTTCCATTTTTAATTTTCTGTGGAAAATCCATACTGTTTTCCACAGCATCTGCCCCAATTTGCATTTTCACCAACACTTGTTGTTTGTTGATTTATTGATGATAGCCATTCTGATAGGTGTGAGGTGATATCTCATTGTGGTTTTAATTTGATGACTAGTGATGATGATCATCTTTTCAAATATCTATTGGCCATCTGTATGTCCTCTTTGGAGAAGTGTCTAATCAGGTTCTTTGCCCATTTTTAATTGGACTGTTGTTTTCTATCATTAAATTTGTTCTTGTTGATTTCAGAGAGGAAGGGAGAGGGAGAGATAGAAACATTAATGATGAGAGCCATTGATCAGCTGCCTCCTGCACGCCCCCTACTGGGGATCGAGCCAGCAACAGCAGGCATGTGCCCTGGGAACCTGGAAATCCTGGGTCATAGGTCTAAGCTCAGCCACTGAGCCACACCAGTTGGGCAGATAGTTGGCTTCTTTGATGTTGAGTTATGTTAGTCATATTTTCTTCTGAGATGGATGGTGCTAGTAGCCCTGCACGAGGAAGCTAAGTCTCCTCTATTACTCATGTGTTCATGGTTCCACGGTGGGAAGAATAGTGGACAGCCACTGAAGACTTGCATGGGCTCAGGCACATGATCTCATTTCTTTGGGCTTAAATTTTCTCAAGTATCAAATTAGGAGGTTGAAATGGACGATGGCTAACATTCTTTCATTTCTTGGTATTCTATCATAGTCATTGGCAACTGTACTGTCCCAATTTCCTCATCTAAAGAACAGCTAGCTTGGTCTTACGGTGGCCCAGGGGTTCTGAGAAAGCATGGAACCCCAGAAAATTGATGGCAGTGCTGTCCATTGCAACTTCCTGACAGGATGCAAATGTTCTTTGTCTGCACTGTCCATTCGCTCGCTCCCTGTGCCTACTGGGTGCTCGAAATGAGGCTAGAGTGACTGAAGAACCACATTTTTAATTTTGTTTAATTATAATTAATTTAATGTAAATGGCCACATGTGGGTCTAGGCTATCATGTTGGGTAAGGCAGGTATCAATTTCACTTAAGCCAAAACTTTTAGTATAAAGATAAAAGAAAAAGGGAGTGGTCTGAGAACTGTTGCAAAAGATGAATTAAGGGAGGCATGTTTTTAATTTTATTAATTACAAATAAAGCGCTATTATTCTTTTAGACTTTCAAAAAGGATGAACTCTCATTTTGTAATAATGGCAATGATGATAATACCTTACAATTATATATGGCCTTTTGCTCCCCAAAGTTCTTTCATCGCTATAATTTGATCCTCACATCAACACTGTCATTTAGCAGACACCTAATAGTATCTCATTTTACAGATGAGGAAATTGATACTCAAATGCCTGCCCAAGGGTTCAGACTTAATACGGTAATGAAGTCGTCATTCAAACTAATCACCTCAGACTTCATTTCTACAGTTCCCTTCACACAGTACCACCTCCCATCCTTCCTCCTAGCACTTCATCATGGAAGTGCTAACAAACTACATAAAATTCCTAAAAATGATAATAGGGATGGTGAGCAAAAGCAAGGGATTGAATAATCCACTGACTAAATAAACCCTGAAAGAACCAAAAGGTAGTCATATCTCTTATGAGAGAAAGAAAGGAGTGAGCCCTGGCTGCTGTGGCCCAGTTGGTTGGGCGTTGTCTTATGCACTGAAAGGTCCCTGGTTCAATTCCTGTTCAGGGCACATGCCCGGGGGTCAGGCTCCATACAGGTAGGGGGCATGCTGGAGGCAGCTGTTTGATGTTTCCTCTCATATCAGTGTTTCTCTCTCCCTTCTCCTTATTCTCTTTCTAAAAATCAATTTAAAAAAAAAGAAGAAGAAAAAGCAAGGAAGAGCACAGTTCCATCTGAGCCGGGGTGTTACAGCTGGTACTTGCCGGACGAATTCTTTGAGACAGCATTCTCAGCAACGTTTTATTGTTGAGAACGTTACTAGTCTGAGATTACACACCTATCAAGTGCCACAACCAGATTCTGTTGTACAGCTCCTGGCTGTTTTCAAAAGTCATGTTCATGTTCAAAGGAAGAATATTCTCACTCACTTCCCACCCTCCCACAGCCACTGGCATACCTCATCCTGGGGGATGCTGCCATGAGGTTAAGCATGCAGTCCTGAGAGCCACTCAGACTGAATTTGAAGTTCAGATCTAACCTTGTTCCAGGGGTTTAATGTTTCTGAATCTCAGTTTCTTAACTGTTTTACAAGATTTTAAGGTGGATTAAATGAGGTAATGTGTGAAAATTCTTAGCACAGTGTCTGGCACAAATGCTTAGGGAACAGGAGTTAATTTTTTTACACACCATGAGGGCACTGCAGACTCTGTGGACAATTCTAAAATAGGAATTTGAAAACTGCTTCAGACAAAATAACATTTTTGCTAAAACCTACCAAGGCGACAACCTCTGAGGGACAAGACACTCGGACGTGTCGGGTCAGTCAGAGACCCCGGGTGTAGGGCCGCGATGGAGGCAGAAGCCATGAAGTGATGCCTTTACTTAAAAGTCCCAGGAGCTGAAGCACTTGTGCTGCCTTTCATACCCGTGAGGCAGGCGCCGAACCCGACCCTCTCCTGGCCTCCAAGCCCACATTTCGAGTCCTCATCGCCTCTCTCTACCTGAATATAAGCCTACATAATAAAAGCCTACCATGCTGAGTGTCTGACCATTCATTCGACCGCTTGACCAGTCGCTATGACATGCACTGACCACCAGGGGGCAGATGCTCTGACCAGTAGGTTAGCTTGCTGCTGGGGTCTGGCCTTGGGACTAGGCGAGATGGGCCAGACATGCCCTGGAGCCCTCTCACGGTCCCTCCCTGGCTGGCCAACCTCCCTCGGTCCATCCCTGGCAGGCTGGCCCTGATTGGTTGGGGCTGGGAAAGACAGGCTAGACACAACCTGGACAAATCTGTGCACCAGGCCGGTTTCACCCCGATAACCACAGGCCAGGCCAAGGGACCCCACCGATGCATGAATCTGTGCACCTAGCCTCTAGTACTTATATAAAGGGCCAGCATTCTCCAAAGAGAACCCATTCACTCACTCATTCATTCATTCATTCAACAACTATTTACAATGTATCTGGTATGTGCTCGGCTTGGTTCTCATCATCAGGATAGAGGGATGAACAAGACACACCCTTAAAGCTCACTTTTAGGTGAGGGAAACAGACACAAAGCAAATGCCTAAGAATTTCAGACTGGTAAATACTATAAAGAGAGAAAAGCAGGATGCCTGATGGAGCAGCTGTGGGCTGAGGGTATGGTAATTGATCAGTTAGGAAAGTCTTTTCTGAGGAGATGGCACTTAAGCTGAGACCTGACTGATAAGAAACGGCCAGTCGTGTGAGGGCAGAGTGTTCTGGGAGAGGTACAGCAGCTGCAAAGGTCCGGAGGTAGAAATGAAGTTGGTACGTGTGCGGGACTGAAGGAAGGTCACGTGCATTGGACACAGAGGGCTAGGAGAGGAGTCAGAGTGGACCAGGGCCCAGTCTCACAGAGCGTTGCGGCCACGGGAAGGAGTTCATCCTACAGGCAGTGGAACGGCATTTCAATGTTACTACGCAGGGGAGCAATGAAATCTGCTTTGCCTCTAAAAGGATGATTCCCCCTTGCCGGGGGAATCACCCCCTTGCCGATCACTGTGTAAGCACACAGTGCACACACCAGCCTCTCCCCAGAGTGTTGTCACTTTGCCAGCTAGGTCAGGTGGGGTCTCTCCCACCCCATTTAATCTGTTGCCAAATCCTATCGAGTCCGCCTCAGTGTTTCTGAAGCTCATCTCCCCCTTTGCGTTTCCACTCCCTCACCCTAACTCAAGTCCTTAGCACTTCTCACCGGAAGTCCTTCCACAGCTCTTACTAGTCTGACCCGCCCACTCCACATGCCACGGCGGAGAAACCCCCCAAAAATAGAGTTCTGCCATGTCACCCTTCTGCTCAAGAACTTTCCATGGCTCTTCACTGTGCAAGCAAGCAAGCAGTCCTTGTCTGGCCAGTGCTTTAGACCTTCCATGTGTCCCGACCTGCTTCGGACAAATGGTTTCCTTGTTCTTCTCAGAACATGCCTTGCTTTTCCTTGTTTAAAAAATATTTTTATTGGTTTCAGAGAGGAAGGAAGAGAAAGAGAGAAACATCAATAAAGAGAGAGAATCATTGATCAGCTGCCTCCTGCATGCCCACACTGGGATCGAGCCTGCAACCCGGACATGTGCCCTGACTGGGAATCGAACCGTGACCTCCTGGTTCATAGGTCGATGTTCCACCACTGAGCTACGTCAGCGAGGCAAGCCTTGCTTTCACTTGTGTTGCTTCCTGGCCTGAACGAATGTTTCCTCTGATTACATCGGTTGAGATCCTGTCCTGTTCAGTCTCCGAGAGGAACGACACCACCTCTGTGAGGCTTTCCCGCTTTGCGGGGATGGGACCTCCTCTGGGACTGTGTCGGAAGCGCTCAGAAGCAGCTCCGACTGTTCTTGTGTTCCCGTTATCTGTGCACATGTCTTACTCTCCACCAAATTGTAGGTCCTTGCGGAGGACGACTGAATCTCATTCATTTCTTATGCTTGTTAGTCCCTAGCAGAGAACACAGCGTGCAGGTGTTTAGTAAATATCTGCTGGTTGAATAAGTGAACACATCGATAATTACACCTCAAATTCATCTTCAGCTGGCATTGCCTAGTCAGATGATTCGAGAAAACTATGAATAATCACAAGAGGGACTGGGAAGGGTCTTCATCGTGGCATTGAACAGTCTCTGGGAAACACACAGGCGTGGAAACAGGTTCCCATCATTGGCCGTGGAGTGGATGTGAGAGAAGGTCCCTTGGGAGCTGCTGAAAAGCAAGTACCGTGCTCACAGTGCCTTAGGACACAGATCCCGCGGCCATGGCTCCCACTCCCCACGGCCCTTCAATCCCCAGGGCAGGCTTATGGGAAATAATGTAGAACCACTTCCCTTAGCAATTAATTGTGAGTTGAGCAGCTCCTTTTCGGAGTAAAAGCAAAAAGTCCCAGCTAATTCCCTAATTCTTCACTGTACTGGGCAGAGGTACAGCAACCCAGGGAACTGTATTTGTGTGCTGGGGCCTGCCTCGGTCTAGCGTGTGGGTGAGTGTGATTATCTTCCATGGCTTCGGTTATCTTCCGTGGCTGCGCTGTGGAAGGAAGGATCTCCCTCGGGGACCGAAGGCTGCTATTTGTGCAGAAAATGGGCACAGCGCTTGCTTGGGAAGCAAGGCCATCTCTCCTCTCACTGCCTTTTGCTTCCTGAACGGGCCTGGACTCTCACTATGAAAGAAGATAACTCGATGTCCCTGCTGTTAGTTAAAGCACCCACATTGTTAGTGATGTTCACAGCAAACCATCCGCTGTTGACTGTGTCTGAGAACCACAAAGTGCCGTGTTTGTATTGCGTCTTAGTTACAATGCTTCCTGGGAGAGTCGGGGATCCCACAGAGTCTCAGGGAGACACGTGGCATGGACACTCCTCAGCTTACCTCGCCCTGAACAGCAGCCCCCTGAGTCTACCTGCCAGCAGGCCTCCTGTCGACCACAGGCTGCCCATAACTGTGGGGTGAGTAGCAGGCGAGGTTCCCCATCATTTGTTTGTTTTCTTTTTTCACTTTCCATTAGGAATTTATTCTGAAACTAGAGGCTCAGTAAATGAAATTTGCGCACTGGGGGGCGGGGTGAGGGGGGAGGTCCCCCAGCCTGACCTGTGCTCTCTCACAGTTCGGGAGCCATGCGATCTATCACCCCAAAGAGGTAGGCCCCGCCCACCCATCTAGGGCTCCTGGATGGATTGCCCCAAAGAGGTAGGCTGGAGTAAGGGGTCCCACCTCTGCACCACACATGCAGTGTCAAGCCCCCCACCCACTCTTGCACGCACGCACGCATGCACATGCACTCCCCTGGTGATCGCTTGTTGTGGTCTGAGGTGACCACATAGGCTTTCACTAATAGGATATGAAGTCCTCAGAGCATGCTCTGAGGAAGGAAGTGAAAGCAAAGCTCTATAACTCTGGTTTCTATGAGCATGGGGGTAGGGAGGGAGATGAGAGAGAGAGAGAAAGAGAAAGAGGGAGAGGGAGGGAGGAGAGAGAGAGAGAGAGAGAGAGAGAGAGAGAGAGAGAGAGAGAGAGGCTTTATTACCAAGAGTTCAGGTAACTAGCTTTCACCAGCTTCTAAGGTTCTGTTTTCCCCGAACTTAGGAGGGCCTGGCTTTCTGGACCAACTAATGTACGGCTGCCCAGAGGGTCCAGGAAACAATTATTTTTTGTCTTTTCAAAAAAAATTATTATTATTATTATTATTATTATTATTATTAGAGAGGGTAAGAGAGAGGGAGAGAAACACCGATGGGAGAGAGAAACATTGGTTGGTTGCCTCCCACATCCACTCCTCTGATCACGATTGAACCTGCAACCTTGGCATGTGCTCTGACTGGGAACTGAACTGGGCACCTTTTGGTGCACAAGACGACGCCCAATCAACTGAGCGACACGGGCCAGGGCAAGAATCCTCTTTTCTTTTCTTTTTAAAAAAATATTTTTTATTGATTTCAGAGAGGAAAGGAGGGAGAGAGTGATAGAGAAACATCGATGATGGGAATCATTGATCAGCTGCCTCCTGCACTTCTCACATTGGGGATGGAGCTCGAAAACTGGGCATGTGCCCTGACCAGGAATCGAAGGTGGCCTCCTGGTTAACAGGTTGATGCTCAACCACTGAGCCACGCCAGCTGGGTAAGAATCTTCTTTTTCAAATAATTTCCATCTGTTTTTAAGAGAGGTGAATGGGAAGGCAGGGCTGTGAGTGCTATGCCTAGCAAGGAGCATGGCCCCTACTCTCCTGCCTGAGGTTCTCTGGAGGAAGGAGGAAGAGAGTACGTCTATGATGACATGTGGCTTCTTGAGGTCAGAGTGCTGTCATGTAGCTCAGGAAAATGAGGGAAAAACATCAGCTCTGGAAACCACAATGGTACAGCCACTATAGAGAAGAAGCATGAAAACTGGGTACAAACCCCAGTTCTGCTTCTTAACAGGTTGTTCTGGGTGAGCCACTTCACTTGCTCGGGCTCAGTGTGCTTAGCGGTAAAACGGGACAACGCTCTCCAACATGCGGAGGTTTTGCCCACGTGAAAGGGGATGGCATGTAAAGTCCTGATGTTCTCACGAACAACATGGGGTTATGGGGCAAGACAGGAGACTTGGGGGATGGGTAACCGAATAACTGAAAGATTCCCCATGTCCTCCCAAAGGGCTCTGTCTTTGGCCCTCTCCTGCTTAACTTATTTGCTTTCGTTTAAGCTATTTGTTAAATCTAATTTTGTGGATGTTACAAAATTGGAAGAGATGACTATCAAATGGGGAGAAAAAAGCCTAAAGCAAAAAATTCTCAAAATGTCAATTCTAAGAAAATAAATTTTAAACTCCAGGTTGCCTACATAGCAGCATGTGAGAAAAAGGAGAAGGAGAAGGAGAAAAAGAAGGAGAAGGAGAAGGAGAAGGAGAAGGAGAAGGAGAAGGAGAGTGAAGGAGAAGGAGAAGGAGAAGGAGAAGAAGGAGAAGAAGAAGGAAAGTGAAGAAGGGGAAGGAGAAGGAGAAGGAGAAAAAGAAGGAGAAGGAGAAGGTGAAGGAGAAGGAGAAGGAGGGTGAAGGAGAAGGAGAGTGAAGAAGGAGGAGAAGGAGAAGGAGAGTGAAGAAGGAGAAGGAGAAGGAGAGTGAAGAAGGAGAAGGAGAAAAAGAAGGAGAGGGAGAAGGTGAAGGAGAAGAAGGAGAAGGAGAGTGAAGAAGGAGAAGGAGAGTAAAGAAGGAGAAGGAGAAGAAGAAGGAGAAGGAGAGTGAAGGAGAAGGAGAAGGAGAGTGAAGAAGGAGGAGAAGGAGAAGGAGAAGGAGAAGGAGAAGGAGAGTGAAGGAGAAGGAGAAGGAGAAGAAGGAGAAGGAGAAGGAAAGTGAAGAAGGGGAAGGAGAAGGAGAAGGAGAAAAAGAAGGAGAAGGAGAAGGAGAGTGAAGGAGAAGAAGAGTGAAGAAGGAGGAGAAGGAGAGTGAAGAAGGAGAAGGAGAAGGAGAGTGAAGAAGGAGGAGAAGGAGAAGGAGAAGGAGAGTGAAGGAGAAGGAGAAGGAGAAGAAGGAGAAGGAGAAGGAAAGTGAAGAAGGGGAAGGAGAAGGAGAAGGAGAAAAAGAAGGAGAAGGAGAGTGAAGAAGGAGAAGGAGAAGGAGAGTGAAGAAGGAGGAGAAGGAGAAGGAGAAGGAGAGTAAAGAAGGAGAAGGAGAGTGAAGAAGGAGAAGGAGAAGGTGAAGGAGAAGAAGGAGAAGGAGAGTGAAGAAGAAGGAGAAGGAGAGTAAAGAAGGAGAAGGAGAAGAAGAAGGAGAAGAAGAAGGAGAAAGAGAAGGTGAAGGAGGAGAGTGAAGGAGGAGAAGGAGAAGGAGAAGGAGAGTGAAGAAGGAGAAGGAGAGTGAAGAAGGAGAAGGAGAAGGAGAAGGAGAGTGAAGAAGAAGGAGGAGAAGGAGAGTAAAGAAGAAGGAGAAGAAGGAGAAGAAGAAGGAGAAAGAGAAGGTGAAGGAGGAGAGTGAAGAAGAAGGAGAAGGAGAGTGAAGAAGTAGAAGGAGAGTGAAGAAGGAGAAGGAGAAGGAGAGTGAAGAAGGAGAAGGAGAGTGAAGAAGGAGAAGGAGAAGGAGAAGGAGCAGGGAAGGAGTTTCCGCATCTGAGATGAGGTGCTGGGAAGACCCGACGTACTCGTAAGTGTATCAAGAGAAGTATGGCGCCCAAGGCCAGAGAAGGGATGGCTGTCTGTCCTCTACGGAGCAGAATCACCACCTCTGGATGCCTCTCTTCCAAAGGGACACAGACAAACCGAAGCGTATTCAGCAGAGTGGCCAGAGAGAGAGGTTTCTTCCATGTCCTACAAGGAACTCAGGATTCAACGTGGAGGAAAGAAGTCGGAGGGACCCCAAGAGTTGTTTCCAAATATGGGAAGGGCCACGTGGTGTTAAGACAGTGAGGCTACAGGTCCTCACTCACAGAGCTGGTGCACCACTCTGTGGGGGCCAGGGTGGGGGTAGGTTCTTCTCTGGCCCATGACTCCATGACTCCTGGGGGAGGTGTCATGGGGTCCAGGCTCCAGAGGCTGGACTGGAGGAACTCGGGGTTTCCTCCTCCCTCAGTCGCCCAAAGCTGCCACTGACTGTGGTGTCACTGCTAGCCCCTCCCCCCACCCCAGCCTCCTCCAGAAAGGTCCTGCGGGATAAGTCCGCAGGTAAATACTTTTAGCAGCATACAATGTTTTATGACTTATTTATTTTATTTTTATTTTTTGTAAATCTAGAGTCTTTTAAATCTCTGAGTCCTGCTTAAGCACCGATTTCAGTCAGCAGCATGGTATGATGGAAAGAGCGGTGGGTTTGGAGACAGACTAATTTGGGTCAAACTCCAGCTCTGACACTTCACTATTTCACTTTAAGCAAATGACTTATTTCTCTGAGCCTCACTTTATTCACCTGGCAATGGTAATACTTCGTTTAAGGGTTGTTGGATGGCTTCAATGAGTCAATGAGATGCCAGATCTCATTGATTCCAAAATGTCTATTTTCCCACATTTTAGCAGCTCTGAAATCCAGGTGAATTTCAAGTGATGCTGTGTCATAGTTTAGTTGGAAGTGGGTTTTTTCCTTTCATAGTGTTGCAGAAAGCAATGTAGATCTTACAAAAAAATCAATTGCAACTTATATTCAAAGGAATACACTAACATATATTAGACACTTAGCATAATAAGCACACACAATGAATGCTCAAGACAATGTTAATTTCATTCTTCCCTTTTTAGACAATGGCTTCATAACCTCTGGCTGAACAGGGAGATCCTCAAGAATTAATTAGGTTCTCAATATGAAAAATTAATGAGAAGGTTTACACCAGATCCTATGGATGATTCGTTCTATGCTACACACACACACACTGCATGATGGATGGATGGATAGAGAGACAGATAGATACCCCTTCTCATCCCTTTCCTCGGGTCACGTACAATTCTGTAATTCCCTACCTCTGCGTGCTCAGCATATTTAGTCCAAACATTTATTGAGCAGCAGGATGGATGGTTTTAGCTTCATCTTAGGAAAGGATATCCCTGCCCTCACCAACACTCTACCCTCCCCCCCAAACAATCACCCATCACAGAATATCTTTGTCAAGTTTAATATCCTTTAGATATGACTTCTTGCCTCTTCTGGTGCTCCATTCAAAATGCTTTACCTTGTCACAAGAAGCATATAATAAGCGCAGCGCTGTTAGGATGCTGTCAGTTCGGGAGGCCGTGTGGAGTCGGACTCTGTGGTGGTGAGTGTGGACTCTTCTCGTGCAAGATCATGTCTACTCCTTTATAAACTGTACCAGGCATGTTGTCTCACTGCTAATCTGTGTTAGGGAGTCACCCAGGTTAATGACACAAAACGCACTTCTTTAGGGCTGCCTGACATGTAACCGTTTCATGGTGACAGGTATATGTAACCATGTTCATTGGTGTAACTTAGGAATTCCTTCGCTAGCTCTCTCTCTTTCCCGGGGATGCCTGCGAAGAGCCCGAACCGGAAGCTGTGCAGGGGAAGCCTGTTTTTGTTTTTGTTTTTAAATATATATTTTATTGATTTTTTACAGAGAGGAAGGGAGAGGGACAGAAATTTAGAAACATTGATGAGAGAGAAACATCAGCTGCCTCTTGCACACCCCCTACTGGGGATATGCCTGCAGCCAAGGTATATGCCCTTGCCTGGAATTGAACCTGGGACCTTTCAGTCCGCAGTCCAACGCTCTATCCACTGAGCCAAACCGGTTCCGGCGGGAAGCCTGGTTTTACTGGCTTGGGCAGTTAGCTCGCTGGGCATGTTTATCGAAGGCCATTGTGTACCTATCTATCACTGTGCTGAGCCTGGGACTAACTAGAAAGAGAAAAGCTAGACCTTTGAGGCATTTATCTTCTGGGCCAGACATGGAACAGAGTTATTTGGAGCAGGGGTCCCTTGAGTGACGGACACTTACTGACTAACCCGTGGGCTCCATTCCTCAGCGAGCCCCTCAGCGAAGACATAGCCCATGCATGTGTGATCACAGCGGGTAGCAGCTCTGCCAGGAGTCTGCCCTCTGCCACTCCCACCAGGGTCTGCGCAGAAGTCGGTGTGTTCCCAAACCTACTCATGCTAGTTCTCCCTGGCATCATAATTACACAATTCAATTGAACGATTTACAGAGATGAAATATGAGTGCCAGGAAATAGCTGCATCTACAAGGTTTGGAAAGGGTGCACGGACAGGGAGTTAGTGGAAGACATGCTGTCCACCTGGGCATGGGAGAGCCACTGCAAGTCGTTAAACCCGGAACACCCACTGCCCACAAAATGCCTTATAGTCTTGCTCCATTTGAAAACAACCAAACCAAAGTCACTGAAAAGTCACTCAGGGGTGTGGCTTCTCCAGTCAACAGGACAGAGTTCTAATGGAGGCCCTACACTCACACAACAAGGCCTTGGTTCCATAGCAAAAACTTGAGGGTTGTTTTGAGCGGACATAAAGGATTAAGGAAGGATTCTGTCACGTTGTATGATTCCTGCTTTAACTAACTTGTTCAGCTAAATCACCAACTATTAATTAAATGGGGCATAAGGGTTTCTATCTACTGTTGCTGACATAGTAATGTGTTCTACAATACAGGTGCTAAGGCCAACAAAACGACTCTTCCAGGGCAAGAGAGGGCTTAGGACAGGCACCCTGGTGAACTGCACGCCAGAGAGACTAGGAGTTCCTGGGGAAATAAGGGAAGGCCAGTCCCTCGCCAGGGGAGGGATCGGAATGGTCTCATAAGTCAGTTTCCTAGACTTCAGAAATCAAGATGGCATAGGCATAACTTTATTCGGCCATCACTGCATGTTCTTAAGTAAGCTGTAGGTATCTCGGTGTCCGAACCTGCAAGAGGAGGATGATTGCATTGTGTGCCTCAAAGGGCTGGCGTAAAAATGACAAGAGATGACCTTTCAATAACGGGCATTACTAAAATCATATGCAAAGTTATCTTAAGGCTTCCTGGGAGCAAGGGGATCGGCACGCTGCAGATGATTCTGGGGATCAAGGACATGTGGCACACCTCTTCTAAGAATCTCCTGCTGTGAACATCAGTAAGAGAAGATTTAGGAGAAGGGAAGGCATGGTGTAGCCCTCGGGGCTGGGAGCCACGTCTACTCCTGAGCCAGTGGGAAGCAGGCTCGGAACAGCCAGCTCTCCATATCACACATCACAGCTCACCCACCACTTCCAAGGGAGCTCGGCTCTTCTCCCAACAAACCCGCAAAGTAAGTATCCCGGCGACCTCCACTGTGCAGGAGAGGGAACTGGGTCTGGTAGAAGGAAGCGTAGCATTCAAGGTGGGACACGTGATACTCAGAGAACAACACATGGTAATTCCAGACTGAGGTCTAGAATCCTGGTCGCCTGATGCCAAATTCTGTGTACCGCCCGGTGCCCAGGCTGTCTTTCTCGTGGGCCATTTAGTTCGCAAACCTGGCCGTGGGGTCTTGCGTTTGTTCATCTGTTAAAATTTCGCATCGGACAAGATGCTTCAGCTAATTGTTACAGTGAGGGTTGGAGAGTATCAGAGATCTCAATTATCCTGCCCATCTTCTACCTCCACCATCAAGGATAATCAGCAGCCAGCGCTAGCAGTTTTCTGAAGCTTTCATTAATTTTAAGTAAATTCACACAATATAATTCCCTTTATTCAAAGGAAAACGTCCTTGTCGTTTCAGTTTCTCATTCCAGGCAGATCCTCATATGTGCTGGAGACTGTCTGTTGTCTCCCTCTGGATCTTTTGTATTCTACTTTGTCTTATTTGAAATGAAGGGACCCAACACCGAATTCTGATTTTAGGGTGAAGTCATAACATCAATGTATATCATTAAAATGTTTAATTGTAATTACAGAAATAGTCAATGCCAACTTATGTGCGCTGGATTATTTTCTGCATTATTCTTTATCCCGTTCTCAGAGTTAATACAGCCCATTATCCCTCATTCATTCTCTGACTGCCGCTGCACAGAGCAGATGTCTCCATTGAGCAACCCACAATGGACTCGAGATCTTTTTCCTGAGCACTTACAAGTGGAGTAATTCAGAGCCCATCAGTGAGCATGAGCTGTTTCGGTTGTTCCTTCCAGTGCACATCAGCCTGCACTTGTCTACATGAAATTTCGAGGAATCATATTAGAGATGGAAAAGAACAGTTCATTTATCAAGCCTGCCCACTCTGCCTGCAAAAGCACGCAAAGGAAGAAATCCCACCCATTCATGCTATTTTAATGATGCTTATTTATAACTATAGAGGCCCAGTGCACAAATTCATGTATGGGTGGGGTCCCTAGGTCTGGCCAGCGATCAGGGCCAATCAGGTCTAGCCAATCAGGGCCTGCAGGTTGGGGGGAGACAGGGCACGAGAGGTTGGCCACTGGCCCCAAAAAGGGAGCCGGCCCTTGGTCCCCCTGGGAAAGGGACTGCGTATGCTGCCACCCACTCCCGGTTCCCTGTCCCAGCCCGGGCCAAAGGCCCCAGCAGAGTCAGGAGAGGAGGCGATGGTCACCAGGCCAGGAGCCGAAGGAACGGATGCTGAAGGCCAACGCCGCCAGCTGGCCACAGAGGTTGGCTGTGAGAGTGCATTGACCACCAGGGGGCAGCTCCGATGTTGAGCGTCTGCCCCCTGGTGGTCAGTGCATGTCACAGTGACTGGTCAACTGGTTGTTCAGTCATAAGGGTCGCTTAGGCCTTTACATATAGAGATATTTACAAATGTTGTTTATTTTTTGTGGTTTCAGACTAAAGTCAGTTAAGATGTGTGTTGTTTTTATAAAGCAATGTTTCTTTTCCAGTAGGGAACAGGGGCTTGGACAGCAATGTCGCCAGACCCAACACCAGTAGGAGGAAAGCACAGCATTTGATTCAGGCCAATGAATGTCTCCGAGCACCAGCCACGTGGAAGGTAGGAACCCTGCTGGTGTACATTGTTAAACCTGGGAAATCAACTGAGACAGGTGAGGAGAACTGCCCTGCCCTCCTGTTATCACCTCGTAAGGTATTCGTAATCGTAAACACCTATAGTATTACGATTTTTCCCAGAGAAGTACAAGATAGCATGCAACAAGGAAACCTTTGTTTTCTTTGAAATAAGTGGGCCCAATGCCAGCCGAGACCGGTTTGGCTCAGTGGATAGAGCGTCGGACTGCGGAGTGAAGGGTCCCGGGTTCGATTCCGGCGAGGGCATGTGCCTTGGCTGCGGGCACATCCCCAGTAGGGGCCGTGCAAGAGGCAGCTGATCGATGTCTCTCTCTCATCGATGTTTCTGACTTTCTATCCCTCTCCCTTCTGCTCTGTAAAAAATCAATAAAATATATTTTAAAAAAAAAGAGGGCCCAATGCCAAATTCTGATTTTTAAAGTGAAGTTACAACATCAATGTATGTCATTAAAATATTTTCTTGTAACTACAGAAATAGCCAATGCCAAATTATGGGACTGGACCTAGGAGTTGAGAGACTTTGTGAGGAATGTGACATTTGAGCCAGGCGCTGAAGGAAGGATGAGCATCAAGTCCAATGGCAGAGACTGGGAAAAGGGGACTTGAGCAAAGAACCAGATCAAGCAAAACCAGGTCTTAGCCAGGTCTCTACCTTCCATGAAGATGAGCATGGACATTCTTGTGCAAGTGGGTGAAGTCTGCGCAGATATCTTTAAACAGGGAAACTCTAGTTACCAGAAATAATAATCAGAATACATAGACTACCAGTCATGCATAGACTTATGGAGACTAGACAGAATGTTTTAAATCAGGACTGTCTCAAAACAATTCAGACATCCTGGTATTGGCAATGTCCCAACTACACAGTACAATCTCCACCCAAAGTGTAGATGGATAAATGACCCACCACCCAGCATCTTGGCACTGCTTAACACCACACAGTACAGCTCAGAACTGATCCTCTGTACCATTCGGCCACCTGAGGGGTTTGAAGGCTTTGTGGAATTGCCAGACAGCTATAGATCCCTGACTACAATGTACAGAACAGAAGATTCTATTTTCTTAGAATATGTGTAAGTGCAGACCAGGAAAATGCCAATATATGCTTATGATTCTCTCCTCCCTCACCCCCTACTCCGTTAATCCCCCCCCCCCACCCTTCCCTCTGAGATTCGATAGTCTGCTCCATGCTCCCATGTCTCTGGATCTATTTTGCTCATCAGTTTATTTTGTTCATTAGAGTCCGCATACGAGTGAGATCATGTGGTACTTGTCTTTCTCTGACTGGCTTATTTCACTTAACATAATGCTCTCCAGGTCCCTCCATGCTGTCTCAAAGGGTAAAAGATCCTTCTTTTTTACTGCTGCCTAGTATTCCCTGGTATAAAGGTACCACAGCTTTTAAAAAAATTATATATATATTTTTTATTTCAGAGAAGAAGTGAGAGGAGAAGAGAGCTAGAAATGTCAGTGATGAGAGAGAATCATTGATTGGCTGCCTCCTGCATGCCCCCTACTGGAGATAGAGCCTGCAACCCGGGCATGTGCCCTGATCAGGAATCAAACTGTGACCTCCTAGTTCATAGGTTGATGCTCAACCACTGTGCAACACTGGCTGGGCTGTACCACAGCTTTTTTATCCACTTACTTACTGATGGGCACTTGGGCTGTTTCCAGATCCTATTCATAGCAGTGCAATTTATATTCTCATCTACACTAATGAAAGAGAAACATGCAAATTGACCACCACTCTGCTATGCCCACCAGCCAATCAGGAGGGAATTTTCAAGTTATAAGGACAAAGATGGCGGCCACCCAGCTGCTCCAGGTGTGGAGTGGCTGGGCAGGGCAGGACACCTGCTATGAGAGGGAGGGCTGTGTGTGTGGGGCGGGGCGAAGGGGTCTCCCAGTGCAGCAAAGATGAAGACTGCAGACTCTGGAGTCTGCAGCAAAGACGAAGGCGGCAGACTCTGGCCAGAGCAAAGGTCTGGGTCCTGGGTGCTGGAGGAAAACTGGGGCTGGAAGCCAAGGGAAGGAAGGCCTATTGCACAAATCTCTCCATACAACGGGCCTCTAGTGACTAGTAAGAGTAGATATTTCTCCCTCCATTTTAGCCAAAGAATCTTATCTTTTTTTAAAAAACAACAACATTTTATTGATTTTTTTACAGAGAGGAAGGGAGAGAGATACAGAGTTAGAAACATCGATCAGCTGCCTCATGCATACCCGCTACTGGGGATGTGCCCGCAACCAAGGTACATGCCCTTGACCGGAATCGAACCTAGGACCTTTCAGTCCACAGACTGACGCTCTATCCACTGAGCCAAACCGGTTTCAGCAGAATCTTATCTTTGAAAACACCATTATCTGCCAATAAATTACCACAGTTACTCTATGCCACCTTTCATAAAACCATTGTTGAAGAAAGAGGAGATATGGAAGGCTTCTAGTATTTCCGTATTCACCCTCCTCAAAGGCCAGTGCAATGCCATTTCCTGCATGAAGCCTTCCCCTGTCCCTTTCACCACCATTCCTTTTACCACCAAATTGGTCTCTTTCTGGGCCCTACCACTGTTTCTCAATCACTGCTTCATGCTTTATGATTAGTGGTGTGAGCATCTATCTCCCTCCCCCGCCCCCCAAGAATACAAGCCTCTTCCAGGTAAGAAGTCAGCCTTACTCATCTTGCATTCCCACAATCCCAACCTCACTTTGCATGGCTGGACACACAATGGACGTTCGACGAATGTTTGTCAAATCATGTCATCAGGTCTGGAGACCTTGGTGTGATGTATTTTGATTTTTAAAACCTTTCCTTTGTGCCTGCCCTTGTCTGTGTGGTCAGTTCCCAGACTCAGAGGCACCACAGCCCTTTATCCGAGCAGCGATCTCTCCGGTGGGACCTGCAGAAGTCCTGCTGCGACCAGGCCGGCGTCTCGACTCAGTCACCTTAACCTTCCTCGAACACGGCTCTGGAAAACTCTGCCGTTAGAACTGACTTAGGTTCAGAAGGACTCAAGCAAGCTCTGCTGCTCACTTACTAGCTGTGTGACTGGGCAAGTTAAACCCTCTCGTCCTCAGCCTCCTCACCTGTGAGATGAGGACACTCAGAGCACCTGTCTTGGGTTAAATAACACAACGCATGAAAGGGTTTAACTCAGAGCTTTGCACATAGCAAATACTAATTAAATATTATTGTATCCTGTACATAAAATAAAAATGATTATAAGTCCTTCAAGGCTGTTATGCGGAATAAATGACGTAACCAGCACAACGCTCCCCAGCACGCTGTTTACGTCCTTCACTCCTACGGGCCAGGAGGACGCTGCCATTCCCGGAGCACCTGTTACAGCCCAGCTAACAGGGAGTGGTCCTTTAACACCACATGCCTCTAATTTAATCCTTACAATGAGCTGGTGAAATAATAATTATTGTCCCTACTTTATAAACGAGTAAATCGAGTTTCAGACAGAATAAATACCCAGCCCAAGGTCACATCAATAGTTGGTGACAGGTTATTCCAGAAGCTAAAGGTAAGAGGGGCTGAGGAAATAGGAAAGTAGAGGAAGAAAGTGCAGGCAGAAACGCCGTGAGAAGCTTAGTATTCCCATTTATCCTCGCCCTCATCCCCAATTCTCTCATGTTTGCTTTTGAAACTAGTCTCCGCGATCCATGTCACCCTCTTCTCACTGGCACTACTCATCTACTCTTGCTTTTTAAAAATGTATGAAATGATATCACTCATCTAAGAACGAACTCTAATACACTTCCCTCTCCCAGTTTCTTTCCTGGTTATACGTTTGTTCCCATGGTCTTACCTCAGCAATACTAATCGTCATCCAGGAAACATTTTAATTTCTAATCTGGTTATCCTTACTTTCTTAGACTTCCACGGTAGCCTTACATGAGCTACGTCAAATGCATTTGGAGCCAGCTATGCCCTCTCATAGTTCCTACTGAAGGTAACCCAGTTTTACACCAAGTGTTAGTCCCCTTCTCTCTCCCCTTCCCTCTGCCAGCAAAGATGATGAGAAGTGTGCTTCTGAGCCCTGGGCAATGCCAACCACAGGCTGGTTAGGGACCTAAAAGACAGGCAATGAAAAGATGAGTAGGATTCCTTAGATTCTTGGGAATCTGATTTAGGGAATTCTGAGAGAATGAAGCAATTATCAGGATAAAGTCCGAATGACAGACTATAAGGAGAGAAGCCATGAAGGGAGGAAGGTGAAGAGGGTGTAGCTCTGGATAGAGGGGTCTCAGCAAGCAGAAAAGCACCACTTGGGCATAAGCAGAGGCTACGCAATCGAGAGAGCTTGTTCAGATGAAGCTAGAACACCAAAGCAGCAGGAAGCACCAGCCCAGGAGCAAACACCCCGCAGAGAACGGAGGCCGAGGCTGTCCTGGAGCTGCCTCACGGCTGCGACGTTTCCAGCCGATTTCAGGTTCCCTCGCTGAGCGCTCGCAGTCAGGGCTGGGTTCTGGAGGAAACGACAGTGAGTCAGTCCGTTCCACCAGAGGCCCCTTTTCTAGGTCAGCACGAAATCCGTTCGCAGAAGAGGCAAGTGGAGTCGCATCGCCCACCTTTGCTCAGAGGAGTCTGCAGATTCCTGGAGTGGAGTTTCTCTGACTGCTGGCTGCCCAGGCGTCCCCAAAGGTTCTTCATCCCCAGCTCCCCGGAGAGAAGAGACTGCTCTTCAGCTGCTACCTACCTGTCAAGACGAGCTCCAAGAGCTCATTTATCGTCTGTGGTTCTTTGACATGAAAAGTAAACCCTTAGGCAGGGAACCCCAAGGTCTAAGAATGGAAAGCACGACAAACAAACTTTAAGGGTAGAAAAGTTGGACATAAGAAAAACGAGGATTCAGGGATACACACATACTTAGTGACAAACGTGTACTCTACACTGCAAAGGGGGAGAAGAGTGAATCCCCTACTGTAAAAAAAAAAAATCAATTTTTCTGATGTGGCGCATAAGGTGATATATTTAAGGTGAACGGTTACTCTTTTTGTATTCTGTTCAATTTATTAAACAGCCACATTTCCGTGTGAACCGTTTACGCATTCAGCAGCCCCTATTGACCTGTTCCGCCCGGTGACAGGCATCAGGGGCACAACCAGAGACGGTCCCGCCATTGAGGGGAACAGCCCAGCACGGAGCAGAGGCGCCCAGGACAGGTAAGAAGGCCACCCCCGTGCAGGCCCTGCGGGGGGCAGTGAGAAGAGACAGGGGGTTGAGTCTGAAAAGCATCCCAGAGAAGATGCCCAGGAACAGTCTGGAAGGAGCACTGGGGTTTGGCTGGGGAAAGGCCAGGCAGAAGGATGCTCCCGGGAGAGGGAGCAGCCTCGCACCGGCTCAGGAGCGAAAGTCCTGCCTTCTTTAGACTACCGTCGCCTTCACCACCGCAGGACGTCACAGGTCCCAGTCAACAACTCACCAGTCCAGCATCCTTAGAACAAGTATGTCTGGACCCACTGTTGTAGAGTGGGAATTTTTGAGCACTACTGAGGCTGTGGACTATGCCCCAGATAGTCAGTGCTGACACCAGGTCTTGAGATATGGTCTGATGGCCCCTTCCCAGCACGTAGGCCTTGCAAGATAGAACACTGTCAGCTTTCTGAAGAACAGGATGACCCTGTGGGTGGCATGGTCAATGGCATGACTCTGACGTAGCTTGGGAAAAACTGTTTTGTCTTGAGTTGCTTGTTGTGCAAAAACAGGATGTGGTTAATGTGCTTAAAAGTGTCCTGCACAAAGGGTCGGGCTGCTCTCTGGTCTCCCTGAATGGAGGATGGCAGAGCAGTCTCCAGGCCGGCTAACAAAGGCTCCCTCGATTTTAATTTGGTCTGGGCTCCAGTGGTCTTTCACTCACCTCTGCTCCACAACGTCCACACTATAAAAAGTTCCTTGCCCACAGATGCTTAGCAGTTTCCCCCCTCAAACATACACTAACTACACAAGGGTAATAGAAAACCCAGTATATCTAGTATTAGACAAAGGAAAAAAAAGCACCTCAGTTTCACAAGTTTCTGTTCTGGCTTTGCTTCTTTCAGCTGCCATTCCTGTTGGTTTTGAGTCTATGCATTGGTTCTTCAAGAAGAAAGTGGAGAGGCCAGCCAGTGTGACTCAGTGGCTGGGCATCAACCTGCAAGCCAGGAGGTGGTGGTTTGATTCCTGGTCAGGGCACATGCCGGGCTGCGGGCTTGATCCGGTGTGGGGCGTGCAGGAGGCAGCCAATCAATGGTTCTCTCTCATCATTGATGTTTCTCTCGCTCCCTCTCCTTCCTCTCTGAAATCAATAAAAATATTTTTTAAAAGAAAAAAGAAAAAGAGTGATTGTATTTTTTATAGTAATTACTAAAGCTCTCCAAAGTTCCAGATTAGAGGCATTTTGAATCTTTAAGTGAAGAGCACAGAAATACTCAAGCCCTGGCTGATGGTTGGTTGGGTGTCACCCAGTGTGTGGAAAGGTTGCTGGTTCTATTCTAGGTCAGGGCGCATGCCAGGGGTGCAGGCTTCATCCTCGTGGGGGGCATGCAAGAGGCAGCCAGATGATCCACTCTCACATCAATGTTTCACTCTCCACTTCCTTCCTCAATGAAAAAATCAGATGAATGAAAAAATCAATGAAAAAATCTTTTAAAAAGTACTTTTGATAATTACTCAGATCACTAAAAATGAGATTTGTAATAATAATATATAGAATATGTTTTTCTCTTTCCCTTTATAGTTTAGCATTATCAATAACCAAACATGTCATATATTTCTACAGAGTATATTCTTACATTCTAAAAAGTTTGCTGGAATACCACTTCCCAAACCTATTTTCCATCTTTATAGTTAATAACACATTTCTGTTACATACCTACTTCTTAGGATTGTTATGAAGTAAGCAAGATATTCAACGTTAGGAATTTTAAGCAACCAAGAATAAAGGAACAAAATATGTCAAAAATTATTATATATGACCTTCAAAATTCTCTTCTCTAATTAAAAAATAATTATATATTATATACATTTTTTTTTCCAGATAGAAATAAGACCAATTCAAAGAGTCACTGATTTACTAATTATCAAAGCAGCCTTGAGTGGCTTCCCCTTGCCATAATAGATTCTTTTTTTAAAGAAATATATTTTATTGATTTTTTCGCAGAGAGGAAAGGAGAGAAATAGAAAGTCAGAAACATCGATGAGAGAGAAACATTGATCAGCTGCCCAGTAGGGGATGTGCCTGCAACCAAGATACATGCCCTTGACTAGAATCGAACCTGGGACCTTTCAGTCTGCAGGCCGACGCTCTATCCACTGAGTCAAACTGGTTTCAGCGCCATAATAAATTCTTAAACATGGTAAAAGAACTAATTCTGAGGATCTGAATATTGCATTAAGAGCTATCACATGCAATTTAAAAAATAAATGTCTTTTAAAAGGTTTGGTCAATCATAGAAAACATGACTAAGGAAAGCATCCTTCATTTTCTACCCTCTCTATCCCACTCGTGGCCACAATTCAGAAGCAGCTTATTACTTACATCCTAGAGGTATGTGTAATAGATCTATCATCACCAATATTCCTCTGGAGTGACATATCATAAAGACTGTCACAAGCTCTGTCATCCCCAAAAGCACAGTGTTCAACACACAGCATATGTCATCAACACTACAGTTGTTTAAACTGGTCCCTTGCAGCCTCAAAACAATACTAGTTTGTAAGCGTAATACACCAAGAACGGCAAGATTTCCATGAAAACTCAGTGAGATGGTGAAGCTAAGCACTGTATCCAGTGCCCATCCACTTTAAGTTCATATTATTGCACAGGAAGACATGCATTCACAACAGCTTATTCTTTTGAAAATGGTTTTCAGTCTCCTTGCATGTGAGCCTGCATGCTGACTGGCAAATTTTCTAAAAATCCATAAATTAAAATCTCACTATTTCCTATGGCACTTTTCACTTCTAAGTATCTGGTTTGGATGTATAGGAATGAATCCCATATGTCTACAAAACTCACAATATTGCGGTTTGGTAACCATGGTTCTTTAATTGGGCCTTGTATAAGGTGACTAAAAGGCCAGATGCATGGAAGATCCTATTCATAGAATCAGAAAATACTGAGTAAGAGTCAGTGGGAAACTTAGAGAGGACTGAGTTCACTCTCTTCATTCTGAAAGAGTCCAGAAAAGTAGAATGGGAAGTCTGGGTCAGAGACTGGCAAACCCAAACCAGAAACGGGTCCAATGGACTTTGTAAAAAAGATAATAATTAAGTTAGAATTGGAGCCTGGACCACGTGGCTCAGTGGTTGAGCGTCAACCTAGGAACCAGGAAGTCACATTTCAATTTCCAGTCAAGGGCACATGCCCAGGTTGCTGGCTAGATCACCAGCAAAGGGGAGGGGGTGGGGTGGAGAAGGGGCAGATGCTGGAGGCAGCTGATCAATGATTCTCTCTCATCATTGATGTTTCTATTTATCTCACTCTCTCCCTTCCTCTCTGAAATAAATAAAAATATATTTTAAGAGAGAGAAACCAAAATGGCAGCATAGGTAAACACCTATTCTGCTGCCTTATACAACAATTTTAAAACTAGAACTAAAAGACAAAACTGACATCATCCAGAACCACCAGAAAGCTGGCTGAGTGGAAATCCTACAACTAGAAGGAAAGAAAAAAGGACACGAGACTCAGGAGCTGCGGAGGGCACAGGCGCTGAGACGCGGAGGTATGCTCATGTGAAAGGCTGGGTTGGCTTCCTCGAACTGGAGGGAAACAAAGGCTCCCCACTGCGCTGAAATCCAGCTCCGGCAGAGACTCAGGGAACCCAGACTCATACGGGGAGAAACTGGACTATCTGGCAGTGGGCAAAACCCGAGAGCAGATTTCTCTCAGAGGTGTGTGCAGTGAATGCCATGGGGCACTGAGACCCAGGGGAGCCGTGGAAGACAGAAGTGAGGAGGCGCGCACGCAGAGAGGGCTCAGGCAGCTAGCTGAGTGGTAGCTGGTTTTCTCGTTCTGGAGGGAAACAAAACCTCCTGACTGCTCCATACTCCAGTTCCAGGTGAGACTTTGGGCACCCACACTCATTCAGGGAGAAACTGGATAGTTGATCCTCACAGCCAATTGGCCTGGAGCTCAACTCCGCCCAGTGATACCAACAACAATCTAGGCTTAACTATAACAAGACTGTGCACACAGCCCATAAAGGGGTGTACCAAAAATGTCCACCTCAGGTAACTGGGGAGGCTGAGCCACTGGGCACAAAAGACACTGCACACACAAAGCCACTCTATCAACTCAGGGAAGCAGCTAAAATGTGGAGACAGAGGCAGGTCACAAATGAAAGAAATGGAGAAAAGCAGATGACTGGATATATAGTTCAAAACCACGGTTATAAGGTTTTTCAAGAATTTCCTAGAAAAGGCCGATAAATTTAGTGATAGTCTCAAGGATATGAAAAAGGACCAAATAGAAATTAAGCATACACTGACTGAAATAAAAAGATTATACAGAGACCTAAAAGCAGACTAGAGGATCGCAAGAATCAAGTCAAAGATTTGAAATACAAAGAAGCAAAAAACACTCAATTGAAAAAGCAAAAAGAAAAAAGAATCCAAATATATGAAGATAGTGTAAGGAGCCTCTGGGACAACTTCAAGCGTATCAACATCAGAATTATGGAGGTGCCAGAAGAAGAGAGAGAGCAAGACAATGAAAACCTATTTGAAGAAATAGTGACTGAAAACTTCCCCCACCTGGTGAAAGAAATTGACTTAAAAGTCCAAGAAGTGCACCGAACCCCAAACAAAAGGAATCCAAAGAGGACCACACCAAGACACATCATAATTAAAATGCCAAGAGCAAAAGACAAAGAGAGGATATTAAAAGCAGCAAGAGAAAAACAGTTAGTTACCTACAAGGGAGCACCCATACAATTGTCAGCGGATTTCTCAACAGAAACTATGCAGGCTAGGCGAGAGTGGCAAGAAATATTCAAAGTGATGAATAGCAAGAACCTATAACCAAGATTACTCTACCCAGCAAAGCTATCATTCAGAATTGAAGGGAAGATAAAGAGCTTCACAGATAAGAAAAAGCTAAAGGAATTCATCAACACCAAACCAGTATTATATGAAATGCTGAAAGGTATTCTTTAAGAAGAGGAAGGAAAAGATAAAGATAAAAACTATGAACAACAATTACATATCTATTAACAAGTGATTCTAAAAACCAAGTGAATAAAAAATCTGATGAACAGAATTTACTGGTGAATATAATAGAATCAGGGGCCTAGAAAGGGAGTGGACTGACAATTTTCAGGGGGAAAGAGGTGTGGGGGGTGCGGGAAGAGACTGGACAAAAATTGTACACCTATGGATGAGGACAGTGGGGGGGGGGGGTAAGGGCAGATGGTGAGGTGGGAACTGAGTAGAGGGGAGCTATGGGGGGAAAAAAGAGGAACAACTGTAATAATCTGAACAATAAAGATTTATTTAAAATATTTTTAAAAATTAGAATTGGGAAAATGTCTTTTTTAAACCAACATGCTAAATCTAAGTCTTTAAATAAAGGGGAAAAACTAAAGAAATTATTTTAATGCCATGTTAACACAATAACTTTTACCTGTATCTCTGCCACTCATCTGCGGAAATTTGGCCTAACGGGAAATGGAATCAGCTAGCCATCTCACCTCTTATTTTCTTGTGAGTCCTTGAGTGAGTCATATAACCTTACTCAAATATAACCTAAGAATAGTCATGTTCCTTTATTCATAGGACTATTATAAAAGAAGCCTAAGCAGATATCACTTTAAAGTGCATTGACATGTCCAGGCTTAAAAGAAATAGAGAACGTTTCCATTTTATATCTTATGTTTATGTCTCTTGGAGGGGAAAAACAACACAACACAAAATTTCCTTCAATAGAACTACATGCAGGCCCCAGTGGCTCGGCTGGTTAGAGCATCCTCCTGATACACCAAGGTCGTGGGTTTGATCCCTAGTCAGGGCACATACCAGAATCAACCACTGAACACATAAGTCAATGGAACGACCAATCAATGTCTCTCTCTCTCAAACCAAGAAATAAAAATAGAAACTAATGCAAATGCAGTACTGGGAACCAAGGAGGTGAGGGATGTCCTGCACAGTGTGTTGACTTTACTTCAGTAGGACTAGCAGCTCTAGGTTTTCATTTACACACAGTTCCACACTTTGCCCCTTTAAAATGTCATCACAGTCTTCATTTCTACTCCCCCCGAGTTAAGGGTGACCTGGATCAGTGCTGTCTGCCTCCCTGGTCATGTTCAGTGTTCCCCAGGCAGATTCTTGTTTCATTCACCCTGTAACTCCCACTCAGATTACTCACTCTTTGGATGACTCTTCCCAGGAGCCCCGGATTCCTCCCCCACAGGCAGCTCCCCAGTGAGTAACATTTCGGGGCAGGTGGTGGGAGTGACGGAGTGAGCACGGGTGCCAAGTGCAGAGGGATGAAGCTGGCGCTACAGAGCGGGCAGACACGTCACTTCCTGAGATGATGGGTGCACAGAAATTGCTTTTATTTTGCTCATCATGAGCCTTTTTAAAAGTCCTCACCCCAGAATATGTTTTTATTGATTTCAGAGAGAGCGAGCAAGGGGGAGAAGTAGAAAAATAAAACATCGAGCTCAGCCTGTGTGGCTCAGTGGTTGAACGTCGGCCCGGTGTGACTCCCAGACAGGGCACAGGCCCCGGTTGCGGGCTCAATCCCTAGCAGAGGGCGTGTGGGAGGCCACTGACCAGTGTTTCTATCTCTCACCTCTCGGCCTGGGATCAAACCCTCAACCTTTTTGGTGCATGGGATGATGTCTCAAACAACTGAGGCACCTGGCTAGGACTCAGCACAAGACTTAATCACACACCCTGTGTGGGATTCCCAGGTATAAGCACCAAACCCAGGATTTATGTGTGGGTAGGCACGTCCGTCTTCCTTTAAAACTGCTAAATTAATCTTTAAAAGAAGATGGATTGATAACAATGAATACAACATTCTAAGTACTAGAGAAAGACAATGTGGAAAGGGAGATACAAACATTAACACAAATCTGCCTCCAAGGCAGTGACTGGCATTTCAACCCTACATTCTCCAGGAGGGGAAGGTATTCCTACTTTTTATCTCACGAAACCAGTAAGATTTTATTTTTATTTAATTTTAATCCTCATCTAAGGACATGCTATTTATTTAGAGAGAGAGAAAGCGAGAGGGAGAGAGAGGACCATCAATGCAAAAATAGAACATTGTTTGTTGCCTCCCACATACACCCGGACAGGGGATGGAACCCTCAACCCGGGTTAGTGCCCTGATAGGGAATCGAACCTGCGACCTTTTCCCGTATGAAGGATGCCCCAACCAACTGAACCACACTGGCTCGGGCGAAACCAGTAAGATTTTAATAACTCAGCCAAAAGGACACCCATTAAAGAGGTCTTAAAATGTTTTTTCCTGATACACATCCTTGTCAGGAGGAGTGGGAAAAGCCATCTCGTTCCTCTGTTGTCTCTGGAATTCCAAGATGACAGTGATGTTGGTGGAGTTTCCTGCAGGTGAGCCTTCAGCTTCAACGGAAGAACCATGGACTGCGTGAGCAGAGCCCCTGGCCAGGCGTCCCTCCGACGCCCATTAGGGTTCAGCAGCACGCGGGCAGTCACCTGAGTCACCCAGAGGAGGACTGTTCCCCAGGCCGGCTCACCGCCGTGAGGAGTTCTGTACTGGTGAGTGTAAAGTTTAGCAGATATTATGTGTGTCTCTGTTGTATTGTGTAGACAGAGGGGGTTTGGGGAGAAGGAGAGGGAACTTTGTAGTGTCTTTGAAAATGCTGGACTGTGTGAGCACAAGTTGGCTAGGGCAAGAACTCAGCCACAAAGGGAAAAGACAGCTCATGTTACAAACTTTAGGTCAATTATTTATACAGCTTTATGCCTGCATTATAATACCTGCGTGCTATTTCATGTATTCCATGCATTAATATTATTATCGTTTGCTTAACTATGTGGTTAATACTGATTATACCACCAAGACAGCAAGCTCCCTGAGAACAAAGCACAGGGCCTTCCTCTCGCCTACGTCCTCAGTGCCCAGCAAGGTGCCTGCTGCAGAATAAGTGCCCCTAAAACGTGAGCGGAGCCCTAGCCGTTCGGTTCAGAGGGTAGAACGTCAGCCAGTGGACCAAAGGGTCCCAGGTTTGATTCTGGTCAAGGGCACACGCTTGTTTCCAGCCCCTCCCCGGCCCAGGCCCAGGCCGGGGGCGTGCAGGAAGCAACCAATCGACATGTTTCTCTCACATCAACATTTCTCTCTCTCTTTCCCTCTCAAAAAAAATCAATGAAAAAATACCCTCGGTTGATGATTAAAATTAAAAAAATAAAATATGAGTTGAATAAACAAATGAATATAGGAATTAATTCATGAAAATCCATGTACACTTTCCATGTTTGTGTCTTGTGCCATGCGCAGGGCTGGGTGGGCTGCTGGCATCCAGCACAGCCAACAGAACTTCAAAAGGTGCCTCGTTTGGGGCCCAAGCACTGGGTGTGAAAATCAAGCGTCGGGGCCTGGGACAGGGGAGCTGCCATCAGGACCCTCAGAAACTCTGAACCCCAGGATGGGCAGCTTCACTGAGGACCCCTCCCCCCCAGATCATTGCTGATCTTTCCTGGGCAATAACGTGTCAATGTAAGACTCAATGAGTAGCATTTCTTTTTCCCTGGCAGTTCTGAAATCCTAACATTTTTGGGAGACACCTAGATCCTAAAATGTTGTCAGAGACAAACCAAGGTACAAAACACTTAAGTTTTAAAACATGAAGTTCAATTCTACTCCAAATGAAACATTCTATGGAGGCGGGGGCAGGAGAGTAGCTTCAGGCCAGATCCAGGCCAATTAATATCTCGCTGCATCCTTCTCTACCCTGGGAGCCGGGTTCCCGGGCCTCTGCCCAACAACTTCAACGTTCCCACCCAGGGCCGCCCACCCAGGGCCGCCTCTGCTTCCGTCTCTGGTGATCACAGGGAGTCAGTCTGATTGCAGTTGGAATGGAGGAGGCACGGCCTCCAGACTTCTGCAGGATTTTTGGACAAGTAGCAGAGTGGCAGAAAACCCAGCATTAGATAAGAAAGGGAAATTCCCCCAGAGAATTCAAAGAGAGCTCTGACTGAGGGCCTTGAAGCAATCACTGTGTAAGAACAGGAGAAAGGGAAGCCACAATTCCAGAAAATAAGCAGACATTTCTTGCTTAAAAAAAATTTTTTTTTAAAGATGACTACCAGGCACTGATTTTAGCCCTCTACTCAGATCTCTCAAGATGCCACTTAAAAAGCAAAAGGTTTTATCCACAAAACCACTATGAATAAACAGCCTTTGCATTCGTACCCTCATACAAACAGTAGGATATTTACTCTTTGAGCAACAGCAATTGTAACGACACCTCCTTTAACCTGTAAAAGCCACAGTGGAAATCTTCAAGCCCAAGGTGGAGTTTACCATGTGTCTCATGCCCGGCCTGGCCCGGAACACAAGGTCTGGAATAAACTACCGGAACAGGAGGCACATTTTCTCACCCAAGCATCTCACATTGACCTTCTTTTTAAAAAATCTGTACAAGTGAGGAGGAAAGGGGAAAACCCAACCCCTCCCACCCCATTCTCTGAACAAATCGGCCAATAAATCTAATTGAAAGGCACAGAGAGAACGACAGAAGTCAACAGGTGGAAAGGCTTTTTGTTCCCTTAGAAATGCCCCGGCCCTTGATCTGTGCCCCCATCTACTGGCCTCGGGGTGTCCGTGATGACGTTTCATTCCTGATGGTGATGATCAGGAATAAGGACAACCCTTCGCCTGGCGATGCCCGGCGTTTCCAGCTGGAAGATTTCTCCTCGCATTTCAGACAGAATGGTCTGTCCCCTTCCGCCAGACCCCAGGGAGGCAGACAGCATCCGCAGTCCGCTCTCTGGATTTTACAGATGGGGAAACCGAGGCACAGAGCACCCTCAGCTTAGAGCATCCACCCGAGCCGTGCCCGAGCCTGGAAAAGTTTCTGGCTTGTCTGGGGCAGAGTTCTCGGCTCTCCCTTCCTGCCGGTTCTGCCCCGGAGTCTGGGCTCGGGATGAGGGTTGGGGACCTCCCCTTCCCCGCCAGCTCGACCGGGCGGTGCGTGGGGAGCCCGAGCACACGCTCACACCCACGGCACTCGGGCACGCAGAGCTCCCGCGTCCTCCGCAGCTGCGGGCAGAGCCGGCGGCCCGCTCAGCCCGGGGGCGCGCAGCTCTGGGCGCGCAGGGCCTCCCGGGCTCGGCTGGGCGGCTCTGCACCCGGCTCTGCCCTCCTATCCTCTTCCCTCCTCACCCCCTCCGTCCACCCCTTCCGTCCACCCCTTCTCCCCCACCAACCCCGAGGCACCGATCGTGTTCCTGGGGTTCCCTAGGAGAGGGGCCACCCCAGCCCGAGCGCCCGCGGAGCTCGCGGCGCAGGACGGCGCTCGGCGCAGCGCAGGAACGAGACCCCGCTCCGGGCGGACCCGCTGCCGCCCGCCCGGGGGGGATCGCCGGGCTCTTACCTTTCTCACGAGGAGAAATCCTGGAGAATCATCTCAGGAACTGAGGGCGAAAGTGAATGAAGACAAAAAAAAGAGCCTTTTCCTGCAATCCCCGGCCTCCCGGTATCAAGACACCAGGACAACATCAAAGCAACTTAGGGGGAACACTTGAGGGGCCTATTGTCTGCTCCGGTCGGATCCGTCCCCTCCCGCCTCCCCTCGCGGCCGCCACACTTGGTACGGCCCAGGCATTCATGCCAAGTAGCTTTCACACATGGAAGCTTGTCTCCGGCAATTGCTGACAAGCCACAAACAAGACATTCTCCCTCCCTCCTCGGCGCCCCCTCCTCGGCGCCCCCTCCACCTCTCCCTCCCCCACCCCTCCTCCCCTCCCCCTTTCTTCTGAATGCAAACCCCAAACTCTCCAGCGACAGGCCGGCTGGCGGCTCGGCCGAGCTGCGCACGCACCCCCCCCAGCTCAGCGAGTTGCTGCTGCTGCTGCTGCTGCTGCTGGAGGAGTTCGGAGCCGGGAAAGCCGAAGCTGAGTGGGGGGCAGGGAGAGAGGCAGAGGGAGAGGGAGAGCGGAGAGCCACCTCCTGGGGCCGGGTAAGATGGCAGGAGGGAGGTGAGCTCTTTGGGGAGAAGGCAGTGGCCGCACACGTGTGCTCACACACGCACACGCGCGCACACAGAGACAGACACACGCACACACACACGCACACACACGGGACGGCAGGCTGAGCTCCACGAGGAGCTGAGGACGGGTCCACAAAGGAAAAGGCCAGGCCTCACCCGCCGGAGCCCGGGCGAGTGGGCGACGGGAGCGGTGGGCCAGCCCTGCGCGGCCAGGTGGGCTCTCCGTTCGGGGGGAGGGGGGGCGTGCTCCCCCGGGACCCGCCTCCCTCCCGGCGGGACGGAGCGCGGGCCGAGCGACCAGCTAAAATCCACCCACCAAACGTGTAAATGTGCGAGGAGACTCAACCGTGGGTTCAACTGGCACCCGGGGTGTTTTCAAGCGGATCTTTAGAATTAAAAAGGGACAAACAAACACAACAGGAGCCCCGGGGAGCAGTCGCGAGGAGAGCGGGAACAAGTCGCGTGAACTCGGAGCGGGAAGTGCGGTGCGAAGTTGCCGACGGCCGGGCTGCTGGAATGTGCGGGGTGGGCACGGCCGCCGGCGGGGGAAGGGCGGGCGCTGTCTTCTAGGAATGGGGGTGGGGGTGACGAGGTAGAATAATGAGGATGGCAAGAAGTAAGCAGGAATGTGATTGGTGTGCAGGGAGGAGGGAGGAGGGAGGCAGGGGTGTAAAAGGGAAAGAAGAAGAAGAAGAAAAAAAAAAACCCCCAAAACACTGCATTAAAAAGGGAAGAAAAATGGAAGGCCAGAGATGGTAACACGCGGAGTGAATGGGACGGCAAAGGCAGGCACAGAGCGTGGGCGGAAGGGCGCACAAAGGCTGTGCACGTATGATGATGCATGAAATCGGGAGGCCGGCGGAGACCAAGAAGCACGGCAGGATGGTTATGAGACATGTTAGCGCGGTGAGGAGTCACAGACCTGGCGAGGTCTCTGCCCGGACCAGATGGCCGCCCCTCCGGGAGCGGGGCCTGGACGGAGCTCACAGCTACCGGAGCTAGCCCACTTCTGTAGTTTTGCATGAAGGAGGCCGATAATAAATTCCTCCTAGTCCTCCTCTACAAGATGCAGCTCATGCGAGCACACACTACTCACTCCTTGGAGGGGTGCAGTAGGAATGTGTGGACTTTTATATTTAATAGCATCCCACTGGCTTGTTACCACCCAAAGCTCACCGCATCCTTGTCCTCGCTGCCTTTCCTCCTGCACGTGGCTTCTCCATCGCGGCTGATCCCTGGAGCTTCTGTCTCCATGATCCCCAATCATGATGGCGGTGGTGGTGAGAATGATAACAATTACTTTTTAGAAATGTATATTTTTTCATTATTGATTTCAAAGAGGAAGGGAGAGGGAGAGAGAGCTAGAAACATCAATGCTGAGAGAGAATCACTGATCGCTGCCTCCTGCATGCCCCGCAGTAGGGATCAAGCCCCCAATCTGGATACTCAACTGTGACCTCCGGGTTCATAAGTCAATTCTCAACCACCGGGCAACGCCAGCCAGGCACTATAACAATTACTATTGATTAAGTATTTACTTGATTCTCAGATTTTCCCAACATCTATACCATGAAGTCAGTTTTATTAAGACCATCGTCGTTTATAGATGATAAAAAACAAGGCACCGAGAAGGTAACTAACTTCCTGAGGTCACACGGCAAGTAGAAGAGCAGCTGAGGTCTGACTCAGTTGCTGTGCGCCCACAGCTCCAGCATTCACTCATCTCTTCATGCCCTCTGTCCTGAGTACCCAGCTTTTGTGTGGCACCCATGTCCAGTTAGCTGTGAAAGCACACTGCTTCTTTCTGGAACCAGGGCTGGGCTGGGCTCCTCTCACGGAGCCAGCGGACCTTCTGACTCCCCTTAACAGGCCGCAGACCCCGTCCTCTTTGAATGGTGGTGACTCCGCCTCTCAGTGCAGCCTCCTCAGCTAGGAGGAGTCAACCCAACCACCAGTGACCACGGTTTGCAGAGTGCGAGGCATTGGGCGACTGGGACCAAGGAGGCTTCCCCTCCTTAAAAAGCAAACCCAAACCCCACCAGGTGTTGATGATGATGATGATGATGATGATGACCAGGACAGCTGACACTGATCAAGCACATACATATATTAACCCCATCAGGTATAAACTACCATGGCCCCCACTTTCTAGATGAAGCTGAGGCACAGAAGCTCAGTGAGATGCTAGGCCCACTCAGCTGGGAAGTGCTGGCCAGCAGAGACGCCCTGGCCACCCCACTGTCCTGCGGAGGGAGCGGAAGCGGTTCCAGTCAGCAGAGTGTGAACCTAAACGCTCAGTGAGAGGAGAGGGAGAGAGGCACTACTCACCCTGAGGTGGTTACTTGTGTGATTAACCGCGTATTCCCCATGAGTAGGGAATGAAGAAGGAGGCCTGTGCCAGGGCCCCAACAGCCTCGGCTTCCTTATTCCCCCCAGTCGCGGGGGGGCAGTTGGCAGAGGACAGAGGTGCCCGCTCTCCGTCAGCACGAGTTGGTGGGAACAGCAGGTCGGACTCTCGCCTCAGCACTGATGGCTTCTACCTGCCAACTCCAAGGAGAAAAAAGGAAATCCAGTGGTAAGGGAGCCAGGTCAATGTTTGAGGTTCCTACGTTTATGTTACAAGATTTCGTTGAGAATGCTCGGCGCGGCGTGTAAAAGGCAAGGGCCCCGATTTGGGGCGGAAGCCTGGATTCCAGGCCAGCTCCAGCCTCACAGTATGCTCCCTGAGCCTCGCTTCCTCAGCTATAAACGAGCTAATGACATTAGTTCTAGAACCCTCTCTGGCACTGAAGTGCTGTCATTCTAATAATTGTCCAGGGGATGAGGAAAAGGGTAAAGGCCAAGGTAGAAGGTGAAATGTGTATTTGGGTGCGGGGGTGCTGGGGAGGGTGGTAGCATAAGGAGACAGAGCAAGAAAGACACTCGTTGGGCTGGTCTGCCCATATCATGGCATATCTCATCTGAATAATTCTACACAATAGCTATGTCCCACTTCATCTTGTTTCACTGCCAGAATTCCCACCAATAACAAATTCACTTACCTTATTAATAATACTTTTTATTGTTTTCCCCGCTCCCCCATTAGCCCCCTTCTCCCGACACCTGCCCCTCCCAAGCCTTCACCACACTATTTTGTCTGAGCCCATGGGCTATGTATATATGCATATAAGTTCCCCAGTTAATCACTACCACCCAACCCCACACTCCCACCTTCACTCTGAAATTCATCAGTCTGTTCCATGATTCTAAGTCTCTGGATCTATTTTGTTCATCATATTCCACAAATTAGTGAGATCACGTGACACTTATCTTTCTCTAACTGGCTTATTTCGCTTAGCATAATATTCTCCAGGTCCATCCATGCTGTTGCAAATGGTAAGGGTTCCTTCTTTTTTTTACAGCAGCATAGTATTCCATTGTGTAGATGTACCTCAGTTTTTTTATCCACTCACCTGCTGATGGGCACTTGGGCTGTTTCCAAATCTTAGCTATTGTAAATTGCACTGCTATGAACATGGGGGTGCATATACTGGTATGCTTTCTGGTTGGTGTTTCTGGTTTCTCAGGATATATTCCTGGAAGTGGGATCACTGGGTCAAATGGCAGTTCCATTTTTAATTTTTTAAAAATACATTTTTATTGACTTCAGAGAGGAAGGGAGGAGGAGAGAGAGCTGGAGACATCAGTGATGAGAGAGAATTGTTTATCGGCTGCCTCCTGCACACCCCACACTGGGGATCGAGCCTCCAACCCAGGCATGTGCCCTGCCTGGGAATCGAACTGTGACCTCTGGTTTGTAGGTTGATGTTCAATCACTGAACAATACCGGCCAGGATCCATTTTTAATTTTTGAGGAAACTCCATACTGTTTCCCACAGTGGCTGCACCAGTCTCCAGTAATAATCTTTTAAAAATGCAAACACCTCTAGAGGGATTAGGGAAACTGGCCTCTCATACCGCAGTGTGAATTGTTTCATAGGCCTCTTCCCTCACACATGTCGTTCATATCAAATAGTCATTTATAGGAGGGCACAGGGAAAGGGCAGGGGAAGCAGTGGATGCTTTTAGACCTTAGAAGACTTGTTGGGGTAAGGTTGGCCTGATTTGGGGCTGACTGGGGCAAGAGAAAGATACGAGGCACTAGGAGGCGGCATAAACCGTGAGAGGGTGAGGTCATACTAGAGGCAAATGGTGTGCTTCCAAGTGTGATCAGGGCCAGGCCTGGACTTCGAGGTGAAAGGAGCCTGGCTGCACCCTCCACACTCGTCCCCTCTTCCCCCCTCGTCTTTACTCTGGCATGTGCTCTGGACAGGTTCCTACTGGGTGGGGCCTCTGGAGGTTAGTTCCATTTAAAACATGTTTGCTTGTTTTTATTTAATGAGGGGGAAATGCTCAGCTTTCCAAATGCCCAACTTAAAAGTGAAAGAGAAAAGACCCAGCCCGTTCATCATCTGATATCTACTACCCATATGTACTGAAGAGGGAACAAATGTAAGAGTAGACAAAGAGGTTTCTCTCTCACGCATATTTCTGGACTGGTGAATTGTCTGACATAGAGGACAGAATCAAGCAGAAAATCAAGAAACAAGTGTCAATATTTAGCAAGATAAAGCAGCAAGCTAGAGGCAGGCAAGATTCAAACTCACCTAATCTAAAAATAGCTCCCTCTTCTAATAAGAAACACACTGTTTAAAAACGTACCCCCTCCCCATGATGAAAGGCAGGGTGAAGGTACTGGTTATGAAAGTAAGACATCCGAGTTTCACTACCAGTGTGCTCAGAAGCTAATGACCTTGGCCAAGTCTTTTAACTTTTTTGAGCCACCTTTTCTGATACTTCCCATGATATCATGAAGTATCGAGTTACTGCCTATGAGCTTTTAGAAATAGTAAGGTGCTATACAAACTTTAGCTGCTAATATGTGGAGATGTGCCATAAGAATATGAGCACTGCCCCTAGCTGGTTTGGCTCCGAGGCTAGAGCATCGGCCTGTGGACTGAAGAGTCCAGGGTTCAATTCTGGTCAAGGGCACATACCGAGGCTGCAGGTTCGATCCCCGGTCCTGGTTGGAGCAGGTGCGGGAGGCAGCCAATCGATGTGTCTCTCTCACATCGATGTTTCTCTCTGGGTGTGTCTGTTTCCCTCCCTTCTACTCTCTCTAAAAGTCAATGGAAAAATACCCTCTGGTGAGGATTAGCAACAACAACAGAAGAATAAGAGCACTAATCATGTGCCAGGCAGCTCCTCATCTCACTGAGTCCCCAGCTCACACTCCAAGAAGTGCTATGACGTGGCGTTTATGTGCGTGGTCTCCAGAGCCTGGCATGGAGGTACAGGCTCTGCCACTCTGTGATTTTGGAAAAATGTCTCAACCTTTCTGAGTTCCAGTGTCTTCATCTGCCAAATGAGGATATTAATAGTACCTTTCTCCTGGGCTTGTTTTGAGGAAGAAATGAGATAATGAAAGCATGTGATGTAATTAGCACAGTGCCCAGCACATAAAAAGTAACTAACAAATGGTAGATGCCCTATTTGTTCTCGTTTGAGACTTGGTGAGATTAAGTGCTTAGCGTAAGGCCACCCTGCTCATGGACATACGTGTCCCAACGCTGGTTCTGTGGGATGCAGAGCCCCTGTTTCCGTATTATCTATCTTGCCATCGACTTTCCTGAGCCACAGATAACTACAAGGACATACTAATTGCATTAGCCCTTGTTTTACCTTTCTTAGGTTCCACTTGAACTGTTGGTCTGTAAACATAATCACTCAAGGAAAATATTTTCCTTACAGAGCATCTTAGGAGAAATGGTGTCGTTATTTAAAAACACCACTTGAAAGGATCCCTCCAAGTAATCCAGAGAAGATTTCAAGCCTCTCCGAACAGCACTGCAGCGAACTCATGTTTTAGAACTTAAATTATTAGTTCAAGTTTCATCTTCTTCTCTTCCCAGATAAGCTTCAGGTCAATAAATCAAGTGGCCAAAAGCCACAGTATAAGAGAAAAAAGAGAAAGGTGTCTATGTAATCCATAAACTGTAATGTGCTTCCTCCCAAAGCTTTAAGATGGGTAGAAAAATTGAGAACTACAATTTTTTACAGGAAAAAAAAAAGTAAGGAAACACACCTGACTTAAACAATATATTAATAAGAGATTCACATTACTAAACCCTGGTAGGAGGTGGCAGGTAAAAATAGACCAGGGTTGTAGTGAAAGATAGAAACCACTCTTTCAGAATCAATGAATACCGCTTCTCACTGTCCTTAAACCACAGTGAATCAGAAGAATGGACTCACAGTGGGTAGGGTGAGGGAATCTCCATTCTGGAAATGGCCAACAGACTAACTGCCCCAAGGTTTTAACACGCCATTTCTTAAACACATTTTTTTTTCTTTTTCCAGGCAATTTTCTGAAAAAGCTTTAATTGTTGTGAAAGGCCTATGCATACATTTAAAGGAGCCTGACAAAGGATATTCAGAGATTTGCTTACATTCATATGTATTTGATTCATATTTAAAATTGTTATTTCAGTGAGTTAAGTAATGATAAATTGGAGTCCTATGCATTTCGTGAGGATACATAGCACAAATGTATTGCACACTCACACACAGTCCTCTTGGGAGGAAGCTCAGCCTTGATCTACATTATTAAGTACCCCAGCGAGGCTGTCCATAATGAACAAAGTGTATGTGTAATAATACAACCAGTGTTTTACTGGGACAGAAAAGCTGTCTCCCTCTCTTCCAATCAGGATGTGGAAGGGAGCTTAGAAGACCCCGAGAAAGCCCTTAGAATCAGTGTTAGCCAAGGAAGACACACTGCGTTTGCCGTGGGTTATGTCTGTATCTCCTTCCCTGAAATCTGCTTCTGCGTGAAGCTTACAGTTCATCAGAGCAGAAGAGGCAGCAGGGCCACCCGTGGGAGCAACTGGTTTCGGTAAACAATGAGCCAATTGTCCCCCAAGGGAGCAGGTCAGAGGAGACGCATCAGCGAGGAGAGATGCTCTCCAGCAGTTACTAAGCCGGCCAGGAAAGGACTGCTTCTCCTGATGGACCTTGGTGGCTCCAGTGGCTGAGCTACCCCAGCCTTGGCTAAGGGGTAGAGGGATTCAGGTCTGACCCGGGGCCTCAGCTGCTCCCAGGCCTGCTTAGGAGCCACCATAGGCAGCAGCTACCTAGACCACTAGCCACACCTCAGTCATTATCTGCTCAAAGGAGCCTTGAGTTCACTTTGGGCTGACTCTGAGAGAGGCACAAGTAAAAGGATCTCTTGCTAGCCTGGCTCCAAAGCTCGAGTTGTTCTGCCCTGCCAAGCTGGAAAGAGATCATTGATCTGGAAGTATTAATATTGCATTCATAGTGCATCTGGACCTGAGGTGATATGACCTCTGAAAACCTGGAAGGGAAATAATGCAATTATCTGAGCTAAAGACAATTGAATTAAAAAACAACACTGAAGGCAGGAAAATGAAATTTATCTTTGATACCACATGTCTTTGCCTAGCAATGGAATGTATACCTTTTATGAAGATGAAAGATGCATTGAAGACAATAGAAGGTAGTAGTATTTTCAATTCAGTAAGCACCTGAGGTGAAAAAAATGCCATTGGGGACACCAAAATGAGTAAGACCATGACCCTGTTCTAAAAGAGCTCACCACCTAGACCCTGGGAAAGAGGGAGCTGCCCACAGTAACCACAGGATAGCCATCCTATCTAATGAAAGCCTAATACACTAAGTGTCCAGTTGTCTGGTCAATCAAAGTGTAATATGTTAATGATATGCCAAGGCCACTAAATTGCTCGCTATGATGTGTTCTGACCACCAGGGGGCAGATACTCAACACAGGAGCTGCCCCCAGGTGCTCAATGTGCTCCCACAGGGCTCAGCCAGAAGGTGGGCTTATGGCTGGTGAGCGCAGGGGTGAGGGTGGGGGGAGCATCTGTCACTGCTGCAACAGCGCTAAGGAGCAGTGAGCCGAGCGGTAAGGAGCAGCGAGCAGACAGATGGTAAGGAGTGAGGGGTCCCAGACTGCGAGAGGGCGCAGGCCGGGCTGAGGAACCACCCTCCCCCACAAGTGCATGAATTTCATGCACTAGGCCTCTAGTATTATATAGAGACAGAGATAGAAAAATATAAATACAGATAGACTAAAAACTAAAAAAAGGGGAAAAAACAATCAATATTGGTTACTTCTAAGACATGAATTATAGAGAACTTTATTTGTAAAACAGCAACATTAATAATATCAATAATAATAACCACCTTATATTAACTGCTCACTATATGCCATGCTCAATGCTTTATGCATTTGTCATCTTATTTAAATTTTCCAAAGAACCCTGTGAAATAAAAACTGTCATTGCTCTCATTTAACAAATGAGGAAACTGAGGTACAGAAGAGTTCAGTAGCCATCCCCAATCACACAGTATCAGCAGGGCCCTACTGTACAGTGAGCTCAGCAGTGTGTACTCAGGACCTTCCTCTTGCCACAAACAACACTTACAATTTCCACATTATGCTTTTAGAATTCCTGACACTGTCTATTAATTTTAAAATTAGGAAAAACGTGTACTCTAAATCAAACAAAATGTGAGGACCTGGCCTGATGCCTGGGCACATAGATGAGGAGGTGATGATGATGATGAGGATGAGGAGTGATGATGAAAGCACACATTTGCTAACCTTTCCCTGGGCCCCGGGTTCTGGATGATGTACCAGGCACGTGGCATGCTGACTTAATCAAAGAGACGTTTGATAACTCCTTATTCCCATCGCCATCCTGCGTTTCTCAGGGCCCCGGAGATGGGTAAGGGCTGTGGGGTCCACAGTGGACACGGCACCCCAAGTCTCCATTCCAAGGGCTAAAAAGAAGCTGGTTTTTTGTTTGTTTTGTTTTTAATAAGAGAAAGTCTATTGAGGAAGTCGCTGAGTAAAAGAAGTGAGCGGTAGAAGAAATGGACTCAGGAAACAAGAGACAAAAAGGTCCTTGGAGGGTAGGAGAGAGAGGCTGGGTAACAGTGCCCGGGGGAGCACAGAGGAAGGGGGAGGTTCCAGCGTGCTGGTGGGGTGGGAGCAAACCGGGGAGGGGGGGAGAGGAGCGGTGGGAGGAGGGCGGGGCACCAATGAAGCTGTTTCATTTTAATTTTATGTGTTGATTTTTAGAGAGAGAGAAATATCAACTACCCTGACTGGGGATAGAATCCACAGGCTTGGCATGTCGGGACGATGCTCTAACCACCTGAGCTATGCAGCCAGGGTTAAGAAGCTATTATTATTGTTATTATTATTATTAATTATTATTATTATTATTGATTTCAGAGAGAGACAGAAACATCAATGATGAGACAGAATCATTGATTAGCTGCCTCCTGCATACCCCTGATGCGGATTGAGCCCACAACCTGGGCATGTGCCCTGACTGGGAATTGAACCGGCGACCTCTTGGTGCATGGGTCGATGCTCAACCACTGAGCCACACGGGCCAGGCAAGAAGCTACTTTTAATCCTTCCCCTACTTCCTTCAGTTTTAGGTGATCAGAGAATGAATGAGCGGTATGGACGGGAACTGCCTGGGTAGGAGAAGACTGATTCTAAAGCTGGTTCCAGCACATGGTTATTAGCTCTGTGACCTGCTCCATACCTTCCATTGTCAGCACCTGCCTTTGCCTTTTCTCTAACTGACACATTGTCCTGGTTTTCCAGTTCTCCCTCAAGTAGCAAGATGGTGGGGTTCAAAGTCACGGGTGAGGCCTCGCTGCCTCCTAGCAGGGCTCCCATGGCCTGAGACCCTCTCATGAAAAATCCGTGTCTTTGGGTTAAAGCTTTGCTAAGAAGAGGTGACCTATTGAACTACTGACACTGGCGACTTAACTCCATGGAATCCGAAGATGTCAGAGCCAGAGTCACCTAGAGCAGCGGGCGCCATGCACTGACCGCAGGCCACCCTGTGGTGATCGTGAGGCCTGAAAGGTTGGCGACCGCTGCTCCCCGAGTCTAGAGCCTCATTGTTTCCGAATCTAAACTAGTGGCCCCACCTTAGAGTTGCAGGGAGACATGTCCCTGCTCCTGTCTAAGTGGATTTCTCTCCCTGTGCTGAGTCCTGCCCCTCCTTCTCAGAGACCCCCCCTGTCCATCACATCACCGCACTCCATTCCCCCACCCCCAGGCCAGCTTCTTTCTTTTTGGGGTGGCAGAGCACAAATTCCTTTATTTGAAGGATCGCACAAATGAAAGACATAGAGGATGACTTGGTACAAGTTAGAGTAAATTAAAGGCAACCCCAACAGCTACATACTGCTCTGGTGACCGGCCCAGCTGTCCTCCGGCCTCTCAGACGGGCTCTGCCAGGCCAGTCTCAGGGCCCCCCACCTGTGTCTGTGGTCAGGTGGTCACCCCATTCTTGGATGGGTTTCACCTCTCCCTCAGGAGTGAGTCCCGTGAAGTCACAGGAAGGAGGGTCATGTTGTCAGTGGGTCCCAGAGCCGTAGGGGTGGCGTCCCGGCCACCAGAGCAGTCGGTGCCTGTGGGGCGGCCTCTGCCTTCCCTCTAACCTGTACTCGTTTGGGCGCCCAGCAGTGACTGATCCGCACTTTTCCCCGAGGGCAACGCACACCCTGGCATCAGCCCTCTGTGGTCCTGCCGCCTGGAAGGTGCCCACCCAGGCTGCAGCCTCCGCGGTCTCCCAGCAAGGCTGCCTCAGGAGGCTGCGGAGGAGAGTCTGGAAAAGTCTTTCAAAGCCACGTCATCGGGGTCACAGCGGGAGACCCTGCAGGGAGAGCAGAGCTGGAGCTGCGGGCAGACCTGGCGGTGGGTGGCGGCTGCGGAGTCCTGGTGGCTGCTCTGGCGCACCTGCCAGGGGACACAGTGGGTGGCTGCTCTGGCAGGAGCAGTGGGACCTGGGGGCTCCCGGGTGCTGGGGGAGGTGGTGGAGGCTGGACTAGGGTGGCTGGCTGGGATGGGCCATCGAGCGCTGAGGATCGCTGGCTGGCTGCTTCCCATCGGCGCTCAGATAAGCTCAAGTCCTGCTCCAGAAAGCCTCCTGGGCCTCGTGCCTGTCTAGCTCCTGCCTGGTTCCCGTCCGGCTTCTCAGACTTCTTTTGAGCGTTGCCTAGCGAGTCTGGGGGGCGGTGGTGGGAGGACCCCAGGTTTGCAGGGCAGGCATGTGTTTGGGGGCCTGGTTCCACCTAGAGGAAGAAGAGTGAGTGGCACAGGAAGTGGTGGAGGAAAGAAGGTGAGGAACGTGGGAGGTTCCTGTAGGCGAACTGCCTCCTTCATAATTTTACCTCCATCAATACGAGCCCTTCGGTCCATTGGAAAGCTAGATTGGGAGGGAGTGGCTGCCCCAGTCGCCAGATGCTGAGGATACAGTCAAGCACTTCCCACCTCGCCACCTCGGAGCTGTTCCCAGTGTCATCTGCGAGGCAGGACAGACACTGCATTCAGGTGTCAACAGGAGACAGTGTGTGACACTGAGACACAATGAGAGTGTAGACCAGCTCCGTGTAGGGGCGTGTCAGCCTTGGGAGTTCCCAGGCTCCATCCAGGCCGGTGAGTCAGAGCCCGGGGCCCAGCCACCTGGTGACAGTGTTCCCCGGTGACTCTGATGCAGGCTGCAGTGTGGGAACTGCTGGGAGGCAATGGGCCTCAGGGCTGGAGGCTAAGGTCAAGCTCACGGAGCAATGAGAGAGCAAGGGCTGCAGGGAGAGGGGAGGGAGGGGATGGGATGCAGAGGAGGAGTGGGAAGCAGAGGTCCCTGCAGAGGTGAGGGTAGGGCCATCGAGTGGAAGCCATTGATCCTTGAGGAACTAGAGACCCGCTTCTCTGTAGACAGGGCTCCGCCCAGCACACCTCTCTCCCCCACCCTCCCAGGCCTCCTCTCCCATCTTCTCCTCTCGAAAGCAGGCCCCCTCTCCTCTGCTCTCAATGCTGGAATCCTGAGTGGGTCTCCTTCCCTGACTGCTCGTCATGCATCCTCCTTCCTCCTGGGAACCGACCCTCCCTCCTTTACAGTGAGGAGCTAAAGCCACTCCTCTGAGCCTCTCCTGCACAGGCCACATGCGTGACATGAGCGAGATCCTGACTGCAGCGGGAGCCGGGCCTGCCGCTGGGTCTGAGTGTGCGGGGACTCAGGGGCCTGAGTTAGACAGAGCTTGTCGCCGAGGCTTGGTACAGCCCAGCAATTGGGGCCCATGGGCTTTGGGGAGCTGACTTGAGTGCAGGCAGCAGCTCAGTGTGTGTGTGGGGTCCCCTCCAAAGCCCAGGGCAATGTCCTAGGGCATGTGGCCTTGCTCCCAGGGGCATCTTCCCTCAAGAGACAGCCCCAAGGCCTTTGGGCCCTGGTGCTGAGAGCACCTCCTTCCAGCAGAGGCGACTCGTGGGATGGGCTGTGGGTGGTGAACCGGCAAGAGGTGCTTTTTCCCTTAGGGATTTTCATGAGGAGACCCCAGTGGTCTCTGTCTAGTTTGTTTAACTTCTCTCAGTCGCCATCTATAAAATGGGACTAAAAATACCAACTGACCTCACTGTGGGATGAAATGAGGGGAAGGTGCAGCCTCAAAATAATAGAGCTGCTCAATACCCAGACTGGTGTTCCTGTTCCACTGTCCCCCCACCCCCTCCATTAGACCCTGCCCTCCTCCAGGCACACCCTTTATTAGACCCTGTCCCCCCCGACTCCATTAGACCCTGTCCCCCCCCACTCCATTAGACCCTGTCCCCCCCCACATCATTAGACCCTGTCTCCCCCCAACCCCCCACTTCATTAGACCCTGTCCCTCCCCAAACCCCCACTCCATTAGACCCTGTCCCTCCCAAACCCCCACTCCATTAGACCCTGTCTCCCCCCAACCCCCCACTTCATTAGACCCTGTCCCTCCCCAAACCCCCACTCCATTAGACCCTGTCCCTCCCAAACCCCCACTCCATTAGACCCTGTCTCCCCCCAACCCCCCACTCCATTAGACCCTGTCCCTCCCCAAACCCCCACTCCATTAGACCTTGTCCCCCCCACTCCATTAGACCCTATCACTCCCCAACCCCCCCTCTCCATTAGACCCTGTCCCTCTCCAAACCCCCACTCCATTAGACCCTGTCTCCCCCCAACCCCCCCCCCCTCCATTAGACCCTGTCCTCCCCCACTCCATTAGACCCTATCACTCCCCAACCCCCCCTCTCCATTAGACCCTGTCCCTCTCCAAACCCCCACTCCATTAGACCCTGTCTCCCCCACTCCATTAGACCCTGTCCCTCCCCAACCCCCCCACTCCATTAGACCTGTCCCTCCCCAACCCCCCTCTCCATTAGACCCTGTCCCTCCCCAACCCCCCACTCCATTAGACCCTGTCCCTCCCCAACCCCCCTCTCCATTAGACCCTGTCCCTCTCCAAACCCCCACTCCATTAGACCCTGTCTCCCCCACTCCATTAGACCCTGTCCCTCCCCAAACCCCCACTCCATTAGACCCTGTCCCTCCCCAAACCCCCACTCCATTAGACCCTGTCCCTCCCCAAACCCCCCCTCCATTAGACCCTGCCCTCGTCCAGGCACACTCTTTATTAGACCCTGCCCCCCCTCCATTAGACCCTGGATCCCCCACTCCATTAGACCCTGTCCCTCCCCAACCCCCCCTCTCCATTAGACCCTGTCCCTCTCCAAACCCCCACTCCATTAGACCCTGTCCCTCCCCAAGCCCCTACTCCACTAGACCCTGTCCCTCCCCAAACCCCCACTCCATGAGATCTTGTCCCTCCCCAAACCCCCACTCCATTAGACCCTGTCTCCCCCACTCCATTAGACCCTGTCCCTCCCCAAACCCCCACTCCATTAGACCCTGTCCCTCCCCAAACCTCCACTCCATTAGACCCTGCCCCCCCCAGACACAACCTTCATTAGACCCTGTCCCTCCCCAAAACCACTCCATTAGACCCTGTCCCTCCCCAAACCCCCACTCCATTAGACCCTGTCCCTCCCCAAACCTCCACTCCATTAGACCCTGTCCCTCCCCAAACCCCAACTCCATTAGACCTTGTCCCCTCCACACCCTCCATTAGATCCTGTCCCTCCCCAAACCCCCACTCCATTAGACCCTGTCCCTCCCCAAACCCCCACTCCATTAGACCTTGTCCCCTCCCCAAACCCCCACTCCATTAGACCTTGTCCCCTCCACACCCTCCATTAGATCCTGTCCCTCCCCAAACCCCCACTCCATTAGACCTTGTCCCCTCCACACCCTCCATTAGATCCTGTCCCTCCCCAAACCTCCACTCCATTAGACCCTGTCCCTCCCCAAACCCCCACTCCATTAGACCCTGTCCCTCCCCAAACCCCCACTCTATTAGACCTTGTCCCTCCCCAAACCCCCACTCCATTAGACCCTGTCCCTCCCCAAACCCCCACTCCATTAGACCCTGTCCCTCCACACCCTCCATTAGACCTTGTCCCTCCCCAAACCCCCACTCCATTAGATCCTGTCCCTCCCCAAACCCCCACTCCATTAGACCTTGTCCCCTCCACACCCTCCATTAGATCCTGTCCCTCCCCAAACCCCCACTCCATTAGACCCTGTCCCTCCCCAAACCCCCACTCCATTAGACCTGTCCCTCCCCAAACCCCCACTCCATTAGATCCTGTCCCTCCCCAAACCCCCACTCCATTAGACCCTGTCCCTCCACACCCTCCATTAGACCTTGTCCCTCCCCAAACCCCCACTCCATTAGATCCTGTCCCTCCCCAAACCCCCACTCCATTAGACCTTGTCCCCTCCACACCCTCCATTAGATCCTGTCCCTCCCCAAACCCCCACTCCATTAGACCCTGTCCCTCCCCAAACCCCCACTCCATTAGACCTGTCCCTCCCCAAACCCCCACTCCATTAGATCCTGTCCCTCCCCAAACCCCCACTCCATTAGACCCTGTCCCTCCCCAAACCCCCACTCCATTAGACCTTGTCCCCTCCACACCCTCCATTAGATCCTGTCCCTCCCCAAACCCCCACTCCATTAGACCCTGTCCCTCCCAAACCCCCACTCCATTAGACCTTGTCCCCTCCACACCCTCCATTAGATTCTGTCCCTCCCCAAACCTCCACTCATTAGATCCTGTCCCTCCCCAAACCCCCACTCCATTAGACCCTGTCCCTCCCCAAACCCCCACTCCATTAGACCCTGTCCCTCCCCAAACCCCCACTCCATTAGACCCTGTCCCTCCCCAAACCCCCACTCCATTAGACCCTGTCCCTCCCCAAACCCCCACTCCATTAGACCCTGTCCCTCTCCAAACCTCCACTCCATTAGACCCTGTCCCTCCCCAAACCCCCACTCCATTAGACCTTGTCCCCTCCACACCCTCCATTAGAGCCTGTCCCTCCCCAAACCCCCACTCCATTAGACCCTGTCCCTCCCCAAACCTCCACTCCATTAGACCCTGTCCCTCCCCAAACCCCCACTCCATTAGACCCTGTCCCTCCCCAAACCCCCACTCCATTAGACCCTGTCCCTCCCCAAACCCCCACTCCATTAGACCCTGTCCCTCCCCAAACCCCCACTCCATTAGACCCTGTCCCTCCCCAAACCCCACTCCATTAGACCTTGTCCCCTCCACACCCTCCATTAGACCCTGTCCCTCCCCAAACCCCCATTCCATTAGACCCTGTCCCCTCCACACCCTCCATTAGACCCTGTCCCTCCCCAAACCCACTCCATTAGACCCTGTCCCTCCCCAAACCTCCACTCCATTAGATCCTATCTCCCCCCACTCCATTAGACCCTGTCCCTCCCCAAACCTCCACTCCATTAGACCCTGGCCCCCCCCAGACACACCCTTCATTGGACCCTGTCCACCCACACACACTCCATTAGACTCTTTCCCCCCTGGACACATCCTTCATTAGACCCTGCCCTCCCCGCCCCTGGCCCCCACCACACACACACACAATCCGTTGGCCCCTGTCCCATGTTGTGAACTGCTTTTCCCCAAATAGGATTTTGTTAAGTGGCAGGATAGTATTTCAAGATATGGCCCTGGCAGGTGTGGGTCAGTGGCTGAAGCATGGGCTCACGCACTGAAGGTTCTTGGGTTTAATTCCTGGTCAAGGGCATGTACCTGGGTTGCAGGTTGATCCCAGTCCTGGTTGAGATAGGTTCCGGAAGCAACCAATCTCCTCTCTCTCTCTCCCTATCTCCCTTTTTCCCTCTCTCCCCCTCTTTCTCCATCCTTTTTTCCATTCTCTCTAAAAACCAATAGAAAAAATATCCTCAGGTGAGGATAAACAAACAAACAAACAAAAAAATCAAGGTATTTATATTTCCGGCTCCATTTTATCTTCCAGTGTTTCCCTCCGTTGCCTCTCAGCCCTGAGGTGCTCTGAGGAGCAAGTGGAGGTTTGGGGGTCTGATGCCTCACCTTGGCCTGGAGCCCCCTGATCACCTGCTTCACCTGACCGAGGGTACAGCTGGGACCCCTCGGCTCTCTCCCTGCGGTCCTGACAGGGGGCAGGTGGCAGGGAGCAAGCCTGCAGGAGTGAGGGGTCTCCGGGGCCCTGGCATGAAGGGTGCCGGCAGCCAAGGACCCGCCCCTCTCCAGACTGCCCGCGCCCACAGAACTCGGTCTCCGCCTGAGCCTGGGGCACCGGCCTCACTGAGGGGCTGTTCCACCTCAGAGGAGAATGGGAGAATAAGTTCCGTTTCAGTTCTTGGATATTTCAGTTTGAATCTGGACACTTCAAACACTGTTCCTGACCACGTTCTTTCTCATCAAAGGGCCTTGAGGTCCCCTGACTGTCTCCCCATTGAAGTCCATGTGCATCTGGGTGTCTAAGTCTCACCAAGCCCGCCCAGCCCAGCCCGTCTGCCAGCTGCCCCGCCTTCTCTCCCCCCTCCCCCAAGCTGGCTGAGCCCTGCTGGTGTGCTCACCACCCACTAGGTCTCCGCGTGATGGCCCCCGGCCACCTCAGCCTGTTCCCACGCCCACTTCCTCCCCTTCCTGAAGTTCCTCGTGGCTGATGGCCCCACAGACTGATGGCCGTCAGAGGACAGACACTGGGAGCCATGCTTGTCCTCCTCTCCTGCCATCTACACTTTTGCCCCCAGAGCCCCCGCCAGGCCCACACGCCGAGCTCTCTCCTCTCCATCCCCATCCCCAGCGCTTCAGTTCTGGCCTCATTGTCTTTTATTCTGACCACAGCTCTGCCCGTTCCCTTCCGTCCCCCTTCCTTCTCCCCCCACCCCCCCCACCCCCCACACACATATCCTCACTCAAGCAAGGAGGAGGGTCTGGGTTTGGCCCTGGAAACAGGAAGTCCTCTTTCTGCTCCTTACTGCTCCAGTGACCTTGGGCAAGTTCTTACTCTCTCTGGAGAGGATAAAGGTTATTGTGAGGTTGAGCTTTATAAACCCCAGATGCAGATGCGGGGTGTCCTTAGCCCTGAACCCTGCCTGTCTGCCAGGCCTCTGGGTGAAGCTCAAACCACACGCTGTCCTCCTAGGCCTCCGTGGCCTGGTCTCCACTGTCTGACCCCTATATTCCATCCTCTTCCCCTGCCCTGTCCCCTGTGCTTTCTAAGGGTCCTGCCCCGCTGAGCCCGTGCCCTGGCTCCCTGTCACTCCGAGCCCCATCCACCACACCTCCGCTGCCTCACACCCCTCGCTGCCACACTCGTCACACCGCCTCGACCTTTCTTTATGTGTCTGAGTCGCAGACGGTGTCTTATTAATCTTTTGGGCCTGTCCCCTGCTTTCCCTAAGCTTGGGTTAAGCCCCTGAGCCTTTACAAAAGAGCTACACTAGCACCTGCTTTCACTCACCAAAAGAAATGCAAAGAGGGTTTTCACTTTTACAGACAGAAGGTGAAACAGTGCTCAGCCTTAGTTCTGCGGTGCGCCATTCCGTACAGACGTGTTCGAACCCCTAACCCCGAAGTGTCCTACCCCAGCTCCTTCCCAGATCCATGCTCAGCATCTCCACATCCAGCTGCCCCGCCCACACTGGGGGACCATCTGTGCTTCATCTTAGCTTATTCCCTGTACCTGTTAGTGAGATGTGTCTCAAAGAACCAGAAAAACCTGAAAGAGCTTGTAAGGGTGATATGCATAGTGTAAAACTGGCTGTAACTAGGGTATTTGGTATATTTAGTTGTGTTTTAGGTCCAGAATGTTCAAAAATTATTCCACATAAATAAACGAGGGGCCCTGTGCACAAATTTGTGTACCCTGAAAGGGACTGTGTGCTGTGAGGCTGTGGTGGGCACAGGGGCAGGTCTCCACCCATCCTCCGGGCTCCGCCCCCCCCAGCCCCTCTCACCATGGCCCATGATGGCAGCCCCACTCCAACTGCCACAGCTCCCGTACACTGACTGGCCCGCTCTCACCCACTGACGGCTCGGAGTGGTCAGGGCTGGTGCCAGCAGTGGGTGTGAGTGGAGCCAGTGCCATCAGCAGATGCAACTGATAGCTGCTGCCCCAATCGCCCCTCAGGAGCAGGGGGAGATAGAGAAGCCTTGAGGTGTGATCAGGTCTGGAAGCAGGTGCGAGCACCCAGGGGGACCAAAAAATTTTCAGTAGCTGCCAGAGGCTTGCCCAGATGACAGTGACTGATGCCTCACCTTGGCCTGGTGCCCCCTGATCACCTGCTCCACCATCCCACTGCTGCCAGTTCCTGCCATGTTCCATGCTCTGCTGCCTACTGCTGACGCCTGCCATGTTTTCTGCTTTTGTGAGTGTATTTCTGCATTTCTCCACCTGTAAGGTTATACCAATCTTTCAAATCAAGTCCCAGCATCCTCAGAAAGCTGCCCGAGACGACTCAAGCCCATTCCTCTTGCCCTGCTAACACCAAGCTGGCTTACACAGATCACATTCTGCTCTGTCCTGGGCCTAATCTCCTACAGATGCCACCACCTCCTTATTGAAGGCACGCTCCCTGCACGCAGGCACGTAGCTCCCCACTCCCTGTCCTTTCTGACTGTCAGCGCAGTGGGTGCTCAGTGTCTATTCAATATTGAAAGTGTGCGAGGATGAACAATGGGACTACAACAAAATCAAAACCTTCTGCACAGCAAAGAAACCATCGACAAAACGAAAGGGAGCCCACTGGGTGGGAGAACATATTTTGCAATGATACGTCTGATAAAGGTTAATATCCCAAAAATATAAGGAACTCATATAACTTAATGAAAGGAAGACAAACAATCCAGTTAAAAAATGGGCAGACCTGGCTGGCAGGGCTCGGTGGTTGTGTGTTGACCTATGAACCAGGAGGTCACAGTTTGAGTGCTGGTCAGGTCCAGGTTGTGGGCTCGATTCCCACTGGAGAGCGTGCAGGAGGCAGCCAATCAATGATTTTCTCTCAGCATTGATGCTTTCACCTCTCTCTCCCTCTCCATCCCTCTCTGAAAGCAATAAAAATATACATTTTTAAAAAATGGGCAAAGGACCTAAATAGACACTTTTCCAAAGTGGACATACAGATGGCCAAGAGGCGAAAAAATGCTCAGAGTCACTATCATCAGAGAGATGCAAATTAAAATGACAGTAAGGTATCACCTCACACCTACCAGAATGGCTACCATCAACAGGTCAACAAACGACAAGTGCTGGTGAGGATGTGGAGAAAAGGGAAACTGCTAGTGGGAATGCAGACTGGTGCAGCCACTGCGGAGACCAGTGTGGAGTTTCCTCAAAAAATTAAATATGGAACTCCCATTTGACTCTGTAATCCCACTTCCAGGACTATATCCTAGGAAACCCGAAACACCAATCAGAAAGAATGGATGCATCCCTGTGTTCACAGCAGCACAAGTTATAACAGCTAAGCTCTGGAAACAGCCCAAGTGCCCATCAGTAGATGAGTGGATAAAACAGCTGTGGTACATTTACACCATGGAATACTGTGCAGCAATAAAAAGAAGCATCTCTTACTCTTTGAGACAGCATGAAGGGACCTGAAAAGTATTATGCTAAGCGAAATAAGCCAGTCAGAGAAAGACAAGTTACCACTCATATGTGGAATCTAGTGAACAAAATAAACTGATGAACAAAATAGATCCATAGACATAAAAGCATGTAACAGATGTTGAATTTCAGCAGGAAGGCGGGGGTGAGTGGGAGGGTGGGTGGGAAGAAATCAACTGAAGAACTTGTATGCATAGCTGAAGAACCCATGGACACAGACAACAGGGTGGTGAAGGCCTAGGTTGGGGGGCAGGGGTAGGCTAGAAGGGGTCAATCGGGGGAAAAGCGGACATATGTAATACTTCCAATAATTAAGATTTTTTAAAAAGAATGAACAAATGAATTGAGGTCTCCCTTGTCTTAACTTACAGTGGTGACTTGTTTTGTCCACTGTGGGTCATACCTACATATAATTTTGTTTTTTTATCTAATGTTATTTTCTCTTCAAGAAATTGTAAGCCCCAGAGACAAGGCTTCCTTTTTAAATTTTTATTTATTTATTATTATTTGTTTAAACTATAGTTTTATTGATTTCAGAGAGGGAGAGAAACATCAATGATGAGAGAGAATCATTGATTGGCTGCCTCCTGCACGCCCCCTACTTTAGATCAAGCCCGCAACGGGGGCCTGTGCCCTGACCAGGAATCGAACAGTGGCCTCTTGGTGCAGGGAGATGCTCAATCCCCTGAGCCACACTGGTCGGCAAGGCTGCCCTTTGAGGTGTTTCTGTTCCCAGGGCCCTGAATGCCGTGCTGGGAAGAAACAGTGCCAGTTTTGTGCATGCTGAGGATTGAACCAGCCCCGTGACGAGTGATGGGGTAAACGTGCTGACAGAAGGATTACAGGAAGGTCTGCCGAGTCTGCTGCTCAAGGCCTGGGTTCCTCCTGTCCTCTCTCCTGCAGGGCTGTGCCTCTAGCCTCAGCCAAACATCTGGGCAGCTCAGTTCCCGCTGCTCCCCACTTGTTCACTGCAAGAGCAGGCTCCTGGGGGCCTCCCTGACCTTCTCCTTTTCCAGGTTGACCCTGAATGTGAACCTTTGGCCTTGTCGTCAGCCTGCAGTCCTGGTGATAGCAGAATGGTTTTCTTTCTTTTAAGTTTATCTTTATCGTTAGAAGTCTTACAAATGTACTTTTCTTCCCTATAGGTCCCATCTAGCCCACACCCACCACCCACCACATACCCCAAGCCTTCACTACACTATTGTCTGTGTCAGAATGATTTCTTATAACAAAAGCAGCAATCACAACAATGATTAATAGCTCACAGTTAGTGAAAGCTTGCGGTGCAGCAGGTGATGCACTGACTGCTTAATTTTATATTTTACAATATTTAATAATATATCTGTTATATCTATAATAATAAAAGTATAAAATGCGAATGAGACCAGACAATCTTCCCGACGACCTTCTGGATGAAGCTGCGGCTGTGAGGGCAGAGGCAGAGGCAGCTGCCTGGCTGTGAGGGCCAAGCCCCTTGCACGAATTTCAGGCATCGAGCCTCTAATTTCATTACAAGAAAGTTGAGTAGTTCAGGGGCATTCAGAATCAAACCAAAATGCTGAGTATTAGTTCCCGGATTTTATCAATTAATCTCATAACACTAATAATGGCTAACAAATATATAGCCAGACCAATTGTAGACATTTCACACATGTTACCTTCTTCCAGCTGCCCCACGGCCTGCTGAGGGCGACGTCCTGTTATGTCCATTTCACAGAGGAGGAGACCGAGGCACAGGGAGGCAAGGGAGGCACAGGGGCGGCCCTGGCCCACTCCTCCCCTGGACGGCCCACACGCTCCCCCGCCCGCCCTGCCTGGTGTGCCGGTGGCAGAGTGGGGCGTGGCCATGTCTGGGTCCACACTGAGGCAGCCTGGCTCAGCGGCCATGCTCGCGGTCACCCAGCGTTGTTGCTTCTGGAGTGTTGCCCAAGTCATGCCCGTTGCATGGGTCACGTATCTGTTCAGCAGATATGTTTGCAGGTGGTCTGCGAGGCATGGGGGCAGGACAGTGGATGAGGCCCGTCCCTGTCCTCATGGCGCTTCCACTCCAGAGAGGAAACCGAGGCTAGAAAGTGCTTGTCAGGCGAGGGCTATTCAGCCTGGTCAGAGCCGTCCCAGCACGGGGTCTGCCTGCAGGGCCATGGTTCTCCGCCCTGGCCCACCTCTCCCCTGGGTGGCCCTGGCCCACAGGCTCCCCTGGGCGGCCCTGGCTCACACATTCCCCATGCCAAAGGCCCTGAAGGCCATAAGGGTTCCTGGCAGTGGCAGTCCATGTGACACTGAATGACCACAGCAATGACTGTCACCTTTCCTTTCCCACCATCCTCTCCCTCCTCCTTCTGATCATTGCTTCCCTGCACCTTTAAGTGCCAAGGGTGGGATTTACCTTGAGGGGGCTCCCAGGGCCAGGGAGATGCCAAGAATAAGGTCCCCCACTGGCTCAGGGTGTGACTTAACTGGTCCTTAAACCGCCTGAACTTTTGTAAATATCAGCAGAAACACTACCCAGTAACCCTCCTCTCTCCAGTCCCCTGACAGTCCTCCCACCACCTCCTCCCCCAGTGCAGACCTTCCGTCCTCACCAGGGAAGTGCTGCAGCCTCAGCCTTCCACACTGTCCACTCTGGTCCAGTCAGGCTGGGGCCGTGGGGATGGTGGGCATCCCTGGGCATCTCTCCTTTCACCGGCTCAATCCCTCTGCCTGGATGGTTCTTAAATGCATAGGCCTGGGAGACCCCCTTCCAGTTTTTATTGTCACGCTTCACTCCGAGGCACAAAACTGAGCTCTGCGTGCAGAAGCAACAGGCCCACTGCCAGGGCCAGAGCTGGCTGGGCTGGGGCCCTGCGAGCCGCTTCCTGGGGGACCCTGTGGGTGCGTGGCTGTCTCAGCCTGAGCAGGCTCCGTCCAGGGATGGGGTCCTGGAAGGTCTAGCCGCTCACCCCAGTGCCTTAGCACTTAAGGTGGGGACTTAGGGAGGAAGGCAGGGACAGGAGCCCACACAGGCGTGGTAGGCAGACCAGGCCCAGCTTTCTCCGTCTCCCCACCCTGGGCCTGGGCATCTTCTACCCTGTCATCTTCCTCAGGCATCTGGGCAGAGAGGAGGCACAGCTGGGCTGCTGCGCCCTCAGGGTCCACAGCACAGGACATGGGACCACCCTCCCTCCGGCCACAGGGAGGTCAGTGAAGACCCCTAGTGGCTGGAGGCAAAGCCCCAGAGGACTGACAGAAGAGGCAGCTGGTCAGAGGCCGGAGAGGTATGGAGGCTGCACCCCATCACTGTGTCACCTGGCACAAGCCCCTCCTGTCTCGGGATCGGCTAATTATCCGGGCTCTGGAGGTGAAGCATCCCAGGCCACACTCTTGACCTTGGTCCAGAGTCTCTCCAGGATGAGGGCTTGTGTGCAGGGCGTTCGTTGGGGAAGTGATGCTAAGGAAGAGGTTTTGGGGGTGTGGAGTCCATGGGATGGAAATAGGCTATCAAGAGAAGCCAGTCCTCAACTGACCCATTTATCTGATCATCCCTGGGCAGCCAGAGTCAGTCCTACTGAGGACCCACAAGAAGCCAGTGGGGTGCACGCAGCCCCGCAGCCCGCAGGATGGGAGGCGGAGGGCAGGGCGCCCGGGTCTGCGCCCTTTGACCAAGCATTGCCTGGTGGGCATTAAGGTCCAGGTCACATGGTAGCAGCATGGCGAGTAGGTCCTTACAGGTGAGGGGTGGGCTCGGCGCACAGAAACGCCCAGGCTGCCTGATGCCCTTGCCCACAGCTGGCTGCCCGTGGCAGTGGCTGCAATAGGAAGGTAGACCCCGAGAACGGAGGCGATTTAGAAGCAGACACCTCTTCCCACTCCCCGCTGCCCTCCCATTCGGGTCCAATGATCCTGCAAATTCAGTCCAGCCCTCCCTCAGGAAGCTTCCCCGCAGGAGCCCTGGTTACAGCCAACTCCCGGTTCTCCAGGAGCAGTTCACCGTCAGGCTCGGCTGCGCTCCCTGGGCGATGCCTGCGGGCAGAGCTCGGCCTCCTCCCTGCCTGGAGGTGGGTCGGTGGCCAGGGACTGAAGGAGTGACGGTGTGGGTGACGAGAGCTCTGCAGGTCCCCAGCGTTGGTTTGAAAGCATCTGCTCTCGGTGGGCACCGGGGGCTGACCTGTAGAGATGAGGAGGCGACCTCGGGTGAAAGCTGTGTTTGGGGCCTGGATTTGACGTTTGACCCGTGCAACCGTGACGCTCTCCTGCCCCTCAGTCACGTCATCCCGAGCAGAACACGGACCCTGTGACCCGAATGTGTGCGAGACGGGAGCCCGAGCCAGTCCTTTCAGCCCGTGCCCGCCCTCGCACGCAGCCTGGATCACCCCTCTTCCTAAAGCCTTTGGGGGTAGACCCACTCATGTCACTGCATACTGACCCAGAGCCTTCTGTGGGGGATTCCTCTGACTCTAACCATTCTCTGGGGAAAAATTAAAAGACTGTCTTCACCAGGCTGCTGAAATTAGAGTTGGTGATGGGTTTGTCTACCCCATTCCAATTCTTTTGCCCATTTCTATCCGGTCAGGGGAGTGGCCTGTATCAGAAACTAAGATGGCCACTTCTGAGACAACAGTAAGTGGTCTGGTGAGACTTGAACCAATGACCTTGACCTCAATGGCACAGTGCTTTATCTGACGTGGGCTAGCCCACCACGACTCCCTGTTATCCACACCGAGGAAGGGAGCACGGGACATAAAAGTAGAAGCCATTGGTGACTCAATGCAGCCACCAGCTATGAGGGCATGTTCCACACAGGATTGTGCTCCGGAAACCCAGCCTGTTTGACATAAGAAATCTTGGGTTTAATCGTGGCTCTGCCACTGAATAGCGCTATGACCTTAGGTGAGTCCTTTGACCTCTAGAGGTCTGAGTTTCCACCTGGCTGAAGGGGGAACAATAATTCTTTGCTCACTGGGATTTTTGTGATGATCAAACGAGATGTTATACGTGAAAGCATTTTTAAACAGTGGAGTGTGCAGTGCCATGAGTTTTTATGTAACGATGAACAAGCCTACCTTTAAGGCTATTAACGTGTAGCTGAGTCTGATGGGCTGAATTTCTTCGGGACAGAAAATGTCCTTGAGGCACAAAACCAGGGCTCCAGCCACTTGCAGAAAGGATCGTTGTGTGGGAACCACCCATTCTCACCACCGGTTCTCATCACAGGGTTCTCTCCTTCCCAGCGAGGCCACCTGCAGGGCAGCAGCCACGTGCTAGGTGAAGGCCCGGGCCAGGGAAACATAGGCCAGCTGGCAGCGCTGACAGCCGTGCTGGGGAGACCCCAAAGAGATCTGTAGGTGTTCGGAGAAAATAATTTCAATACGAAGTGCAGGCCTGGCCCCCGTGGCTCAGTCGATCCAGAACCAGGAGGTCATGGTTTGAATCCCAGTCAGGGCACATGACTGGATTGTAGGATCCCAGGTACGGGGCGTGCAGGAGGCAGCTGATTAGTGATTCTCTCTCATTACTGGCATTTCTCTCTCACTCACTCTCCCTTCCTCTCTGAAATCAATAAAAATATATCTAAAAAACAAATAAAATGTGACCACAATTGCCAAGATGACTGAAGCCTTCTCCCCATTGTTCTATCTGATTTGAGAAGGCCTGTGAATTTTGGCCAGGGACCAATCCGACCTTTTACAACTGATGACGGGGTGGAGATGTTAACAGTCCTGCACATGTTTGGCCAGGACTTAGCAAAACGCACTAAGCGAGAGGTAAGAGCTACTCAAGTTTGGGGAAACTGCGAAGTGGTTAGTGTTCAGGGCACATTGGGAAAAAATGGAGAGCTTTGAGAAAATCAAGAATGGGAAGATTAGGGGATTCCATTCACCAGAAAAATCATTAAGCGAGGAGCACACGGGAAAGAGGTGAATGAAAGCATCATTCATTTACTCTGACGGGCGCTGTGGCGATGTGGCAGGTGTGTTCCGCTGCTGGGGCGAGGAGCAGCGTCACCACCTGGAGGGGGGCCATCTGCCGCCTTAAGGACTCACAGCTGCACCCTCTCCTGGAGCCCCGGGTGGGAAACACTGTCCTCCGGGATGCCTGGGAGACTGTGCCCGTCCCGCACACTCTAGGGGGGCAGCCTGAAGCCAGAGACCAACTGTTGGGTGTGGGGTGGTGAGAGCACAGTCCCTGGTCTCAAAGTGTAAAAGTCTGGGTGCCATCAACACCCAGAGCTCCCTGGAGGCGGGCCCGCAGTGGTCGCCCCTGCCCGGTTCTGCTCCTCTCAGTCCTGCAGGACTCACCCCGGAGCACCCCCAACAAAACACCTGCTTAGGAAGCCTTGTTCCAGACTCTGCTTCTGAGGATCCCAGGTCGCAGCAAGTGCAATGCTGACTGGATTGGCGGCAGCCTCCACTCTCCTGAGCTATTTCTGGCGAATGAATAAGTAAAGCACCAACAAATGACAGGTGTCTGCTGTGAGTGACAGCGGCAGAGGTGGGGGCACACGGAGTCCAGGGCGCAGGAGGCCTCCCCAAGGGCGTCTCAGCATTGAGCCTCTCTGGGCAGAGAGCTGGGGGTGACCAGGCTGGCTGGGGAGGGACAGGCAGAGTTTGCCAGCAGAGGAAAGAGGCGTTGAGAGGTAGCATGACAGACACAGTAAGGCACGGTCTCCAAACTGCAAGTGACTCCGTGGGACTGCAGCCACGGGTGCCAGTGGCCAGAAGAGAGACGGGCCCACGAGAGTGTCCAGGGTCTGAAGGGCCTAGTGAGCTGTCACCAGCTGGTACTGTGTCCTGGGCAAGGAACACAGTGGAGGGCTTTAAGCACAGGTTACCTGGTAAGACTTCTATTTTAAAACAAGTTCCTGGGTTGCACGATGAGCAAAGGATTTAAAGGGCCAGGCTGAGGGTAGAGAAGCAGACCCCATCACCACTTTAGTTTTCATGTAATGTTAGGACTCAGCTTTGTACTAAGAGGGTTACACTTACCTGGGGCTCAGGGAACTCAGTCCGTGGGCAGAGCAGGCAATTAGAACACAATGGAGCTATTTGAACTGAAGCTGGGGGCGGACCCAGGGCGGGAGGGGCTGAGGATGGGACCACGGGACTCCAAGGTCAGAACTAACAGTGCCCTAGTCACCGTGCAGGTGGGGCAGGGAGGGAAGGGTAGACCAGCTGGGAAGGGCTTCGATACCCTGAACTCAGAGACTAGCAGCTCACTGAGCCGCCTAGCTGTAGGAGGAGGTCTCCTGCCCGCGCTCCATGCCTCTCAGACTGTGATATGGGGATGCCTCAGAGTTCGGAGGGACCCCTGGAAGTAGAGGCCACCACAGTGTGGGGAGCTGACACCAAGCAGATACCCCACCAAACAGAGGGTCGTTTTGGCAAATAGGGTCTGTGTGCAAATTTTCTTTTGAATAAACAGGAAGGAAGGAAGGAAGAAAGGAAGGAAGGAAGGAAGGAAGGAAGGAAGGAAGGAAGGAAGGAAGGAAGGGAGAGAGGGATCGAGGGAGGGAGGGAGGGAGGGAGGGAGGGAGGGAGGAAGGGAGGGAAACAGGAAGGGAGGGAAACAGGAAGGAAGGATTCCACTTAGGTCAATGCGGAGATAAGGAGTCTGAGGCCCAGAGAGGTTAAGTAACTTGCATAAGATCCCACAGCTAATCAGGGATAAGGCTGGGCCTAGCATCTGGATCTTTGATTCTCAGGCCAGCATTTTCTTGCTACATCTGAGACTTTATTCTTCTGATTTGCTTCATCCACATTCGATTGTGACTTTGTATTTTTCTGAACTGCAGTAAAAGCGATGTGTCTAGAAGGTTTTTGAACAGCATTGGTTCCTTATAACGCTGACGAGATGCATAGGGACGTAGTTCTGGATCTGTCGGGCAGCCCGAGGTAAGCTCGGCTTTGTTACGTGCCGCTTGCTTAGCCGCAGGTCCTCTCCGGTTGCCGAGTGACTGTCCGATAGCAGGTCAGGAGGACACGTGGGGGGACAGTGAGGGGCAGCAGTCAGGTCAGCGGCAGGTGGGCTTTCATGAGGGAAGACCGTTCACAGTCACAACCCCTGTACTCGGCGCCAGGGCAGCTGCTAAGAGTTAACGTGGGAGGAAGTCCTTTTTCACGGGGACTCGGCTTCCCTCGCCTTTCACCAGAGTTGAACTGGGTTTAAACAACCACCAGGACCTCAATGGCATAAAAGCTCCCGCGTGGCCTCTGTTAAAATTCTCCAAAAAAGGTAGGATCGGGGTTCTTGTACAGATTCTCAATGAACCGCTAGAGTACTAGTATAGAGATCTGACTTCCTTCAGCCAGCGAGAGAACCAGGCAGATGTTATACCTGACCCTACTGCTAATCCAAAAGAGGAATATTTAAGTGAATGTGCAGAAAGAGGCAACACTGGCTCTTCCACAGGGGGCATGAGTCATCCCAATTCTACCAGAAGGGACAGGATTTGCATGTCTACAGACAAAAAGCATTTTGAAATGCTGTCAGTTATCTACGATTCACCAGCAGTAAAGCAGCACCCACAACATCAAAGTCAGATATCACAAAAGGTGTGCTATGGGTGCAGTTTCTGATTTGACGCACAACTTTTTCCCTTATATATTGATAACTTGGGGGTATTTTTCACTTTGTTTTGTAGTAATTTATTTTTATTGTGTTCTGCAATGATAGGTGACCCCTAACCAGCACTGATGGGTGACCTCCTAACCAGCCCTGATGTGTAACCCCCTAACCAGCCCTGATGTGTAACCCCCTAACCAGCACTGATGGGTGACCCCCCTAACCAGCCCTGATGTGTAACCTCCTAACCAGCACTGATGTGTAACCCCCTAACCAGCACTGATGGTGACCCCTAACCAGCACTGATGGGTGACCCCTAACCAGCACTGATGTGTAACCCCCTAACCAGCACTGATGGGTGACCCCCAACCAGCACTGATGGTGACCCCTAACCAGCACTGATGTGTAACCCCCTAACCAGCACTGATAGGTGACCCCTAACCAGCACTGATGGGTAACCCCTAACCAGCACTGATGGTGACCCCTAACCAGCACTGATGGGTGACCCCTAACCAGCACTGATGTGTAACCCCCTAACCAGCACTGATGGGTAACCCCTAACCAGCACTGATGGTGACCCCTAACCAGCACTGATGGTGACCCCTAACCAGCACTGATGGTGACCCCTAACCAGCACTGATGGGTGACCTGTAACCAGCACTGATGTGTAACCCCCTAACCAGCACTGTTGGGTGACCCCTAACCAGCACTGATGGTGACCCCTAACCAGCACTGATGGTGACCCCTAACCAGCACTGATGGTGACCCCTAACCAGCACTGATGGTGACCCCTAACCAGCACTGATGGTGACCCCTAACCAGCACTGATGGGTGACCTGTAACCAGCACTGATGGTGACCCCTAACCAGCACTGATGGGTGACCCCTAACCAGCACTGATGGGTGACCTGTAACCAGCACTGATGTGTAACCCCCTAACCAGCACTGATGGTGACCCCTAACCAGCACTGATGGGTGACCCTTAACCAGCACTGATGGGTAACCCCTAACCAGGACTGATGGTGACCCCTAACCAGCACTGATGGTAACCCCTAACCAGCACTGATGGGTGACCTGTAACCAGCACTGATGGGTGACCCCTAACCAGCACTGATGGTGACCCCTAACCAGCACTGATGGTGACCCCTAACCAGCACTGATGGTGACCCCTAACCAGCACTGATGGTGACCCCTAACCAGCACTGATGGGTGACCCCTAACCAGCACTGATGGGTGACCCCTAACCAGCACTGATGGGTAACCCCTAACCAGCACTGATGGTGACCTGTAACCAGCACTGATGTGTAACCCCCTAACCAGCACTGATGGGTGACCCCTAACCAGCACTGATGGTGACCCCTAACCAGCACTGATGGTGACCCCTAACCAGCACTGATGGGTAACCCCTAACCAGCACTGATGGGTGACCCCTAACCAGCACTGATGGTGACCCCTAACCAGCACTGATGGTGACCCCTAACCAGCACTGATGGGTGACCCCTAACCAGCACTGATGGTGACCCCTAACCAGCACTGATGGGTGACCCCTAACCAGCACTGATGGTAACCCCTAACCAGCACTGATGGGTGACCCCTAACCAGCACTGATGGTGACCCCTAACCAGCACTGATGGTGACCCCTAACCAGCACTGATGGTAACCCCTAACCAGCACTGATGGGTGACCCCTAACCAGCACTGATGGTGACCCCTAACCAGCACTGATGGTGACCCCTAACCAGTACTGATGGGTGACCCCTAACCAGCACTGATGGTGACCCCTAACCAGCACTGATGGGTGACCTGTAACCAGCACTGATGGTGACCCCTAACCAGCACTGATGGGTGACCCCTAACCAGCACTGATGGTGACCCCTAACCAGCACTGATGTGTAACCCCTAACCAGCACTGATGGTGACCCCTAACCAGCACTGATGGGTGACCCGTAACCAGCACTGATGGTGACCCCTAACCAGCACTGATGGGTAACCCCTAACCAGCACTGATGGGTGACCCCTAACCAGCACTGATGGTGACCCCTAACCAGCACTGATGGTGACCCCTAACCAGCACTGATGGGTGACCTGTAACCAGCACTGATGTGTAACCCCCTAACCAGCACTGATGGTGACCCCTAACCAGCACTGATGGGTGACCTGTAACCAGCACTGATGGTGACCCCTAACCAGCACTGATGGTGACCCCTAACCAGCACTGATGGGTGACCCCTAACCAGCACTGATGGTGACCCCTAACCAGCACTGATGGGTAACCCCTAACCAGCACTGATGGGTGACCCCTAACCAGCACTGATGGGTGACCCCTAACCAGCACTGATGGTGACCCCTAACCAGCACTGATGGGTAACCCCTAACCAGCACTGATGGGTGACCCCTAACCAGCACTGATGGTGACCCCTAACCAGCACTGATGGTGACCCCTAACCAGCACTGATGGGTGACCTGTAACCAGCACTGATGGGTAACCCCTAACCAGCACTGATGGGTGACCCCTAACCAGCACTGATGGTGACCCCTAACCAGCACTGATGGTGACCCCTAACCAGCACTGATGGGTGACCCCTAACCAGCACTGATGGTGACCCCTAACCAGCACTGATGGTGACCCCTAACCAGCACTGATGGGTGACCTGTAACCAGCACTGATGGTGACCCCTAACCAGCACTGATGGGTGACCTGTAACCAGCACTGATGGTGACCCCTAACCAGCACTGATGGGTGACCCCTAACCAGCACTGATGGTGACCCCTAACCAGCACTGATGGGTGACCCCTAACCAGCACTGATGGTGACCCCTAACCAGCACTGATGGTGACCCCTAACCAGCACTGATGGGTGACCCCTAACCAGCACTGATGGTGACCCCTAACCAGCACTGATGGGTGACCTGTAACCAGCACTGATGGGTGTACCTGTAACCAGCACTGATGGTGACCCCTAACCAGCACTGATGGGTGACCCCTAACCAGCACTGATGGGTGACCCCTAACCAGCACTGATGGTGACCCCTAACCAGCACTGATGGGTGACCCCTAACCAGCACTGATGGTGACCCCTAACCAGCACTGATGGGTGACCCCTAACCAGCACTGATGGGTGACCCCTAACCAGCACTGATGGTGACCCCTAACCAGCACTGATGGTGACCCCTAACCAGCACTGATGGTGACCCCTAACCAGCACTAATGGGTGACCTGTAACCAGCACTGATGGTGACCCCTAACCAGCACTGATGGGTGACCTGTAACCAGCACTGATGGTGACCCCTAACCAGCACTGATGGGTGACCCCTAACCAGCACTGATGGTGACCCCTAACCAGCACTGATGTGTTACCCCTAACCAGCACTGATGGTGACCCCTAACCAGCACTGATTGGTGACCTGTAACCAGCACTGATGGTGACCCCTAACCAGCACTGATGGGTGACCTGTAACCAGCACTGATGGTGACCCCTAACCAGTACTGATGGGTGACCCCTAACCAGCACTGATGGTGACCCCTAACCAGCACTGATGTGTAACCCCTAACCAGCACTGATGGTGACCCCTAACCAGCACTGATGGGTGACCCCTAACCAGCACTGATGTGTAACCCCCTAACCAGCACTGATGGGTGACCCCTAACCAGCACTGATGGGTGACCCGTAACCAGCACTGATGGTGACCCCTAACCAGCACTGATGGGTGACCCCTAACCAGCACTGATGGGTGACCTGTAACCAGCACTGATGGGTGACCCCTAACCAGCACTGATGGGTGACCCCTAACCAGCACTGATGGATGACCCCCTAACCAGTCCTGATGTGTAACCCCCTAACCAGCACTGATGGGTGACCTGTAACCAGCACTGATGGTGACCCCTAACCAGCACTGATGGGTGACCCCTAACCAGCACTGATGGGTGACCCATAACCAGCACTGATGGGTGACCTGTAACCAGCACTGATGGGTGACCTGTAACCATCACTGATGGGTGACCTGTAACCAGCACTGATGGGTGACCTGTAACCAGCACTGATAGGTGACCCCTAACCAGCACTGATGGGTGACCCCTAACCAGCACTGATGGATGACCCCCTAACCAGTCCTGATGTGTAACCCCCTAACCAGCACTGATGGGTGACCTGTAACCAGCACTGATGGGTGACCCCTAACCAGCACTGATGGGTGACCTGTAACCAGCACTGATGGTGACCCCTAACCAGCACTGATGGTGACCCCTAACCAGCACTGATGGGTGACCTGTAACCAGTACTGATGGGTGACCCCCTAACCAGCACTGATGGGTGACCCCTAACCAGCACTGATGGTGACCCCTAACCAGCACTGATGTGTAACCCCCTAACCAGCACTGATGGGTGACCTGTAACCAGCACTGATGGTGACCTGTAACCAGCACTGATGGGTGACCCCTAACCAGCACTGATGGGTGACCCCTAACCAGCACTGATGGGTGACCCCTAACCAGCACTGATGGGTGACCTGTAACCAGCACTGATGGGTGACCTGTAACCAGCACTGATGGGTGACCTGTAACCAGCACTGATGGGTGACCTGTAACCAGCACTGTTGGGTGACCCCTATCCACATCGCTCCAATTCAGGAGACCCTTTGCCTTCGGGAAGTTTACTACTTGAGATTTTTGCAAGTCTTCCAACTCTGAGTTAAAACAATAGTTCATGCCACCTCCCGGAAAATGCCGTAAAGCCTCATTTCAAAAGGACGATGAGAAACCCGATGGGACGTAGATCAGTGAAACAGTACTGAATACAGGCAGGAGGCATGGACAGTTTCCCCCCAAAGCTGACAGCCACTGCCCACCTAAGTTATTCTCCTGAAAAAACTGCAAATTAAGCCACATCCTGTGCCTTAAGGACTGCTCATTAATAGTCATAACTGGTTACGCCAAATCCTTCAATGCTGAACTTGTTCTTAGACCTCTACTCCACATGCTTTCATTCATTTGACATAATACCCAGATTTTTGGATGTTTAGATTTCCTAGGCTGGCCCATGTTTCCCACACACAGATGGAATGTATAGACAGTGCCCATTGCCAGAATTGCCTAACGGTAAGCACTCCAAAAATGCTAACTCTAACCTCGTATGTATTATACCTTTACAATCTAGATTGTTCAAGTTATGTTTTGTGATTGAGCTAGTGCTGCTACCTACTAAGGGTGTGGCTCTGCATCATTCAGTGCTTTCCTGCTGTGTCCTGGGTTCATAGGACATCTATCACTGCAAACAGAAGCACCTCCCTGTCTACATCTCCTCCACCCAGACAGTCTCCCGCATCTCCCTGCATCACTGACTCTCATTTCAGCCTTCCTTCCCGTTCCTGGACCTTCCAACTCCTTGTCCTCCTCCAACTGTCATTTTAACTCCATGTGCACACCACTTAGTTATGGTAATGTTCCCCCTTTGCCCCTACATCTTAATTCGCTGTACCCATTTCTATGGAGCTTCCCAGTGTAAATGCGACAATGGCTCCAAGAGCCCCTTGTAAAAAGCAAAGGGCTCCGTGCAGCCGGTCAGGAGATTGAACACACACTGTAGACCAGCAGCTGAGGGTCCAGGAAAGAAAGCCTCCTCAGCGCATCTTCTCTGTGAGGCCGTGTTTGGGGGCAAGTTTTTAAAGGGCTTCCCTGACTGAGGGGCTGAAGAGGGATGGAGCTTGGCCATCTGGATGAGACTCAGATGCTGAGGCAGATCTCCGGAGCCGATGCATTCCACAGCCCTCTGCCCTGCCTTCGAGTCAGCCTCAGTCTAGGAATAGACACCTGGTTTGAGCAAAAGGAAGGAAGTTACAAAGAGGTAAAGCAAACTCCTATGCAAACCGTTCTCCCTAGAACACTAAGCAGGTGCTAAGAGCGAAGGTGACTCACAGCCTCTGGGCTGGGTGCTGAGCAGAGCACCAAGGTTAGTGGCTACTTACCCACCTGCAGCTTTGTTACTCACGAGTCTGGGCTAATGACAGGATTTCATTGTATTTTCATACATGTAATAATCTAGTGCACCCTGTAAATGATTCATTTACAATTCAAACAGCCAAGGAGAACAAAATATTAAAACGAGCATGTGTTTAAATAAGACACAATATGTACAATTAGACATAACACACTCCCGAATCCAGCGTTTGATTTGCACAGTAAAATCAGGTCATTTGAGGCCATGCAGAAGTCAGTGATGAGATGACCTTTAAGCTCCTGCCACACTGCAGAGTCCATGATTTTGTGATCGGAATGAAAAGTGAAAACTTCAGTGTGCCCTCCAAATGTTTACATGAATCCAGCTGTTTGTGTCAGGTGGACAAGACACCCAGACAATGGCCAGAGGCATTCCACTTCCATCCTGATGTTGCTGCACTGTGTTTGCTTGAGCCTGACACGTAGCAGCATTAAGTGACTCATTCCAGTTGGTGAGCATGTCTGACTGTCCTGGCAGTGGGCTCGTTAGGAGGTTTGTCATTTGAGGATCAGTAGCACCGATACTAAGAGCCCCTGCCCCACCGACAGCTTCTGGGCCAGTCAGTTCTCTCCGTTCTCCAGCTCTTTGCTCCCCTCACACTCCCCTCCTCCCAGGCTAAGGTCTGCGTTAACCTGGACTCTGGCCCATGACAAGGTGGGCTCCTCCGTCAGAGGGCTGAGCACTGCGGCCCTCATCTTTGCAGCCGCTCCTGTTCACGGTGATCACTGCCTCTGGGACATCATTATCGGGGCCACACGCTGGTCAGATCACACTTCTAGGCATTTGAAAAATTGGGTGCAGGACAGACCATCGCAGCCACCTGTCATGCTCCCATGGTCGCGCTGCATAAGACCACCCATCTAGATGTGGCCGTGGTGCCCAGGCCGGCTGAGGCGACGGATGCTGATGAAGAGCTCTGTCCACATCCATACACCGCACCGCTGCCCTGGAGTCTGCAGCTGCGCTTCTGTTTGCAGAGCCCTGTGCTGTCTGCAGAACAGCCTCTTGGACTCAGCTTCTTCCGGTTGCCTTGACGCCCAGTGAATTTCCCAGGTCCATTCCAGGTGCAGCTGGTACCTCTCATGCCCAGATGTCTCAAGCTTGATCATTCAGATCGAAATTGTGCTTCTGAAGCATCTTCTTCTGCAGCCTTCCTGGCTTCTTCTCTTCCAGCACCTGCGCCCTCGCCTCCTTCACCATTGCCTCCTTCCAGGTCTTGCTGCTCATGCCCTGCCTGAGTCCGCATAGTGTGGCCTTTGCTGCCCAGAAGACTGGTTCTAGACCAAACGCCCTACATGACCTTGAGCAAATCACAGCGCCTCCCTGGGCCTCATTGTCTTTATCTTAACACGAGAGCTTTGGACTGAATCAGGCCTGAGCTCCCTGCAGTTCTAAATTTACATTCTCTCTCTAATGCCGCTCCACTGGCCACCTTCCAAGGGCTCCCAGCTCCCACCCTGCCTGGTTCTGCAGGATTCTGGGAGGGAGAGTGAAAAGTACTAGGTTCTTGGGCTTACACCCTCCAGAATTATTATAAAGTACGTCTGCTACCTTCTCATCTTCATGAGCCCCCTCTTTCCCTATGTGTGGTATTGTCACTCCGAGACCAAAACATAGCCATTATGACACCAAAACCAGAGAAGGATCCAGGGTAGCTTAGCTTCCTGAGTGTTAGGCAAGCATTGCTCCTTCTGGACCCAGGATGGGGGTGCCTGTGGAGAGAGGCTCTAAACAGGCCAGAGGAAAGGGAGTAAGGAGAATGGAGAAAGAGAGACCTATAGAGACTGAGGGAAGATGCCTGCATTCTGGGAAGGGTGTTGGGGTAGGGGTGTGCACAACTGAGCTTCTTATGGACACTTCATGTAAATTCCTAATAAACATAAACTTAAACAAAAAGTAAATTAGTACATGCAAAGTATGTGGAGACCCCCAGTGTTTAGCCTTCCAGACAAAGAATCTTCTGTGATATGAAAGGCTTCCCTATTCCTGTCATGGAGGGTCCAGGGCACATTAGGTTCAGTGTGTTCCCCTTATTTGTTTCTACAGGAAACTTCAGGTTAGTGAGTGCCCAGGGCAGTGTTTTAGAGGTTCAAAGGGTGTTAGTGTAAGGAGGGGCGTCAGTGTGGAGAGGAGGGCATTCTCTACCTCCTCATGGGAGGGAACCAGTGTTGTTTTTGGGATTATTTTTATTACTTAAAATGACCAGCTGATAGATTGACTTTTCCGTGACATTGTCCTAGTGGTTATTAAAAAATCACTGTGCCTGGCCAGTGTTGCTCAGTGGTTGAATGTTGACCTATGAACCAGGAAGTCACAGTTTGGTTCCCAGTCAGGGCACATGCCCGGGTTGTGGGCTCAATCCCCAGTATGGGGTGTGCAGGAGGCAGCTAATTAATGATTCTCTCTCATCACTGATGTGAGGGGACTTCTTCTCTGAAATAAATTAAAAAATGTATTTAAAAATATTTTAAAAAATCACTTGAGAATTATTATTGTTGATTTTGGCCTCTAAACTCAGGAATGTTCCTGAAGAAGCAATTTTATTTCTAAATTAAGTAATAAGATATCAAGTGTGTGTGTTGTGTAAGGTTGACACAGGTGAGAAGGGACACCTGCCTCTTTGGAGCCTCCCAGAGGCATGGTCCTGCCGCAGTGAGACAGGCTGTTGTCAATGGAAAACTGACTCAGGATCCTGCTCACCAGCAACTCCTTGCCATCACCTGTCCTCCTTGCTTTTCTCTTTCTTCCTTTAAATGCTTCTCCCCCATAATCCATTGATTGAGTTTGCTTTAAAAATATTTCAGCATTCAGTTCTTCTTCAAGTCAACTTCTCACTGAGCAGAAGAACCTGGATCAGGATATCCCTGCTCCCAAAGTTTCTGGAGTGAGTGAACGCAAGAGAGACCATCAGAGTGTTTGGAACCAAGATGTTAATACTCAGTGACTAGACAGTCACTAAGATTCCTTAGAGTGGGGAGTCTTAGTCTAAAGAACTGAACTGGATGGATCAGAGTTGAGCTGTAGGTAGGAAGGGGTGAGGGTAAGGCCTTGGCAGCAGCTGCTGATCAAGCCTAGGTGAAGACAGAACTGACAGAGGATTTCAAAAACAACCCGAGTGGCTTCTGGATCAGAGAGGGGCCTCCAAGTGAGAGAACACGGGGCAGGTCTCAGCTGGAGATTCCTGATGGTCCTTTGATGCATCATCATCTCTTCACTGTTGAGATGGTGGGTCCGGAAAGAAGATGAGGAATCTGAAAAATGAGGGAAATCAACCATGCAACATGTTTTTATTGTGTGTGTTTTGTGTGTATGTGTGTGTTGTGTGTGTGTGTGTGTGTGGGGGGGGGGTTGTTCTGCAATTTTACAGCCTGCAAAGTACAATCACAGATACGATCTCATGTAATTTCCACAATTACCCATATAGCTGAGTAGTTATAATTAACTCTATTTTCCAGTTCATTAATTCATTCAATATATTCTGAGAGTCTTTTCTGCACAAGGTGCTATGCTAGATGCTCAGGCTACTACAACAGACAAGACTACAGCAACAGTTGAAAAGTTATTGCCCTGAAGTGTGATTATCTTTGGGGGAAATAAGGGTGCCAGCAGGAAGATTTAATCTTGTTTCTGGAAGTCTTTTCAAAAGGAGTGACCCTTAAATTAGAACTCAATGGTAGGTAAATAAGGTTGAACTAGGCGAGGGACAAGGGTTGGATAATGTCCACTTCATGGAAGACCCGGAGATAGGAAAGAGGGAAACAAGTTGACTTGACTCATTCTGGAAACTGCACGGGGGTGATGGCAGCTATGTAAGGAATGCCAGCGGGTGAATCAGAAGAAACAAGGCCTGAAAGAGAGGCAGGAACCAAGCCTTGAAGGACCCTGGAAGCCATGTTAAGGAGGATGAATGAGATCGCAGAAGATGACACTGAGTTTTCTCACTTGGACACTTGGTGGGTAGCCATGTGGTTTTACTGAGGAAGGGCATCTGAGAGGAAGAATAGGTTTTGAGAAAAAGAGGACACGCCATGCTTACAACATCCTGTGTTGCTGTCTCATGGGCAGCTGCAGAAAGTTCTGGTGCTCAGGAGAGGATCGTGGGCTGAAGATGGTAGTGTGGTGGTATTTCCATACGGTTGGTTATTAAAGACAAAGACATGGTAAGGTTGTTTAGGGAGAATAGACGGAGAGAGGAGAAACAGGCCCAGGATGGAGCATCAAGGGATTCCTAAAGTAGAGAATAGAGGAGGAAGAGAATCTATAAAGGTGGTTGAGAAGTATATTGTTTCTGTTGAGGAAATATACTTTGAAATCAGACAACTCTGCCCATATATTTCTGGGCAAGTTATAATACCTCTCAAGCCTTGGTTTCTTCATTTTCAATGGGGCAATATTAATTCTTACACTACAGAGCAGTACCTGGAAAGTTTAGCATATCCAGCATAAAATAGGCATCAATTAGTTATAATTATTATGTTAATTATTTTAATGAAAATAAGAATAATGACAGAGGAAGAAGCTAGAGAAATCAGAAGAATATCAGATGAAGGTGATGTTGTGAAAGCTGAAGGAAGAGTGTTTAGGAAAAAGTGGTCAATAAGGACAAATGTGTTGAGAGGTCAAAATGAAGAGGCTGCACATGGTCTCCTGAGTTTAGCTGTGAGTAGGACACTCACAACCTTGGCAAGATACGTTTCCATAGCATGATTCAAGAAGTGAAAGACCTGGAGGGTGTGATTGTGGCAGAAATGGATGCTCTGAAGTCTGGTGCCTTAGCCAAGGCTTTGTGGCCTGCAAACTCTGTGATCATATAGTGACCAACATTTAGAATGTGAGGCTCCAAATTTGGTTTTCTTTCCATCTGTAGGCCCCAGGAAGGAGATTTGCCAAGTATGCATGACTCCATGATTTGTGCTAACTTGACTGAGAAGAGGAAGGAATGAAAAAACAAGAAAGGATGGGGCAGAGAAACGGGAGTACCCAGCAAGAGGAATAGTTAGGCAGACCTATTCCCTGGAAGGGGAGGAAATCAGATATAAAATCAACAAATATTTATTGAATGCCTATTACATGTCATGAATGTGGGAACTGTTGATAAAACAGAGACTTAAGATGTGATCCCTGTTTCTAGGAACAAAACATAAACAGGTGACAGATTTAAGCAACCACAGAAGAGCTGTCATAGCGAAGTATATGCTTTGCTATCAAATGAGCTGTAGCAAGATGAATGGTCCAGCTTCTTCAGGCCTTGCCATGGAAGCTCACCAGTGGAGGTGCAATTCCCACTGCATTTCCTGCTGATGACCTGGTCCCGTTCAGCAGGGGCAGGTACTGGGGCCTCTGGAAATTGCATGGAGAGAATGGACCTGGGAGAGAAGAGCAGGACCATGGTCTTTGTGGGGCATGGCCCAGAACGACTGGCTGCCCCACACCTGGGCTTTAGGGATGAGAGCGCTGCTCCCCACCTGCCTCAGAGGCCACAGTTGGATTCCTGGTCTGGGCACATGTCTGGGCTTCGGCTTCATCCCCAATAGGGGGTGTGCAGGAGGCAGCAGATCTGTGTTTCTCTCTCCCTCTCCGCTCTCTCTAAAAATCAATAAAAATATTTTTTAAAGGAGATAAAAAAGAACAAGACATACCTGGCATATAGTGGGTACTATGGAACAGACAAGCCAAGGAGACACAATCTCAAGTATGTGGGAAAAGCTGAGTAATGTATTGAGAAACTTGAGTCAAACTCAATGCTGATGATTTTTACCTGTATAAAATTGAGACACGTTAACTTTTCTGGGCTCCAGAAACACAGGGATAGCAACAGCTTTACCAGGCTGCTATATATATATATATATCTCCTAGAGGCCTGGTGCATGGGATTCATGCACTGGTAAGGGGCATGGCTGTGGGATCAGCCCACTGAGGAGCAGCCACTCATCCTGGTCAGCTAAGTGGTGCTCCCACTGTGGAGTATACTGAGCACCAGGGGGCAGTTTCTGTGTCGAGCGTCTGCCCCTTGGTGGTCAGTGTGTGTCATAGTGACTGGTCAATCAGTCATTCTGCTGTTCGGTCGCTGTGCTTTTATTATATAGTATATATACTAGAGGCCTGATGCACAAAATTCATGCAAGAGTAGGTCTTCCTTCCCCCAGCTGCAGATACCAGTACTGGGTTCCCTCTGGGACCCAGACTTCCCTTGCAGAGGGGGTCCTGCCCACCCACTACAGCCCACTGGTTGGTGTCCTGGGCCTCCCTCTGCAGGGTGATCATGGGGCAATGGCCAGGCCCCCAACCAATGGCATCTCACCCGCCTTGGCTGGCCTGGCGTAGGTGGGTGTCATAACGTGGTTCTGGATGGTTGTCTGGACGGTTGTCTGGATGGTTGGCAGTTCTGTCGATTTGCATATTATGCTTTTATTATTAGAAGATAGGCTATCATACACATATATTTTTAATATGCAGCACACAGTCTGTTTCAAAGTCGATGCTCCATAATTATCAGTTGCCAATGACAGTTCAAGGTGCTTACAGAGGGTGTTTTGCTGAGTTTCATAATGCTTTTATTTTTTTGTTTTTATTTTTGGTTTTGGCCAAACTTTTTATTTAGTATTCTGTAGTTGCTTAACACACACTTAAATGATCTTACTGGGGGAGGGGGGAGGGGGAGGTTCTTGTAGATTCCCAAGGAAATGTCAGAAAGACAAAATATGGCCAGCACTATTGGTTTGGGGTTTACTGGGTGAATAGCACTTTTACATAAGCATCTGATCTCAGATTTTTCATACTGATAACATTTGAGATTTCAGTTTGAAAACTGTAATGATATCCTAAGAGTAGCATACCCCAACCACCCTCTAATAGCTAGCTGTTTGTATAGGCAGAGGGATTCATCTCTCCATTTTAGATGGCTAGATGTTTGTAGATCTTAGAATTGCTTGCCTCATTAACTGGGGGGGGGGCGGGGGAAGATTAGAAAGTGGTCTTTTGGGACACTTTTACTTCAAAAATTACACCACTAGTACACAAGTCAAGCCTTAACACATTTAACATTTGCTTGTTGAAAGCAATGTCATAGATCAAACATGTTTTACTTTTTTCCTCACAAGAACATAAAAATTATGAAAGGGGAACTTAACAGGAAATTTGAAAAATGTAACACAATTTTTCCTTTTAGTAGTCCTTGGGTAGTTATGACAGAATAGGTTCCACTTTCTGTTTGTTTCTTTGAACAAGGATTTTGGTCCAAAGTTTTGTTTTTAATATCTGCTTCTGCCTCCCCCTCTATCAGATCGGCTTCCTCCACGGCCACCACCCCTGGGTGCTCCGCGGCTTGAACTGCTGTAGGAATCGCGTGGAGGAGGGTACCCCCTTTCCATAGAAGGGGGAAGCCCTCTTTCTTGTCTGCCAACCTGATCACGACCACTTGAGTAGAGATCACTTCAGCTGCTTGAGTAACTGTCTCGACTTCCACCATATCCGTCACGTGAGCTGCTGTAATCATCATAGCGACTGCTTCCACCATAAGATGGCGGGGGCCCTCGTGTAGGTGGAGCACTACGTGAGTTACCATAACTGTTATATGAATCCCTGTAGGAACCACCACTTGGATGATCTGAATAGTCACGATCACGACCATAGCCATCTCTATCACTATAGCCTCTTGATGGATTAGTCATCATGTGAACTGGAATGACCATAATCACGATAAGTGTAATCTCTTGGTGGTGGAGCATAATCTCTTGTATCACGAGAGCTTGGGTAATCTCTACTTGAGTAGCTGTCTTTAGTAGAATATCCATCATCTCTTGGGGACAAACATCTCTATGGGAAGGCAGGGGTTCCCTTCGAGGTGGGCCTCCATAACTATCTCTTCCACGTGACATAGGAGCTCTTCCTCCCATTCCACTGCTGCTGCGAACTGGTCCTGAAGGAGCAGATCTTTTAGGAGGAGGACCCCCACTTCTTGGTGGTGGTCCTCTTTTCACTGGAAGTGACCCCCTGGAAGAACTCATGTTAAAATTCATGGAATAGCCACCATCATCCATATGCCCTCCACGTGGGGGAGGTCCCCTGGTTCCTCCACTTCCTCCTCTTCCACCTCGAAGACCCCTTGGAGGGCCTCTGCTTCTTGGAGGTGGAGGTGGTCCACGTCTACCAGTTTCAAATGATGGTTTAGTGGCTTGTTCTACCTTGATGGCCTTTCCATCTAAGGACTTTCCATTCATATCTCTGGCTGCATCCTTAGCATCCTCTGGGCTTTCAAAGGTGACAAAAGCAAATCCTCTCGATTTGTTGGTTTCTTGATCTTTCATCAAGAGCACTTCCACTATCCGTCCATATTTGCCAAATACAGCTTCAAGGGCTTTCTCATTTGTTTCTGTATTGAGGCCACCAATAAAGAGCTTTCCTGGGCGATCAGCTTCAACCATGTTACCCCCCTGGTAAGAGTCGGAGGGGTGACAACTGTTTGAAGCTCCTACGAGCTCGCTGATGGAGGTTTCCTAGCCCCTCCGCACAAGGGAGGACCGCTGGCTCCGAAGACGGAAGACAGAACCTGCAGGAACTACTGCGCAACGAGGGCGAACAAAGGAGACAGCAAACTTTATACTTCATAATGCTTTTAAAATATTAGACTGTAGAGCCTGATAAGATGCTGGAAAAGTGGATGACAAATACTTTTAACCCTCTTTTATGCCTGGAGAACCTTGGCACTGAAAATGCGAGTTTTGCCAGAGGAATAAGCGATTCTGTGGGAGGATGGGGAACCGAGGAGCAGGAAGCAAGGCCTCAGCAAAGATCTTGAACACTGGCCTTCCTGCCCCACAGCCCGCCAGCCAGCCCTCCACCACCAAGGGGGTTGGGATCAGATTACACACTTCTCCCCCGCCCAACTCCAGCCCTGGGCTTCACTTCTCACCATTCAGACAGAATTAGGAGGAGGAGCTCCTGAGAGCACTCCCCTGGGCAGCCTTTCCCATCTCCTCCGCTCGCTTCGGGAATTTTCTACCCCAGGATATTCCTGCAACTGAGTTGCTTCAGTTGCTAGGGGCCCTTGGGGACCCTGCCAGCAGGAGCCCTCCACCTGTCCTTGGGTGCAGCCACCAGGGGGCAAACCAGCACTCAGGGCTGACGCAGCAGTGGCATGCGTCAGGAGTGGAGAACGCATGGGAATTGAGGTGCGGCATTGCACACATGTGTGCATGTTGTGGCCGCAGAAAGGCCCAGCAGGAGAGAAGGCCTAGAGTGAAAAGGCAGAGAGAGGCCTTCCAGGGCGCGCCGGCACAATTGGTGCTCAGCAGTGGTGGTTGAATCAGAAAACAACAAAAACAAAACAGAACTGAAGGATCTGCAGACAAGGTCAAATGCTGGGTGGCTAGGACTGAGACTTGGAATGAGTCATCTTGTAGTCCCCCTGGGCCTTGGTTAAGTACTTACTTAATAAGAATTTATGTTTACATTTTAAACCTCCAAAAAGTAGGAAACGGGCCCTTCCCCCTCCCTTAGAACTCAATACCTAATGTCTAATCAGTCTTCCCTCCTGCAGGGAGCAAGCCCACTTCCTCTGGATCTGCCCTCAAACGAGGCGGAGGGGGACAGTGTGTTGGCCTTTTATAAGGAGGTCCCTGTACAGGTGTACATGTAATAGCGAGCCTTGACCTTCCTTCTTCGTTCGGGGCCTCAGTTCCTTTCATATTTGTCAGGGCTCTTACTACCTGACTGTTGGCATGGTCCTGTTGTCACCACCATAACTTCTCAAGGAACACGCAGGCTGGACAGAGGGGAGATGGGAACGCACTTGTCTGCCTCACACCAGTTTCAGATGAGTGGCAATAGAGCTCTTTAACAGGAGCCAGCACTACACGTGTATTATCTCGCCTTACCTTTCAGCAACCCTCCTGTGGCGGGCAGTTATAGAAACATGACAGAACAAGGAGGATGGGCCACGGTCAGAGGTCACCAGGGCAGAAAGCCCAGGGTACCTAGCAGAGGCAAAACTGGGAAAGCAAGGGTCTCACCCTCAGGAAATCTCTCCTCCCCTAGCATGTCGCTGGTCATGTGGTTTAGACCCCTGACCTTTCGTATCACTGGTCATGTGGTTCAGATCCCCTCCTGACCTTTCAGATCTCTGGTCATGGGGTTTAGACCCTGTTAAGGGAAATGAACAAGGGGGCCAAAGAATAGTCCTTAAGCATTAAAACCCCAGGAAAATGAGGTTCCGACCTACATCAGACATGTCTAGACCTCAGTGTATTTCAGCTCCAGGTCCAGACAAGCAACAAAACCAGACAAGGGATTCCATAGCTGACCTCAGGACCAGCTGCATAGACCACTGACGCCCTGCCTTGACACTGACCAATCAGTGGAGATCATGACCATGACAGGACACACCTGGAAAGCTGATGCTAAGATCCTCGCTGGGTCCACCCCTAAAATCTCCATCTCTTTTAGAACAGAGGCCCCAGCATACACTCTCCTCTCAGGAGGATGCCCTCGCCTTCTCCATTGTTTCTCTTCTTGGGCTGTTATCTTTACCCCTCTCTCTCTTCAGCTCCAAGGACCCTTTCTTTCGCCTCTGTAACTTATTTCCTGAGCCCATTTCTTCTACCGCAAACTTCTACCCCTGCGACTTTCTAAATAAATTTTCTCTTATAGTTTGAGTCTTGGCTCTGAATTCTTTCATAACCAGAACGCAAGTACAGAGGTTGCTGAACCCAGGTCGTTTGACTCCTCGGGTCTAACACTGGTGCTGCTCTTGACGGCCACACTCTGAGGAAGGTACTAATGTTATTTCCAAACGACAGAGAAGGTGAACAAGGCCCAGAGCGGTTGAGGGACTTGGCCAAGGTCTCATGACAGAGTTGCAGGGCCTAGATTTGAACTTGCAGCAGATGATGCCAGAACCGGCAGAAGCCTCAGTGCCTGTGTCTGTCTGTCATGCTTCCCCCTCACGCTCCCACTAGCTTTGTCATGACCTATGCTTTACTTTCTTTCTTGCTATTCTGCACAGCTTCGATTTTTTCCACCCATGAGTGAGCATTTTCTATTTCCTCCACAAGTCATCTGCTTCACACGTTCATTTTGTTCAACAAACATGTCTTGGTTGTCTGCTGCGGGCAGGTCCTCTGGCACCAGCAGCTGGTGTTCCAGTGCCATTTCCCAGAGGTCTGGTGGTCTTATTTTGTTGTCCTTCGTTTCTCATGTTTCACCCTATCTTGCTTTATTTCATAGAAAATAAGGCTAAGAAGGGTTTTCAGGATTTACCGTAGAAAGACTCTCAAAAATTACCATCAACCATTCACCTTTTCCCATGGAGACCCAAGACTACAAGAGTCAGATGTGGTGGCTGTTCTGGTTAAAACCTGTCCTCTCCTCTCTACCCCTTGCTCTTAACCTTAGCACCAGGTGTATCACAGATCATATTACTTGGCCATCTGTATCAATTTCTGATTCAAACTTTTCAGTCTGTAAAATAGAATTAGGGCCTCTTTGGGGTCTAGTAAAGGCTAAATTAGTTGATAATGTAAAGAGCTCAGATTAGTGGGTAAATGAATAAAGTTAGCTCATTTTTTAAAAACTTCCACTTTCGGGTGCTCCTGCTCCCAGGAGCACGCCTGCACCTCCTCTTCTCTGCTTCCCTCGAGGCGTGCTCCTCCTAAACTCTAAGGGACCCCACGAGGCTTATAATCAGGGCAGCAATGAGCAGGGGCAGTTCATCCCAGGCCAACCCTGTCCCAGGCCTGTGGTGGCTTCCCCTGACGTCTTAGTGAGCAAAGCAGCCCAGCCTAGGCTCATTTCCCAGTCCTTCCTGTTTCATTGTCCCCAGCTTTAATAAATGTCCCCTAAAATTAAAAAAAAATCCATTTTCACATATTTCATATAAGCCAGTGTTTCTAAGTACTTGTCAAATTAAACTCTTTGTCCTGAACATGAACTTATGCTGGATCTTATGCTGCAGTGTGTGAGCTAATGGAAGATATGCATGGCTTAAAAGCACTGTGCAGTCTTCCCAGCCCCCTCTCCCCCTCCCACTTTGGCAAGGTCAGGCTGCACCTCTTCCTTTGCTTCCACACACCCTGAACACTGGTGTTCAGTGTTTCCCACCCCTACTACACTTTGGGAAGCTGAGGGCATAGCCTAGTCCTGTTTATCTGTTTTATTGTCAGCTCTAAGCACTTAGTAGAGAGAAACATCAATTGGCTGTCTCCCATGCAGCCCCAACTGGGATCAAACCCAGAACCTAGGTATGTGTCCAGACCAGGAATCAAATCGGTAACCATTTTTGGTGCATGGGATGATGCTCAAACCAGCTTAGCCTCCTGTCCAGGGCTGACTTTTAATTCGTTCTCTAACTCACCACCGAGTTTAAAGCACTGTGCAGTCTTAAAAGCACATCAAGACTGGTGGCTTACATAAAGGCCAGATAAAGGAACATTTAAGCCAAGATTTGGAGCAGTCCAAGTGCCCATCAGTAAGTAAGTGGATAAAAAGCCATGAGACCCGTACACATAGAATACTACTCAGCTGTAGAAAAAGAAGGAAATCTTACCCTTTTGGACAGCATGGATGGATCTGGAGAGCACTACGCTGAGTGCAATAAGCCAGCCAGAGAAAGACAAGCACCATATGATGTCATTCATATGTGGAATCTAATGAACAAATTGAATTAATAAACAAATAGAGACAGACTCATAGAGAGCAGGCTGACAAGGGGAGGTGGGATAAACAAAAAAGAAAAATAAGAAAGAACTAATGGGCAACAGTGTGGCGATTGAGGAGGAGGGGCATGGTGGAGGTGAAACAGGGTATAGGGGGACCAATGGTAATGGGAAAAAAATGAAATTAATTTTAAAAACATGCATAACTTTTAAAAAAAAATCAGAAGTCTCCAGTGCTATAGAGGGAGAAGGTGGTGGGAGAATGGACAGGTAATGCCAAGCTCTTTGGCCCTCAATCCAGAGAGACAGGACAGAGCAGGTGGCTGAGTGGTCAGCTTTGTGGTTAGGCACTGGGATTTGAATGAGTGTATTGACCTCTCTATGCTTCTGCGTTATGAGCAGTAAAATAGGACAGACACTGGTGTGTGCCCTGACCAGGAATCAAATCCATAACCTAGGGCTCTGCAAAGGCCGAGGTCACTCCTGTCTGGCGCCTGGCACATTGGAAGGCCTTGGTAAGTATTAGCTTCGGAAGAGAGGCTGGCCCTCAGAGTCCCAACCCACCCGAGCCAGCGGAATGGCTCCTCGGGAACATCCTGGGTCCTCTGTTGCCAATCTGTGATCACAAACCAGTTGGTCTCTTGACAATTAATTTGAGGGGTTGATGAGGGGCTATTCCTTCTCTATGTGGCTGTGTTTGCACTCTGGTTCATCAACCACTTAGAAGAGGGATTTCTTACTGGAGGCTTGAACTGAACTGACAATGGTTCAGGCACAGACCCAGGCCTGTGGTGGCTTCCCCTGTCCCCTCCCTCCCCCCACACTCACAGTCACCTGGAGAGACTGTCAGAAACATCAGGAGCTCTCACCTGATGTAGACAACAGCAGCCATTTTCATCATGACCATCATCATCAGTTAATAGGGCACATGTGCTTCAAGGACAAATCTGAGTCATAAATATAAGAATAATAATGGAAAGAAAATAAGATCATTCATTTTAACTCCATTCTCCGCTCTCCCGAGCTTCACTGAAATCACACAACCTAACAAGCAGCAGGCAGACACTGGTTGAATACAGTTCCCAGAAAAACTCCTGCCTTTGCTTTGTGATTGGCTGAGCGTCTCCTGAGGACCAAAAGCGTTTTAAGCAGCTGGTGCAAATGGATGCCTTTCTGAAATTAACCAGTTGATGAATGTCACAGGCCTCAGGCTCCATTCCAGGGGGGCCAGGCTACACTGGAGCTGCTGTGGGTTTTCCTTGTAGCCTGAAAGAGATGGGTGGTCCTAGGCAGGCGGGCAAGTGAGATGGGGATGCAGGGAGGCAGTTAGAAACTGTAAGATGCTCAGGCCTAGGGCGTTGGTGCTGCTCTTGCTGGTTTATCCTCAGATATGTGTGCAGGCCCTGCCACATCCACAATTTCTGAGAGAGAGAGGCTGCCTCTTGCACACTGTCTCCTGCGTGCCCCCCACTGGGGACTGAGCCAGAAACCCAGGCATGTGCCCTGACTGGGAATCGGAACTGGTGATCTTCTGGTAAATGGGATGATGCTTGACCACCAGCTAGGGCCAAAGACCCGGTCTTTGGAGCAGACTTGACCCCGGCTTGGGCACTTGTTAACTGGGTGAACTTGTGCGAATTGTTACTCCCTCTAAATTTGAGTTTTCTCATCTGTTTACCTAGAAAATAATACCTGCTTCACATGGCATGGTGTACACCAAACAGGCTTTACACCCCTGGACCGCCCTAGGGGCTCAGGACACAGAGGCTATTCGCACTGCTGCGACTGAAGAGGCCAAGCCCAGCTGGATCCAGGTGTCACAGACCAAACGTGCTTCTGTCAGGGACTTATTTTTTGGATTTTTATCCTGGTGGGTCCTCTGTTAAAGAAATGGATTTGGGTTTTGCATGTACTGAGGTGTTAATAATGCATCTTAGTCGCATATCTAAATATTTCTATGTTTTTTCTTCTTAACCTGAAAGGGGTGAGTGGTTATGAGACTAGCCTTGCTTGCATCGTGGTTTGGCCCAAAGCTGGACCTAAGGGCCACTGGACGGGTGGGGTAAGTGAGCTGCTCTGCTCAGCTGAGGAGTGGATCAAGAGGGGCTAGGATGCTTCACCACTCTGCTGCTTCTGCCCTGACAGACTGGAGTGGGGCCAGGAGGCTGGCTAGTCCTCACTCTACTTGGCTTTGGCCACCTCCCTCTTTGGACTCAGTCTGCTCATTTGCAAAACAAGAGGGTTGCATTTCGTTGGTGACAGAGCAGGAGTGAGGAAGAGGAATGATTGAAAAAGCAGACAGAGATGAGTCCCGGTCAAGGTTGCTGAAGGGAGGAGCACAGGGCAAGCAGATCCATCTAGGACCCCTCCCCTTTGCTGCTTTGGCTCTTGGGGGGGACCCTCCTCCCCTTCATTCCCCGACCCCTTGCAGCTCTCACACACAGAGATTCTTCCCAAGCCCAATTCCTCCGTGACTGAGAGCAGGAGCCTTGGAATCAGAAAATGGGTTCTGTGCCTGCTCGGCTGCTCACCTGCTCTGTGACGATGGGCAGCCATGTGCTCGCTCTGAGCCTCAGCTGCCTCATCTGCCAAATGGGCAGTGACACTGCTCTCCAGCCTGGCTGTGAAGACCAGCCCGGGCACCGGCAGGGACACCGGCAGTGGAGCTCTGTGGACTGAGAGCTCCGGAGGCCGCCCGGGGATTCTGTTTGCTAACGGAATGTCCACGGCAGTGGCTCTCCACAGCGGAATCACCCAGAGAGCTTTCAAAGAACGCTGAGGCCTGGGCTCCACGCCCAGATGTGCGTCCTCCGTTGGTTGGGGTGGAGCCCTGGCGTGGGCATTTTTAAAAGCTCCCAGGCGATTCCAGGACGCAGCCAGGGTTGAGATCTGCACTTGGCTCCTAGCTGGGGCTGTCGAATGAATGAATGATTCTGATTATGACTTCCTCTCCTGGCCCTCGGAGGAGCCTGCTTTGTGCGATGGAAGGGTGTGTCCTGTGTCCATTACCCTCAGGTGTCGGCTATTTCTAGAGCTGCTTTGCAAGAGCATCTGGACAGTTCTGTCTAGTGGATGCTCACACTGGTTCACGCGCCGTGGCAGCCCCTCTGGAGGCCGGGTGGGAGGGCCTTGCAGCTGCCCCGTGAGGCGAATGCCTAATTCAGTGGCCAACGCGGTGGGTGGGGGAGGGCGGGAGCTGGGACTTCCTGGCGTCTGGTCTCCCACCAGGGAGGGCAGGGCAGCCGTTGCTGGGAAAACGCTTTAGGAAGTTCCCGGAGCCCTTCTCATCGCCGTTCACCTGTGGAGACACTAGTCAGGCCCTTTAATTGAACAGCCCAACCTGGAAGGAATTTCCTGGGCCGCAGTTCGCAGCTCTGTTGACTAATGAGTTTGCTAACCAGTGTCCTGGGCGAACTGTGGGGAGGCACCCTGGGGTCACGGCTCCAACCTCAAGATGTGCAGCTTATGACCCCACTTCCTTCCAGGAAGAAGTCTTCATGGAATCCAATCAGCGTATGTGTGTGTGTGTCTTTGTCTTTCTCTGTGTATCTATACATTAGATCATTAGATACCACAGACAGAAGTGTTAAGAATTCATCTTTTTCCTCCCACCGCCTGGCCAGGCCCTGAGACCCCCAGACCCCTGGTTCCTCAGAACAGCCCCTCCCGCACCCCATTCTTTTACACTACAGGCACCTTAAGGAAAAGGGAGGCCGTGGCTGGGAGAGCGAGCGCAGGCTCCTCACCTTCTCTGAGCCTCGTTTCCACGCGTGCCTGTCTCTGCCCCCAGCGCACTCCTCTGTCGGGTCAGGGAACTCCGAAGGGGGGAGAGCCTGGGGCCCCACCCTAGGTGGGTGGCAAAGAAGCCACATTCTCTCCCCGCCTCCTGGCTGAATGGAAGATACGTGCATTTCCTCGGGTTTCTGGGATGTTTTCATGGTGATGCACGGGCCTTCGGTACCTGCAGCAGAGCAGAGACCAGATGGGCTCATCGTGTTCATGCCTGACGCGGCCTCACGCCTCGCTCAGAGGGCAGGGCCCGGCAGGAGGGGGAAGCCTGGCACGGAGGAGACTAAGTGCCAGGTCTCTCAGCTATGCCAGCCTCCCCCCAGCACGTGCTGTGGGACACGGCGGAGGCACCATCAACCAGGACAGGGAAGGACACGGAGCCTCAGACAGTTAAGAAGTTTGACCATTTGTACAAAAAGAGAGCAAAGGAAGGGGGTCCTGGCTCGAAACCCCGCTACCCGCCACACTGACAGAGTCAGGGGATGCCTGTGATGGAACTGCGACTGCCCCTCACCCGCTGGGTGGCCACGGGGGCCACTTCACCTTCCTGAGACTCCAGCTTCCTCGGTCGGAAGGGAGAGCTGGCCATTGGCCACAGGATGGCCCTCCCCTTGGCCACTGGCCGCGGTGCCCGTCAGCGCTGGTCTCTGCAGCCCCCTAGTGGTCGTCGCTGGACACTAGCAGCACCTTCGCTTCCAGTTGCCGCATTGACAAAGGGCTGGACCCCCAGGGCCAGAGAACAGAGAGAAACCGGCTCAGAGGGCCTTGGGGATGGAGATGAGCAGACTGGCTCCCAAGGCATTAATTATTTAAACACTTATTAAGCAGTTCGTTTCTATTATTATTATTATTATTATTAATTATTATCATTATTTTTCATCTTCACCTGAGGATATTTTTCCATTGGCTTTTAATCTAAAAAATATATATCTTATTGATTTTTTTTACAGAGAGTAAGGGAGAGGGATAGAAAGTCAGAAACGCCGATGAGAGAGAAACATCGATCAGCTGCCTCCTGCACGACCCCTACTGGGGATGTGCCCGCAACCAATGAACTTGCCCTTGACCGGAATCGAACCTGGGATTCTTCAGTCCACAGGCTGATGCTCTATCCACTGAGCAAAACTGGCCAGGGATCCGTTGTTTTTTTAGAGAGAGTGGAAGAGAGAGGGAAAGACAATGAGAAATATCAATGTGAGAGAAACAGACCCAGACAGGGAGGAGCCTGCAACCAAGATGCGTGCCCTTGACTGGGATCGAACCTGAGACCCTTTGGTCACAGGCCATTGCTCTATCCGCGGAGCCAAACCGGCCAGGGCAAACGTTTTTGGCCGTTTGCTCTACGCTGTACCTAGAACGCAGTCATTCTTAAATGATAAAGAAGAAAAACCTCAAAGATGTGAATACACACAGCCTTGTTCTTCCCATCCTACTGAGGCGAATGCCATCAGGCGTCCTGGCTGCCAGAGGGAGTTGAGGGGACAGGGAGCCCACCACACACTCCTGAGTGCTGGCCTGCTGTCCGCGTGCCAGCCGTGTGACACGCTGGTCGTTCCACCTCTCCCCATGCCAAACTCCCCGCCCAGCAAAGGAGGCTGTGGTGTCAGAGCCCTGGCCAAGTCTGACATCAGTTTTACATTCTATTTATTATTACAGTTTACACGCAATAATCCTATGAACTATTTCAGGTGAGCAGCATAGTGGGTAAACAATCACATGCTTTACAAGTGGTCCCCCCTGTGTCCAGTCACACCTGGCACCGTGCAGTTATCACGACATTAATGCCTACGTCCCCCATGCTGCAGTCACAACCCCATCCCAGGACTGCTCTCTAACTGCCCATCTGTACAAAGTCTGACGTCTTACGCATTTGCCCGACGTTGCTTCTTTAGAATGGCAACTCTTTACCATTACATCCAATCTTTTCCTTTGCTGCTCTTGCCTGGAAACGTGCTTTTCTGGGAGTTGGGATGGGGGAGGGGGGTTAGGTGGAGGTATGATGAAGCAGAGAAGGGTGAATAAGCATGGCCACATGCCACCTACATGCTAACAACTTCCATCTCCGACCTGGCCTACTCCACTTGGAAATCTACAGCTATCTCACTTTTAACATGGCGAAATGGGACTGATTGTCCACTCCCAAATATATCCCCTACTCCAGCCGCCCTCACCTCATCTATGGTACCACCACCTACCTACCTAGTTGCTCCTAGAACCCTGTCTGATTCCTTTATTTCACTCATATCCCCACATCTAGGTCTTCATAAATCTCTCAGCTGACACTTCCTTCATCTGCTGGAACATATCCCCCTCTCCCCACCCAGATTACAGCACGGCCTCCACACTGGTCTCCATCCCACTCCTTGCCGTGACCTGTCCTCAGGGCAGAGAGCAGAGCAGGTGCGTCACTCCCTTGCTTAAACCCCTCCAGGGGTGTTGCCTTGGCACACAGTGAGGCCTTTGCACACAGTGAGGCCTATGCCCAACGCTTCACTGTGTTCTACCAGGTGCTGCCCGCCACACTTGCTGGCCTCTGCTTTCTCCACTCACCTCTCCCTCACCGAGCTTCACCCTGGCCAGCCTGGCCTTTACTGTGTCCCTGAGGGGGCCCCTCTGGCCACCTTAAGTGAAGCAGCCCTTGTCATATCCCCAGATTGTATATATGCTCTCCAGTCCCACTCAGGCCTGATATTACCTTGTTTGTTTTATTTAGGAGTTAACAGGACTGCCCCACACTCGAATGCCACTCCTTTAAGGCAGAAAATGTGTTTCTCTGTTCACCATGGATTCCCCAGAGGCTTGGGTTGTGCCTGATGAATAGTAGGAGTTCGTAAATATTTGATGAGGAATTAACTGACAAGCTAACGGGCTTGGCCCACTTCATTCCCTCAACTTTACACAGTTGGGCTCATCATGGCAACACATGCTTTCATCACCCAGAAGAAAGGTTTTCCTATCACAGCTCCTTTGCCACATCCTCTGGTCCAGTGATCGGCAAACTCATTAGTCAACAGAGCCAAATATCAACAGGACAACGATTGAAATTTCTTTGGAGAGCCAAATTTTTTAAACTTAAACTTCTAATGTCACTTCTTCAAAACAGACTGGTCCAGGCCGTGGTATTTTGTGGAAGAGCCACATTCAAGGGGCCAAAGAGTCGCATGTGGGTCGCGAGCTGCAGTTTGCCAACCATGGCTCTGGTCTTAATTAAACGCAGTTCTCAAGAAAACCTTTATTTATTTCTGGCTCTTGTGAGTTGGGTATAAAAATCAAAATATGAGTAAATGTCTGGCCTTGGCCAATAGAGGTGGAGGGAGTGAGGGAGTGCAGACATGAGCATGTGGTGAGTGCATTTGTGTGCCTATGTGCGTGTTCAGCAGGGTTTCCCCTGTGCAGTTGAGCAGGATCAACGATCTTTTTAAAAAAAATGTATTTTTATTGATTTCAGAGAGGAAGGGAGAGGGAGAGAGAGAGATAGAAACATCGATGATGAGAGGATCACTGATAGGCTGCCTCCTACTCACCCCACACTGGAGATGGAGACACAGCCCAGGCATGTGTCCTGACAGGGATTCGAACTGTGACCTCCCAGTTCATAGGTCGACGCTCAACCACCAAGCTATGCTGGCTGAGCCAGGATAAGTGGTTTTCAGTTGCATTATCTATCCCCAGCTTAACTTAGCGTAAACAACGCAGGTGGCAGCAGGGGAGTATCCCTCCCTCCCTCAGCACTTACAGCCCTTTCCCAGTGGACTCTCTGCTGTGTAAAATGGACAATTAGACACAGCCCCTGCACACAGAGCATGCAATCTATGCTTGTCCTTAATTGAAGGTCTTTATCTTCATCATCAGAAACACACGCCGAATGCCCTTCCGTACAGATACCAGGAGAAAACTGCAGAATCCTGGCAGGCTCTCACCGCCTTGCTCAGCGGATATGCCAAGAGAAAGTAACAGCTAAAGGAAATCTGGACCAGCCGGCCAGGTATGGGAGAATCACAGATTGCAAGTATTTGTTTACTTGCTATTTACAGTTTATTGTTTGTTTCCTCCTGGAGACCGAACGTCCCTTGACGGTAGGGACCCGTCTTTCATCTTTGAGCCCTGAAACAGAGAGCTGGTCACAGAAAGGGACTTGCTAAATGTTTGTCAAAACAATGAGAGAAAAAGTTAAAACATAAAAATGAGAAGAAAAAACAATGAACATCACTAAACAGAAAGAAATTGGAAGCAGGTCTTGTATGAAGTATTTGCTTGCCTGCTGTTCATCCCGGTTCACGATCAGGGTCATCTTTCCTCCTTCTCTTCAAGAAGAGGCGAGAATCCTCCCATGCCCGACTTCGGTGGAATATTTGCCACGGAGAGCCTCCCAGGTCAAGGAATACAGCTGAGCGATGACATTACTCTCTAGAGAAGACCCTTAGCCAGGGCCCACTGAGCCGATTAGCACTGCCCAACATTTTTTAATGAAGGTATTTTTATTGATTTCAGAGAGGAAGGCAGAGGGAGAGAAAGAAACATCAATGGTGAGAGAAAAATCATTAGTTGGCCGCTTCCTGAATGCCCCTACTGGGGGTTGAGCCTGCAACCTGGGCAGGTGCCCTGATGGGGAATCAAACCCTGACCTCCTGGTCCATAGTCGATGCTCAGCTGAGCCACGCTGGCCGGGCTGCCCAACATTTTTATAGATGAAGGGCACCAGTGTAGACCTGGAGACCATGTTCTGTGTTTTATAATTTTCAACATCTTGATTATCACACAAAAAGTAACCAAGGCCATGCATTTTACTTCTTTGCACTTGAGCTTCTCCTAAATTCTTGAGGGTCCCTTAAATTCTTTTCCATGCCAGCCCTCTACCTCCCAGCCCCACAGCAGAGGGTTCTAGAATATTCCTCCTTCCTCCTGTATAGGTGGCAGGAAGTAAGAAGACGGTTAGGCTTTAGAGAGAGGAAGGGCAGTCAGGAAGAGAGCCCAGGCCCAATTGTCTCTGGTGCAGGGAAGGGACAGAGGAGGACACTGAAAAGGGGACGTGAGGGTGTCATGAGGCCGGTTAGTGCAGGTCACACAGCCTAAGCCTGTGGATGCAGGCAGAATTTCAGATTAGGTTTCATCCCTAAAAATAGCTGAAATTCTAAGGAGGAAATCAATCTTATACATTTTCATCTCCAATCCAGATCCGGTGTCCTCCTTCCATTTGGAGAATCACAATTTGAATTCTTTCAAAGGGAGGGAAAGTCTTCCCTCCACAATGATAGAGTCAAAGACTTAAAACTGCAAATGGAGGTAGAACATGGGCGTGCACGCATGTGAAGTAGTAGCTGATAGCTCCTCTCCCCTTTGTCTGAGGGGAGGGGAGAAAACCACAGGAGAGAAAAGAGGGGGCTGGCTGGAGATTACAACCAGTTTTCCTTCATTCGTGCTGAGCATCATGGGCATTTCAGCAGCCTTCATCTCTGTATTCCATGATCTGTTCCATGTTTATAATAATCTTTTAAAAATAATATTTATGTTTTATGAATGATAGCTGGTTTTCTTTAAATCAGACAATGCCTCCTAGGTTTTATGCCTAGCCTTGTGTCATTTATGATCCCATTCCTGCCAAGTGAAAGCCGCGTGCTAACCAAGAGTCATCCACAGATAAAGGTCTTGCACTAGTGCAAGAAAGTAAAATGTGGGAGAATTGTCATTACTATCATGTGACAGAGAAGTATAGAACTATCGCACTCAAAAGAATCTGCATATGAGAGAGTGTAACATTTGTATGGTATTGGTATTTTTAGTGTTTTACTTGTATGTTTTTGTTCAAACTAATTTTATAGTTCAATAGAAAATACATCAATATGCAATAAGTAATGTTTTGCTTAAGAGTTTTAAAAAATGTGTAGTCTTTTATTTGGGAAAGATGCACCCTTAAATTGATTGACCTGCCTAAAAAGAAATCTGTGGTTAAGTGAGCTCCTTAAAAAACAAATTATCGGCAATGATATAATTTAAAAGCAAGTCAATTGTGCACAAAGTCAAAAGAACCAAATTCATAATAAGATATTATTTTCTATCAATAAACCCTGCATTGGTGATTCTGCTTCAACAAAATAGTATTACATGTCATATTAAGTGCCTGTGGTCAATTTGCATTTTATGGATTGGATCATATTTAATTGGTACATTAGTTTGGTTTTATATTTGCTTATATAAGAACTATAGGCATAAGGAGTGGAGTTTGTATTTAGTTTTATAATTGCATTTGTTTATGTAATTTTGTGGTAAAAGTAATCTAAATCAGTATTCTATACATCATTAGTTAAGTGTCAGAAATGCTCTGTGAACTAGCCTTTCCCAAAGATTGTTCTGTGGAGCGTTAGGCCCGAGAAATGGGCAATGACAACAAAGCGCACTTGTTAACCACAAGTTTAAGCAATGCACTGCAGCTCCCTCTGGGGAATTTGTGGTACATGCTAGCATATGAGTACATGAGAAAGCTGTTTAACTTTGCCCAATTTCACAAAATTATTTCATTATATAAAACCATATTTCATGAACACTCATTAAGATCTTGCAAAGTTCTCCAGAACACAGTAAAGAAAAATTGTTGTAGACTAGAGAAAAGTAGCTCACACACTCCTCACTGAGCTGAGTAAGATAACCAAGCCAGAGTCCTGGATAAGAATGTGGTTCCATGGGGTGATTTTTTTCCCTTCTGCAGATGCAAATGATTCCAACAAGGAAGAAAAGGTTGGGGGTGGGAGGAGGACATTGGAAGAATCCAGAGTGGCTGCCCAGCCTGTTGTCTGATCTACAGTCCAGCTGCAGAGGACCATCTGTAGAAGAGACAGACACATCTGCAGATATGATTTCTTCAGTGTGGCCCCAATGAGCACCCTGTGGTGAAAGTTATGACGGAACAGATTTCACTGTAAGAGAAGGAAGACCATTCTCTTCTTCAGAGATATCCAAGAGGAAGTGACTGCTTTAGGACATATCACATGCCCTGTCCCTGAGCAGCTCAAAGACTGAATGTCAATGTGGATAAAATTAAGTATCAGTTAAGTGACTGGACTAGATTTTTAACCTTGAAGTTCTTTGAGTCAATTTATTTGTGATCAAAATAAAGACAGGTACACAAGATGATAATGTACTCTGCAAGATAATAATAATTAACACTTTTTAAGGGGTACCCTGTGCCAGGTGTTGTGTGTATTAAGATGTATAATTCTCACACCCTCCCAATGACGCAGTGAGCGGGAACTGATTTTATCCCCATTTTACAGACGAGCAGCTGCAATGCAGAAACACAATCATGCCCATCACTCTGACTTTAGTTAATGACCACCAGCCTCCAGTGGGCCTTAACGCTGTTCAGCTCTCACACGTCTCCCTTCCTTTCACTCCTCTGTCCTTACACCGCCATCTCCTCCCCAGTCCTCACTCTCAGCTGATCCATACTCCCCTGAGAAAATGGAAGTAATCAAAACAACTTCCATAAACGCCTCCCAACTTCCATGCATTCTGCCTCCCCACTTGTTCCTCTAGTTGAGGGATTTAAGCCCCAAACTAGACCAACCCTTTGTCTTGTATGTGAGATTTCACACCTATCATCTACTCAAAGCCATCTCTCAGTATAACCCCCTCGTCTCCCCAAATTCAATTTGCCTTATTTTACCAATAATTTTCACCACACACAAATATTCTGTTATTTCTTCTATCTTTGAAAAACTTCCTTTCCTTTCTTAACCCTCTCCCCTTTCAGCTATACCCCATCTCTTTGCTTCCGTTTATAGCAAATGTCTCCATCAGCTAATTTTTTATATTTCCAATTTCCCTCTTCCATTTTTCTCATAAACTCACTCCAGTCAGCTTTTACTCCCACTATTCTACTAATTATGCTCTTGTTTCCTAAAAAGACTGTGCCTCATTGTTGTGGTCGGCAGAATTATGCCCCTTTCCCCAACTATCCTTGTCCTGACCCTAAGAACCCATGAATAAGTTACCTTGTATGGCTAAAAGGGTTTTACAGTTGTGATTAAATTAAGGATTTGAGATGGAAAGATTACCTGGGTGGCCCAGTGTAATCACATGGGTCTTTATAAGAGGGAGACAAATGGATCAAAGTTAGACCGAGAAGATGGGATGATGAAGAGGTTGGAATGATGCACTTTGCAGATGAGGAAGAAGCCACGAGTCAAGGGATACATGCAGCCTTTACAACCTGTAAATGGCAAGGAAACATTCCCCCAGAGCCTCGGGAAGGAACGCAGCCCTGCTGACATCTTGGGACATCTGACTTCTAAAACTGAAAGATGATGCTATTGTGTTGCTTTAAGCCATTACATTTGTGGTGATTTGTTATAGCAGCAACAGGACAGGAATAAACACTTACACTGCATGGCTAATTAGTTTGTCCAGAATCTCTACCTTGAGTTTCTTAAGTTCTCTTGCAATTGATATGGAGGCAATTTTGAAGTGGCAGTTAAGCGCTGCCCACAGGTCTATGGGATGTCAGCACAGGTAAGTATATTAGCATGTTTTATAAGTAGATGCTACTCCAGTGTCACTCCAAATGCTGTTCGTCATGGAAAGATATTGCTTAGGATGTTGCGGAACCTGGAAGACATTATAGTGAACTCACACCATAAAGATGTATCTGGAAGGCTGTCTTCCACTCCCTGGATAAATTTAGATCAGGTGAAAGCTACCCCAGACATCTAATTCATGACGAACAGCCCTCTCTGTGGAAAGGGCCTGAGAAGCTGAGGCTCAGGGGGCCTGGTAATGGCCCCATATGATGACTGCATTGTGGCCAGGGATTCCTGGCAGGGCTTTGGTCTTCATTATTTTTATTTATGAAGATCAATAGGGTGTTCACGTGTGTATGTCAGAACTGACGTCTCTTTCAAAAGCAGGAGTCAGTGATGTGTTTGAAGCAGTGAACCTATTTGGTGGGTCCATGGTCCAAGCATCAGAGATGGAGATGGATTGCAAAGCCACACTCGAGTGGGATGTATGAGCACGTGTGTGTGTGTGGGGGGGGGGGAGAGGGGGGCTATGTGTGTCTATGAGTGTTCTTCAGTTTATGGAGAATACTTCTGACAACACTTCCCCTTAGGCAAGGGGATAACATCTGAGATTACATGATAGATGAGGAGCCTTCAGGCTATGGTCAGGTGATGAATCATAGACAGCAGAAGTAATAAATAAGTAGGCTCAAAAAGATTTAATACAAGCATGGCTATATCCTAAAGATACCCCATGTCTCTGGGACACTGATGAACACCTCCAAGGGCTGTATAGCTGTTGATGGAACAAGGGCACTTAAGTTCTGAACTCTGAGGGAACAGCTCACCAGTAGCTCCTGCCAGACTTCAGAGACAACCTGCAACCTGGGGCACCCCAGGTAGCTTCTGTCAGGCTCCCACAGCTTACTTTTGGGGTGATAGGGAGTCAACTGCATCTGGGAAGCAAGACTGGGCTTTGCCTTTCTGGACAAGGTCTTTGGGGACAAGCAATCAAGTTTTTTGTTGTTGTTGTCTGTTTGTTTTTTTTTTTTTTTTGTTTTTTTTTTGTAGCAAGGGGCTTAGAGTATATCTTCCTATCTTTTCAAGGCTCTGATGAAAACCAGATTTATATGTGGGAGTGGGACATATAAAAAGGGAAGAAAGGAAACTGGGGACCAGAGGATATCTAGAAAAAAATATCCTGGGGTTGTTAACATTTATTAGACAATAATCTGCTCTGATGCCTTGGTGAAATCCAAGAATTAAGGAAAATAAATTTACTTATATTCATGGAATTTTGTACATAATTTCAAGAGGGGATTTCAGAATCATGAAACCCACTGATTTTTTTTTTCAAAGTAACCAGTGATCTTAAGGTTCAAAATTTCTCATTCAGTCCTAGAGAGTGGGTATTTCTAGAAACACATGTGAAAGGAAAGGTCTGCAATGTGAAGATAGAGGTTCTGGAGCTTGGAGAGTTCCTAAGCAATAGCTCACCATGTGGGAGCCATTTTTAGAGCTTCTTGGAGCCCATGAATGAGTGTGGGTTGGTTGAGTCAATCTGAATAGTCCAGGAGTAAGGGGATGCCATTAGATGATACAGGGAATTATTGAGAATAAAAATAATGAAGTCATTTTGGAAATTTAAGGTGCTCTGGGACATCAATGAGAAAAGTGCCCAATGATTGAAAATGTAAGGTTGCTACTCAGAAGAAAGGTTGAAGCTAAGGGTTTAAGAGTCATTGGCATGGTGTGATATGTTCTAAACAGGGTAGTTAGAATGAGAAAAAGAAATTTGAGGATGAGGTTCTCACACAAATAAAAAGGAGGAAAATTTGTCAAGGATCTGCAATGGACTCCCAAATGCTTACTTCACTCTCCAGAGTGGCTGCAGGCATTGAAATTCTCAAGTCGTAGCATTGATTTTTCAGTAAATTCACATCTGAAATGGGTTAGGAAACTGTGTACTTGAAACAGATTTCTCTGCAATGAAGTCACTGTTGTTTTGTGGTGTTTATCATCTCTGTAGATGAACCTCCGATTCTTCCTACTTTAATAGGTGGCATGTTACTCTATTCCATGATACAAAATATTTCACATATTCCACTGTATATCCCAACTTGAGCTAGGCATGTTTACAGAAAAAAAATCCCCTTGCCGAGACCGGTTTGGCTCAGTGGATAGAGCATCGGACTGCGAACTGAAGGGTCCCAGGTTCGATTCCGGCAAGGGCATGTACCTTGGCTGCGGGCACATCCCCAGTAGGGGGCGTGCAAGAGGCAGCTGATCGATGTCTCTCTCTCATCGATGTTTCTGACTTTCTATCCCTATCCCTTCTGCTCTGTAAAAAAAACAATAAAATATATTTTTAAAAAAGAAAAAATCCTTTAAAGAAGGAAATTCTTCAGTTACTGTAAGACATACTTACCTAGTTCTTAAATAAAGTAACAAAAAAGACCCTGTAATGAGCACCTGGGAAAGGCCCCTGATTGTCATCTGAATACAGCACTGCCCGGCAGGTGTGTTTCAGCCTGACCTTCAGCTCAGGCGCCAGGGGGTAGGTTTCATTATCTAAATCCAGCCAAGCACCAGGAACAAACACGATTATTCAGGCCCACCCAGAAGTGACGATTACAAAGAAGCCACAAGAATGTACATAATTTCCTTTGTCTTGGATCTTAGTAAAACTTCCTGGTATTTTGCTGTATAAATTAAATGTGCTATATCAGCTCTGGGTCGCTGCCTCTCCATTAGAGGATATCTGTCCCACCTGGCCCCAGCTTTTTCTTCTCTCTCTGTGTCTGTCTCCTTCTTTCATTTTCTCAATCCCCAGCGGCCTCTACTCACGAACCAGACTGTTCTCTAGCCTTGCTGGGTGCAGAAAAGAGAAAAATATTTATAGGACACAACTTATCAGGGGTCAAAATTGGTTATCCTTTGGAATTGGGAATACTGCTTCTTTTTTATCTCAAAATGTGAATTCTATTTACTTGAAGATAAACCCTGAAAAATAATAGTGGACCTAGTAATAAGAGTAGTAAACCCTTATATACAGCTCACTGTTCTAAATCTTCTCAATATATTAATTCAGTATTCTTTACAGCAACCCTAGATAATATTATGACCCCCATTTTATAGGTGAGAAAAATGAGTCACAGAGAAATTAAATAAAATGCCCAAGTTCACTTGGCTAATGAGCGTCAGGTTGGACTATAAACCTAGCTCCAGGGTCCATGCTGTCCATGCTATGCATCTGCCATCACTACTTGCCATCTCTGGAATGAGCTCATTATAAACCAATAAATTCACAAGCAAATACACCTATGCTGTGCTGTTAATTTGAAATATACGACATTTTCACATGCCCGAAGTAAGCCAGGACATTTCAAATTGTGTTTTGAGTGTGGACACATATTAGTATCAACAGTACTTAACACTTATTGAACACTTACTGGTGCCAGAATTTGTTCTTATTGCTTTACATACATTAGCTATTTAATCCTTACAACAAGTTATAAGCTAGCACTATTATTATCCTCATTTATAGATGAGGAATTCAAGTCATAAAGGGATTAAGTAGTTATATTAATACTATTAATAATATCCATGAAAGACCCAAGATAGCAGAGTAGGTATAAGTTATACTCACCTCCACTCACCTACTCACCAAACTGGAATTACAACAAAAAAATAGGACAATCAACCTGAACAACCAACTGAAAACTAACTGAACAGAAGTCTTATATCCAAGGATTTACATAAGAAGCTACACAGAGACTGGCAAGAAGGTTAGAGATGCAAAAAGGCTAGCCCTGCTCCCACGTGCAGCAGCTGAGGATCTGGATGGATATCTCAGCTGCAAAGGTTTCCCCTTAAAAAGTGTGGGGTCTCAACCCATACCAGGCTCCCCAGCCCAGAGCACCAGAGCCTCCCTGTGCTGAACGCATATCCCATACCAGCTCCAGATGTAGTCTTTCTTGAGTTGAACATTTCCCTTCAAACTACAAGAGTCTCCACCCCATTCCCTGTTATCATGCCCTGTAGAGCTCATGCCCTGCGGAGGAGTCAGCTGCCCTGTCCCACACTGTAGAGGTCCAGGCAGACTCCACAGGGACTGAACAACAGGAACTGAGTTGTATGGCTCTGGGGCATACAACTGCTCTTTTGGTAAGACTGATTGGCACCACTATTCCCACTGAGATTCACTAGCCCCACCCTCTCAATTCCTGGCACCCAACCCTGCCTGGTCAGACTGAGTTGTGTGGCTCTACAACAAAAGACATTTATCCCTCACATGCCCAAACAGTGCAGACTCCTCCCTTCACATGGTCAAATCTTGGTCTGATTGGGCCTGATACAATTTGCTGGCCTAACCCTGAGACTCCTACCACCAGGTGGCAGCTGGCATTGGTGTACCCCGGGGCTTTTTCTGAATGGCCTCAGACCCAGCACTGACACTGAGTTTGAATCTGTGTCAATCTGGTGAACACCTCTCACCTCTACCTGGTGACTCACTGAGTACCTACCTCATGCAGATGCCTACCAGCAGAGGCTGTTTCAGTGCCTGAATCTAACAGGCAGCTGGCAGGTGGAGGAAGATCTTGGGGTGCTTTGGGACTTTTGCTGAACTGCCCCTAGGCCCAGTGCTAGTAAAAGCTGGCTTGGTGCACAGCTTGGTCTTATTCTCTTTGTTTGTTTTTTATCTTTTGGTCTCTTGTCTTTATTCTTTTGGTCTCTTGTCTTTTAGTATTTTTCCCCCTGCCTCCCCCCCCATGGTCCTTTATGTTGTTGTTCTTTTTTCATGTTGTTTTCAGTTTGGTCTTGTTTCATCTTGTTTTGTTCTGTCAGAACCAGTATAACAGTTGTCACAATGAGGTCAGGTTGAACTTCACAGTCAGTTCAAGAACTGAGCCCACCCATGAATGGGACAACAGCAATAAAGATCCAATTAAAACAGGAGGACCCACATAACCCACACAGGTACATTCCTTGAGCATGCAGCTCTGAAGATCAAGGAGACAACACCACTAGGTCCCACAAGACACCCACTACAGAAGGCCAGTCCACTAAGAAGGGAAGTTATAGCAGTCTTGTCCAATATACAGAGACAAACACAAAGAAACACCAAAAGGGGGAAAAAGAGAAGCAGATCCCTAAATGAAAGAACGGGAGAAATTTCTGGAAAAAGAGCTAAACAAATTGGAGGCAAGCAATTTATCAGAATCAGACTATAAAGTAATGGTTCTTAGAATGCTCAATAGCATGAGAATGGACATAAAACCATGAAAAACAACCAGGTGAAAATGAAGAAAGACATATCTGAAATAAAAATACACTGGAAGGAATAAAGAGAAGGATAGAGGATGGAGAGAATCAAATCAGTGAATTAGAATATAAGGGGGGAAAATCACTCAGTGAGGCAGCAAAAAAAAAAAAAAACTTAAAAAGAATAAGAATAGTTTAAGGGAACTTTGGGACAACATGAAATGTAATAACATCCACATTATAGGAATACTAGAGAGGAAAAAGGTGGGCAAGGAATAGAGAACTTATTTGAAGAAATAATGACAGAAAACTTCCCTACCTTGGTGAAAAAAATAGTCACAGATTTTAGGAAGCACAGAGGGTTCTAATCAAGATGAACCCAAAGACCCCCCATCAAAACACATCACAATTAAAATGGCAAAAGTTAGACAAAGAGATAATTTTAAAAGCAGTAAGAAGGAAGTTTCCATAAAGCCATCAGGTGATTTCTCAACAGAAACACTATAAGCCAGAAGGGAATGAAGCATTCAAGGTAATGAAAAGAAAGGACTCGAAACCAAGACTACTTTATTCAGCAAGGCTTTCAATTGAAGGTGAAATAAAGAGCTTCCCTGACAAAGAATAAGGCTAAAGGAGTTTATTACCACCAAACTAGCATTGCAAGAACTGTTAAAGGGACTGCTGTAAAAAGAATAAGAAATAGAGAGAGGAACATAAGCATAAAAAAATAAAAATTGCAATAAATAAGCACATACCAATAAAACCTTAAATGTAAGTGGATTAAATGCTTCAATTAAAAGAAATAGGTAGCTAAATAGAAAAGAAATTATGACTCATATATACGTTGTCTACAAGAGACCTACCTCAGAACAAAACACTTATACAGAATGAAAGGGAAAGGATGGATAAAAAATTTTCATGCAAATGCAAATAAAAAAACGTTGGGGTAGCAATACTTATATCTGACAAAATACTCAAGGCCTTAAAGGTCACTACATGATACTAAAGGAATTGATCCAACAAGAAGCTATAACCCTAGTAAACATATATGCACCCAATATAGGAGCACCAAGATATATTTTTTTAAAACCCCGGAGAACTTTAAAGGAGAGATCAACAGCAATACAGTCATAGTACGGGATTTTAATACCCCCTGAAATAATAGATCTTACAAAAAATTAAGGATACAGTGACCTTAAATAACCCACTAGATCAGATGGATTTAATTGATATTTACAAAACATTTAATCCCAGAGCTGCAGAATACACATTCTTCTCAAGGGAACATTGAACATTCTCAAAGATATACCACATATTAGGACACAAAATAAGTCTGAACAAGTTCAAAAGACTGAAATCATATCAAGCATCTTCTATGATCACATTGGCATGAAACTAGAAATCAACTAAAAACACCCTCAGAAACATTTCTAAAGGGTAAGAAAATTAATGAAAGATTGACCCTTAAATGCTTCCTTATAATAACCAGCATATACTAACTGAATAAGCTAGAAATAAATAGGACACAAGGGATGACTAGCATAGAAAGACCCCTGAGTTGGGTGCCAAGAAATAAAAGGAAGGAGCTATCAAATCAGAAAAGGGCCAAAGAAGGAAAATTTTATGCAAAGGATATATTTGACCTCTTTCTTAGGTAGCAATAGCACTTGAAATTAGTCTAGATTCATTTTGTAAAAGTTTTCAGAGACTACCGTACTTGATTTGAAATAACAGGGAAATATAATTATTTATAGATGCATGATTTTTTTTGGAAACATACCGAAGTTATTTGAAACAAGCTATTTTTTGGAACAAATTCAGTGGATCATGAGAGGAATAAAGCTGAGTAATACCATCTTTTTTCTCGGTATATGGTTCCGAGACTTGTGTCTTGTATACCTAGAAGGTTGGCTGCAAAGGAAGCTGAGCCAGAGCTAGGCTTCTTGGCAAGACTCCCGGACTGGAATTGTGGTCCCACTCCACATCGTCTCCTCTCACAGCAATCCAATTGCGGTTCAGGATTTTTCTGGGAGACAGTGGGTGTTTCATGATTCTCTTCGTTGGAGTGAATAATTGAAAGTGGAGAGTGATATGTTAGTGCTTCTTTGAGGGATGTAATGAGGTAATATCATGCAAGAAGGAAACTGTCATAAAGCTTATAATATGCAAATGAGAAGGGACTGCAGCACTGCTCATCTGCATCATCTCATTTGCAGAATTTAAGATGAAACAATAGAGATGAACCGAGAAGTTACATATATTCATTAGAATGTCTGGGTCCTGACCTCTGGCCATCAATCAAAGGGGATCTCCCACTGCTTAAAGTTTGCTACACTATACTTGGGTCTAGTGAAAGGAAGAGTGACAGAAAATAGTATACTGAGTGATTTAGACATGATTTTGTTACTATATCATTGTTCTCAAACTTTCCTAACCATGAGCTGCTTGGGAACATTTGAGCATATGGTCAATCCACACCTGAATGCTCTTGCTCACAAGGATGTCAAGAAAACCCTTCCATTGCCTCTCCTTTTTTTCTCTTATTTATTGAATTTATTCCAGTGATACTGGTTAGTAAAATTATAGAAAGTTCAGGTGTACAATTCATCAATATACATCAGCTGTATATTGCACTGTGTGCTCACCACTCCAAATCAAGTCTCCTTCCATCCCCAGGTATCTCCCTGTACTCTCTCCTCCCGCCCTCTCTAGTAATCACCATATTGTTGTCTGTGTTTGTGAGGTTTGTTTTTTTCTTAATTCCTATGTATTTTTCACCTCGCTCCAAAATCTCCCTCTACTCTGACAGCTATCAATCTGTTTTCTCTATCTATGAGTCTGTTTCTGTTTTGTTTGTTACTTTGTTTTGTAGATTCCATATATAAGTAAAATCATATAGCATTTGTCTTCTTCTGACTGGCTCATTTTACTTAGAATAATGCTTTCAAGATCCATCTATGCTGTTGCAAAAGGTAAGACTTCTTTTTTTTTCTACCACAGGGTAGTGTTCCATGGTGTAAATGTACCACAGCTTTCTTATCTACTCATCTACTGATGGGCACTTGGGCTGCTTCCAAAGCTTGGCTGTTGTAAACAACACTGCAGTGAACATACTGGTATACATATTTTTTTGAATTAGTGTTTCAGGTTTCTTCAGATATATTCTCAAATGTGGGATTACTGGGTCCTAAAACAATTCCATTTTTAATTTATTCTATACTGCTTTCCACAGTGGCTGATCTAATCTGTATTCCCACCAGCAGTACACAGGGTTCCCTTTTCTTCACATCCTCACCAACACTCGATTCTTGATTTATCAATGGTAGCCATTCTGATAGATATCTCATGGTGACACCATTTTAATTGGCATTTCTCTGATTAGTTATGTTGAGCATCTTTTCATATGTCTATTGGCCACCTGTATGTCCTCTTTGAAGAAGTGTCTATTCAGGTCCTTTGCCCATTTTTATTTTGGATTTATTTTTTTTGCTGTTGAGTTTTATAAGTTCTTTATAGATTTTGGATATCAATCCCATATCAGATGTATCATTGGCAAATATATTCTCCCATTGAGTAGGATGTCTTTTCATTTTGTTGATGGTTTCCTTTGCTGTGAAAAAGCTTATAAATTTGATGTAGTCCCATTTGCTTATTTTTTAAAATTTCCCTGGCCTGAGATGATATGTCAGAAAAAAATTGCTACAAGAAATGTCTGAGATTTTACTTCCTATGTTTGCTTCTAGTACTTTCATAGTTTTGAGTCTAACATTTAAGTCTTTAATAATTTTAAGTTTATTCTTGTGTGGTGTAAGAAGGTAGTATCCCATCTAATAAAAGAGTAATATGCAGATTGACCATCACTCCAACACACAGATGGCTGCCCCTATGTGGTCAAAGAAGGTTGCCCCCATGTGGACATAAGATGGCCAGCAGGGGAGGGCAGATGGGAGGTAACAGGCCTGCAAGGGAGGTCAGTTGGGGGCGATCAAGCCTGCAGGAGAGGGCAGTTAGGGGTGGCCAGGCTGACAGAGGAGGGAAGTTGGGAGCAACCGAGCCTGCAGGGAAGGGGAGTTGGGAGGGATCCAGGCCTGCAGGAGAGGGCAGTTAGGAGTAAATAGGCTGGCAGGGGAGTGGTTAGGGGGTGATCAGGCTGGCAGGCACAAGCAGTTAGGGGCAATCAGGAAGGCAGGCAGGCGAGCAGTTGGGAGCCAGTAGTCCGAGATTGTGAGAGGTGTGTCCAACAGGCAGTCCCAGATTGAAGAGGGTGCAGGCTGGGCTGAGGAACAACCCCTGCTCCCCTGTGCATGGATTTTGTGCACCAGGCCTCTAGTAGTTATATATTTTTGCATGTCTCTTTCCAATTTCCTCAACACCGTTTATTGAATAGACTAGAGGCCTGATGCACAAAATTCATGCAAGAGTAGGCCTTTGCAGCCATGCCGCTGCCTGGATTTGTCCCTTGAAGCTGCGGCAGCTGCCTCCATCCCCAGGCTGCAGGCCCAGCTTCATCCAGAAGTACGTCTAGTCTAATTAGCATATTACACTTTTATTATTATAGATTATCTTTATTCCATTGTATGTTTTTGCCTCCTTTGTCAAATATTAACTAACTCTAAAGGTGTAGATTTATTTCTGGGCTCTCTATTCTGTTCCATTTATCTATGTCTATTTTTATGCCAATGCCATGCTGTTTTCATTACTATGGCCTTGTAGTATAGTTTGATATTAGGTAGCATGATTCTTCCAACATTGCTCCTTTTTCAAGATTGTTAGTTCTGTGTAAATTTTTGGAATATTTCTTCTGTGAATACATCATTGGTATCATGATAGGAATTGCTTTGAATCTATAGATTGCTTTGGGTAGTATAGACATTTTAAGGATGTTAATTCTTCCTACCCACGAATACAATTATTTATATTTTCTTCCAAATCTCCAGTGTCTTATAATTTTCTGAGTATAAGTCTTTTACATCATTATTTAAATTTATTTCTAGGTATTAAAAACTGTTCTTATTGATTTTTTTTTTTAGAGAAAGAGGGATAGATTAATAGAGACATTGATGTGAGAGAAATATCTATCAGTTACCTACTGCATACCCCTTAGGTGATCGAGTTCCCAACCTAGGCATGTGCCCTGACCAGGAATTGAACCAGTGACCTCTTGGTTCATGGGTCAACACTCAACTACTGAGTCATACAGGCTGGGTCGTTGGTATTTTTTTGAAGCAACAGTGAATGGGATTATTTTTTTAGTTTTCCTTTCCGATAGTTCATTATTAGTGTATAAAATGCAACTGATTTCTGGATATTCGGTTGCATTTGCTACTTTCTAGTAGTTTAGGTGGAATTTTCAGGGTTCTCTATATACAGTATCATGTAATCTGCATATAGCAACGGTTTTATTTTTTCCTTTCCAATTTGGATTCCATTTATTTCTTTTTCTTGTCTGATTGTTGTGGCTAAGACTTCCAATACTACCCTGGCTAGTTTGCCTCAGTGGATAGCATATTGGCCAATGAACTGACAGGTCCCAGGTTCAAAGACACGTATCTCGATTGCAGATCTTAGCTATTGTAAATAGCGCAGCTATGAACATAGGGATACATACATTCTGATTGGTGTTTCATGATTCTTAGGCTATAATCCCAAAGTTGTCTGATTACAAAACATATTTTCTCAACAGAAACAATATACTTCTCAACCGCCTTTACAGGCTCTCTTCCTCCTCTGTTATCTTTACTTTGGAAATTCCTTCATGCTCCATCCTGGGCCTGTTTCTCCTCTCTCCATCTGTTCTCCCTGGACAATCTCACCATGTCTTCATCTTTAATAACCAACCATATGGAAATACCACACTATTATCTTAGGCCCACGCTCCTCTCCTGAGCTCCAGGACTTTCTGCAGCTGCCTATTCTGCAACGCAGGATGTTGTAAGCATGGTGTGTCCTCTTTTTCTCAAAACCTATTCTTCCTCTCAGACGCCCTTCCTCAGTAAAACCACATGGCTACACCAAGTGTCCAAGTGAGAAAACTCAGTGTCATCTTCTGAGATCTCATTCATCCTCCTTAACATGGCTTCCAGGGTCCTTCAAGGCTTGGTTCCTGCCTCTCTTTCAGGCTTCGTTTCTTCTGATTCACCCACTGGCATTCCTTACATAGCTGCCATCACCCCAGTGCAGTTCCCAGAATGAGCCAAGCCAACTTGTTTCCCTCTTTCCTGTCTCTGGGTCTTCCATGAAGTGGACATTTTCCTACCTTTGATCCTCGCCTAGCTCAATCTTATTTACCTACCATTCAGTTCTAATTTAAAGGTCACTCTTTTTGAAAATACTTCCAGAAACCAGATTAAATCTTCCTGCTCCAAACATAATCACACTTCATGGCAATAACTTTTCAACTGTTGCTGTAGTCTTGTCTGTTGTAGTAGCCTGAGAATCTAGCATAGCGCCTTGTGCAGAAAAGACTCTCAGAACATATTGAATGAATTAATGAACTGGAAAATAGAGTTAACTATAACTACTCAGCTATATGGGTAATTGTGGAAATTACATGAGATCGTATCTGTGATTGCACTTTGCAGGCTGTAAAATTGCAGAACAATCCCCCCCACCAACACACACACACACAACACACACATACCCAAAAACACACACAATAAAAACATGTTGCATGGTTGATTTCCCTCATTTTTCAGATTCCTCATCTTCTTTCCGGACCCACCATCTCAACAGTGAAGAGATGATGATGCATCAAAGGACCATCAGGAATCTCCAGCTGAGACCTGCCCCGTGTTCTCTCACTTGGAGGCCCCTCTCTGACCCAGAAGCCACTCGGGTTGTTTTTGAAATCATCTGTCAGTTCTGTCTTCACCTCGGCTTGATCAGCAGCTGCTGCCAAGGCCTTACCCTCACCCCTTCCTACCTACAGCTCAACTCTGATCCATCCAGTTCAGTTCTTTAGACTAAGACTCCCCACTCTAAGGAATCTTAGTGACTGTCTAGTCACTGAGTATTAACATCTTGGTTCCAAACACTCTGATGGTCTCTCTTGCGTTCACTCACTCCAGAAACTTTGGGAGCAGGGATATCCTGATCCAGGTTCTTCTGCTCAGTGAGAAGTTGACTTGAAGAAGAACTGAATGCTGAAATATTTTTAAAGCAAACTCAACCAATGGATTACAGGGGAGAAGCATAGCACTCAGGAAGCTAAGCTTCCCTGCACCCGCCTCTTGTTTTGGTGTCATAATGGCTATGTTTTGGTCTCTGAGTGTCAATTCCACACATAGGGAAAGAGGGGGCTCATGAAGATGAGAAGGTAGCAGATGTACTTTATAATAATTCTGGAGGGTGTTAGCTCAAGAACCTAATATTTTTCACTCTCCCTTCCAGAATCCTGCAGAACCAGGCAGGATGGGAGCCAGAAGCCCTTGGAAGGCAGCCAGTGGAGCGGCATTAGAGAGAATGTAAGTTTAGAACTGCAGGGAGCTCAGGCCTGATTCAGCCCAGAGCTCTCATGTTAAGATAAAGACAATGAGGCCCAGGGAGGCGCTGTGATTTGCTCAAGGTCATGTAGGGCGTTTGGTCTAGAACCAGTCTTCTGGGCAGCCAAGGTCACACTATGCAGACTCAGGCAGGGCATGAGCAGCAAGACCTGGAAGGAGGCAATGGTGAAGGAGGCGAGGGCGCAGGTGCTGGAAGAGAAGAAGCCAGGAAGGCTGCAGAGGAAGATGCTTCAGAAGCACAATTTCAATCTGAATGGTCAAGCTTGAGACATCTGGGCATGAGAGGTACCAGCTGCGCCTGGAATGGACCTGGGAAATTCACTGGGCGTCAAGGCAACCGGAAGAAGCTGAGTCCAAGAGGCTGTTCTGCAGACAGCACAGGGCTCTGCAAACAGAAGCGCAGCTGCAGACTCCAGGGCAGCGGTGCGGTGTATGGATGTGGACAGAGCTCTTCATCAGCATCCGTCGCCTCAGCCGGCCTGGGCACCACGGCCACATCTAGATGAGTGGTCTTATGCAGCGCGACCATGGGAGCATGACAGGTGGCTGCCATGGTCTGTCCTGCACCCAATTTTTCAAATGCCTAGAAGTGTGATCTGACCAGCGTGTGGCCCCGATAATGATGTCCCAGAGGCAGTGATCATCGTGAACAGGAGCGGCTGCAAAGACGAGGGCCGCAGTGCTCAGCCCTCTGACGGAGGAGCCCACCTTGTCATGGGCCAGAGTCCAGGTTAACGCAGACCTTAGCCTGGAAGGAGGGGAGCGTGAGGGGAGCAAAGAGCTGGAGAACGGAGAGAACTGACTGGCCCAGAAGCTGTCGGTGGGGCAGGAGCTCTTAGTATCGGTGCTACTGATCCTCAAATGACAAACCTGCTAACGAGCCCACTGCCAGGACAGTCAGACATGCTCACCAACTGGAATGAGTCACTTAATGCTGCTACGTGTCAGGCTCAAGCAAACACAGTGCAGCAACATCAGGATGGAAGTGGAATGCCTCTGGCCATTGTCTGGGTGTCTTGTCCACCTGACACAAACAGCTGGATTCATGTAAACATTTGGAGGGCACACTGAAGTTTTCATTTTTCATTCCGATCACAAAATCATGGACTCTGCAGTGTGGCAGGAGCTTAAAGGTAATCTCATCACTGACTTCTGCATGGCCTCAAATGACCTGATTTTACTGTGCAAATCAAACGCTGGATTCGGGAGTGTGTTATGTCTAATTGTACATATTGTGTCTTATTTAAACACATGCTCGTTTTAATATTTTGTTCTCCTTGGCTGTTTGAATTGTAAATGAATCATTTACAGGGTGCACTAGATTATTACATGTATGAAAATACAATGAAATCCTGTCATTAGCCCAGACTCGTGAGTAACAAAGCTGCAGGTGGGTAAGTAGCCACTAACCTTGGTGCTCTGCTCAGCACCCAGCCCAGAGGCTGTGAGTCACCTTCGCTCTTAGCACCTGCTTAGTGTTCTAGGGAGAACGGTTTGCATAGGAGTTTGCTTTACCTCTTTGTAACTTCCTTCCTTTTGCTCAAACCAGGTGTCTATTCCTAGACTGAGGCTGACTCGAAGGCAGGGCAGAGGGCTGTGGAATGCATCGGCTCCAGAGATCTGCCTCAGCATCTGAGTCTCATCCAGATGGCCAAGCTCCATCCCTCTTCAGCCCCTCAGTCAGGGAAGCCCTTTAAAAACTTGCCCCCAAACACGGCCTCACAGAGAAGACGCACTGAGGAGGCTTTCTTTCCTGGACCCTCAGCTGCTGGTCTACAGTGTGTGTTCAATCTCCTGACCGGCCACACGGAGCCCTTTGCTTTTTACAAGGGGCTCTTGGAGCCATTGTCGCATTTACACTGGGAAGCTCCATAGAAATGGGTACAGCGAATTAAGATGTAGGGGCAAAGGGGGAACGTTACCATAACTAAGTGATGTGCACACGGAGTTAAAATGACAGTTGGAGGAGGACAAGGAGTTGGAAGGTCCAGGAACAGGAAGGAAGGCTGAAATGAGAGTCAGTGATGCAGGGAGACGTGGGAGACTGTCTGGGTGGAGGAGATGTAGACAGGGAGGTGCTTCTCTTTGCAGTGATGGATGTCCTGGTGGGGTGGAGGGGAGGTGGTAGTACATCAACCCGCCGGCCAGCCAGCAGCGTTTGCTGGGTGCCCACTGTGCACAGGCCACTCCTGGCACTGACAAGTTCAGGGACAGGATGCACAGACCTTTCAAGATGAGCTGGCAAACTAGCAGAGGAGACCACCCAGAAAACAACATTCCTGTGAACCCAGGACACAGCAGGAAAGCACTGAATGATGCAGAGCCATACCCTTAGTAGGCAGCAGCACTAGCCCAAGTAAGTCGAGTCATCTGGATAGCACAGGTTTAACAGGTCAGAGTTAGCATTTATGGAGTGCTTACTATTTGGCAGGTATGGCAATGGGCACTTTAAACACATTCCATCTTATGTGTGGGAAATATGGGCAAGCCTTGGGAATCTAAACATTAAATAACATGCCTGTTCATTTGAATAGTAAATCAAATGAATGAAAGCATGTGGAGTAGAGGTTTGAGAACAGTCTTCACCATTCAAGGATTTTCACAACCAGTTGTGACTATTCATGAGCAGCCCTTGTAGAACGTGGATTAATTTGTAATATTTTTAGATAGGAAGATGACTTAGGTAGGCAATGGCTGTCAGCTTTTGGGAGAAAACTGTTCACTGCCTATTACCTATATCTCAATACAACTTCATTGATCTACTAGTATATGTTCCATCTAACCCATTGTTGTGATGAGTTATTTTGATTTTTGAATGTGAATACCAGTATTGCATACCTGGGTTAAATCACACTTGGTTTTATATACATTGTTGGATTTGATTTGCTAATATTTTATTGATAATTTTTGTATCTATGGTCATGAGAGATAATGGTATGAGGTTTTATATAATGTCTTTGTCTGGTTTTCGTATTCAGGTAACACTGGCCTCATAGAATGAGCTAGGAAACATTCCTTCTATTTTTATCCTCTGAAAGAGATTGTAAAGAATTGGTATCATTTCTTCCTTAAATGTTTAGTATTATTCTCTAGTGAAACCATCTGGCCTGGTGAATTTATGCTTTAGCAAGTTATTAATTATTGAGTCAATTTATTTAATATATGTAGGTCTATTGAGATTTTCTGTTTCTTATGAGTGTTTTGTCAGCTTTTGTCTTTCAAGAAATTACTCTGTTTCATCTAGTTATCAAACACATGGGCATAAGCGTTGTTCACTGTATTACTTTATATCCTTTAATGCCCATAGGTAGTATAGTGATACACCTTCTTTCATTTCTGATAGTAGTAACTTACAACCTCTCTCTCTTTCCATAGTTAGTTTGGCTATAAAACTATTGATTTTATTTATTTTTCAACTACAGACCTGTTTCAGGAAGATTCCTGCAAGAATAGGTCTTCCTGCAGCCTGAGCAAAAGCTCCCTCCCTTCTCCGCTGCCTTGTTCTCTCATGTCTCTGCTGCCTCTCTCCCTTCTCTGCTGCCTCCCTCCCTTCTCCTCTGCCCTGCTTACTTCTCCACAACTTTGCTCACTTTTGCAGTGCTTGGCTTCCTTCTACACTGTCTTCTGTGCTCAGATATGCAAATTAACCACCATCTTGGCTGGCTTAATTTGCATACTCACTCTGATTGGCTGGTGGGCATGGCTGGTGGGTGTAGCGAAGGTATGGTCAATTTGCATATTACTCTTTTACTAGATAGGATTACAGTTTGCATTTAACACTTTTTTTGTATCATTCCAGATGTATAGCATAGCAAGTAAATATTCCTATAGGTTACAAAGTATTCCCTTTAATAATTCAAGTGCCCACCTGGTACCATAGGTAGTTATTACAATACTAGAGGCCTGGTGCATGAAATTCATGCACAAGGGAGGGGGGTTTCAGTCCCGCCTGCATCCTCTCTAATCTGGGACCCTTCAGGGGAGATATGACTGCAGGATGGGGCCTAAACCAGCAGTTGGACATCCCTCTCTCAATCCAGGACTGCTGACTCCTAACTGCTAGCCTGTCTGCCTGCCTGATTGCCCCTAACCACCTCTGCCTGCTGGCCTGATGCCCCTAACTGCTCCCCTGCCAGCTTGATCACCCCTGATTGCCTCTGCCTGCCAGCCTGACTATCCCTTAATTGCTCCCCTACCTGCTGGCCTGATTGCCCCTTAACCACCTCTGCCTGCTGACCTGATTGCCCCCTAACTGCTTCCTGCTGGCCTGATCACCCCCTAACTGCTCATCTGCCAGGCTGATTGCCCCTAACTGCCCTCCCCTCCTGGCCTGATCTCCCCTAACTGCCCTCCCCTGCCGGCCTGATTGCCCCAACCACCTCTGCCTCAGCCCCCGCCACTGTGGCTTTGTCTAGAAGGACATCCAGAAGACATCTGGTCTAATTAGCATATTACCCTTTTATTAGTATAGACTGTTAGCTATATTTATTCCCTATGCTCTTCCTTACAGCCCCATGCCTATTTTGTAACTGCCAAATAGTATTTCTTAATCCTATTATAGACAGTCCTCAGGTTATGGCAGACTCGATGTATATTGTTTCATGGTTACATTGCCATCTCCCACTTATTTATAAAAAAAATTCCATCATTTTGAGGTATATACATATGTGCTTTATGTTTTTTATTATTTACTTACCATAAGTAAAGGTCAGGAATTGTTATCTTTCTTTTAATTTTTTAAATTTCATTTCATTACTGCTGTGTGAGTGCTCCATGTGAGTAACGTAGGTGCTTATGTAGGTAGGTTCTAACTTACAGCAAAAACCACGTTATGTCACACAGTAGGAATGGATCTGTGATGTAACCTGAAGATCTACTATACATTTTTTACCTCATCCCCCAGCAACTGTATCCTCTGGCCTTCATTAGTTTTTTTCTCTATATCTATAAATCTGTTCTATTTTGTTAATTTTGTTCTTTAGATCAGTGGTTGCCAACTGGTGGTCTGTGGACCACTGGTGGTCCGAAAGGTTGGTGACCACTGCTTTAGATTACACATATAAATAGTATTATATGGTATTTGTCTTTATCTATTTAGCTTATTTTACTTAGCATATATCCTCTAGGTCCATCCATACTGTCACAAATGGCAAGATTTCAGAGAATTATTTATTTTATTAACCTTACAAAGAACCAGAGTTTGGCTTTGTTGATTTTTTTCTACTGATTTTCTGCTTTCAGTTTCACTGATTTCTACTGTAATTGGCTGTTATTTCTCTTCTTTGTACTTTGGATTTAACTTTCTCTTGGTTCCTAACATGGAAAGTTAGATTACTGATTTTAGATCTTTCTCCTTTTCTAACATAGGCATTCAATTGTATAAATTTCCCTCAGATAGCTATTTTCATTATTTTCCACAAATTTTGATAAATTGGTTTTCATTTTTGTTTAATTCAAAATATTTAAAAAATTTCTCTTGTGATTCCTTATTCCATGTATTATTTAAAAATGTGTTGTTTAATCTTCGCATTGTTTGGGATTTTCCAGTTATCCTTTGTTAGTGCTTTCTAGTTAAGTTCATTTTGATCTAAGAGTAGACACTGTTTATTTCTATTCTTTCAAGTTTGTTAAGGTGTGCTGTGGCCTAGTATTCTGTTGTTGTTGGATGATACAGTCTCTCTCTCTCCTGGACTCCAACCATTTTTTCCCAGGCAACTTTAACAGTGTCTTCTATAGACTTCCAGAAGTCTTCTAGGCAATTACAAGTATCCCCTCTCTCTATCTTGTATTATCGGTGTGGAGGAACTTGCTTTATGTTTTCTATCAGTGTATAAGCTCCTGAAATCAGGTTTTGCAAGTGATTCGATGCTGTATCCCCCTCCAGGACTTATCCAACAGCCTGTGGCTAGCAGGAGTTCAGCCCGTATTTGGAAGGGGAATGAATCACCTTCCTACTTCCACTCAAGTGGAAGACTTTGTCAAGGTTGTATAGAACGCAGCATCTGTATCAAAGGCTCATCCCAGCAGAGAGGAGCCAGAGAGCATCATCAGTGGCTGAGTGGACATACTATCTCCGACTGAAGAATGGCTAGAAAATGAACTTACTCCTATACCTCTGCACTCCTTTCCAAACCAACCTCCAAAGATGTAGTGTCTTTGAATAAAACCTATCAAGTGCAAGCTGTGCAGATTTCTGGACATCCAATAATTTTGGCATGAGGCTCATCTTAATGTGTTTAATGTCCCTGAGAATCCCCAGATAGAAGGGCTGAAACATTATGTTAGTTTTATGATAAAACGGTTTTGAGGAGGACATAGAAATAACAGGACACTTTATGAGAGCTCTGGGCTTCTTGAGTTCCCTCACAGCTCCTAATGAGAACATTATCACAAAATTATTATAGGGATTTTTTTCTTTTCAGCCAATAAAAATGACATTTTTCTGAGTCTGAGCTAGGAAACAACTTTTGCAGGTCCCTGCTGTCATTTACCTGCACATGGTGCCAGCACTTACTTTGAGTTCTTAATGAAGGCATGGAGCTTCTAATTACTCAGGGATGTGATTAAATAACTTTCCCAGTTTCTTGGTGTCGCAGGAGAAATCTTAATTTGCACACTCCTACCACTGATGTATCTCAAAACAGTGACCATTTAACCATCCCCATTGCCACTCATTTCCACTGCTACCCAACTCACTGACTCTGGAAAGTCCAATAGTGCCAGGAGGCTCTTCATGGCCACTGGCTAGCACTGGGCATTGGCCAGCCTCCGCCGAGCACTGGCTGCAGAGGTCCTGCGTGCAGATGGGAGGGAAACAGAGAGTGTCCTGCCTTCTGCCTCCCCTCCCCCTCACTGTCATAAAGGGGTCACTATCTATATTTGAGGAACAACTGCCTGAATTATTTTTGTTTTTCATTTCTTCTCAACTCACATGCCTGTTAGAAATCTATTACCAGATGGCAGAAAAGCGAAGAACATAATCATTTCGTCCTAAATTCTGACACTATATAGTTTAAGAACTCTTACCAGCCGTATGCTGCACCGAGCCAACACAGAGGCCGTCATGCTAGCGCTCAGCGCCGCCTGGGCGGACGGCGTCCTGGTGAGAAACGGTTCACAAGTTACCATTCATGTTCACTTCTCAACGTGAACCAGAACATTGTTCCGACACAGACTGACAGACCTCGAGGATCTGACCCCTGCTGAGTGCACAACTTTCTAGAATCCGAAGGAGCCCATGCTGCCGCCAGTCCCCTGCCATTTCTCAGCACCTACCATATCGAGCGTTGCACTGGGCTCCAGGGATTCAAAACCAGTTTTAATTGCGGTAACTCAATCGCTGGGCTCCACCAGATTCTGAGTAGCTGAAATCATTAAAACAACATATGTACCAGATAAGCCTATACTTTTGTTTCTTCCCTTAACTACCCAAATATAGTATTTAATATGGCTGATACTACCCACTGCAAAATATCTTACGTAACACTGATAGTTATATCAGTTCTAAGAAGTTTTCCCTAGAATTTCCTCAACATATTTTCTAATCCAATTCCCCTTAAAAATATCTGTATTATACCAAAGATCTACAGGAGACTCGGTGCTGTGTACAACTCTACTTCTTTTGCTTATGAAACTGAGGCAGGTAAAATGCCCACATTTTTCTCCTCACACTCTTCCACCCCTTCCCACCCACAGTGTTTCCTCAAGTCCTTCAGCTCCACTCTACATCTCAGTACTATGGACTCTAGGGTTACATTTCCCAGGACAGAATTGGGTTAAAGGGTAAAGTGTGTGAGCTGAGAGGAGGATGGTCAAAAGAACATTAACTTTTTTTCTGTATACAAGTCACAATTTCAATTTAACAAAAAAACAAACAAACAAAAAAGCAAAAGAGTAACCTCAGCTTAGCCCAACAAGTAACACACTCACCAGTTCTGGAAACAGTGAGGGGTGAAAGGAAGCGTTGAATGTGCACAGATAACACAGATGTGCTGGTACAAGGCACAGTACCTGGCTTGCCCTTCACCTTTACTCCCTGTAAGTGAACAGGTAGAGAGAGATCTCAGAACACTGCTCGAAACTGCAGAAAATGGCTTTAAGCAGATATACTCTGCAAGGAAACTGAGAATATGGAACCTAACATTATTAGTGTTTAACAATTAGCATTTAATAATAATATAACACATCATGGGTTGCTTAGCAAAGCAAAATGTCTTAAGAGGTATACATTTCCAATATGTGAACATCCTATATAATAAAAGGCTAATCTGCAAATCAATTCAGTGGCTGAACAACCAGTTATTATGATGTGCACTGACCACCAGGGGACAGACGCTCAACACAGGAGCTGCCCCCTGGTGGTCAGTGCACTCCCACAGAGGTAGTGCTGCTCAGCCAGAAGCCAGGCTCAAGGCTGGCAAGCGCAGTGGCTAAGGATGTCTGACTGACGGCTTAGGCACACTCCCTTGACTGACTGTCAGTCAGACATCCCCCGAGGGATCCTGGATTGTGAGAGGGCACAGGCTGGCTGAGGGACCCCTGCTGAGTGCACAACTTTCATGCACTGGGCCTCTAGTGACCACATAAAAATAAAATACAATCACTGTTAGAGAAAGTCCTTAAAGGATAAGATTTGCCTGTACATTTTGTGTCATTTGCCATGTGTTTATCATAGAACTAAACTATTCAAAGTCAAAAATGAAATTCATCAAGACATGATGTTTAAATAGCTAGAGAACATACATAAGCTAGAACATAGCAGGGAGAGGTCATTTTATGCCTGAAATAGTTTAGGAAAATTTTATAGAGGATGTAAATAACAAATTAAAATAGACAAGATGTAAACTGGTAAAGACAACAAGAGCATGAGTACAAGTAAACATGAATAATAGGTCTGGTGGAAGCCAGGGACGACTGTAGAAAAGGAGTAAAAGGATGAAGAGAAAGAGAAGCTGACAGAATGGATGAGCCGAGGCATCTACACAACATCAGCATTAGTTCTGAGCAGGAGAACGAGCTCAGAGCTGGGCTTCAGGGGACTCATTGGGTAGTAGTCTGTGCACCACCAGCTAAAAGAGCATGAAAAACCCAAGCATAGCAATAATCCAGGGAAGGAGGATGGATACAAGTGCAACTTCCCACAGGGAATGCACAGTGCCAGCCATTCTATTCATCAGAGCTCATATACACATTACTAACAACTTCTACCCCATTACACTAGATATTTATGATGCTATTAAGCAATGCCTTCTAAAACACTGAATAAGATGCCCTGGCTGGTTTGGCTCCGTGGATAGAGCATCAACCTGCAGACTGCAGGGTCCTGGGTTCGATTCTGGTCAAGGGCACATGCCAGGGTTGCAAGCTCAATCTCCAGCAGGGTGTGTGCAGAGACAGCCCATCAGTGATTCTCTCTCATCATTGATGTTTCTCTCTCTCCCTCTCCCTTCTTCTCTGAAATCAATAAAAATACATTAAACAAATAAAACACTGAATAAGATTAAAATAGTTTTAGCATCTATAAATTTATATATTATATGCACATATTTTTATAAAGTAGCAAAATACTAGTATACATGAGGTCTATAGTAATTAACTAGAATATCTGACACAACAAAAAATGTAATTTCAAGATCTTTCTAAACAATGGCACTTTCTAACCCATCATAATACGACTGGATAGAAACAGCAGACCAGCTACCTGGATGAGCTCATACGACTGGCTGCTCGGGTCTGTGCACACCGGGTGTGTGCACCACCTGGTTTGTGTACATCGGGTCTGTGCACACAGGGTCTGTGCACCACAGGGTCTGTGCACCACTGGGTCTGTGCACCACTGGGTCTGTGCACACAGGGTCTGTGCACCACTGGGTCTGTGCATACAGGGTCTGTGCACACAGGGTCTGTGCACACTGGGGCTGTGCACACTGGGTCTGTGCACCACCTGATCTGTGCACACAGGGTCTGTGCATACAGGGTCTATGCACCATCTAGTCTGTGCACACAGGGTCTGTGCACACTGGGTCTGTGCACCACCTGATCTGTGCACACAGGGTCTGTGCATACAGGGTCTATGCACCACCTAGTCTGTGCACACAGGGTCTGTGCACACTGGGTCTGTGCACCACCTGATCTGTGCACACAGGGTCTGTGCATACAGGGTCTATGCACCACCTAGTCTGTGCACACAGGGTCTGTGCACACTGGGTCTGTGCACACTGGGTCTGTGCACCACCTGATCTGTGCACACAGGGTTTATGCACCACCACTTCTGTGCACACTGGGCCTATGCACTACTGGATCTGTGCACCACTGCGTCTGTGCACACAGGGCTGTGCATACAGGGTTTGTGCATATGGAGCTGAGAGGACAGCTTATCCATGACAACAACCACCAGGAGACACTGCAAAAACTGCAGTTCACATGGAAGTTCTTACAGGCAATGAAAACACATTCATCACATTATGACAAATTGGTAAAAACACATTCTACATCCTTTCAGCAGAAATTTGATGTGATATGTAAAGAAATTAGAGGTGTAATTTTTTAAGATGAGAATTTTTTTCCAAGAAGAAGAAAGTATATGAAATTTGAAACTTAAAGAAAGATGACTACATAAGGGAAGATAACCCTATCTCTAACATGTCATCTATACTAATAAAAGGGTAATATGCAAATTGGTTGGAATGCCCTTATAGTAATGACCGAACAGCAGGCTGTGTGGGGCAACCAGATTGGCAGAGGGGGCAATGAGGGGTGACCAGGCCAGCAGAGGAGGGATTGAGAGGTAACAAGGCTGATGGGGGTGGCAGTTGAGGGAGACCAGGCCAGCGGGGGGGGGGGGCAGTTGGGGGCAAACAGGCTGGCAGGGTGGGTAGTTGGCTGCAACCAGGCCAGTAGGGTGGGACAGTAAGGAGTGACCAGGCCGGTGGGGTGCAGTTGGGGGTGACCAGGCCAGCAGAAGAGGGCAGTGAGGGGTGCCAGGCCAGCAGAGGGGGGCAGTAAGGAGCAACCAGGCCAGTGGGGGGGGCAGTTAGGGGTGACTAGACTGGCAGGAAGAGGTTGTTAGGGGTGGTCAGGCAGGCAGGCAGGTGAGCAGTTAGGAGCCAGCAGTCCCAGATTGTGAGGGGGATGTCCGGCTGCCAGTTTAGGCCCGATTCCCGGAATTGGACCTAAACTGGCAGTTGGATATCCCCCGAGGGGTCCCGGATTGGAGAGGGTGCAGGCTGTACTGAGGGAACCTCCCCTCTGTGCACAAATTTCGTGTACCAGGCCTCTAGTCTTATATAATAAAAGAGAAACATGCAAACTTGACCATACCTTCACTCCTGATTGGCTATGCTACCAGCCAATCAGGAGCGGGGGCGGGGCCAAGTGGCGCTTGAGTGCTGGGCTCGGGGGTGGAGATGAAATGGTGGTGGTGGCGAGCATCCAGCCCCTGGGCGCTGTGAGGGGAAGCAGCGGCAGCGGCAGTGGCGGTGGCAGTGGCGGCAGGGAGAGCCCAGCCCTCGGCACTGTGAGCGGAAATGGCAGTGAGCGTCCAGCCCCCGGGCCCGGGTGGTTGCAGGCAGCCGGGGCTGAGCTGAGCAGGGCGATGGCTGGGTGCCCAACGCCTAAAGCCTCACTAGAGGCTTTAGGCCTTGGGTAGGCTAGGGGTGAGCCATCAGTTGGACATCCCCTGAGGGCTCCCAGTATGTGAGAGGGGGCAGGTTGGGTTGAGGGACCACCCACCCCCAGTGCACGAATTTTGTGCACCAGGCCCCTAGTAGTTAATAAGAGACATTTTAACATTAACTCTGATTTGAAGCTCACCTGTCTAATTTACTGTCCAAACCAGATGCGCAAAAGGGTGGAAGGTGAGAAGCTGAGTGAGGAGTAGATCAGAGCAGCTAGGAAAGTGCCCGCTGGAAGGAACCACCCAGAAAGGGAGGGAAATGCTGTTATTAGCGGCTTACCTTCTATCCCAAAAAGAGGTAAGCTCTGCAAAGCGATGTTCTCCAGCAGTGAGACTATATAGGAGTGCATCCATGCCATGCACTGTTGCAGGATATGTACTATTTTGGTGCATTCCGATACCATTTTGACAATGATGTCTTTAAAAAATACGAATTTTAAATAACTAGTAAAAACATGTAAGAAGATATTTCTGATAAATTCGGGTGTAATCACTCCTTTTAAAATAGACAAGATGAGGGATTTCTGGTGTAATCACTCCTTTCAAAACAGACAGGATGAAGAATTTACTATGAATTAATTAGTGCCCACTTTCTCAGGAGCAAGAGCTTTACAATAGCTAAGATGGAGCTGACACTCGGGGGGGTGCACAGATGGAAACTCTCTCAGTAATGGTGTTTAAACTGAACTTCCACCAAAACCTATGTGAAATCAGAGATGCATTCAGCATTTTCTGCCACGCTATGTTAATTGAGGCACACCTGACGGCACCCAGAGCACTTGTCCTGCATTTAAAAGGGTGCACTTAAGTCCTGGCCAGGTGGCTCAGTGGGTTGGAGCTTCATCCCAAATACTAAAAGATTGGAGGTCGATTCACAGTCAGGGCACATACCTAGGCTGTGGGTTTGATTTATGGTGGGGCAAGTATGGAAGGCAAGTTAATCAGTGTTCTCTCCCATCAATGTCTGTCTGTCTGTTCCTTTCTCAAATCAATAAGCATATCCTTGATGAGGATTTAAAATAAAAGGATGCAATGAAGATAAACACTGGAACCTCTGTAGTGTAATAGAAAAAGCACCCGTCTGTCACATCAGTTATTAATTACGTGACTTTGGCTCATTCATCGGACTTCCCTGAGCCTCTGTTTCCTCACTTGTGACATTAACAACAGGGGGGCAGTAAGGGGTGACCAGGCCAGCAATGATGGGGCAGTTAAGGGCAACCAGGCAGGCAGGCAGGTGAGTGATTAGGAGCTAGCGGTCCAGGATTGTCTGACTGCCAGTTTAGGCTGGTGTTGGGCCTAAACTGGCAGTTGGATATCCCCTGAGGGGTCCCAGATTGGAGAGGGTGCAGGCTGGGCTGAGGGGACCACCTCCCCATGCACAAATTTCATGCACCAGCCCTATAGTTAAATTACAAGTAAACTAAAAGGCACATATAAATAAAAGGTAATGAAACTCCATTTGAACTACAGCTACTGAGCATCGAAGTGTTTGCATTTCAATCAAAGCATGCACTTTTAATTTATTTATTTGACAAATGTCACTAAATGCCTGTGTCCATGCCATGCACTGCTGTAGGATATAGTAGTAAACAGAATCAATCACTGCCTTTATACATAGAGTCCATTCTAATGAAGGGAGGCAGTTAATAAGCAAGGGAGCAAGTAAATTCCTAGCACAGCAGATGATAGAAAGTGCTGTAGAGAGAAAACAAGATACGGTGGACAGCAAACTCTATGGAATTCTATTTGAATATTGAGTCATTTGAGGTTCGCACAGAAGTCACATGACCTAAGTTGTGTTTTGTCACTCACTCTGGCCACTGTATGGAGAACCAACGAGAATGAGGTGAGAACAGAGGCAGAGACCGTGGCTGGATGCTCCTTTCTGAAAACCCGGCAAGAAAATAACAGTGGATGGGACTGGATGGTAATCACTGATACTTTCATAGTTACTGCCATTTTATTAATTTTTTTCTGGTTGTTGTAGTTTTTTTCCTTTCTTTAAAAAATATTTTTTAAATTGATTACAGAGAGGGAGAGGAAGAGAGACAGAAACATCAATTTGCTGTTTCCTGCACATCCCTTACTGGGGATTGAGCTGGCATGGGATGATGCCCAATCAACTGAGCCAGCAGGGCGACAGCAGGTTTTTCAGTTTCTAATATCTATTACTAATGCTGTTTCTTTCGCTGGCTGCTATAAGCACTCTGCTCATCTTCCCAAATAAATAACCTGCCTGGACAACTAATCTATTCTATGTCCATATCCTCAACTGCCACTGCTCTTCTGGTGACTCTGAAATATGCAGGTCTTCTTAAAATGATTATAGTGTTAAATATTTGAACATTTCGCCCTAGCCAGTTTGGCTCCATGGATAGAGAATTGGCCCGTGGACTGAAGGATCCCAGGTTCGATTCTGGTCAAGGGCACATGCCCAGGTTGCGTGCTCAATACCCAGCAGAGGTTGTGCAAGAGGCAGCCAATTGACGATTCTCTTGCATCATTGATATTTCTATTTCTCTCTTCCTCTCTGAAATCAATAAAAACATATTAAAAATAAGTAAATAATTTAATATTTAAATCTTAAAAACCTAATTTAGATATATGGTAGAAATAACTTATAAACAGTATTTGAAAACAAGTTGAATTATCTTCTGACAATTAACTTGAGCTTATAAAAATAATTTTATTTATATTTATCTATACACTAGAGGCCCGGTGCATGGATTCATGCACCAGTGGGGTACCTTGGCCTGGCCTGCAGGGATCAGGCTGAAACTGGCAGTCTGACATCCCCCAAGGGTTCCTGGATTGCGAGAGGGCACAGGCCAGGCCGAGGGGCCCCACTGGTGCACAAATTCGTGCACCAAGCTTCTAGTATTAAATATTTTTTCAGATAACTGAGCAAATAACAATAGTGATAGCCACTTAAATAATATCACAGATGCTCAATATTTAACAACAATACTAAACCAAAAAAACACAACCCTAAAAAGTATACTTTTGACAAAATAACTTAAAAAATAAGCCTTACTTAGTATATATAGCACAGAAGGTAGTTGGCAAAGAAAACAATACAATTTGAGTGTTTTCTGAAATAATCTGTAGTCAGCATCATCCTGTTTCAAAAATAGAAATTATAAAGCATAATAAGAAAAGAACATGGAATTAGCTTAACTTGAAAATGAGACAATATTTACTAAAAAGGTGTCTTAATAAACAGAGTGTAAACATTTTCCAAGAAAGCTTAATTCTACTTTGAATTGTTAGGGGTATTACAAAAAAACACCAAGTGATTACAGAAACACTTGAAAAAATTAAACTCCATGTTAGTATGCTTAATTTCTCTCCAACAATATAGCAAAACCTTAACTAAATCTATCAAAATGGAACTGGATAATCCACTAATTAGACATGGCCCTTGATTTTGACTTATATTAACAATATCTGAAAAGAGTCCATTTTCCTCAGCAGAAATAGATGACATGGTAGGCATTCACCTTTCTTTGATAAATATGAATCTAAATGCTTACAGTGCTATGGGAGTTCACAAACACAGATTACAGATGAACTTACACTGACCTTCTAATACACTCAATGAGAAATTTTATTCAGCTTAAATGTCATATCTTAAGAAACCTCCCTAACTTCATGATTGGGTTCCTACCTTTACCCCATGAGCCAACCCCAGGTCTCCACAAATCATACCGTTCTGTAATTACCTGCTCATTTGTCTCTTGAGCTAGAATGTAAGTTGTTGAAGGCAGAAAATGTGACTAATTTAGCACTTAGTACAGTTTCTGGCACAGAACAAGCACTCTGGAAATATTCATCTATATAATAAAAGCCTAAAATGCAAATTGTTCAACCAGGGTTCAACTGCCCTCAAGACGTGCACTGACCACCAGGGGGTGGTGCAGAACATGGTGGGCATTGGTGATGTAGCATTGGCAGGAGCGGGGGGGGGGGGCACAGGGAGCTGGGGACCCAAGTGCTGCCCAGGGCCCAGAGGTCAGCTGGGATCTGCCCTTCCAACATCAGATGCTCACATTTAGATGGCTGGCCAGGCCTAGGGACTGTACCCATGCATGAATTTTGTACACTGGGCCTCTAGTTCAATTAATAAATGGTAACACACAACTTATGCTTGCCTACTTTAAATTTTTCTTTCTCATTTAAGGGGAAATTATACAAGATTTGGTTGAAGACTAGTTTTACTACATTACTGAATAGCATAACAATTACACCTAGAGCTTTTGTTTTGATACTAGAGGCCCGATGCACAAAATTTGTGCACAGGGGTGTTTGTCCCTCAGCCCAGCCTGCACCCTCTCCAATCTGGGACCTCTTGAGGGATGTCCGACTGCCCGTTTAGGCCTGATCCTGGTAGGATTGGGCTTAAACAAGCAGTCGGACATCCCTCTCAATCCAGGATGGCTGGTTCCCAACTGCTCACCTGTCTGCTCTCCTAATTGCTCCTAGCCACTTCTTCCTGCCAGCCTAATCACCCCTAACTACTCCCCTGCCAGCCTGATTGCTCCTAATTGCCCTCCCCTGCAGGCCTGGTCACCCCCCCACCCCCAGAACTGCCCTTCCCTGCAGGCCTGGTTGCCGCCAACTTCCCTCCTCTGCTGGCCTGATCACCCCTAACTGCCCTCCCCTGCAGGCTTGATCACGCCCAACTGCCCATCTTGTGGTGGCCATCTTGTGTCCACATGGGGGCAGGATCTTTGACTACATAGGGGCAACCATCTTGTGTGTTGGAGTGATGGTCTATTTGCATATTACTCTTTTATTAGATAGGACAGAGGCCTGGTGCATGGGTGGGGGTCAGCTGGTTTGCCCTGAAGGGTGTTCTGGATCAGGGTGGAGGTTCCCTTGGGGCGTGGGGTGCCCTGGGCAAGGGGCCTGTGGTGGTTTTCAGGCTGGTCACACCCCCTGGCAGCCCTGGTATCTGGGATTAATTTATGTTCTATAATTGAAACTTTGTAGCCTTAAGCGGAGGCCAAGGCAGACCAGGACTGTAGAAGCTTGGCTTCCTCCATAGCCGGGGGCAATCCAAGCCTCCTGCTCTCTCCAGCTCCGTGGCTGCCACCATTTTCGTTGGGATTTATTTATCTTCTATAATTGAAACTTTGTAGCCTTGAGTGGAGACCTGGGCCTGCCAGGGTGTGCGGAAAGCTTGGCTCCTCCATTGCTGGGGAAACCTAAGCTTCTTGCTCTCTCCATGGCCGCAGTCATCTTGGTTGGGTTAATTTGCATGCTTGCTTCTGATTGGCTGATGTGCATGGCTTGTGGGTTTAGCAGAGTGATGGTTAATTTGCATATTATTCTTGAATTAGATAGGATTTTAAAAAATCAAGTATATAACACAAGCTTATCCCATCTTGGTATACTGAACTGTCTAGAACAGAATGTTTGCATCCCAATGCCAACAAAGAAGGGGCTGGAACATAAGCAAGCAAGGAAGATTATTATCCAATGTTTTAAAACACCAAACACCCATGCTTCCTTTCTTTAAATAAAATAAGAAAAATACTGACTAAAAACTAAATGTAGCAGGCAATAAATCTACGTGTAGGCAATAAATATAAAGTACACTTCTTTTCAGAATATGAATTTCTACAAGCAATGTTTTATAAATAAAACAGGAACTACAGTGGAAATAAAATTTGTATCAAAGAGCCTTACAAATACATTTCCCTATCTTTACAGAAGAACAAAATTATTGGTGGATGAAAGGCTATATGTTAGAGAGGAGAGCGCCACAACAACAACAAAAAGAAAATAATACTATGTGCTAAAAAGTCTAACACAACATTAATTTTAAAAGCATATTCAAGACTTTACAGAGAATGAGTATCTTGTCAGTTTTAGTGGCTATAATGAATTGAACACATTCCCCAAGTCCTAATCCTTAACACCCCAGAATGTGACTTTATTTGGAAATACGGTCACTGCACATGTAATTAGTTAAGAGGAGGTCTATGGGAGTAGTCTGTGCCCCTCATCCAACCGACGGGGTCCTACATGAAGATGTGCGGATCGGGGAGACCCACCATGCAAAGGTGGAGGCAGAGATCAGGGTTACACAGAACGCCAGCCAATCCAGAAGCTCAGCCACAGGCACGGAGCACACTCTGCCCCATGGTCTTTGAGAGAACAAGGCCTGGCCGACACATTTCAGACTAGAACTGAGAGAGAATAAGTGCCATTTTATTTAAGCCTCCTAGTTTGTGGTAATTTGCTCTTGTAGCCTGGGAAACAACACAGAGGGACTGATATATTCACAATGCCTCCATTCATAGCATACAGCTAATTAAATCTAGTGATTTTATGTAGACATTTTTAAAAAGAAGGTGAAAACACTACTTGGAAAACTTGAATAGTCTGATTGCTCAATAAATATCAATAGTGAACAGGAGAGGGTGCTGCTGATCAGAATTTAGAGTAAAGAAGCAAAAACTCTACAGGCCATGGCAAAGCTCCATTTCAGGCAAGGTCAATGTCGGTCCCAAATGTTCCCAGATAAGGAAGAACATATTGTATATGCTTGGAAGTTAGGAGAATTTACGATTTAAATTTTGGTATTCATCTGCAAAGAGGTGATAGGAGCTGAACTTGAACACTTTGGTACAAATAGCCACGCAGGCAGGCACCCTCCGAGCTTCTCTTCGTCCACTACAGACCGTCCTGTTGCGTGGGCTTTTCACATGTCGCTCCGGTACAGGAGCTCTACTCTTACTCTCCAAGCACTACCTAGTTGGTGCTGTGGTGCTGGGATAAGTAAAAAGGAACTGGAAGAAGGGGAGAGGGGAGTCTGGGCTGAGGATACAGAGGCACACAGCAGAGGTGGAGAGTGAACCTTCCTGCCATGGCATGGGATGCCCAACCAAACGCTTCTCCCTTCAGCAAGGTCAGGGGAAGCCAGAAAGTGCACATGAAGGAAAGGGGACAAAAAAAATAAAAGGGAAGAGAAAGAGGGATGTAAGGGGAGGACAGATAAGAGAAGCAAAAGAGAAAAGGTCAGTCCCTTCCTGAGCTACTCCTCACCTCCTGGTAACTCCTCTCCAACTCCCAGCCTCCGCCAGCATCTGTCCTCCCAGGTCACCCTGCCCAGCAGTTGCCACCAGTGTTTAGGGACTGGATGAGTCTCCATACCTCCTACCCCACAGGTGCACGGCAGTGAAGAATGGGCACAAAGAGTCCCCTCTTCACAGGTGGTGAAGAAGGCAGAGCCCAGAGAGGATGAGGTGGTTACTCTTAGTAGAAGAGTAGATTGTTAGCAGTTGAGTGACATGATCTGATGATGCTTTTATAAGATCATCCTGAACGCTGGGTAGAAAGTGAATTGGAAGGGGTAAGAGTGGAAGATGTTTGCTGATGGTGGTGGTGACAATAGTGATGATGGTGATACAGCTAATTGGCTGAGCACTTATGTGCCTGCCATGCACCACTCCAAGCATTCCAACCCAATAAACTCAACTCTCACTACTACACCCACCAGAAAGGTACCACTGACAACTATTTGGTCTTCAGAGGAGCAAACTAAGGTTCAGGGGAGCTAACCAAACTGCCCCAGTGTTCAGGAAGAGTAAGTTATTTCAGAATAGATCCAAACAAAATGCAGTATGGCCCTGAGGTGACACTTTTGACCACTGCTCTGCTACTTGTTGGCAAAAGCACCAAGACCTGAAAGCACATGACCTTTAATATTTTGTGCATGTGGGTAAATCGGATGTTCTAACCACTTTTACATCTCAGCTTATCTCCTCCTGCACCTAAACTGATGAACATTGTGGGCACTCTCCCTAGTAATCCTTCATAAGTGCTCCGGGTAAAATTACTTTGCAATGGAATTTAAGTAGAACAACTCCTGCTTGTAATTAAGTGATTATATTCAGCCTGAAAATAGGGTACTTAGTAGTCCGTTAAACTAAAGTAGCAGCAGGCTAACTAGGGAGAACTTTTTAATTTTAGAGGCAGCAGGGTGAAGTCCAATTTGGTGTGGGAGCTACATGTAGGATTATCTGGATTATCAGACAGCAGGGAGTGAACATTATGTACACCTACAGGAGATGTTTTAAATGCCATCTAATAAAAATAATTAAGATTTGAGATATGGAAAATTACAAAAAGTGAAAACAAAGAAAAACTTAACTATAAATTTCTAAATATTGCCATGAAATGCATGATCCCCTACTGGAAATAACAGAGCAGATATCCAACAATGAATAACTACAAAGAAAGATAATAGAACACTCAACACATTAAAATGTCACGAGTATCACCTAAATTTAAAAAATACCTACTGAACAATTTTTGTTGTTGTTGTTGTTAATCCTCACTGCAGGATATTTTTCCAGTGATGTTTAGAGATAGTGGAAAGGAGGGGAAGAGGTAAGAGAAATATCTCGATGTGAGAGATACACTGATTGGTTGCCTCCCGAATGCACCCCAGCCAAGGCTGGGGATCAAGCCTGGAACCAAGGTACCTGCCCTTGACCAGAACTGAACCTGCCACCCTTCAGTCCAAGGGCCAGTGCTCTATCCAAACTGACCAGGGCCCTACTGAATAATTTGACCTTTGTTAAAATAGGTAACACAGTTTGCAACAATTTTGTCAAAATAATTATTAAAAGTAAGTGTCACACTTTTGTAGTTATATATTACTAAAGGCCTGGTGCACAAAATTTGTGCACTCAGAGGTGCGTGTTCCTCAGCCCAACCTGGACCCTCTTGCAGTCCGGGAGCCCCCGGATGTCCGACTGCTGAGGAAGTGGGAGAAGCTCCGACCACCACCACTGTGCTTGCCAGTCATGAGGCTTCTGGCTGAGCAGTGCTCCCCCTGTGGAAGTGCACTGACCACCAGGGGCAGCTCCTGCATTAAGCATCTGCCCCCTGGTGGTCAGTATGCATCATAGCAACCAGACATTCCACTTTTCAGTCAATTTGCATATTAGTCTTTTATTACATAGGAAGAATAGCAAATTAACTTCTGAAGTTTACACCTACGAAATGACCTAAATAAAACTAGTGTTTAATGGAATCTAGTTGTAGCCCATTATAACTGAAATGTTCTATATGTATATATTTCTATTTTAAAATGACAAAATGAACCTAAGGAAAGAAACCCTAACAAGGAAGAATTAGAACTAATTTGTATAGTTCTCAGGTAAGGCTTCTACCCTGTGTGTGGCAGATTATTTACAAAAATGCCACAATAACTTCCTTTTCTGCATCCACATTCCTGGGCAATCCCCTTCCACACAGACTCTGGGCTGAGCCATATGATTTGCTTTGGTCAACTGGACCATAACAAATGTACGGCAAGAAGAGACTTGAAAAGTGTTTATGTATTGGGGCTTGCTCTCTCTTGCTGCTCTTAGAAACCCTGAGGCCAGGCCGGTGACAGGGCCTGACTAGCCTGCTGGATGATACGCTACACACAGCTGGCTCAGTACTTCTGGCTCTTCTGACAGCCAGATGTGAGTGGGCGCACTGACCACACACACGAGTGAGCCCTTTCTGCCATGTGGAACAGAGATGGCTGTCCCAGCTGAGCCCAGCCTAAACAGCCGACTCATCCTATCTAATAAAAGAGAAACATGCAAATTGACTGTACTTCTGCTATGGCCCATAAGCCACACCCACCAGCCAATCAGGAGTGAATATGCAAATTAACCCAAGATGGTGGTTAATTTGCATATCCAGGTGCAGAGTGAAGTCTGAAGACAGCGTAGAAGGAAGCCAGGCCTGTAGAAGGGAGTGAAGCTGTAGAGAAGCAAGCAGGGCAGCGGAGAAGGGAGGGGAGCAGGTGGGGCGGAGGAGACCACTGCAGGAAGCCCTATTGCAGGAATCTTCCTGCAACAGGCCTCTAGTAGAATAAATAAAATAGTGGTTGCTTTAATCCAATCGATTTTGGAGTGATTTGTTATAGAATAAAAGGAACCTAATATGCGTCACAAAACCAATTTACTCTCTTCTCACTGAGTGATGAATGCAATCTTTACCCTGATTGCTTTCCAAACTGGGTCATAACCTATTAGTGAGTAAAGTCAATCTTTTAAAAATCAAACAAATATAACAAAGTATATCACATGTACATGAGTTTTATTTCATGTATAATTAATAAATGTGGTGCCCATATACACATTGATGAACATACACATACACATGTAATCATATGTGCTCTGAGGAGGAATGCAAACTACATTTCATACTATGAGTTCTGGTTTAGAAACTGAAAGCTACTGTCTCCAATCTGAACTACTTCAGAAGATATAAAGCTGCATACCTTTCTTTGTTAATCATTGTGGGAAAATTACCTACTATGGACATTAACTGAAGATACAAATCTAATGTTAAGCCAACTTTAAATTCTAAAATTTAAGATTAAAAATTTACCTGGACCCTGGCCAGCGTAGCTCAGTCATGCAAGGTGGTGGGCACATATCCAGGTTGCAGATATGATTCCAGGTCGAGCACATATGGGAGGCAATTGATTGATGTTTCTCTCTGGTAGGATTTAATATTTTTACACATAAGATACCATGAATCATGGCCTGGCTGGTTTGACTCAGTGGACAGAGCATCGGCCTGTGGACTGAAGGAACTCAGGTTCAATTCCAGTCAAGAGCTCATACCTGGGTTGTGGGCTTGACCCCCAGTGTGGAGAGTGCAAGAGGTAGCAAATCAATGATACTCTCTCATCATTGCTGTGTCTATCTCTCTCTCCCTCTCCCTTTCTCTCTGAAATCAATAAAAATGTATTTAAAAAAGGGATACCACGAATCATAAGAAAGAGCAGTAGGCTCAAGAATTTAACCGATATACAGTGCAGAGTCAGTGCAATTACATATTAAGTAGTGAGTTTCTTCCCTCACCAGTGACCATATTTAAAATGCCATGATTCTCATCGGCTCCAGGCCCATGCACACCACCCCCAGCAGTTCCCTCAGCCGCTTCTGGAGAGAACAGGCCTCATTGAAAAGAGCCTGGAGCTCTGAATGAGGGGTAAGCACCCAGAAAAGACAGATTCACTATTTTGCTCAAATAAATAAAAATGAGAGAAGAGGCAAATCATAAAAAGCTCAAAAGCCAAATTTACTTTCACTGATGCTATCAGATATAATCAATTTAATGCTTTTCACTGACTCACATCTTCATCCATTAAGTAAATGTTCAGGGAACATCCATTAAATACAGTGTACTTCAAGAGATACAAGCATGCATCAAATGGCTAACTTCCAAGACCCTGCAAATACGAGACTGAGGGAGAGATGGCAATGTAGCACCCTATCACGGAAGAGAAGCTTTAACTAACAATCATGTTCAATCACCCAACAAGTGGCGGCATCAAACCTGCCTGTGACCCACCAATCCCAGGCCAGCTGTTATGCTTTAAAGCTGCCTCAGGAACACAGAGCTGAACTAACAGGGTGAATGGCCCTTCACAACACCTAATCATTAAGGAATTCTTCCCAAAGGTCAGGACAGAACTAGTCCAGGATTCCTGTGACTCAACACAATCCTATCACTTCTTTCTTTATGGGGAGGAAACAGGATAAAACAAACAAAAGGCAAAAGCACACTTTTTATCACTCCTAATAATCACTTACTTTAAAGTATTTACATAGTGCTTTTAATTCTAAGGCAAAGACTATCCCAATAACACAGGCTGAAATGTAAAATCTTATGTACAAGTACTGTTGTACTCAGCCCCTTTGCCCACGGATTCTCGTCACTGAAAGTATATCGGACCCATTACTCACCTTACAAAGCAGGAAGATATGTCTGATCACATGCAGGGCTGAGGAGGAAAGACTGGGTATTTCTAGGATGTGTAGCACAGACATGCTGAACTCATCCTGTAAGAGCTCCTACGACCTGCACATTGTCTGGAAATAAGGACGTACGTTTCATTCAGAATATACTTTTCGTGCATCTAAAAATGTCAGACTGGCACTGGGGTAGAGCAGTGAACAAAATGGACACTCTGTACCTCTGGGCCGGAAGCCGATCATTGTTTTAATAATAGAGAGCTATGGACAGGGAATCTGGAGGGCTGGTCGACCTTGATTGCTCTGAAGGGTCAGAGCTAATCACTAGATATTGGTGGTTGAAGAGCCCCCACCTGTTAGTCCTAAGTAAATTCGCTGATTCACTTTTATTGGAGTTTCCTGCCTATGGGATGTGGGTGTATTCTATAATCTTAATCTTAATAAAAGGGATGGTAAAGCCAGAGTGGGCAGTAGTCCTCCCACTAGAGTTGGACTACCGCCTGGCCCCCATTTCCCAAATTAATGTTTTTCTAGTCTCTTTTCATCTGTGTACAGCCTTCTCCAGAACCCGCATCCTGAACTGGAACCCTGAACCACGCGAGATGTGAAAGGTGTTCCCACACCTCTGTTCACAGAACTTCATCTATCGAAACTACAAATACCGGAACAATTAGCCAGCCATCTGGTTAAAAAAAAAGTTAGAATTCTAAGCCACACACCAAAAAATATGGCAGCACTCTGCCCGTATGCTTTGAAATTACAGGTAGGGCATGTTTTCTCAATTACTTTTATTCCTTTAAGAGTTCAGTTGTTCACTTAGCACAAAATTGTATTAAAAGATTCAGAATTTATGTTTCTCTATTCATATGTTTAATTCTATAAACATAATTGCAGTACTAGCCATCACATAAAGAAATAAGGCTAACTAATGTCAATGTAAAAATTCTCGCACTCTTTGAGCTCCCTATCTCTCCCTTTTTAAGATATTGGAGTTACTTGTAAAATATTCTCTTTGGTGGTCTGGATGTCTAAGTTTTGGCTTGATAGCTCTCTGGCTTGGCTGGTTAACTCAAATATCACGTCAGCAAATAAATTCACAGTCTAAAAAGACAAAGCAGTCATTAATAAGAAATCATTAGAAAAGGAAAGCTATCTTTTAAAAAAATTCAGATGATTTTCATTTTGTATCAGCAATACCTTTGGAATATTGTCTAGTTTAACAACTGCATCTAATTAAATTTAAAATATGTAAATTATCTATATAATAGAGGCCCACTGCATGAAATTCGTGCAGGGGGGCGGTACCCTCAGCCCAGCCTGCATCCTCTCCAATTGGGGACTCCTTGGGGGATGTCTGACTGCCAGTTTAGGCTGGATTGGGCCTAAACCAGCAGTTGGACATTCCTCTCACAATCTGGGACCACTGGCTCCTAATGGCTCACCTGTGGGCCTGCCTGATTGCCCCTAACCACTTTGTTTGCTTGCCTGATTGCCTATAACCCTTCTGCCTGCCTGATCACCCCTAACTCCTCCCCTGCTGGCCTTATTGCCCCCAAATGCCCTCCCTTGCTGGCCTGGTTGTCCCAATGGCTCTCCCCTACTGGCCTGATCTTACCCCCAACTACCCTCCCTGGTGACCAGTTTGCCCCCAACTGCCCTGTCCTGCAGGCCTGGTTGCCCCCAACTACCCTCCCCTGCCAGCCTGACCTTACCCCAACTGCCCTCCTCTGCTAGCCTGATTGCCCCTAAGCCCCTACTGGCCTGACCTCACCCCCAACTACCCTCTCCTGCTGGCCTGATCACCCCTAACTGCCTCTGCCTCAGCCCCCACCACCATGGCTTTGTCTGGAAGGAAGTTGGATGTCCTGAAGACCTGGTTTAATTAGCATATTACCCTGTTATTATTATAGGTATATTATACAGGATAGGATTGTTTAAATGAGGGGACGAGGGGAAGCCTTTTTCAGCAGGAGGAGATGCTCTTGGCAGACAAAAATACATAATCCTTATATCTGGGCTGATAACCAGCTATATGCATTATATTGCCAAACTGGTCATTAAAAAAATTTAAACCACTTTCTTACACCTTGCACCAAACAGCTACTGCACATAAAACCCCTCCTCAGCCCCCACCTTAGGTTCTGCCTTCGCAACTCACCCAGATTAGGTTCTGAGTGGTTGGTTTCTATGCCAGTCAGGGCAAAAGCTCATAGGCAGCCATTGGCTCCTTACAATTCAGATTTGGTTCTGACTGGTCAGTTTCTATGTCAGTCAGCATCTCTGGGCCTATCTCCAGGCCTCTCTCCAGACCTGATCTGCAGCCTCTCTGGCAGCTGCTGATCAGGACCCACCTCTCCCTCTCTCCGGGTCTTACCAGCTGTGGTGGCTTTGGATCAGGCTCTGCCTCTCTCTCTGGGCCTCTCTTCCAGCCTGATCCACAGCCGCCGTGGCAGCAGCAAGGTTGTTAGGCCTCCGGCCAGCAGGGGAGGCTAATGACTTTGCCGTGCCTGCTTAGCCTTGTCCATGCCCCCTCCCCACTGCCCTGCCTGCCCGTCAGTCGGCTGCCAGCCTTGCTGTAATAGGAGCCTGTGGGCTGCAGGGGAGGGACTGAGAGGTGCTCCATGCACTTCCTGGTGACTGGTCATCCGTCTGGTCATTTTGGTTGTGACAGCCCCTGGCCTTTTATAATGTAGATATAAAAGTGTGATATGCAAAGCAACTGGACAGTGGAATGACCAGTCGGCTATGACGCACACTGACCACCAGGGGGCAGACGCTCAACACAGGAGCTGCCCCCAGCCTGCCTCTTGGTTTCTCCCCACAGCCAGCAGACTCCAATTGCCCGATGGGGAAGAGGGAACCAGAGGTGGGTGGCAGCAGACTCAAGTGGTGCCAGGGTCCCTATCATCCTGCTGGTTGCCCCCCATACAGAGGGCAACCAGTGGCAGTGGCGGCGGCAGCAGTGGCGGGGGTGGGGTGGGGCCAGTTGCTGGAAGCTGGGGAAGATCAGCCCTGATCGCAGGCCAGGCCTAGGGGCCCTACGCATGCACAGATGTCATGCACCAGACTTTTAGTATATATATATATATAACATATACAGTTGTATGTGAAAGTTTATTCTTTTTTTTTAAATTTACAATATAACTTATATTTAATAGTAGTACATATGTTTTCCTTCCCCCTCCCAATATCCTCCCCTCAGCCTCCCTTACCCGCCAGCACATGTCCCCACCTGCCCACCTCCCCGCCCCAGTGTCTTTCATTCATTGGTTATGCTCATATGTATGCATACAAGTCCTTCGGTTGATCTTCCCCTGCATCTGCCTCCCCTCCACTCCAGCCTTCCCCCTGTAGCTTGACAGCCTGTTCGAGGCCACCCTGCCTCTATATCAATCACTCTCCCCTGTTTCTTTTCTTCAAAAATATCTTGCCTCTGCATACTAGAAACAAACGTATAAGAGCAAAAAAAAAAAAAGTTTGAGTGTCAGTTTCAATGTCCAACTGTTCTGAGTCCCAGTTTCAATGTCAAATGAAAGTTTATTCTTATATAATTATTTATTAATTATTGTATTATTTTCCATAAGAACAATTGTAAACCTACTTCTGCCCCACCCTGTATAGTATATATAGTAATTCTACAGCACAATTTCTCAAGAAAGACCTCAGATAGAAATTGACTTTTCCTTTCTGTGGTTTGAATCTAACAACTATTTTTAAAAATCATTCACAGTTCATTTTGGTGTGAAATAACAAACATAGGTGCTACTCTTTTCATAATAAAAGATGATGTTCTTAACCAATCAACATGCACATGGGCACTTAAAAGGGTAGTTTCTGGTAGTGGTAGTACATTTGTGCTCAATCTCCTATTCACTTGTATCATAACCAATTTCCTTTTCAATCAACTCAAAATACAGCTCTTAGGTGAGAAGCACAGTGTGTGACCTCAGAATCAAGTATTTTGCCTGTGAAAAGTTAGCCACCTTAGGATCTTAATGCTAGGCCCTTTCTCAACAAATAAAATTACCCACACAGTGCAGGAATAAGCACCCAGGGAACAGCACGAGGTGACTGAAGAGGACACTGTTTCCCACCAGCCTGTTCAACATCCCGTTTTCAGGTCCACAGCCCCTGGCCCTTTCCTGGTGGTCAGGAGCAAATTCTAAGAAACTTTTTATGTAAAAAGCTTTATTGCTTATACAAAGGATAACCGAGTGAATGTGTGTAAAAGGAATTCTGATGGTTATCTGCTTCAAAGCTAAACTTAGAAGAAATCCATTCCAATAAGAAAGTTATTTCAAGTATGCTTCATTTTGGCACCAAAGTACCTTTACTTCTCTCAATATAAAAAAGTGACTGCTTTTCAGAGAAAAAGTATATCATACATCTAAAAAGTAATAATATAGTCTCTAAATATAATGTTTTCTCCTAAGTATTTCATTTTTCTAGTATTCCAGCCTTTTTTATCCTGACTTCTTTTTATTTATTTATCTTTATTGTTGAACCTAAGACTCCTTTAATAAACCTTGGATACATTTCTCTAGACAATGCCATATAACAATCCTATCTAATCAAAGAGTAATATGCAAATTGAACATACCTTTGCTTTACCCAATAAGCCACGCCCACCAGCCACGCCCACCAGCCAATTGCAGGGGATGGCCGGGTGCCCAGGTCCAGAAAAGGCCTCTCACTGAGAAGGCTTTTCTGGCCTTGGGTTAGGCTGGGCAGGGCTGGGGGCGGGGCCAGCCAGTGATGGAGGGCCCCAGATCGCAGGGTGATGGCAGGGTGCCCAGGGTGGGTAAATTTGCACATGCTGGTGGGGCAGGCAACACCTGATGTAGCCTGCAGGGTCCAGGCCACCATGGACCTGGCAGACCTGGCGGGCAGCGCCTATTGTCCCTGGGGTGTCAAGGTGGCGACAGGGACCAGGCAGGCCTGGGAGGCAGCACCTGACCCTGTCCACAGAGATTGGGACCGGGCAGGCAGCGTGGATAATGCCTGATGCTGCCTGCTATGTGCAGGTGACGACAGGGACTGTGCAGTTCCAGCAGGCACCTCCTAATGTCGTCCACGGGGTCCAGGTGGTGATTGGTATGGGGCAGGCAGTATAGACAGTGCCTGACGTTTCCCGTGGGCTCCAGGTGGCGATCGGGACGGGGCAGGCGTCATGGACAGTGCCTGATGTCACCCGCGGGGTCCAGGCAGTGTCAGGACCGGGAAGGCCCGGCAGACAGCGCCTGATGTTGTCCGCAGAGTCCAGGCATCGATTGGGAGCAGGCAGGCGGTATGGACAGCACCTGATGCTTCCCAAGGGGTCCAGGCATCAATCGGGACCGGGCAAGCGGCATGGACAGTGTCTGACGCTGCCCGAGGTGTTCAGGTGGTGATCGGACCCGGCAGTTCCAGCAAGGCAGCTCCTGATGTCGCCCACAGGGTCCAGGCAGCTATTGGCGACCCTGGCAGACGGCATGGATAGTGCCGTCCAGGTGGCGACTGAGACTGGGCAGTTCCAGCAGGCAGCTCCTGATGTTGCTTGTGGGGTCCAGGTGGGGATTGGGATCGGGCAGGCAGCATGGAAAGTGCCTGAAGTCGCTGGGGGGTCAATAGACAGGGGCAGCCCGGGTCTCCAGGATCACTGTCTGCTCCTGGGCCGCCTGAGGATACTGGTGGAGCAGGCCTGGGTTGAACATTTCAATGAAAATGGGATGCCTATGTCTGGTCCCACCATGCCCTGTCCCTGGAGAGGAGAGGGAAGTGGGCAGTTAGGAGGCATCTGGGATCCAAAGTGGCTGGGAACAACCTGCAGGCATGCTACCAGGAAGAGGTGCTGAATCATGAGGATACAGAGGGCTGGCTGATGGAGGTGAGCAAAGGTGCAGATGAGGCGGCTCTTGCAGGCTCTGAGGTGGAAAAGTGCAGCTACAGCCTGATGGACAAAATCGCCTTTCTGAAGAAGGTGCATGACGAAGAGATCGCCAAGCTGCAGGCCAGATCCAATATGCTCAGATCTCCGTGGAGATGGATGTGTTCTCCAAGTCCGACCTCTCCACTATGCTCAAGGACATCCGCGCCCAATATGAGAAGCTGGCTGCCAAGAACATGCAGAATGCCGAAGAATGGTACAAGAGCCACTTCACCATGCTGACTGAGAGCTCTGCCAAGAACACCTATGCAGTGTGGGCCAGTGACTGCTCAAGGCCAAGACCCTGGAGATGGAAACATGCTGGGGCATGAATGAAGCACTGGGAAAACAGCTGCGAGAGCTGGAGGATAAGCAGAACTCTGATGTTAGTGCTATGTAGGACTTGATCAACAAATTAGAAAATGAGTTGAGAACTAGAAAGAGTGAAATGGCATGATATTTAAAAGAGTACCAGGACCTCCTCAATGTGAAGATGGCTTTGGACATTGACATTGCAGCTTACAGGAAACTCTTGGAAGGTGAGGAGACCCTGCTCAGTTTCACCAGCATGGGATGCATAGACAGAGGCTAATCCCAGAGTTCCTAGGTCTTTGGTGATCTGCCTACAGTGGTTTACAGACTAACTCCTACTTGATGTCTGCTCGCTCCTTCCCTTCTTAATACCCCTGCCATGTCCAAGAGGAGCAAATTAAGTTGGAGGAGACCATTGAGGCTGCAAAATCCGAGGAAACTAAGGAAAAACCCCCTTCTGAAAGAGAAGCTGAAGAGGAGAAGGAAGAGGCTGAGGAAGAGGAAGGAGAAGAAGAGGAAGAAGGTGCCAAGAAAGAATTTGAGGATGCAAAGGAGGAAGGAGGTGAAGGTGAAGGAGAAGCTGCCCAAGAAGCTGAGGAGAAGGTGAAGGAGAAGCTGCCCAAGAAGCTGCCCAAAGAGATGAAGGTGCTGGGGAGCAGCAAGCAACCAAGAAGAAAGATTGATCCCCTTTCCTTAATTATTTCAGGAATAATCCTCCCAATACTCAACCCCATCATCAACCAAGCAGTTCAGTCCCCGATAGCATACGAATTAAAGTTGGACATTAAATGTTATGCTATGACTTTTCTCCTTATACAGAGTATCAGTTTGCTTGCAGAGTGGCTTCCTGGCTTGCTGCCAGCCTGTGCATGGTCCATGCTTATGAGGTCAGGATATATGATAATGTGAATAATTCAGATGTTTACAATAAAAACACATGAATACACGAATTCACCAATGTTAATGTTAAAATTCATGGGAAAAATAGTCCTTTGAATCTTTGGTGGTTAGAAATTAAAGATCTCAAATCATGTGCAATAAATAGTAAATAAAGTTATACTGAATGACAAAAAAAAATACATTAGGGGCCAGGAAATGTTCAAATACCTGGGGACCATTCCCAGATCAGGAAGGGAAGTCACAGGGTGTATATTATTGCTACAAATACTGTATTTCCTACTACTTACAACATATACAATGTAATGCATTAGATGCCTTCCTATCTCATAAAGTATGTATTCTCATAGGTAATACTGGTAGATAATGTTAGAGTTATGGCAGTATGTCATATCCTACCTATATTAATAAAAGGGTAATATGCTAATTAGACCATGAGCCATTCCAGATGTCCTTCCGGACAAAGCCATGGTGGCAGGGCCTAGGCAGAGGTGGTTATGGGTGATCAGGCCAGGAGGGGAGGGCAGTTGGGGGCAAGCAGGCCAGCATGCAGAGTGGTTAGGGGAGATCAAGCAGGCAGGCAGTTAGGAGCAGTTAGGAGCCAGTAGTCCTGGATTGCGAGCGGGTTGTCCGACTGCCAGTTTAGGTCCGATCCCACAGGGGTCCCAGATTAGAGAGGATGAAGGCCAGGCTAAGGGACACCTCCCTTCCCTCTTGCACGAATTTCATGCACCAGGCCACTAGTCTATACTAATAAAAGAGTAACATGCTAATTCAGTGGTTGGCAAACTCATAAGTAAACAAAGCCAAATATCAATAGTACAAAGATTAAAATTTCTTTTGAGAGCCAAATTTTTTAAACTTAAACTTCTTCTAATGTCACTTCTTCAAAATAGACTTTCCCAGGCCAAGTGAGTGACTTGCCCATGTGGCTCGAGAGTCACAGTTTGCCAACCACAGCACTAATTAGACCAGATATCTTCCAGATACCCTCCAGACGTCCTTGTGGACAAAGCCATGGTGGCGGGGGCTGAGGCAGAGGCAGTTAGGGGAAATTAGACTGGCAGGGGCGAGTAGTTAAGGCAATCAGGCTGGCAGGGGAGAGAAGTTAGGGAGATCAGGCTGGCAGGCAGAGGTGGTTAGGGGTTATCAGGAAGGCAGAGGTCCCAGACTGGAGAGGGTGCAGGCCAGGCTGACAACCCCCTCCACTGTGTATGAATTTCGTGCAATGGGGTCTAGTCCTATATAATAAAAGCATAAATGTTAAGTGTCTAACTGATCAGTCAACCATTTGGTTGATTGTTGGACCAGTTGCTATGATGTGCACTGACCAAAAGGGGTCAGATGCTCCAATCATTAGGTTAGATTGCTGCTGGAGTCCAGTCAATCAGGACTGGGTGAGAGGGTCAGACACTCCCTGGAGCCCTCCCATGGCTCCTCACCAGCCTGCCAGCCCCCATCAGCTCCAATCGGGACTGGGTGAGATGGCTCCAATCGCCATCCAAGCTGAGGGACCCACCCAAACATGAATTCGTGCACCAGGTCTCTAGTTACTAATAAACTCTGCAGAGAAGACACAACAAAGGGACTTGCTGCCTTCATCACCCACCCCAATTTTCATTTACTAGCATTTAAGTACAAGAGTACTTACAATTAACTACAAATAATTTAAATTCACTTAGTCAAGGCTCCATATTATCTGAAAATATAATAGTTTTTAATCAACAAATTGTTCTAATACCACCATATTCTCGTATTTTTATTACTTTATTAGTGTGACAAATATGTTTGATACTTTTAAAAAAGCCACAATTAAAAGTGATATAAAACAGGTTGAACTTGAACAGCCTGTTTTGTAACCTGTATGTTAAGATAATAGTACTGCGTCTTTGGCAGCATTTATGAAAAGAAAGTCTGTTCCAATGTCAGGTGGCTCATATGAGGTCAAAATTTTCTACAACGATTTTCAACATTTCTATAAAGCAAAATAGTAACAGATTTTGTAGGAATGTTACCATATTTTTCCATCTATAAGATGCTATTTTTTTTTCTAAAATCATTAGACTGAAAATCAAGGGGTATCTTATACAAGGAAGTCAACAGAGGAGGGAGCCCGTGTGGGTACATAGCTGCCCATATCTTGTCAAACAGGCTTTCTCCAATCATGAACCTATTGTTACTGACATCAGCTGGTGCTGTAATTGAAGAGTGTGCAGATCAACAGGGACTGGAGCATTTGCAGCATATAAAGATGTCAAAAAATAGATAAATGTTGGTGATTGTCTTACTCTGCAAAATTCAAACTGTATGTAGTAATCAGTTATGCTAAAGAGCATGAAAACAGAGCTGCAAAGAGACAATTTGGACCTCCTCCCACTAAGTGTATGAGCAGATAGTAGAGAAAACAGGAATAACAATTCCTTAAGGTGCCAAAAAAGAAAAAGCCTTTAAGAGGAAAACAAGCAGAATGTTTAAAATATTGATTTCTTAATTTTGGGTTGGAAAAGTGGGAGGCATCTTATACATGGACAAATATGGCAAGTCATGTCAGGCAACAAAGATCATTGCTCTTTCCAAATGGGAGAATGTGTAAATACAACCAACAGGAAACATTGTACAGTTTCAAATGCCATAATCTATTAAGAGAAACTGTTATGTAACTGAAATAATCTTACCTAATAATAGGCAAACATGCAAATTGACCATACCTCTGCCATGCCTATAGCCAATCAGAGTATGCAAATTAACCCAACAGAGATGGTGGTTAATTTGCATACATAGGTGTCCAATGCCTGTGTCCCAGGAACATCCTGGCATCTGGGTCACTGTGAGGTAAGCCATCAGAGCCGAGGGGACAGGGGCAGAGCCAGCGATCTATCGCAGGGCTCTGGGGGTCTCTTGGCTGAGGTCCTCTGTCCAAGGCCAAAAGCCTCTGTAAGCCATCAGCAGGACATCCCCTCAGGGCTCCCAGTATGTGAGAGGGGGCAGGTTGCGCTGAGGGACCACCCATCCCCAGTGCATGAATTTCGTGCACCAGGCCTCTAGTAGCAAAATAAAAGGGAGAATATGTCCAGCAATTGAGGACATGATTGAGAATACTTAATGGATGTGGGTACCTTTACTGCATAGAATCTGCAAATGATTCTTAGAGAGTATTTAAAAACCATAAAAAATGTTTACAGTACTCTAAAATTTAAAAAAGGTCCCAAAAAACCATCCCAATTCTAATATATATAAACATGTATGCACAAAGAATAATAAGGCAGTCTGGCAGGAATGTACAGAAATGAGATGAGAATGTCCTCTCTTAAAATCTTAAGCATTTCAGATCCATGGGTTAGTGTTTACTAGTTTTTCTGCCTGTTTTAAATTTTCTACAATGAATATGTATAATTAACACTCAAGATAAAAAATAATTATGTTACTTAAAAAATTAAACCCCAACAGGCTACATAGATTAAAAATTATAAACTAATATTCCACAACCATTCTAACTCAAGATAAATGTAACCTCTACAGTCTAATCTTTACTCTCTCCCTTCTCTGGCTAAATAAGTAAATCACATCAAGTAAGAGCAACAAAGACAGAGATGAGAAAGTCAACTTTTCCCAAATGACAAACATATCATCACCTAAATAATCCACTTTCTGTAATCTAGAAACTATTTCCTAAAGCTACTTCACATGTTGGAGGTTGAAAGCAGGTTATATAAGTTATGTGTCACATGGTCTAACCACAGTTGAACTGGCATATAACACACTGTACTAATACATACATTAGTAAACAGAACATGTTTGCTAGCTATTGAAACTGGAATTTAAAACAAGAAAAAATAATCTCCCATAACCCCATCACACTCGAATGATTTTTCTTCTAAAACTTAATGCTGCATATATATGTTTTATAGCAGCAATCAAAATGAAGTAGTCATTAACTTATTTGAGTCCAGTAAGATAGAATTTACCTTATGGAAAATTTTCAACAAAACCAAAAATAAATCTAGCCTCTTCAAAAATTAAACATGTTATGATTATGAAGACAAACAGGTAAAGACGAGAATCATATGTAAAGTACAAAGCATGAAAATAATTATGTTCCAGTGATGGAACCATGGATTTATTGCAAACTTTAATTTGCTGAAAATTGTGTTGAAAAGAAATACTGTCTAATAAGGCTTACAGACATTAAAAAAAAAATCCACCATATTTTTAGCCTTTTACGCAATGCTTAGTATGTGCCAGGCACTGTTCTAGGTGCTGGGATAATACAGTGAAAACAAAACCCTGCTTTTATAAACTTAACGGTGATGTGAGAGCAAGTGAAAAATAACACTGCTGCTCATGATAAAGTGCTCTTTGTAAAACCAAAGAGGACAGTAATAAAAGTGTTACTGGCTGGGTTTGGGGGAACCACCTAAAAATGAGGCCTGTGCAAAGGGCCCAAGTGAGGTGACATTTGAGCCAAGACTTGTATAATGAGCAGCACAAAGGCTGGAGAACAAGAGGCTGAGGGACCAGGAGGCATGGAGACCAGGCCAGAAGCTTCCTGCCTTCATGGATGGAATGCAGTGAGCCAGGCAAGAGGAAAGGGCAAGGCCTAGACCACATGGAGTCTTGAAGGAAAGTTTGGATTTTATTTCTAACTAGAGGCTGGTGCATGAGATTCTTGCATGGGGGTAGGGGTGGGGAGGGAGAGTCCCTCAGCCTGGCCTGCACCCTCTCCAATCTGGGAATCCCTCTTGCAATCCAGAACCACTGGATCCTAACCACTCACCTGCCTGCCTGCCTGATGCCCCTAATTGCTCCCCTGCCAGCCTAATGGCCCTAACTGTTCTGCTTTCCTGGCCTCATCATTCTAACTGCTTAACTGCTCCCTCCTGCTGGCCTGATCCCCCTAACTGCAAATCTGCTCTCCCCTCCTGGCCTGATTCCCCTAACTGCTCTCACCTTCTGGCCTGATCATTCTAACTGCCTATCTGCTGTTGCTCCTGGCTTGATCCCCCTAACTGCCTATCTGCTCTCACCTCCTGGCCTGATGCTCCTAATAATCTATCTGCACCCTTTGGAGCCCCAGCACAGGTGTGCTGAGAGCTCTCCACTGCAGCCCCACAGTCTTATTTGTCATTATGAGATGTCATTCTGGTCAATTTGCATATCCCTATTATTAGTATAGATTTGTTAAGAAGCCATTGGGGTGTGTGTGGGGGGGGTATAAAAAGGAAGTGACATGCTCTATCTTTCACTCTCAACTATTTTGGAGCATCTACAATAATCCTATCTAATAAAAGAGTAACATGCAAATGTGACCGTACCTTGGCTCCTGATTGGCTATGCTACAGCCAATCAGGAGCGGGGTGTGTGGCTGGGGACGTGGCCACTGGTGGGCCTGGCCGCTTCCCTTCACACCAGTGCCCGTGGGGAACTAAGCACTTCATGCCAGCGGGGGCAGGAAATGAAGCACTGCTTCACACCTGCACCAGCTGGGAACGCTTCACTTCACGCTGGCAGGGGCTGAGAATGAAGCACGGACCATGCCTCTGCCCATAGCGCTTTCCAGAGCCTAGCGAGCGGGAGAGGCTTGGTCCTTAAGGCATCCGTGGTGCGGGGAGGGCTGGGCCAGGACAACATCATACTTTCAAAGCAAGTTGTTTCCCACTTAAATATCCTCTGATGAGTATCTTTAAAAAAGAAGTAAATATTCAGCCATTGTCACACCCTGAAAAGTTAAGGTAATTACTTAATATCACCTAATACCCACTGTACGTTCAAATGTCTTTGTTTCAAAGATACCTTTTACTGTTGGTTTGCCCCCTTCGGAGGCTACCCAAGGTCTTATTTCAACCCTGATGTTGGGCTGCTTCCCCCGACCATAAGTTCCCAACGCACTTCCAGCCAGAGTTAAAGGGGACTTCTTCAGTTTTTAAGGCATCGCCATATCCAGTGCCTGCCAGGCCCCTGTGAAAGCACTACTCCTTAGGTCCGGGGTGCTGGGAGCTGAAGCAGAGAGGCTGTGAGGCCCAGCTCACCCAGGGTGCTGGCCCCCCATCACTCCCTCCCAATTATCCTGGCCCAGCCTTCCCTATGCATACCTGCTCACAGAGAGCGTGAGGTGGTCCTGGCAGTGGGATGGGAGGCCTATACCCTCCCCCAATCCAGAGGGGCTTGACAGGGGACCTCAGGCCTGGATCCCTGCCCTAGAACCAGGCCAGAGGACCTCAGGCCATGTCCTCCACCCAGTGGCGCTTGACGGGGGACCTCAAAGTGTACTTCTGTCCTGGTGCTGTGCTAGGGGACCTCCGGCTGCTCCCCCTGCCGGGCAGAGCTTGACAGGGTACCACAGGTCATGCCTCCCACCTGGCAGGGCTTGACAGGGAACCTCAAGGTGTGCTTCCCACCCTGGTGCTGGGCTAGGGTACCTCAGGCTGCTTCCCCTACTGCAGCTCCAGGCTCGGGGCACCTCAGGCAGTGCCTCCTACCTGGTATGGCTTGGCAGGGGATTACAGGCCATACTCCCAACCCGGCAGGGCTTGACAGGGGACCTCAAGGTGCGCTTCCCATCCTAGTGCTGGGTTAGGGGACCTCAAACTCTTCTCTCCACCTGGCTGGGCTTGACAGGGGACCTCAGGCTATGCCTCCCACCCAGCGGGGCTTCACAGGGGACCTGAGCTTGCGCCTCCCGTGCCAGTGGGGATTGACGGGGGACCTGAGGCTGTGCCTCCCTCCTGGTGCTGGGCCGGGGGACCTGAGGCTTGCTCCTCTGCCTGGAGGGGCTTGACGGGGGACCTCAGGCCATGCCCCCTACCCAGCAGGGCTTGACAGGGGATCTCAGGTCGTGTCTCCCACCTGGTGGGACTTGATGGGGGACCTCAGGCCACACCCCCCATCCTGGTACTGGGCCAAGGGACCCGAGGATGCCCCCTGCCCTGTGGGGCTTGACAAGGGTTGGACTGGCAGGGTCTGGGTCTCACGTGATTTTGAGGCACAATTGAGTGAGTGGGGACTTGACTCTGTGTCTCGTGGTGTGCCCCAGACTTTGACAGGAAGGTTTTCATATACATTTTATTAATTTTCTTTAGTCTCTGATACTTCTATCATAGAGAAAGAGCAAATAGCAATATTAAATTATTCCCTCTAATTAATACCCTTTTAATGTGCACGAATTTCATGCACCGGGCCACTAGTAAAAGCATAATATGCTAATTAGACCAGATATCGTTCTGGATTACCTTATGGAGGAAGCCGAGGCTGCAAGGAAAGCCTGGGTCCTGGGTGCCTGCTGGCGGCTGGAGGGAACCCCAATTCCGGGGTGCCAGAGGGAAGCCAGTGCTGGCAGCCAGGGGAAGGAGGGCCTACTCTTACAGGAATTTTGTGCATTGGGCCTCTAGTGGATTATAAGAGGACCTAAGGAAACTATTAGGAATAGTCCAGGTGAGAGCTGATGGGGATTTGGAATAAAGTGGTAGCACCTGGAGATGGAGACATGGGGACACAAGATACAGCTTGAAGTCAGAGACAACAGAACTTGCGGACTGGATGGATGTGCGGATCCAAGGTCTGTGAAACCATTTAGAGTGAAGGCCTCACCTAACACTGTTGATAGGTTCTGTGACTTAAAGCAACACTTTGTGTAATGAAACCCATTTTTCCATAGGCTAATTGATATAAACAAGAATAAATTCCTATTTCATAATGAAATGACCTCAAACAAAATTGTTGAGCCATAGCTGGTTTGGCTCAGTGGATAGAGTGTTGGCCTGGAGGCCAAAGGGTCCCAGATTTGGTTCTGGTAAAGGGCACGGACCTTGGTTGCAGGCTCCTCCCGGCCCAGGTCCGGGCTGACCTCATGAAGGAGGCAACCAATCAATATGTTTCTCTCACATCGGTATTTCTGCTTTTCCCTCTCTAAAAAGCAATGGAAAAATATCCTTGGGTGAAAAAAAAAATGTTATTCGAGGATCTGCTGTATTTCCATGGAGTAACTGGGGTAAGAACAAGTTTGGGTCCTTCTGAATGTTGCGTGAGATGAAAACCAGGTGGGAATGTTGACTTTCAATGACAAGTCCCCTGCAAGTTTGAGAAGAGGAACCATGTTCCTTCTTTGTTACTCCAAAGCCTGCCGCCCTGCCTGACACATACATGTTAGGGACCATTACCTGTGTTTCAGAAGCTACTGTATTTTGCTCCTCAAGTGGTAATCCTTGAGGATGGTGTTCCATATCTGCACAAGGACTAAAAAGGCTCTGGGACCTAGCGGGAGTGTGCTAATGGCAGTGTTGAGACTCTCAAGTGAAGGTCATTTTTTTCTTTTAAGTAGTTTTATATTGAAAGTGAGGGCAAAGGCATAAAAATAACGAACAGTTACCTAACATGAAAGGCTGGGACTCCAGGCACATTTACAACCGCAAAAGGCAAGAGACCAGTGAAGAAGAATGGTCTGCCTCTGGACCACGGGGCACGGAGCAACGCAGCCCCAGCAGGTGGACTCAAAACAAAATTTAGGAAATCCTAACCAGCACACAGGACAGGAGGTGGGGAGGGGAGGGCGTGTCAACATCTTTCACAGACTTGGCTCCAGGGCAGAACTGCAGAACTTCGTCCTTTAGTTCTCACAACACGGGGGAAGGCGGATTCACATGCACCCCCACCTCAGCGGGAGTAGTTCAGAGTCTCTCTCTGCCTCATCCAGCTTAGAGTCAGGGCTCGCTTACAGCTCAGGCCCGAGTCCTGCCTCCCCGCTCCGGGAAAAGGTATTTACGCCTGAGTGCACGTGACGAGTACGGAAACCTCGAGGCGCAGGGGATGGACGAAAACGCCACTTCCACGGCCGCCACCGCGGGGTGGGCACCTCGGCGAGCCCCGCAATCCCAGGAGCAGACATGTCCGGCTCCAGGACACACGACCCGCGCTGGCCCGCTCCCTCTCCCGGCTCGCTGCTCCATCTCGCTCCGTCCGAGAACCGAGGGTCAGGCCTGTGGGGCGCGACCGGCCGCGGAGAAAGGTCGGCACCTGCCCGCACTCCGCTGTGGGTGCCAGCGACAGCGGAAGACAGAAGGGCCGAGGCAGGACAGGCCACAGCTCCGGCGCGCGGCTCCCGGGCCAGCGCTTCAGTCCTCCAGGGGGACGGCGCTCCCGGGGCTGCTCTCGCCCAGGGGCCACTTCAAACAGCCCCGCCGCCGGGACCTGAAACGAGCCTCCCGACAAGCCTCGCGAGCGCTCCGCCAGCGCCAGGACCATAGAGAGGAGCGGGCTGCATTCCTTCTGAGCTCTGGCTCCACACCCGCTGGGAAAAACCCGGCTGGTCTGGCCCGCGGAGGACTCGACTCACTGGTGTCCGCTGTCAGCCCGCACTACCCCGCCTCAAGTCCGGCTTCTCCGCCCCAGCTGGGAGCCTGGCGGGCTGCGGGCATCTCTAGGTCTGGGTCGCAGTAAATGTTACATTGAATTGCTTTGGGGAGGCGAGTGTGGAGGTCCCGAGATTTAATCCCTGGGTCCCAGTGGTCTTTGAGATTGCACATCTGGGGTGGGGCTGAACCCAGGACCTGCGGTGGGTACAGAGGAGGCACGTTTCTGTCTATTAACCGTGTGACCCTACTTTATACATCGTGTGTAATGGGCATAGAGACCCCACTTGCCAGAATTGTGCCATCCGAAGCACCACAGGTACAGACAAGAGTCTCAGTCAGGTTGCCTCCACTTTGTTCGGGCTTCTCCAAACGATCAGTGTCCTTATTTTGTGTTTGTTCTGCCACCAAACTAACCTTTGCTGATGACTCCAAAATCACCCACTCCCATACACTTGGGCTGCTGGTCTCCAGAGTGCCCTGAGGTCACGTGGATGAGCCTGCACACTTTTTTCACTGGGCTGCACATTTACCCCAATGAACTCTGGTCTGGCTGAGGTGGCTCAGTGGTTGAGCTTGGACTTAGGAACCAGGAGGTCATGGTTGGTTCGACCCTGGTCAGGGAACATGCCTGGGTTGCAGACTGGATCCTCAGTGTGGGGCGTGCAATGTTTCTCGCTCATCATTGATGTTTCATTCTCTCTCCCTCTCTCTCTCTACATTCCTCACTCTCTAAAATAAATTAACCCCCTCACACACACATTTTAACAAAACAAAAACAAACAAACAAACAAACAAAAACTCGGGATAACAGGAACAGACACCAAGAGTTAGGCTTGTCATTTTCTGCCTGAAAATTTGGACATCATATATTTTCTAGTTGTTGCTATTGTTCTTTAATTGTTTTTACTCTTCGTTTTCTAATCCAGCTGTTGACCCTTGAGGGGTTGTGTGTTTCCAAATCTCTTTATCCCCCTCACAACTTTTATTTAAAAAGCAACTAGCTGTATGGGGTGGGGAGAGGGGCAGAGTTATTGTTTAATATTATATTTCAAAGAAATGTGTCATTTTGCTTTTTAATAACATTTGCTTCCTTTCCCTTCCTCCAGAGTTAAACTGAAACAAAAGCAAAGACCTCTAAAAAGTCATTTGGAAATATGTCTAAATATTTATAACTATGTATAAGCTCTTTAAGAGAAATTGACCCAAATGATACTACAGAGACAGATTTATGTCAGTGTCATCAATTCTATCCAGAAGCAGAGGAGTCTCCCTTTAAATTGAAGTGTTTTGCTAGGATGACCTACCAGTTTAATTTCACTATAAAAGACCATATGGAAAATAAATCAACACCCCTTAGAGAGGGAGCTTCCACCCTGAATCCCTCCAAAAGAGTCTCCACTCTCAGAAAGTCAAGAAGAGAACAAAAGGACACAAATGTTCTACAGAGCAGCAGTCTTACTGGCCTTGTAGTTCCCTCTGAAGGCACACAGAATGCACCCGATGCAGCTAACAGTTCAGGGAACTTGGAGCCTCATGAAAAACAGCTTTGCTTGAGACTTGCCAAAGACGGTAGAAAATAAAGTCACAGAAACATTACCAGCTTTCTGGTACATTAATGTATCAGTAATAAAAACCATCTTATTGAAAGAGAACCTCCCTGAAGAAAACATAGTGTAAAAAACCCTTCTCACTCTGAACTGCTTACTGGTGTTTATGGAGGAGGCTTAAAAATCTGGGAATGTATCTTTGACTTCCTGGCTTATTTAACAAAGTCTCACATGAAATTTGATGGGGGAAAAGTGTTAGATCTTGGCTGTGGATCAGGGTTGCTGGGTATAATTACACTCAAGGGAGGGGTCAAAGACGTTAATTTTCAAGATTATAATAGTACTAGAGGCCCAGTGTGCAAAATTCATGCATGGGGCATGTGTGTCTCTCAGCCCAGCCTGCACCCTCTCCAATCTGGGACCCCTTGAGGGATGTCTGACTGCCTGTTTAGGCCCGATCTGCTCTCCTGTTAGTCCCTAACTGCCCTCCCCTGCAGGCTTGATCGCCCCCCAACTGCCCTCTCTTGCAGGCCTGGTCCCTCCAATTACCCTCTCCTGCTGGCCATCTTGTGGTGACCATCTTGTGTCCACATAGGGGCAGCCATTTTTTGTGTTGGGAGTGATGGTCAATTTGCATATTATTCTTTTATTAGATAGGATAGAGGCCTGGTGCATGGGTGGGGGCTGATTGGTTTGCCCTGAAGGATGTCCTGGATTAGGGTGGGGGTTTCCTTGGGGCATGGGGCAGCCTGAGCAAGGGGCCTGTGTTGGTTTGCAGGCCAGTCACACCCTCCGGTGACCCAAGTGGAGGCACTGGTATTTGAGGTTTACTTATCTTTGATAATTGAAACTTTGTAGCCTTGCATGGAGACCAAGGCAGGTCAGGGCTACAGGAGTTTGGCTTCCTCCATCGCCAGAAACAACTCAGGCCTTCTGGTCTCTCCAGCTTTGTGGCTGCTGTCATTTTTGTTGGGACTTATTTATCTTCTATAATTGAAACTTTGTAGCCTTGAGCAGAGGCTTGGGCCTGCCCAGGTGTGCAGAAAGCTTGGCTTCCTCCATTGCCGGGGAAACTCAAGCCTCCTGCTCACTCTGTGGCTGCAGCCATCTTGATTGGGTTAATTTGTATACTCGCTCCTGATTGGCTGGTGGGCATGGCTTGTGGGTATAGCAGAGTGATGGTTAATTTCCATATTACTCTTTTATTAGATAGGACTACAGGCCTGGTGCACACAATTCATGCATGGAGGGGGTGTGTTTTCCCTCAGCCCTGCCTGCGCCCTCTGCAATTTGGGACCCCTACACCTTTTTCTTATCTAGCTAACCTCTTCACATAAAAGAAAAAAATTAACTGAAATATCACCTACTCTAGGAAATCTCTTTGAACAAATGTCTTTACAATCTGTATTAAATATAGTCATAGTACACCATTCTTTTTTTTTTTAACAGCTAAATAGAGTGGATGCAATGTGGTTTTCATTCTTGCATCTGAATTTTTTATTCTTGCTCTTGTAATAGCAAAGCTTATCCAGTTTACATCTGCCCTTCAAGGGCTTATATTTGGTTCAGTTTCTAGTTGGCTCACTGCTTTTTTTTTTTTTAAGCAATAAATTTGTGTTGTGACAGTAAGCCTCACTTATATATAATCAAACCTGTAGGTCTCTCTATCTAAATATTTCTATGATACCTATCACTTTAGCATACCAGAGATTGTGTTCATTTATAGAAAATAACAATAAATGTCACCTGATCATTTGATCTTATGATAACATTTTATAGTAAGATGTATTATTCTAGTAAGTTAACTATTACAAAACTGAGGCAGACAGAAATAAATTACATTGAACAATAAAGAATGACTCAAATATCAAAGCATAATATACTTAGGGCCTCCCTTGTCCTCAGATATCATAACATAGTACACAATTCACGTGGAACTCAGCTTCCTTTAAAATGGGAAGGGATGCCATACTCATGAAGCAGCTACTTCCACACATTTTTTAAATTCAATTCATAGCAAATACTCTTTATACTGATTATTGGAAAATCATCCTAGCAATTGCCTCTGTTCCTCTCTGTATTATTGTCTCACATTCTGATGTTGTTATTGTGCTTTCAACATCCACTCACTCTAATAAGATTTTAAGGGCAGAAATCATGACTTGAGATTGTGATTCTCTATTATAGTGTCTAGATAAATATTCAAAGGCCATCCAGTCCAAACAACTTGTGATGAGAGAGGTCCCCCTTGCTGGAGACCTCTAATTTCTATTTAAGGGCCTCACTTGTTCTGTGCCTTTACAGAGGGGTGAGTAGGGGTTGAGGGAATTTGAGGAAATCCAGATAGAATTCTCCACCTAAAAGATTTTGCTAAGCTAACCACCGGGACCACAGAGCATTTGTCTAGTTAAAATCCAGACACACAGAACAAAGGTACTGGTCTCCTACTGCTAATGTGTGGGAATCAAACACCATTCTGTAGGAACTCACCTCCCTGCAGTCAGGATCAGGCCACTGGGTAGACCTGGGCTAGTGCTCCTAACTCTAGAGAGAGGGAGACTTCCCATGGCTGCAAGCTAGAGGCCCTGGACTCCGTACCATGCACCCAAAGAGGTCCCAGGCATAGGTTGGTCAGAAATGCAGCTTCTTTGTCTGGAATTGTGGGGCTGCCTCTCCTGTTCCCTGGGTCTGGGCTCTGCCTGTCCAGTTGGCTCAATGATCACGATGGCAGTCTCGACTCTGCCTCTCCAGCTCCCGTGATCGCCACTGCTGGTCTTAGGCTCTGCCTGACCAATTTGCTGGGTAATCGTGATCACGATGGTGGGTCTGGGCTCTGCCTGTCCAGTTTCCCCATGATCACGATCACGAGTCTGGGCTCTGCCTGTCTAGATCACCCCACCCCGTGATCGCCATGGTGGGTCTCTGCTTGGCCTGGCCTCTTCCTGGGGTGATATGTAGCTTGGACCCTGCTGGAGGCTTAGGGCGCTGCCAACCGCCACCAGCTCATGTCCCCTTGGATCCTCTTGGAGGCATAGGGTGCTGCTCTCTCCCTGCATATGCAGATATACCACAATCTTTGCTGGGTTAATTTGCATATCACTCCTGATTGACTGTGGGCATAGTAAAGGTATGGTCAATTAGCATATTACTCTTTTAATAGATAGAATGATGATTGATGAAGTAGCCCTATCTAACATGGTGGATAACTCTACTTTGGAAGATGAAGAAGATGATGAAAAGAAGCCAACTGAAAAGATGCAGGAAATCAAAAGTAGCACAAGAACTAGGTCAGTGTCGTTCTTTTCCTGAGTTGTGGTCTGAGTGTTATAAACTTTTACTAACTGTGAAAAACTCTGAAAAACATGATCTCATTCTCAGGTCAGAAACCATTAAACAATCCAGATTATTATGGTATTTTGCACCAAATATTCTTTCCATTGTTAAGTAAAAATGGGCGGGTGTTTTTGGCCAGCAAAGCACATTATTTTCGTGTAGGTAGAGGTAGTCATCTGTTTCGGAAGTTTGTAGAAGAAAAGAATGTATTTGAGACTAGAACACTTGACAAACTTGATGAAGGACTAAAAAGATTCCTAGTTAATGTCTACAGAGCATCCTAAGTGAAATAAATACAATAACTAAAAACTTGTTTTGAATGTTTAATTTCTGGGTTATAATTAATATTTCCATTTTATAGACAAAGAAATTGAGACTCAAGGAAGTAATTGAATCCCCATCACATTTCTCACTTTGAACCAGATTCTAAGCTGAGGTCTACTTGAAAGCTTTTCTCAAGAGAGATTAAAAATGGCAGCAGAGTAAGTGGATGCTACATGGACATGCCTCCAGGAACAAACTGAAATTACAATTAAAATATAGAAAAACTTCCTGAACAATCAACAGAAAACTTGCAGGAGAGAACCCTGATATCCAAGGACCCGTAGAGACTGCACAGAGACTGGTAGAACAGGTGGAGGCATGAAAGGACTGGCTGGGTGTCCACATATAGCAACTAAAGTCCCAGAGAGATATTTCAGTTGTAGGGGCATGCCACTGAGAACTCTGGGATCTAATACCCAAGGTGGGCCCCACAGCAGAGAGCACCAAAACTGAGAAGGGTACCCACATAACATCTGGCTGTGAAAAGCAGCAGAGTGCTGTCTGCCAGGGAGTAACAGCTGAAGAAAGTTCAGGCACCACCTTAAAGGACCAATGCACAAAATGGAACCACCCATCTTGTGCTCCAGCTGAGGAAGGGTGAAGTGGACTGGAGCTGTGAGGGCAGAAGCCAGAACTGGGAACTCAGAGGATAGAGCTCGGAAGGCAGACACCCCAAGTTTCTTGAGCTGAGCTATTCATTAATGCAGCAGAGGACATCTTTCCCACATAGACATTTGCCTTGCCTAGGGTTGGGGCGGGAGGGAAGACATTTGACACACCCTATTGGAAAACATTTTGCCCTAAGGCCACTTAAGAGATTAAAAATAACAATTAGCCTCCAGGCAGAAGCAACTGCCCCCACCCTGTTGAAAAAAAAACAACAAACAACTCTCACCACACCTGAGAATGATTGCCTCGGGGTGGGGTGAGGACAATTCAAGTTGGAATGCTATCAATCTGTAGGCAGAGGTGGTCTCTGGATGCTGTGAGTCTATGCCTGATCTAATTAGTCAGAAATAGCCTTTAACACTAGTGAGGCATAGAGGATCTACCTAATGCATAGTCACAACCCCAAAAAGAAAGCCAAAATGAGGATACAAAGAAACAACCTTAAATGAAAGAACTAGAGAATTCTCCAGAAGAAGAAATAAAGGAAGCAGAGGTAAGAAATTTATCTGAATCAGAGTTCAGAGTAATGATGGTAAAATTGCTCAACAGCATGAAAAAAGATATGTAACTATGAAAAAAAATTGTCTGAGGTAAAGAATGACATAAAACAAATAAAGAACACATTGGAAGGAATACACAGCAGATTTGGGGAAGCTGAGGACCAAACCAGTGAATTAGAAGACAGAGTTGAAAATAACATTCAATCAGAGAAACAAAAACAACAACAACAACAACAACAACAACAACAACAACAAAACACTTAAAAAACAGCAAGAACAGCAAGAGAGCTTCATGGATCTGTGAGACAATGTAAAATGTAATATTAGACTAGCAGGTGTGCCTCTGAGAAAGCCCTTTTAAGAAGAAGGGCAGAATTCCTACCACTCTGAGTTCTAGTTCCTTCAACAGGAAATGCATTCTAGCTGGATTTGAAACAGGAAACCACCATTTCCTGCACTTTGCTACAGGTTTTCCTTGTGCCCGAGCAGAGAGAACATCTTACCCAGTGACCTGCCTGCAAAACACCTCAGATACCTCCCTCCTGCTTCCTCCTGTCCCACCTGGAGAGACGGCGTGAGCCAGAGCCAAGCCTCGGGAGACTGTTAGGTCTTGAGCAGTGGTCGGCAAACCGTGGCTCGCAAGCTACACGCAGCTCTTTGGCCTCTTGAGTGTTCTAACGCCACTTCTTCAAAATGGACTTGCCCAGGTTGCAAACCAACTTCTGCACATGGGCCACGAAATTTCAGTCGCACTGTATGTGCGCTTCTGCACTTGGTATTTTGTGGAAGGACCACACTCAAGGGGCCAAAGAGCCGCATGTGCCTTGAGAGCCACGGTTTGCCGATCACTGGTCTAGTCATTTGAATTTGCTATCAACCTCTACTATTGTATAGGTATTGTACCCATTGCTTAAAAATAAATGACAAATCCAGATGTCAGAGCCAGAATGGAAATGATTTTATCCCTAATTGGTCTAGAGCAGGGGTAGGGAACCTTATTGCTGTCAAGAGCCATTTGGGTATTTATAACATCATCCGTGGGCCATACAAAATGATCAACTTAAACATTAGCCTGCTCTATTTGGTCAAACATTTAGTTAACTCATCTCTAATGCCTTGGCAGGGCCAGACCCAACGGTTTCACAGGCCTCATGGCAATATGTACATATGCTTCCAATTTTCTGAGTTTCAGGAAAATTCAGTAACAGAAAGAATCGAGCCTCTCCCAGATGGATGCCACCCTGCTGATGCCACACCTCTTGGGTTTCATATTCTGCGATACTTGCAAATCAAACAGATTCTGAAGCTCAAATACATTCTCATTCCAACAAGAATTCACCGAGTACTTTTTGTTGTAGAGAAAATATTTCCTCAACTCTGTTCAATGTAATATTTGCAAATATTTACTCTGGTGCTATTTAACACACTTCCCATCACCCCATTTCTCCTGGATCTTTACGGAATCAGTGTGATGAATATTTGATAAATCTCCAAGGGTATTTGACTCCTGGGTATCCCCCTTTTTTTTTGTGACCAATGCATTTCCTTCGTTGAGTGAAGGCACTTTGTCAAATGTAATTTATGAAGGGTAGGAGGTTAACTAATGGAAGCAGAACTATAGATAACTGTAGCTTTGCACTTAAGTCTCAGAAGGAAAGCAGTGTATAAAAGCAAAAAACAAACAGCGCAGCCAGGGCGCTGAGCATGGGAGGAGAGAGCTGAGGATGACAGAGACAAGTACGGAATCACATTGATTAAAATGTAGAGCAGCAGAGAGAGTTCTGGGAAAGGTTTGACTGTGCAGCCCAAGGAAAAGACCAGACAAGGGGTTGCCTGGAATTACCACACAGCTGAACTTTTAAATCAGAGTTTATCTTTATTGTTGAGAATATTACAGATGTCTCCCTTTCCCCCCTCATTGACCCCTCCACCCAGCACCCAGCACCCCCCCCCAGGCCCTCACCACCCTATTGTCTGTGTCCATGGGCTCTGCATGTATGCATATAAGTCCCCCAGTAATCTCTCCCCAGCCACCCCAAAACCCCACCTTCCCTCTGAGATTCCCCACTCTGTTCTATGCTTCCATGTTTCTGGACCTATTTTGTTCATCTGTTTATTTTGTTCCTCAGATTCCACACAGGAGTGAAATCATATGATACTTGTCTTAAGGGACTGGTGGTGGGCTATCTGGTGACTCAGAAAGGAGGAGATGATTGAGGGACAGGCAATGTGCTAAGATAAGGGGCCAGAAAGCATGTGACGACAGCTCAGGTGACCTCGCTGCACCCTCGAGTTTCATCCCAGTTGCAGTTTTGTCTCTGGGGACAGCACTGTGAGCTCTGTTCCTGGCACAGCCATGAATCCCAGTGTGACAAGGCAGTGCCAGTGGCCAGTTGTACCAATTCTATGGTCCTAAGTTCATTGTGTGGAACAAGTCACAATGAAAACCACTCAGTAAAGAGTCATAAAAACCTACACCCAGGATTTAAGGAAAATGTCGCCTTCCTCTCTGAAGGCGGTAGCAGGCCCTGAGCACAGAGCCTTGGGTGTCACTTGCCACACACAGTGAGCAGCCTGGGAGGGTGTCATCCTAGTCGGGAGGGGCTGGGATGTGTGGGAGGTGAGGGGGAGGCTCAGCTGCATTCCTTGTTCCCTGGCTCACCGAGGCGCTGGTGCACCTCAAACACTTGGGGAGGCCATGGAAACCTTGCACCCCAGCCAATCTTGTGGGCATCACACACAGCATGCTGTGACTTCCTGTTGTTTCTCAGCCACCGAGCACCCCTGAGGACCAGCGGTGCAGAGCAGAGAGGCCTCCAGGGACGCACATGGCTTTTGTGGTGGGAGGCCCTGGAGTGGTCAGGACACACCTGACTGGCCCTGGTAACTCAGGTAATGCCCTTCATCAGATGACAGGTCTCTCTAATAGTTTTCTCTTCAATAAAACATTGGATGAAGGCCTGGGGGAGGGGAGGGCTTAGATTCGTGTATTAGCTGGTACTGCGTGTATAATAGGAGTTTGGTAAATATTAGTGAATGGTCTCATCAATTTCTGGAAACATTCAGAATCACCAGATTAGATAGTATTTCTATCCTCATTTACATGCAAGAAATCAAGTTAGAAAAAACTGTCATCTTCTAATACAAGAAAGAACAAAATGTTGAACCATGGGAACAGGCAGCCTGCCCTCAGATCCTGTGCCAGCCTTAGTGAAACGCTACGAGCTGTGAAAAGCTGACACGTGGGCCCTCGGGTCATGTTTTGTTTGTCGGACGGTTCATGTGGGGCTCTCTTGATCTGTTGTATTTCCAGGGGAACACAGGGCAGGCGCACTGGGGTCATGGTGAACTCTCATGTGAAGCCAGCAGCCACAGACACACAATATGAGGTGGGAGATGAGGTGGGAAGGTGACATCCCCCCTCAGCTGTATTAATCCCCTCTGGGTGCATCCTTCTGTTGCCCACTTCTGCACAGCATTGAACTATTCTCATAGTGCACATTTCTAATGTGCTTTTCTCTGTCAGGCAAGGCTTACACTTTCCTTTTCAATCTGTGCTTTTTGGAGAGTATAGTACCATGAGCACGTAAAGGAGTAAAAGTGGGGAAGCTTGGGGTGAGGGAGAGTGGGCTGTGTGGATGGTATGACTGGAGGGGACCCAGGAGCCCCCTATTTACACAAACTTCCCAATCCTTTGCCCAAAGGGCATCAAGTGAAGTAGAGAGCCTGCTGTGGGTCCAACAGTTCTCCCCTTGGGGTCCCTTTGAAAATGCAATTACATCAGGACACGAAAACTTTCATGTAAGTTATTTGATCAAATCACATTTTTTTTCTGTAGTGGTGAGACCCAGGGACCATGCTACTCCTGGTGCCTATGGAAAGAGACCACACATACACACACCCTGGATAAAGGGGGTGGGGTGCAAACATCCTATATAATAAAAGCCTAATATATTAAGTGTCCGGTATTCTGGTTGTCCATTCAACCAATCAAAGTGTAATATGCTAATGATACACTAAGGCTTCTCAACCGCTTGCTATGACGAGCACTGACCACCAGGGGGCAGACGCTCCAAAAGGTAGATTAACTTGCTGCTGAGATCTGGCTGATTGGGACTGAGCAAGACAGCTGGACACACCCTAGAGCCCTTCTGTGGTCCTTCCCCGGCTGGCCAACCTCCTGCATCCCTCCCTGGCTCTAATCCTGTGGGGTCTCTTGGCCTGGCCTGAGCCCTCTCACAACTTGGGGTCCCTCAGGGAATGTCAGAGAGCTAGTTTTGGCCCGATCCTACAGAGGGACCCCACTGGTGCATGAATTCGTGCGTGGAGCCTTAATTATGTTTGCATGACATTTTCATCAGTAGGGACTTTGAGCAGGGAACCCATTTACAAATGAAACCCTCTCATTTCAGTCCAGGACATTCCCCATCAGTCACAGTTCTAAACCCAGCAGACCTCCAGGGGCTTGCAGGCCTCGCTAAGTCTACGAATTTGTTAATTTCCGGAAAAAGGGTGGAGAAGAAAGCTACCGTAGGCCAAGAGGTTGGGGGAAACGGTGAACATCCTTTGTCTTACCATGTTAGTCACCGAGGACTGGTGTCTGATTGCTGGGGAAAGTGTCTTGTTTGAGAACTGGCTTTCCGTTATTGGACCAGTCACATGTATTAAGAATTTTATTGTTACCAACAGAGTTCTGGGAAGTGAGTCCTGGGGGCCCCAGCTCTCTATCCTGAATAGGAGACAAGTTTGCAAAATATTAGTCATCACCCAGAAAACACCAAAAATTTTCCAACAATAACATTTAAAAATTATGAGCAGAATTTAAAAATTTCATCCAATTTTCTGGGGACTCTTCTAGGGGATTGCTCTCATGTCTTGCTGACATCAAAGAACAAAAATCTTAAGCCTCCCATCTTCAATGTTGCTTTATTTCTTGTTACCAGGGTCCTCTTCTTGGCAAATCATGCCATCCACCCACCCACCCATCTTTCCTTCCTTCCTTCCTTTTATCCATTCATCCATCCATCCCTCCATCTACCCACCCAACTGGCCAGGTTCAGCCAGGATTACTGGGATTGCTCTGAAGACCAAGGGTATATGCTGGGTAGCATAAATGTATGAAAAGAAGGATGAAATAATGTTCCTTATCTCAGAATATTTACACTTTCTATGGAAAGAGAAAATGTTAAGACTCCTTATCTCTGCTCCCTTTTATAGAGATTATCTCTAAAGTCTTGTTTCTGCTTGCAGGGCACTTTTCCTGTTTTCATTTTCTCAGCCTACTCTCACTGGGCCTCCATCTCACCACACCACGCCAGCGCTCATCACTCCAGACCCCCAAATTCAGTGGTCGCTTTCCTGTCTTATTCCTCAGCTGCCAGCAGTGACGGCTGCTTTGGTTTACCCCTCTCTCCTCTTGCCTTCTAGGGGGCTGCACCTTCCTGGGTGAATCCTGAACCCACTCGCTGAGGTCAAATCTCTCTCGCCAGCTCTGACTCCTCTGGTAATCACAGGATACATACACCCCAGGTTTCGCGGCCTACTTACATCTTTATCTTCACCTACTCTGAGCTTCTTGTGGAACCCACGGCTCTAAATATCACACACACGCCAGCGACTCTCAAGTTGTTTTCTTTGTCTCTCTCCTTTTTACTGAGCTCCTCTCCTATGCCCCCACCTGCCTGAACCTCCACCTACACGTCTCATAGGCCTCTCAAAATCAATAACATTTAAAAATTATGAGCAGAATTTAAAAACAAAGCCTGGTTCCCACCCTCTTTCCCCATCTCCTCAAGCCAGTCATGACGTCCATTCACTTGGCTCTTCAGACACAAACCCAGGAATTGTTAGAACTTTTGTAATACAATTGTTATAATTGTTGTATCCCTTTTCCCTACAGCTGCATGTGCTCCCTAAACAATTGTATTGGCTCTGCCTCCTAATTAGATCTTTAAAATGTACCACTTCTATTTATTCCCACTGCTGCAATACGAATTTAATCCTAGTCTGGGCTGCTCAAATAGCCCCTCATTTATTTCAATCCTTGCTCTTGATAACGAATTCTTCATAATTACATATTTAAAATAGAAATATAATTTAGAATTTTCCACCCTATTTTAAAATCTTTAATGGTTTTCAAATTTCTTGTAATACAATTTAATTTCTTGCCCTGTTTATCATTCCCACCCCAGCATGCGCCATCGCTCCCACCTGGTCACTTCACTGCTGGCTCGCTGTCCTTTTCATGCCGTTAAGAGGCCAGGCTGGCTCCCACCACAAGTCACTGGCACCCGCTATTCACTCTGTACTTCTGCCTTCATCTCTGCACACCCACCTTCTTGGGACCTTCAGGTCTCAGCTCAAAAGCAGTCACTTTCTCAGAGAGACCCCTTCTAACCATCCAGAGTGAAGCAGCCTTCCTTCCCTCGCCTTGTCACGGACCATCGCTTAGTTTCATTTTCCTCACAGGGACATCGTTATCTGAAATCACCTGGTCCAATTATATGTTGACTCATTTGACCCCCCCTCACCCCCAGAATGTCAGTCCCGGAGATCCGGACTTCACCTGTCCTGTGCAGGGCTGCCTCCTCCCAAAAGGCCTCCATCAGGATGTGTTGAGTGAATGCGTGAGAGCCCCTCCAGCTGCCCCGTCATGGGTAGGACAAGGCCCAGGGCACTTCACGGGCTTACCAGCTGGTCCCTGCTCCCTTATGGAGCCTTATCTGTCACCCCAGATCCCCGCTGGGCTCTTCTTGGCTTCGACCTTGGACTGTCACTTTCACCACATCAGGACTTTCACATATGATGTTCTTCCCCAGGATGCTCTTGCTCCTCTGCACGCCTCTTTGCCTGGCTGTTTCTACCCTTAAGTCCGAGCTTGGACTCCATTTGCTCTGTGGTGCTAGTTGATCATCTTTCCAAACTGCTTCCTGTTCAGGCCAGCACGCTTGGAGTTCCCATTTAGAAAGTTCAGAGGTCTCCTTGTCTTCTTGGAATTGGGTGTTTCCATAAATGTCCGTAACAAGAAAAATCCTGGTGTTTTGGACTGAGACAATGGCATGACAATTCTTAATGAGGCTTGTTTTAAGTAGTCTACTACCATAGCAATTAGAAAATAGTTGCAGTGACTAATAGAGTCATAAAAATGTTAAAGGGTAGGGTAAGCAAGGTGTTTCCTATGCAAGCTGATGGCTTTGGTTCCTCTCCCCTCTGTCCATGGGCCCCTCAGCTCTCCACCGCATGGTTTCCAGGGAGGGATAGTGTTCAGGGTGGGTCTCTAATCACCACATGTCATGAGCCTATTTCTAAGTCAAAGTCAGGCATCTGGTTAATTTAAAATGGGCCATATCCTTGGACTTGAGAGTGGGGATTTGTCACTTGTAAAAGACATTCCTTTCGCAGGGCAGACAAGTGAGGAGAAGAAACAAGCAAGCATTGTCCTAAACATAAATGCATTCTAATCCTAAGCGTCTTTCCTGTACTTCCAGACTGGACTAGGTTTCCCCTGCTCTACGAATACTTCTCCTATCACAAAACTTGCTTCATTATAATTATTTTTCTTCGTGTTAGTTAGCAGGTAAAAATCTCATCACAGTCATATTGATTATACTCTACTAACGGTAAAACTCTGACTTGTCATTCAATACATCTTTGAAGGATGGATGGGTTATTGAATGAAAATAAAAAGGAGACAAGTCGACATGGAGTATCTTGAGATCATCTGTGAGTAAATGTGAGTTACGAAGCCAGAAGGATGTCCTGATGTTCAGAATATGTAAAAACCCCTGGGGCGGAAGCTATCAGGGGAGGCTTTCCAGGGGGCAAGACAAGAACATGGCCTTGGAGACTGGGTACAATTGAGTCACCTAAATGGAGATAGGATGCTACTCCAGAAGCAGAAGGAGAGAAGACTCAGGCGACAGGCACAGGGGCCATGAGCGACAGCTGCCACCCCGTGACGTCGGGTGAGGTCCTCCAGGGAAAGCTCCAATGCTAAGGAGTGGGGTGCCTTTTCCTACAGATGAAAACCTCAAAAACCTCTCATTGCACAAGAAAGATGATGCAAAGTCAGCATAAGGAACATGTCATGGAATGCAGGGCCTATTGGAAGGAGGAGGAACCAGAGATGAAGAAATTAGCTTGGTGTCTCCTGAGATGTGAGAGGACAGCTCAGATGAGCAAGGGGCTTGGGAGGAGTATTTAAGGAGAAGGTGAGCAGCCAATGGCAGTGATGCAACAGGTTGGGGGGGCCCTGATCTACAGTCCTCTCCTTCAAAGAGCAAACGTGCTTGACTTCCAGGTGGTCTTTGTGGACCCCGTCCTATATGCTCCACATGCACTGAGTGTTGATGTCCTTCATCAATTCTCAATCAATTCTCTAAAATTCTCTAAAATTCTTTTATTTTTTAATTTTTTAATTTTTTAATTTATTTTTTATTTTATTGATTTTTTTGCAGTATAATAGTAGTACATGTTTTCCTTTCCCCCTCCCCCTTATCCTCCCCCCAGCCTCCCCCACCCCCCAGCACATATCCCCACCTTCCCCCCCTCCCCGCCCCAGTGTCTTTCATTCATTGGTTATGCTCATATGCATGCATACAAGTCCTTCAGTTGATCTCCCCCCGCATCTGCCTCCCATCCACCCAAGCCTTCCCCTGTAGCTTGACATCCTGTTCAAGGCCATCCTGCCTCTATATCAATCACTCTCCCCTGTTTCTTTTCTTCAAAAATATCTTGCCTCTGCATACTAGAAATAAATGTATAAGAACAAAAAATGTTTCAGTCTCAGTTTCAATGTCCAACTGTTCTGAGTCCCAGTCTAAAATTCTTAAGGAAGGTCTCCTTCCTGGGTATATCCATGCTTAAGGCATAGAGATGTGAACTAGACTAGCAGGTCATGGACAAGCAGGTCTAACTTGCCAATTGACCTCAGATCCCTCGAGGTAGTGTCCAATTGGAAAACTCAGACCTGCTCCTGGCAGAGCTCCAGCCTCGGTCTGGGGAGAACTATTCTGCTGTGTTCACGAAACAACTTATTTTAGCGCTGTGGACACTGTCAACCAATCCTAGATGGCGTACACAGTCTGATGGCTTGAGTCCATTGTCAGTTATATCAATCTGTAAAATCATCCCTAAAAGTCACCTAGGAGTCTAGGTAATAACTGTACCTTGGAGACTTAGTGTTTCTGAGGGAAATTTTCAAGTCATTTTTGAGATGGGCCAGAGCACACCTGCTCCTGGTCAGCGCTCTGGTCACTCAATAGAATTTGGATCCTCACTGTGGGTACTAACTACACTTCCCTAGGGAGGTCCACCACATGATTCCAGACCCCACACTCCGTCTTCCTTCTCCAGGCAGCAAAATATTCTGTCATCAAATATTCTGAGGCCACACTTAACACTCATGAGATTGCTCTCTGAAATGAAGTCCCCACCAGCACTCAGGAGCAAACTCAGGAGACGGACATTGCGGAGCCGGGTGCCAATCCATTCAGTGGTTTCCTGGCTTCCCTTCCTGTTGGGTGGCCAATTCCACTTCTGGCGGAAAAGCCATCGACTCTTGCTCTTAGTGTAAATGCTCATTAGGACGTTGCTTATTGAAAGAAAGATAACTAATATACTGTCCCTAGAGGCCGAAGAGTGAATGCTTGGCAGGGCTGCAGGCCAGGAGGCCAACCCAACTGTGTAACAATGAGATGCATCCAGGAAACCCCCCCTTAAGCTCCTTTCCAACCAGCTTGTTCAACCAGCGCGATGAGACCCTTGAGCCCATGGAAGTCAGAGGCATTTTTACTGTTAATCGTCAGGCTATGGTGATGGCCAACAATGGTCTCAGAGGTCCAGTCTCTCAGCACTGCTGCCTGAGACAGATGAGAAAGACAGGCCAGTCTTCTACTTCTTCTTACTCGGAGCACAGCTCATTTTTGATCCCACCTTTTCTTCCCAGCTACACAGGGTCCAGCTTCAACTTTCCCGTGGATGTACCAGACACACAGTGAGCCTAAGAAAGCGAGGCTGGAGGACTGGCCGTAGAGTTTCCTAAAAACCAGCCTATCTTCTGAGGAGCTTGTCCAGCCTGGATCGGCAACATTTTCAGGGAAGTGCTCACTCCGTCTTTTAATGCTTTCTGTATTAGTTTTCCATTGCTATAGTAGCACATCACCACACATTTAGTAACTTACAACACTTATAGTTCTGTAGGTCAAAAACCAGACACAGGCCTCCCCTGGCTAAAATGAAGGAGTCGCAGGGCTGCGTTCCTTTCTGAAGGCTCTCAGGGAAGAGCCGTTTCCTGGCTCAGGTGAGTTGTTGGCAGAATTCAGTTCTTTGTGGCTTTAGGATTAGGGTCCTGCTTTCTTGCTTGCTGTCAGACGAGGGCTTTGCCGGGTTTCTCAAGCTGCCCACATGCCTTGGCTTGTGGCCCTGTCCCTCCAATTTCAAAGCCAGCGGCAGTAGGTAAACTCATTCTCTCACTCTGACTTTCTTCTCCTTGTCCTCTGGCTCATCACATTAACCTAGAAAACCAGGAAAGGTTGTCTGCTTCTAAGGTTTTATGTAATTAGATTGGGCTCACTATGTCCAGGACAATCTCAAGGTCTGAACCCTTAATCACACCAGCATAGTCCTTTTTGCCACGGAATATGCATGTATATTATAAGTTCTGGGGATTAGAGTTTGGATGTGTTTGAGAGGGGAGCTTTAAAGGGTCCATTACTCTGCTTACTACATTATCTAGAGGTAACCAACTGTCTCTCTCATCTCCATGTTTCTCTCTCTCTGTCTCTCCCCTTCCCTTCCACTCTCTCTAAAATTAATGAAAGCTTTTGTACAGCAAAGGAAACCATTAACAAAACAACAAGAAAGCCTACTGCATGGGAGAACATATTTGCCAATGATATCACTGATAAGGGTTTAATCTCCAACATTTACAGGGGAATCGTACAACTTAACAAAAGGAAGATGAACAACCCAATCAAAAAAATGGGCAACGGACCTAAATAGATACTTTTTGAAAGAGGACAGAAGGAAGGCCAAAAGACATATGAAAATATGCTCAAAGTCACTAATCATCTGAGAGATGCAAATCAAACAACAATAAGGTACCATCTCACACATGTCAGAATGGCTATCATCATCAAATCAACAGATAACAAGTGCTGCTGAGTTTGCAGAGAAAAAGAAACCCTCGTCCATTGCTGGTGGGATTGCAGACTGGTGCAGCCACTGTGGAGAACAGTACGGAGTGTCCTCAAAAAACTAAAACTGGAACTCCCATTTGACTCAGTGATCCCACTTCTAGGACTATATCCCAAGAAACTAGAAACACCAATCAGAAAGGATATATGCACCCCTATGTTCAAAGCAGCACAATTTACAGTAGCTAAGATTTGGAAACAGCCAAGTGCCCATTGGCAGATAAGTGGATTCGAAAACTGTGGTACATCTACACAATGGCATACTAGACTGTGGTAAAAAAAAAAGGAGTTCTTACCATTTGCAACAACATGGATAGAGCTGGAGAGCATTATGCTAAGTGAAATAAGCCAGGCAGAGAAATATAAATATCACATTATCTCACTTGTTTATGGAATTTAATGAACAACATAAACTGATGAACAAAAACAGATCCAGAGACAGAGAAACATTAATCAGAACATCAAACCTCAGGGAAGATAGGGGATGGTGAGGGTAGGGGGGCAAGATCAACCAAAATACTTATATGCATGAATATTAGCCTAACCAATGAACACAGACAACAGGGGGGTGAGGGCATGAATGGGGGGTTGGGGAGAGAAATGGGGGAATAAGGACATATATGTAATGCCTTTATCAATAAAGAAATAAAAAAGGAAATTCTATGTCTAGGCAGAGATAGGGTTAAATTCTGGGAGGGAGTTCTAGAAAAAAAGAAAGAAAATAATGTAAAAAATATACCATGGGCTGCAAGTAGACTGAGCATCTCATGAATTGGAGGACTAGACATAAAAGATAGCATTGCCATTATTTTTTCCTTTCTCTATTTTCTATCTTATTTCCTTGAAAAAGAAAATAGAGTAAAAATGAAATAAAAATGTAATGCTCAGACACTGACAACACCGAATGCTGGTGAGGATGCGGAGTGACAGGAACCCTCACGCATCGCTGGTGGGAATGCAAAAATGGTGCAGCCACTTTGAAAGACAGCTTGGCAGTTTCTTACAGAGTGGCACTCCTACCCTGTGATTCAGCAATACACTCCATGGTGTTTACCCACATGAGGTGAAAGCTCACGTCCGCATAAAAGCCTGCACACAGATGTTTACAGGTCAATCATAGTTGCCCAAACTTGGAAGCCACTCAGATGTCTATCACCAGATGAGTGGATAAACGCTAGACTCAAAGAATGAAATATTACTCAATACTGAAGAGAAATGAGCTGTCAAGCCACGAAGAGATGTAAAAGAAACTCAAATGCAAAGTATGAAGTAAAGGAAGCCTCCTGAAAAAGCTATGTATGATGATTCCAATTACAGAGCATTCACGTAAAGTCAAAGCTGTGAAGACAGTGAAAGGATCAGTGGTCCCAGGGGCTGGGAGAGCGCAGAGGTGAATAGGCCGGCCACAGAGGGTTTTTAGGGCAGTGGAGCTGTTCTGTGTGATATTACAATGGGGGATCATATCATTATAAATTGTCCAGACTGACAGAGTGTACAAGACCAAGAGTGAACCCTAATGTAATCTATGGATTTGGGTGATAATAATGTGTCAGTGTAGGTTCATGGATTGTAAGAAATGTTTCACCCTGAATGTGAATAATAGAGAAAGCTTTGCATGCGGCTGGGGGAGGAGTTAGTTATATGTGAACTCTCTGTAAGTTTCTATGAACCTCAGACTGCTCTAAACATAAAGTCTATTTTTTAAAAATGTCACTGCTACCATTTTGGAGCACCTGTTTTACGCTGGACACCCAGGCCTGGCAGGCGAGGTTAGCTATCCTCTTGTGCTCACAGCAATACAATTAAATAGGTGTCATTTTGTTGTTGTTCCACCATTGAAAAAACTCATTTATGCAGAGTCAATGAGTTTCTCAAGGCCATTCAGCTAGTCAATGAGAACATGAACTTCTAGCCTTAATTATCTGGCTGCAAAGACCAGCATTTAAAACATTATACTATACAAAATATACATCCTAGCTAATAAAATAGTAATATGCAAATTGACTATACCTTTGCTACACCCACAAACCATGCCCACAAGCCACTCCCACCAGCCAATCAGGAGCAAATAAACCCAACCAAGATGGCTGCAGCCACTGAGAGCAGGAGGGAGGCTTAGGTTTCCCCAGCAATGGAGGAAGCCAAGCTTTCCGCCTGCCCTTGCCTGCCTAGGCCTCCACTCAATGCTACAAAGTTTCAATTATAGAAGATACATAATCCCAACAGAAATGGCAGCAGCCACCGAGCTGGAGAGCAGATGAAGCCAAGCTTCTGCAGCCCTGGCAGGTCTAGGCCTCCACTTAAGGCTACAAAGTTTCAATTATAGAATTTAAATAAACCCAAACAGACATGGCTGTCACCAGGGAGCAAGCAGAAGGCTTGGCTCTGCTCCAGGCTACAAAGTTTCAATTGTAGAACATAAATTAATCCAAGATCCCAGGGCCTTTCCTTGGGTTGTTGTGGGGCATGGCCGGCCTGCAAACCACCATAGTCCCCTTGCCCAGGTCACCCCATGTCCCAAGGGAACCCCCATCCTGATCTGGGACACCCTTCAGAGCAAACCAGCTGGCCCCCATCCATGCACCAGGCCTCTATCCTATCTAATAAAAGAGTACTAAGCAGATTGACCATCACTCCAACACACAAGAGGGTTGTCCCCATGTGGTCAAAGATCCTGCCCCTATGTGGACACAAGATGGCCACCACAAGTTGGCCAGCAGGGGAGGGCCGTTGGGAGATCCCAGGCCTGCAAGGGAGGGCAGTTGGGAGGGACCAGGCCTGAAAGGAAGGGCAGTTGGGGGCGATCAAGCCTGCAGGGGAGGGCAGTTAGGGGTGACCAGGCTGGCAGAGGAGGGAAGTTGGGGGCAAACAGGCTGGCAGGGGAATAGTTAGACATCAATTAGGCTGGCAGGGTAGTGGTTAGTGGGTGATCAGGCTGGCAGGCAGAAGCAGTTAGGGGCAATCAGGGAGGCAGTTAGGTGAGCAGTTTGGAGCTAGCAGTCCTGGATTGTGAGAAGGATGTTCGACTGCCCGTTTAGGCCTGATCCTACCGATCCCTCAGACATCCCTCGAGGGATCCCAGATTGGAGAGGGTGCAGGATGGGCTAAGGGATAGCGGGCCTCTAGTATTTTTATAAATACAGTAGAGAATATTGCATTTAACAAAATGGGAGACACTTAACAGTCACCAAATCTTCAAGTAGAAAAAATATCTGAGCTAGGAAATGAAGAAAACATGGCTGAGAAAGAACAGGAAATAAGGAAATACACAGGAAGTAGCCAAAGTTCTTCCCAATGAAGAATGCTGTTCAAAGGCCAGTTCTATTTAGAGGTTCTGGCTTCCAGTTAGTCCCCTGAGCTGCGTGTGTGCATGGCAGAGGTCAGGCACATCACTAGGGCTCAAAGAATTCTGTTGCTGCCCTTTACAGAAGAACTAGAGTTTGAAGTTCAAGTTTAGTCAAGTTACCTGCAAGTGGGGGGAAAATGCCACACTCTCTAGAGATTCCAGTCTCCACAATGAATAGTTCAAAATGTCCAGGTGGTTGCCCTAGCTGGTTTTGTTCAGTGGTTAGAGCATTGTCCCTCAGACTGAAGGGTCCTGGGTTCGATTCTGGTCAAGGTTATGTACCTCAGTTCCAGACTCAATCCTGCCTGCAGGAGACAACCAACAGATGTGTCTCGTTCACCTCAATAATTCTCTATCTGTCTCTCCCCCTCCCTTCCACTCTCTCTAAAAATTAATGGGAAAATATCCTTGGGTGAGGATTAACAAAAAAAAAAGTCCAGATAACAACTAAAAATTATTATATATATATGAATGCACAAGAGAATGTGAGCCATACTTTTAAATTTATCTTAGAGAAAGGGAGAGAGGAAGAGAGAGGCAGAGGGAAAGAGAGAGAGACACACACATATACACACACAGAAACATCAATCAATTGCTTCCCACATGCGTCCAGATTGGGGTATATAACATGCAGTCTGGGTATGTATCCTGACCAGGAATCGAACCCAAACCTTTTGGTGTAAAGAACAATGCTGCAACCACCTGGACCACACCATCCAGAGTGACCCCTACTTTTAAAATGGCCCTTGCCTGTATTTAGGGTACAGACCTTCCAGAACACTTGAGAGGCACAGATTCATATTTCATTTACAAATGAAGAATCTCAGGTCCAGCAGACACAAGCACACCGGTGTCTTGCCTGAGGTCACACTATACAAGGCAGAAGGGGACTTAAACTCAGTCCTACATTCCAGCTTGAACAGATCAGGAAGATGGGGGCAGATTAAATAAACATTGGGGTGAACTGCTGAGCACACACCAGGCTCCCTGTCTTCTGCTTCCAGCCAGGAAAGGCGAGCAAAGTGCGTGGAAGGGAAACCTGGCTGGAAGGAGTCAGTGAACAGCTTTCCCTGCAGGTATCTGCTCCCAAATTCTCACCTCTGCCTGCTGCAGACCGCTGCCCTTCCCAGATCTTCTCCCCAAGGGCCGGTGCTGCTGCCTCCACATGGCACCTCCAGGGACACAGGGATCCCTCCCCACCCCTTACTCCACACATGAGAAAAAAAGATCGACAGCCACGGATTAACCATCTATCTTCCATGTGCCAAATCCCTACAAGTGACAAATCCCTACTCTCAAGTACAAGGATATGGCCCATTTTAAATTAACCAGATGCCTGACTTTGACTTAGAAATAGGCTCATGACATGTGGTGATTAGAGACCCACCCTGAACACTATCCCTCCCTGGAAACCATGCGGTGGAGAGCTGAGGGGCCCATGGACAAAGGGGAGAGGAACCAAAGCCATCAGCTTGCATAGGAAACACCTTGCTTACCCTACCCTTTAACATTTTTATGACTCTATTAGTCACTGCAACTATTTTCTGATTGCTATGGTAGTAGACTACTTAAAACAAGCCTCATTAAGAATTGTCATGCCATTGTCTCAGTCCAAAACACCAGGATTTTTCTTGTTACGGACATTTATGGAAACACCCAATTCCAAGAAGACAAGGAGACCTCTGAACTTTCTAAATGGGAACTCCAAGCGTGCTGGCCTGAACAGGAAGCAGTTTGGAAAGATGATCAACTAGCACCACAGAGCAAATGGAGTCCAAGCTCGGACTTAAGGGTAGAAACAGCCAGGCAAAGAGGCGTGCAGAGGAGCAAGAGCATCCTGGGGAAGAACATCATATGTGAAAGTCCTGATGTGGTGAAAGTGACAGTCCAAGGTCGAAGCCAAGAAGAGCCCAGCGGGGATCTGGGGTGACAGGTAAGGCTCCATAGGGAGCAGGGACCAGCTGGTAAGCCCGTGAAGTGCCCTGGGCCTTGTCCTACCCATGACGGGGCAGCTGGAGGGGCTCTCACGCGTTCACTCAACACGTCCTGATGGAGGCCTTCTGGGAGGAGGCAGCCCTGCACAGGACAGGTGAAGTCCGATCTCCGGGACTGACATTCTGGGGGTGAGGGGGGGGGCAAATGAGTCAACATATAATTGCACCAGGTGATTTCAGATAACGATGCCCCTGTGAGGAAAATGAAACTAAGCGATGGTCCGTGACAAGGCGAGGGAAGGAAGGCTGCTTCACTCTGGATGGTTAGAAGGGGTCTCTCTGAGAAAGTGACTGCTTTTGAGCTGAGACCTGAAGGTCCCAAGAAGGTGGGTGTGCAGAGATGAAGGCAGAAGTGCAGACTGAATAGCGGGTGCCAGTGACTTGTGGTGGGAGCCAGCCTGGCCTCTTAACGGCATGAAAAGAAGCTGGAGTTCGTATCCCCTTTTTACACAGGAGGAAACTGCCGAGACCCTGGAAGAATGGAATAATCACCTTCCCCCTTAAAATGACAAACACAAGTGGAAAATTATTTTGCATTTTAAAATTAAAACGATGCATCAAAATGCTAATGAGAAGTAAAATAGCAAAATCAACCATAATTTCACAATCTAACACAAACTATCTTTACTGTGTCTTTTTATTCTCATGTGCACATACTTTTCTAGAAGTTGCAATTGGCGTGTACACACATTTTATGTTCAGCTTTCAAAGTTGAGCCTCAGGCCATGCTCCATGTTGCCACAATATTCTTAATGAGCATTTTAGTGGTTGCAAAGTAAATGTTTCCCTAATGGACAATTAGCTTGTTTCCAGTATTTGGTTGCACAAATCAAATTATGTTTTGTGCTAATAGTGTTTTGTTACTATTAAATTATTTCCTTAGAATAAATTCTCAAGTGTGATATTATTGAATAAGAGGGGATAAACATTTTTATAGCCCATGCCACATGATGCTGCATTAGCAGACAAAGAGCTGTATGAGTCTAACGACCCACAAGTACCCGTGGAGTTAGACATTTTCACAAACAATTATGCTGTTTTCTGGTTTTAGCAATGGCAGTAAGTTAGAAACCTTGAAAGACCCTCCAAGTTAAAAACAACCAAGATAATGAATCTACAATAATAATAGGGTAATATGCTAATTAGACCAGATGTCATTCCAGACATCCTTCTGGATGAAGCCCTGGCCTGAGCAAATCCCGGTTCAGGGTGCTAGAGGAAAGCCGGTGCTGGTGCGGGGGAAGGAAGGCCTACTCTTGCATGAATTTCGTGCATCAGACCTCTAGTAAAATATAAAAGCCATCTTCTTAAATGAATGACAGAGCTGACAATAAAACAAAAATCTAAGATACTAAAAACAGATGAAAACCAACAACTCTGGGAAGCAAGGAAAAAGCTGGTGTTACCTTGGGTAGTTTACACAACGCAAGAGAAATGATGTTGCTGATGGCGTATCTTCCTGGTACATTGTTTTAGGGGTCAGGTGATTCCGTTTGATCTGTTGCTGGGGAGGTTAAGTCTGATGCTAGAAGAAGGTGGCATGTGTGAGATTCCCCCAAGGTAAAGACCCATTCCCATTTGTAATTATAGGTTATCTGCTGGCTGGTACCTTGAGATTGCATGAATATCTTGTTCCCACCCACCTTTACCCACTGGCAGTACATCCACCAATAATGCTTACCTGAAATGATCTTAACAATCATTGTTTGCAAAACAAATATTCTCCAGTTCTGTCTGTAGAACATCCCCCTGAGCATGTACTTTTAGAGTATTATGTTCCACTGGTATTTGACTTGGGTCTTTCATTTCTTCCCTTAATTTATGTTATCAATACTGTTAGCTTCAATTGTTTTCTGTTTGCAGTTAATTTTAGGTGTTTTTTGTTTGTTTTGCTGCTCATATTGGCTTATTTTTATTTTATTTAAAAATATTTTTATTGCTTTCAGAGAAGAAAGAAGAGGGAGACAGAAAATTGGTGATGAGAAAGAATCGTTGATTGGCTGCCTCTTGCATGCCCCCCACCAGGGATTGAGCCCGCAACCCGAGCACATGCCCTTGATTGGAATAGAACCTGGGACCCTTCATTTCACAGGCTGAGGCTCTATCACTGAGCCAAACTGGCTAGGGCTATTTTTATTTTTGAATATATAAACACTAGAGACCTGGTGCATGAAATTTATGCACAGGGGTGGGGGGTGTTCCTCAGCCCAGCCTGCAACCTTTCCAATCTGGGACCCCCTTGAGGGATGGCCGACTGCTCGTTTAGACCCAGTCAGATTGGGCCTAAACGGGCAGTTGGATATCCCTGCCACAATCCAGGACTACTGGCTCTCAACTGCTTGCCTGCCTGCATTCCTGATTGCCCATAACTGCTTCTGCCTGCCAGCCTGATCACTCCCTAACTACTCCCCTACCAGCCTGTTTGCCCCCAATTTCCCTCCCTTGCAGGCCTGGTCCCCCCTTACTTCCCTCCCCTGCAGGCTTGATCATCTTCAATTGCCCTCCCTTGCAGGCCTGGAACCTTCCAACTGCCTTCTTCTGCTGACCATCTTGTGGTGGCCATCTTGTGTCCACATGGGGGTAGTCATCTTTGACCACATGGGGTCAGCCCTCTTGTGTGTTGGAGTGATGGTCAATCTGCATATTACTCTTTTATTATATAGGATAGAAGCCTGGTGCATGCGTAGGGGCCAGCTGGTTTGCTCTGAAGGGTGTCCTGGATCAGGGTAGGGGTTCCCTTGGGGCATGGGGCAGCTTGGGCAAGAGGCCTGTGGTAGTTTGTAGGCTGGCCACGCCTCCCAGTGACCCAAGCGGAGGATTTATTTATGTTCTACAATTGAAACTTTGTAGCCTGGAGCAGAGCCAAGCCTTCTGCTCCCTCTGTGGTAGCAGCCATTTCTGTTGGGGTTCATTTATCTTCTATAATTGAAACTTTTTAGCCTTAAGCAGAGGCCTGGGCCAGCCAGGGTATATGGAAAACTTGGCTTCATCCATTGCCAGGGAAACCCAAGCCTCCCTTCTGCTCTCTCCATGGCTGCAGCCAGCTTGGTTGGGGTTAATTTGCATACTCACTCCTGATTGGCTAGTGGGTATGGCTTGTGGGTGTAGCAAAGTGATGGCTAGTTTGCATATTGCTCTTTTATTGGACAGGATAAATATGGCTTAAAAGTCAAAACCATATATAAATATACCTTGAAAGAAGCTTTCTTCGTTTTCACCCTATTCCCACTAACTCCAGGAGATAATCAATTTCATTAGTTTCTGACTTATAGTTCTTGTGTTTACTACTGCAAAATTAGCAGCAGATGAATACTTATCTATCTTATTTCCCTCTTCTTCCACGAAAGGAAGCATATTATATTCCTTGGCAACTTGGTTGACAACATAATTGAACAGGACTTCATTGTACGAATGTGCTGCAGTTTATTCAATAAATCCTCTTTTTGTGCATTTAAATCCTTCACAATATTTTGTTATTAAAATTACACCATAATGAGTAACCTTGTGCATATATATTTTAATATTGTTGAGGTTTATCTTCACTCTAAATTCCTAGAAGTGGGATTGCTTGGTCAAAGAATAAGGGTCCATGTCATTTTGCTGGATATGGCCGAATCTCTCTCCTTAAGGATGGGCCTTTTCCATCCCAACAATGTGTGGAACTGAAAGTTTCCCCTCAGCTGCTCCAAAACAGTATGCTGGCAAGCTTCTGAGACAGCCCCCCAATTTCCAAGTAGTTTGTCCTCATAAGGTCTCTATTCTCTTTTGTCCTCCCACCTCCCATCATTTTTTTTGTTTAGTTTACAGTATTTTTGTTAATCCTCACCTGAGGATATTTTCCCATTGATTTTTAGGGAGAGTGGAAGACAAAGGGAAAGACAGAGAGAAACATCGATGTGAGAGGAACACATCGATTGGTTGCCTCCAGCACAAGCCCTGACCGGAGCCCAGTCCAGGGAAGAGCCTGTAACCAAGATACGTGTCCCTGACCAGAATCAAACCCGGACCCTTTGTACTGCAGGCTGACACTCTGTTCATTGAGCCAAACCGGCTAGGGTCCATCAGCTTTACAAAAAATTTTTTGCCTTTGACTTTCTTTGGTTCTGTTAAGTCTCCAAAAATATCATGTTTGCCTTGGAATTTTCACATGCACAACATTGCGAGAGGAGCTGCTTATTTGTAAGCAGCAGTTCTAAGACAAGAAGTTGTACTTCATGTTCCTAGAACACCTAAACAAACAAAAACAGCTCTGAAAAGTGCTGAGCTGTGAAAGCCCTCCAGGGCCATGCTGAACTGCAAAAGCAAAGTCAATTTTTTTCTGGGACCAATCACTCAGCAGAACAAATCTCAAAATATATCTTTCCGCCCTTGAACTTCTACATGACCACGTGCAAAAGGGAAAATGAGTGTCCACGCCAGCGCCCAAAGTTGCAGAATAAATGGGAAGAAATGATAGAAAACAGCTTACATTTCTGCTTATGTAGGTGGGAAGCTAAGGCAATATTATTCTTGAACAAAATGTTTTCCTTGTTTTTATAAACAAGACTACTTTTGTTAGAGGACCAACGTTTCTAGACACTTGTCTATAGAGTGGGCTGTTGGCTTACAGAGACTGTATTTACAGCTTTGAATATTGAATGGACATGACATTTGGTAACTTTCTGAGACTGGAATTTGAAGTGTATGCTTAACCCACAAAAAGGCAAGTATATATTGGTTAGAATGCTCCCTAGCTAGTGAGTGAGTCATTTCCTCTAGGGCTCTGTAAGTTGTAATGGCATACACAGTTTTTGAAGAAAAGGTAAATGCTGTGCATTTAAATTTAGATACTTTCCAATATTTTGCTATTAAAAGTGATGCCACAATGATAATCCTGTGCATATATGTTTGTACTAGAGGCCTGGTGCATGAAATTCGTGCATGAGGTGGGGGATGTCCCTCAGCCCAGCCTACACCCTCTCCAATCTGGGACGCCTCAAGGGATGTCCGACTGCCCTTTTAGGCCCTATCCCGGTAGGCAGGTGAGCAGTCCTGAATTGTGAGAAGGATGTCTGACTGCCCGGTAGGATCAGGTCTAAACGGGCAGTCAGACATCCTTCTCACAATCCAGGACTGTTCACCTGCCTGCCTCCCTGATTGCCCCTAACCACTTCTCCCTGCCAGCCTGATCACCCCTTAACCACTACCCTGCCAGCTTGATTGATGTCTAACTGGTCCCCTGCCAGCCTGTTTGCCCCCAACTTCCCTCCTCTGCCAGCCTGGTCACCCCAACTGCCCTCCTTTGCAGGCCTGGTCCCTCCCAACTACCCTCCCTGCTGGCCTGATCATTCACAACTGCCCTCCCTTGCAGGCCTGGGACCTCCCAACGGCCATTCCCTGCTGGCCATCTTGTGGTGGCCATCTTTGTCCACATGGGACAGGATCTTTGACCACATGGGGGCAGCCCTCTTGTGTGTTGGAGTGATGGTCAATCTGCATATTACTCTTTTATTAGATAGGATAGAGGCCTGGTGCATGGGTGGGAGCCAACTGGTTTGCCCTGAAGAGTGTCCCGGATCAAGGTGGGCGTTCCCTTGGGGCATGAGGGGCCCTGGGCAAGGGTTGTTTGCAGGCTGGCCACGCCCCCAGTGACCCAAGGGGAGGCCCTGGGATCTGGGATTAATTTATGTTCTACAATTGAAACTGTAGCCTGGAGCAAAGCCAAGCCTTCTGCTTGCTCCATGGCAACAGCCATTTCTGTTGGGACATTCACTTTCTACAATTGAAACATTGTAGCCTAGAGTAGAGGCCTAAGCACTAGGGCTGTAGAAGCTTGGCTTCCTCCATTGCCTGGGCAACCCTAGCCTCTGCCTTCTCCAACTCCGTGGCTACCACCATTTCTGTTGGGATTATGTATCTTCTATAATTGAAACTTTGTAGCATTGAGTGGAGGCCTAGGCAGGCAAGGGCAGGTGGAAAGCTTGGCTTCCTTCTTTGCTGGGGAAACCCAAGCCTCCCTCCTGCTCTCAGTGACCACAGCCATCTTGGTTGGGGTTTATTTGCTCCTGATTGGCTGGTGGGCGTGGCTTGATTGGAGGTACCATCAAGCATATTATTCTTTTATTAGACGGGATATGTTAGAGGCTTGTCAGAGAATGGGGCAGTAGGGAGAAGTATCCATTAGAAAGGAGAATGGAGAAACATGGAGGTAGGCAGCCGTGGAGCCCATTTCTACTCTGAAGGACTTCTTGGCCTCTCCATGCTAACGAGTATGAAGACTCTCAGGAAGAGTCTTAGGCAATTTTCCAAAGTGATTTGACTGATATTCTTCTTGTCCCTCCGGAAAATGGCATTCCATGGAGCGTATTTTGTAAGCCACCGAGGTGCTGGCACTGTATTCACACAACGGGGGACCCTGGAGGTGCTGGGTGCCCACTTCACAGGAAGGCCACGTGTCCTCTCCGTCCCCTTCCACAATCCAACCCGCCCTCTCCAGGGCCTCCCGAGGCCTTCCTGTGTTTCCCCTTCTTTCCTTTCACTCCATCCAGATGTTTCTCAAGCCACAAGCTTCACACCAGCCTGGACGTTTCCCACCTGGCCGGGCTGGCCAAGGCAAGAGGCATTGCAGGCAACCATTCATGCCTGCTCTGAAGGCGGGAGAATTCTCAGGCACCCTCTGGCACAGCCAGCTTTGGGGGAATCACCTCGGAATAGCTACATCTAAACTCACACTTCAAATGGTATCATACGTGGTCCTGCTTCCTCAATGCCTACATACGGCAAGTGCTTTATTCGTATTATCTCATCTACTTTTATTTAAAAAAACCACAACTATGATGTAGAAAGAAGTCCCATTTTAAGGACACATACTGTTTCACAGATGCCGAAGCTTAAGCCCGCAGAGGCAGTGCCTTGCTCGGGTGACTGCCAGGGTGTGACAACACCCAGCAGTCTTTCTCTTGCTGATTTGCATAACGACCATGACCAGGGCTTTCTTCTGTTCCGCGCTGCTTCTCAGTAATTTAGCCACGGCCTTATCGGTTATCTATCCGACAAAGAAAACCCAGTTTTCTGAGTATTTCAAGGAGGAAAGCGACTCATTTCTGGCCACTCAGAGAGTGGCCTTACTTCCCCCGAGGGTTTTATTAGTGGGGAAAGTGTTTCGTTTTCCGAGTCAGACGCCGCTCTTAGTGAAGGGAAACACCCCATTTGTTAGAATCACAGATAAAGACTCTCCCATGCCCACTGCCTTTCAGCCAGACTGACTGGAGGCATCTTTTTATGAGACGGAGTGATAAGGCTGAGCTTCTTCAAAAGCTATTGTTCATCTCTTCCTCTCTGTCTCTCCCAGGAGCCGAGACCCTGCCCGGGCTGCATTCCTGTAACTCTCCCCAGAGGACTCAACTCGGTTTTCTCTCCAAAGTCAACATTGCTCAACAACGAAAGGAACTTCTCACAATCAAAGGCCAAGGAAGTCACCATCCAGAGAGCGAGGAGATTCCGTTTTGAAAGTCACCCCAGGCTTCTTCCCCAGGCCCCTCCGGACAATGAGGTGACTCCTCCCCGCCCCCCCCCCCCCCCCCCCCCCCGGATTTTTGGTTTCATCACCTGAGTGCTCCGTCCCACAGGGGCTTTGGCGAGCAGGGCGAAGGGGAGGCGGCTCGATGTCGCAGACACAGGGGCACGCACAGGGCAGCGCCAGGGTGCCGTGCAGGTCTGGGCTCTGCGGGGCTCTCCTCTCTCGATTCCTCACCAGAAGAAAGAGTGCTGCCCTAGCCAGTTTGGCTCAGTGGGTAGAACATTGGCCTGTATGCTAAAGAGTCCTGGGTTCGATTCTGTCAAGGCACATTCCCAGGTTGTGGGTTCAATCTCCAGTAGAGGTGTGTGGGAGGCAGCAGCACCCAATCAATGATTTTTCTCTTATCATTGATGCTTCTCTCTCTCTCTCTTTCCCTCTCCCTCTTGCTTCCTCTCTCAAATATACAGGGAAGGAGAGTGCTTTCCTATGTTTGTGCCAACATTGTCCAGTTTTGATATGAAGGTTACAACTTCCCAGAATGAGCTGGGGAGGCTCCGTATATTCTAATAGAATGTTAAGATTATTTTAAGGAGCGTTTGCAAATGCTGTAAGTTGGAGTGATTCCCTACGGAGAAAAACCTTCCACTGTCTTTCAACATAAACACATCGTAGCCACATCTATAATGGGGAGCCTCATTGTTTGCTGTGTGGAAACAGGACCCTGAGGGCTGCTCCCTGCTCTCTGGGGACTGACTGCCCACGGGCCTGGGCGCGGCAGGAGTTGAGTCCTCTGGGGAGAGTTACAGGAATGCTCCACCCAGGTTCCCCACCTTTGCTCAGCAGCCCCTCGAAGCTGGCACTGGGTTTGGCGTTAGAGACACTCAGGCTGGCAGCCTGCCCTAGAGGCTTCCTAGTTTCATGTTGTGAAACATTAGAGAGAGCATGCACACTTTCTCTCCAGGATGTCAGGCCCTGTATTCCATGATCAGGACACATGAACACACGTTTACAGGCTTCAAGTGACTGTGTCCCTGTAACTAACCTTCAGCAAATATCGGTGGTCATTTCCTGAAAGCCAGGCTGAACCGGGGACAGGGTGTAACCACAAGTAATATCCTCGATGACAAGCCTCAGAGTAAACCCTAAATTACCCCCATTTTTTCAGCAAAAATGTGGACACCAGAAAAGAAAAAATGTGGACACCAGCAGCTAACAGACAGGAAGTAAAATGGGATCATAGCAAGTACCACGGATTAGAAGATGGCTCTGTATAGTGGAATTGGCCCTTCCTATGTCATGTTAGAACAACCCAGCAAAATAAAATTTTAATTTATTGTTGGACAACATTGTTTCACACATATATCACATGGGCCAAAAAATAAACAGCATTTTACTAGATCACACATAAGTAAAATAATAAAATAAACATAAAATATAAATAAAATAAAGGCTGCAATGACCTGTCCCGGAATGTGAATGTAGCGGCTTTTGAGGAGAGGCCAGACCAGCTGGCCAGCCCACCTGGAAGCGCCCCCTGCAGGTGACCTGTGTTCTTTGCCGCCCAACCAAAACCACAAGGAGAATTTGAAGCAGGGGAGGAAAAAAAGAACCAACATTCTCAAGGCTCTGATGGTTTTTCTTAAAAGTACTTTAATAGGGAAAATTTGTTTGTAGTTTTTATATACATTTTATTTTTTTGGTACATATTGTTAGGGGTCAGCCATTTTTAAGGATCTCAGATGACCAAAGAGGCTTCAGACTGTTTTATGTTCTCCTCTCACCTTACTGATGGTTATGACCGAGCAAGTCATTTACACTCTAAGCCTCAGCGTCCTCATCTGTACAATGGGGACAGTAGTAGCTCAGGCCTGTTATGGTGATCAAATGACTTGGTCAAGTTTTTAATTTTGCCTCCAGGGTGGAGTGACCCATTAATGGTAGCTGCCAGTTAATAATCGTAATTATTACTCAAGCATTAGGACTGACAAGCTGAAGCGTCCATGTAGGTGACCTCCGCTCACAGCATGAATGAATAAATGTGACCTAAAAACTAACAGAGTTGGGTTATTCAGGAAAAAGGAGTGCCAAGGGGGTTTGGTTGGAACCCCACAGTGAGTCCTCTGCTCTGTACATTTAACTCCTCTTAAAGGTCTGGACCACCCTCGTTCAGGGAGTTAGTCCCCCTTCCAAGCAGAGGTGACATAATCCGCACCAGGTCAGGAGACCCATGTCCTCGGGATTGGCCTTGGCACACTGGTGCTGGCCGTTCGCCTGGCCCCTGGAGGCATAGCTGTGCCTACGTCCCTACCAAAGAGGCAGAATGCTGACGACTTCTCCCCCCCCGAACCGCCCCCCCAGATTCCTGTGTGTTGGTTATCCCATCAAACACCGATCTAGTCACTGAGAGCAGGGATTCTGCAGATGGAATTAAGGCTACTAACAAACTGACCCTACAAGAGGGAACATATCCTGAGTATGTGGGTGAGCAATGCAATCCCATGAGCTTTAATCACAGGCAGTGGAGTGGGGCAGAGATGCAGGGGGAGTGTTAGGCGGGAAACCGAGGAGGCAGAGGGGAGGCTAGAGAGACCCCGAGAGGGTCACCCACCTGCCATTGCTGGTTTGGAAGGTGAAGGGCACAATGAGCCGGGACACACAGGTGGATAGCAGCCAGCAAGGAAACAGACCTCAGGCCTGCAACCACAGGGAAGAGGATTCTGCCAACAACGTGGGCGGCCTGGGAGGGGAATGGTCTTAGCGGCTGCAAGAAGACAACGGCCGACACCCAGAACTTGGCAACAGGAAACCCAGGGCAGAGGAACCAGCGAGCCCCCTGACCCACCGAAACTGTGAAATCCCCTTGCCTTGTTTTCAGCCATTGCATTTGTGGTCATTTGTTACGGCAGCAATAGAAAACTAACCCTTAGCTTGTCCTGACAGAGCATTCAGATCACCCTTTTAAAACCTAAGTCAGATGATGTCATTTCCAACTGCAGACACCTGCAACTCCATGCCGGAGGCCTGCTCCGTCCCAGGAACCCGCGGGAGTTAACCACGCCCTCGGCCGGTCGCCTGCAGTGGTGGATAATACACCCCTCTCCCCCAGTTGCTCTGCGCATCCTTGGGGATACTCTGCAGTGTCTCCCGGAGTTCTCTAGGGGGCGGTGGGAATGGTACCAGGTGTCTGACTGCTGGAGTCAGACCGAACCTGGGTTCAGCAACCTTGGTACTTGGGTTCTGGCTGGGAAAGAATCCAGAGTCAGGACTCAGACACACTGGAGAGGATTTATTGGGCAAGCAAAGAGCCAGGGACTGGAAGAGGGGTTTCCAGCGCGGCTCAGAGAGCTGCCCAGGAGGGGGCTGGGGCTCCTGTAAGCCCTCAGAGGGGGGAACAGCTTTCTCCTTCCAGCTGACCTATCAGGGTCTGTCCAGTCGCCTCTGGGCCTTGTATGGAAGTTGAATGGGGCTCCTCTCCAGTCCCCTGGTTCTTCTCTAAGAGTGGGGCTTCACCAGGTGCCGGGGGAGGAAAGGTCAGGAGGATCCACTGCATGGGCGCAGCATTCTAGGTGGACTGGGCCTTAGGGACGAGGTCCTGGTTAACGATTCTTCCCTCCAGCACCTGCTCCACCAGCTTCTCCATTGCCAGGTGTCCCGGACCTTCTACCCGGGCGCCCTGTACCTGCCCATCGCCCTTGCTCTGCGCATGCCTCTCTAACTGCCCACCTCAGTCACCTGCTCATTAGCACACCTCCCTCCCTCCTTCCCTTCCTCTCCCTCTTGCCTCCTCACTGCTCCAGAGTGGCTCCGGGGGTCACACCCCAAATAAAAGCCTGCACCACATGCAGCCTCGGGCTCTGCTTCAGAAGGGTGCAGCCTACGACCTGGGCTCACAGGGCAGGGCCTGGGAAGAGGAGGAGGTGGCTATAACCAAAACAACTTTTTGGTTATGGTTACGTACACTTTCCTGTGAGGTTTCTACCTGGGCAGGCATGGAGTCAGCCCGAAGGGCATGCACTTTAGAATGACACAGACACGGACCCGAATCCCTGCTCGGCCGTCCATCACCGGAAAGAAACACTGGCAAGTCACTAGCCTCTCCAGGTCTGTGCTCCATCTTGGTGAAACGGAGCGAGGGCGTCCGCCTCCCCGGGTGACTCCATGCAGTCCTGTCCTCAGGCGGGGGCGCACAGTGGGCACTCTGTGGATGGTATCACAGTGAAGGATCAGCCAAAAACGCCACAGCGCTGAAAAACAGTGAACACTTGGACTTTAAGTTAGTGTCTTTCCTGGGCAAGGGACTGGGGTCAAGGGCCTTTGGTTTCTAGATGGGAAATCGGAGACTCAAAGAGACAAAGAAGCGCCCTGACCCGTGTGCTCAGTGGTTAGAGCGTCAGTCCGTGGACAGAAGGGTTGTGGGTTTGGTTCCTGGTGAAGGGCATATACCTGGGTTGCTGTGTTGTGGGTTTGTTCCCTCTCCAAGGAGCACATGCAGGAGGCGACCAGTTCATGTGTTTCTCTCACATTGACGTTTCTCCGTCTCTTCCTCCCTCCGTCCTCCCTCCCACCCTCTCTCCCTCTCTGAAAAGCAATGGGAAAAACATCCGCAGGTGAGTGTTAACAGCCAAATAACGAGGCGAAGAAGCTTTGCTCCGGTCGCAGAGCTAAGTAGGGTAAACAGCAATCTCTTCCTATTGGACAAGTGACCAGGCTGGGATTTTTCGGTTGTGAGGCGCCGAGCAGAGCTAAGAATAACCCTCGAGGAAACTTGGACTTAAAAACAAGGGGCCAGCGGCCAAGGAAAACAAGCCAGGGGGCTTTTCTGAAAGCTGGCTTTCCCCTGCGGCCACTGTCAGCAAACCAGTGGTGCGACCAGGAAGAGCTGCCGTTTCTCCGCTTGGGAATTCACCTGGACCGGCTCATTTTGAAGACATTCCCATTAGTTACGTCTTAGATCCCCAGACAGAAGAAGGAAGCTTTGAGATAAGGTTCTGCCACTGGGGAAGCCAGGAAACGTGAACATTTCTCAGCCTTATCTATCTAGAAAGCTTAGAAAGGGGAGTGGATTCCATTTCTCCTCCCAGGCAAGCGGAGAACAGAGAATGAGCTCATATGTGCATACATATGTCCCCATGAGCCGCAATTCCCTGTCCTTGGCTACAAACCACGTACCTTCCATGTCCAGGAGTTTGAAACCCCTGTGTTTGCCCAGAGCTGCTACTGACCAGCGTCAGCCGTCCAGGAGAGAGGGTGTCAGGATTGACTGCAGCTGACCCGGCGCCTGGGACCCGAGCACCTGCCGCAGGCCTTCTCGATGGTCCCTCCCACGTTGGGGGGCCTGGGCCAGCATCTCAGTGCAGGGCCTGGGCATCGTGCCAGAGTCACCTGAGATATTTGCTTAAGGAGTGGATTCCTGGGCCCCACCCGGGCCCGTTGAGTCAGACTCTCTGGGTGTCGTACCCGAAGACGCACATTTTAAAGGAGCTGCCCCTGGCCCTGGCCAGGTAGCTCAGTTGGTTGGAGTGTCATTCTGTGACGCCAAGGCTCTGGGTTCCATCCCCGGTCAGGGCACATATAGGAATTAATCAATGAATGCATAAACAAGTGGGACAACCAATCAATTTTCTCTCTCTCCCTCTCTGTAAAATCAATAAGTAAAATATTTTATAAGTAAACAAATAAATAGGTAAATAACTGAGCTGCCCATTAGCCTTCTTCAAGAGGAAAATCTAAGGGCCCCTCTCCCCCCACCGGGTGTGGGAGTGCAGATCAAGAGTGCCCAGAGCTCCTGCCGAGACCGGTTTGGCTCAGTGGACAGAGCGTCGGACTGCAGACTGAAGGGTCCAGCGTTCGATTCTGGTCAAGGGCATGTACCTTGGCTGCGGGCACATCCCCAGTAGGGGGTGTGCAAGAGGCAGCTGATCGATGTTTCTCTTTCATTGATGTTTCTAACTTTCTATCCCTCTCCCTCTCTGTAAAAAATCAATAATATATATATATATATATATATATATTTTTTTTTTTTTTTAAAGAGTGTCTAGAGCTCCTACTGACTCCGATGCTAAGGTATCTCCAAATCCCAAATGAGTGACCAAGCCTTCCTGGGGAATGAACTTAGAAAGAGCCAGATCAGTTTCCCATCAGATATGCTGTGGGTTGATTAAACAAGGCATGCCATTGGACACAGAGATGGCACACACATAAGAACTGTATTTCAGGATTTGGGATGTGCAAGAAACACATCTGTGTTCTGCACATAGGACTGAACCTTTATTGGGATGTCCTCCCCTACCTCAGACTCTGCAGAGGTACGTCAGACATCAGCAGAGTAGCATTTGTGGGAAGGTGCCATGTTTTTAAAAACTGAGCACCTAGCAACCATGCCCAGAGGTGAGGGGACTGAGAAGGCGAGAGGTGGCCCCTGCCAGCTTTGCGGTCCCCGTCAGCAGCGAGGAGCCAGTGCTAATTCCTCGCCTTTTACAGGCTGCCTTTCGGCCTGTGTCATGGCCAGTGCTGCCTTTTCCCGTCGTGGCTTTTCTCTGTCCCCAGCCGGCAGCAGTGCACAGGATGCCTTGGATAAAATGGCAACATTTGTCTTAGAAACCCCGACATACTTGCTTTGGCTCTTGCTCCCTCAGGGGTGTGCCTTCATCAGAAAGGGGAGCATGACTGACCTGGGCACAGAAGCGAAAGCGGCTCGAGTCCTTGGGGCCCAGTCAAAGGAGGAGCGGCAGGAGCTTCCAGGAAAGGGATGCCCAGCCGGGAAGTGTGGCGCCTCAGAGACCAAGCAGCCCTGGTGGTGGGGCAGGGCAGTGCCCATATGTGCTCCGCCTCCTGCCTCTTCTCTCCTCTCCCCCGCGACGGAGATTGTAAAGGAGCCCACGTGAAGCCAGGGGTGCAACCCAGCAGGAACCCTTCTAACCAGCAGGTTACTTGTGGGGGGGGGTAAGGTTTATTGCGGAGTGAGAGATAAAATTCAACGTCCCCAACTATTCAACTCTCACCCCGTTTCCTCTGCAGTTCACTGCTGATTTCCCACAGAGGGGTGCCTTCACCTGACAGGAAAGTGCAGGTGAAGAGGCTGCAGCCCATCTGTCACCAGCTCCTGCCCCTCCCTGTGCTGGGGACTCTATAACAGGCCTCCGGGTCTGGCTATGACCTTTCAGCAGCTCTGGAGCCTGAAGAGAGACCCCTACACCCTAGGCACCTATTCTAGGACCCTCCTCAGGGGCTTCCTCTGGGAGAATGCAGGATGACTGTGGTAGGTTTGGAATTTCATACCTCTGGTGTCAGTAATAATGTAACTAAAACACAAGTCCAACTGCCTGCTGTTGCAAAAAATAAAAATAAAAATAAAAAAAACACCTCATGAGACAGGTGCTGATGGAAAAGGAAAGAGGTCTATTCAGGTGCCAGCATCTCGAGGAGATTGGGGACTCTTGTCCAAGCTTATCTCCCACCTCAGCAGTTTTCATAAGGAGGGGGAGGGAAAGCTGAACAAAGGAATCAAGGAGAAGGGATTAAAAAGTTCTCTCATTCAGTCCAGCACAGCTCATTCGGATAAGGATCTCAGAACTGGTCAAGTGATGGTTTGATGTGTATCATTCTGGTTTTCGTCATCCTGATTCTACATTTGAAGGTCAGCAAACCTCCCGGAACAGGGATGATTGAAGTTCAGAGTCGGTATCTTCTGACGTTAATGCCTAGGATTCTTAAACAAATTTGCTGCTTACGTACAAGCTGAATACTAGTCTGAGTCCGCATTTAAAGAAACAATGTCAAGAGAATGGTGGGGTGGGTTGCAATTCCCACTGTTACAATTCTATCTAATAAAAGACCAGAGGCCATAAGCACCACAACCAGAACAACCACTTGACCAGTTGCCATGAGGTGCATTGACCACCTCTTGGTCCCTCCTCTGCAGCCCACAGGCTCCGATTGCACCAAGGCAGGCAGCAGGCAAGCATGGCAAGCAGTGGCAGGTGGGCCAGTGGGGCAGAAAGCATAGTGAGCAGTGGTGGGCTACCGCATGCGATGTTGTGCACTGGGCCTCTAGTAATAATAATAATAATAGGTTACTTTTACTGACAAGTTTTATCCACTCATTTCTTTTATCCCTCCTTGTGTATTGGGCTCTCTCCCTTGAGTTATCTCAATTCCCAGTTAAACAATCATTTTGTCCTTTAGCTACAGAGAGAATTTGCTCTTGAGTCAGGATCTCCTAGAAAGTGTGGCAAAGGGACCCACAGTAGTTCCTGCGGATGCTCAGCCTGCAGGCTTGCTTCTTTGTCTCCTTTCTCCCCATATGCTGGGGACTGGGATCCATTCCCACTGCAACCTCTGTCCTCTGTTCTGGGTTTCCTTCCTGCCTCATGTCTCAGAATTCATGAATATCAGCTCTCCCAGCTGAAAGCTGGGGTGATCCTGTTGCTATGGGAAGAAGGGAGACTGGAGACTCAGGCAGGACAGGGAGGCCCATTCAGGGCCTGACCATAAGAGGAACAAGGACATGAGGTAGCAGCTAAGGGATCAGGTCCTGAGAGTGACTGTCTGGGTCTCCCCCTAGCTTTGTGCTTTTGGCTGAGAAGAATAAAATCTGTGGTGTCCCAATTTCCTCATCTGTAAAATGGGGATAATAAGAGAGTCTATTTCATAGACTGTTGTGAAGGTTAGTCAGACGAATGCGCAAAATACTCAGAAGGGGGCTTGGCACATAGTAAGTACTCAATAAACATTGGAAATATTATTTCTAGTAATTTGGCTGTAATTATGCACAGAATCTGAGGATTATTGTACAGCTTGTGACTCATTCCTCTGTGAGACAGTGTGCCTTAAAATGGGTAGACTTGATAGGTGAGAAAGAGGAAAAATACTGTTGATGACCCGTTATTGGCATTGCTACCACAATTACAGAGGAGATGCTGCTATCAGCAGAGCTTTTTTTTTCTTTAATCCTCACCCGAGAATATTTTTTCCACTGCCTTCTAGACAGAGGGGAAAGGAGGGAGGGAGAAGGAGACAGAGGGAGAGAGAGAGAGAGAGAGAGAGACAGAGAGAGAGAGAGAGAGAGAGAGAGAGACAGAGAGAGAGGGAGAGGGGACACATCGATTGCTTGTCTCTCCCGTGAGCCCTGACTGGGGCAGGTGATCAAACCTGCAACCCAGGTGCATGCCCTTGACTGGGAATCAACCCCCCAACTCTTCAATGCATGGGCTGATGTTCTAACCAGTGAGCACACTGGTCAGGGTTAACTGGCAAAGTTTTAAACCCTTTTAAAGATGGAGAGTTTACATGATTAAAATTAAAGACCATGCATTTGTGTCCTATTAATAGAATTTATGTAAAATGGAGAGGTGTGTTACAAAGGAGACTTCGTTGTGAGGGGCTGGGTTCCTGATATCACGATAATCTTTAGCATCATGGATATTCCCGGGAAACTTCTTGGATGCTGCCGGGAATTCCTGCCCGTGGGTCTGGAGAGTTCTGCTGTGACTCACAGGAAGCCAGCGCCTATAAAGGCTCCGGCAGAGCGGGCTCTGCTGCTGTGGGCTGACTTGGCACCAGCACTGGAGGAGCAGCGGCCGCAGCGGCACGGGGACTCAGAGGGGACGGGACACAGAGGACGCACCGGGCATCAGACTCGGGCAGGGCAACAGCCTCTCCACAAATCGTAAGTCCAAAGAGCAGCCCTGGGCCATGCCCCTGAGCCGAACGCTGTGAACAGGTCGAGGCGGCCTCCGGACGGGATCCTCCTACATCCAGGCAAAGGCTGGCTCTCCCTTTGACCTCAAGGATGCAAATTTAAAATTCTCATTTATTCATTCAGGCAAACGTCTCTTTCATAGAGACTGTGGCCCTGGAACCCTTTACCTCAGGTCTCGGGAGGCTGCTGCAAACATCCCTGGAGAATGAGCCGAGGAACCGGCGGAACCAGCCACCTGGGTTTCATTCTGTAATTCGTTTTGTACCTTTTCTCCCCAGAAAAGCACCTCAAGTCTGACCTTTGATGGGAAGAACTCTCCAAGTCATGACTGCATCCTGGCTGCTCTCCGCTCTCGCCTTTGGTAAGCCAATGTCATCGGAGCAGCTCTCCCGTCCTCCCTCCGGGCACCAGGGCCCTTTTGGACCAAAGATGCTTCCTGGTGGGTGGGCACGAAGTGGCTTGCCCTGGACCGGGGCCGTTTACCTCTTTGTGTCTCGGTTTCCATAAGTGCAAGGTGTTGACCATGCACAGCCAAGTCCCAGAGGCACCGTGAGGGTCAGGGTCATGGGCAGCACAGCTCCCCAGCAGGCTGGTGGCTCAGCAGCGCTTGGTCATGCTGACGACTGTCCCACTGCAGAGGGGTCCTACGGGCCTTGGTGGGAGCAGGCTAAGCAAGTGCAGAGTCAGTCACAGAAGAAAAGCGCAGGAAACCGAGGTTTCTCTGTCCGAACCCCTTCTCACTTTGGAAAAGGCAAACAAGGTTCGAGTCACCCTGAAGCGCTGTCAGCCGCCTTCAGAGGGTAAAAGGCCCGGTAACAGCCGTAGTGCCACGGGCATGAGACAGGGCAGTGCAAGCCGTAGGGACGGAAAGTAGAATGCTGGTCGCCAGGCCTGGGGCCCGGAAGGGAATCATAGTTCGGTAGATTTAAGGTTCAGTGTTCAGATGGAAGAGATGGAGATGGTGGTGGTGAGGCCTGCCCACATGAAGCTATTTATACCCTGAACGTAGCCTGTGAGGGTGGCAGACTGCACTTTCCCTCAGTGAAAGGAGGGAGAGCAGGGGAGGGGACGAAGGCCAGCTCAGAGCCAGACAGGGCAGGACTAAGGGCTCTCTTCCTTCCCCTTCCCCTCAGCGCTCCTCCTGGTCAGACAGGGCGGAGCCTGGTCCTACCACGCCTCCTCGGAGATCCTGACCTTTGACCAGGCCAGCGCCTACTGCCAGCAGCGGTACACGCACCTGGTGGCCATTCAGAACCAGGAGGAGATCCGGTACCTGGACTCCATACTCAGCTACTCACGCAGTTACTACTGGATCGGGATCCGCAAGCTCCAGGGCCGGTGGGTCTGGATAGGCACCGGGAAGCCTCTGACGGAGGAGGCCGCCAACTGGGCCCCCGGGGAGCCCAACAACAAGCAGGCCGACGAGGACTGCGTGGAGATCTACATCGGGCGGCCGCAGGACCGGGGCAAGTGGAACGACGAGCGGTGCAGCAAGGCCAAGCACGCCCTGTGCTACACAGGTGGGCACGGCGGGGGGGAGGCCTGTGCTACACAGGTGGGCACGGCGGGGGGGGAGGCCCTGTGCTACACAGGTGGGCACGGCGGGGGGGGGAGGCCTGTGCTACACAGGTGGGCACGGCGGGGGGGGAGGCCTGTGCTACACAGGTGGGCACGGCGGGGGCGAGGGAGGCCTGTGCTACACAGGTGGGCACGGCGGGGGGGGGGGGGGAGGCCTGTGCTACACAGGTGGGCACGGCGGGGGGTGGGGGAGGCCTGTGCTACACAGGTGGGCACGGCGGGGGGGGGGGAGGCCTGTGCTACACAGGTGGGGCACGGCGGGGGGGGGGAGGCCTGTGCTACACAGGTGGGCACGGCGGGGGGGGCCTGTGCTACACAGATGGGCACGGCGGGGGCGGGGGAGGCCTGTGCTACACAGGTGGGCACGGCGGGGGGGGGGGGAGGCCTGTGCTACACAGGTGGGCACGGCGGGGGGGGCCTGTGCTACACAGGTGGGCATGGCGGGGGCGAGGGAGGCCTGTGCTACACAGGTGGGCACGGCGGGGGCGAGGGAGGCCTGTGCTACACAGGTGGGCACGGCGGGGGCGAGGGAGGCCTGTGCTACACAGGTGGGCACGGCGGGGGGGGGGCTGTGCTACACAGGTGGGCACGGCGGGGGGGGGGCCTGTGCTACACAGGTGGGCATGGTGGTGGAAGAGAGGCTTCACCACAAACTGCTGGCAGTAGGCAAACACTGATCTCTGTGTGATTTAAATATATATATTGATTTCAGAGAGGAAGGGAGAGGGAGAGAGAGAATCACTGATCAGCTGCCTCCTGCATGCCCCTCACTGGGGACTGAGCCCACTCTATCCACTGAGCCAAACCCACTAGGCCGATGATTTTATCTCCTAAAAATCTGGTGTCAACGTGTGCTGCTCAAGAAAGTATCTCTTTGCTTCTTTGTGCGAATATAGGCAGGAATCCATGTGTGCATGTGTCCATAGCTGTAGGCATAGGTCTGTACGTATGTAGGGTGTGTATGCACACACACAGGGCATGTTTTGGCTCCTTGATTACCAGTGGCGGGGGAGCCATCTTTAGAGTTTGGGATTCAGTGAGTTTCCTCGTCTTGGTGCTGGGGACGGCCGACCCCCAGCCTCCTGTGTGCTGGCATCAAGGTTTCAGCCGCCGAGCCTGAAGCTCAGCTCTGGCGCTCTGTGAAGACACCTCAGTCAGAACGTCGGGCCCTCGTGTCATTGGTGCTCACTGTTGACTCTCAAGTCCAAGGGCTCACGCTCGTTGCATGTCTGTGTGCCCGCAGCTGCCTGCACCCCGACGTCCTGCAGTGGCCATGGCGACTGCGTGGAGACCATCAACAACTACACTTGCCAGTGCCACCCCGGCTTCCGTGGCTTCCATTGCGAGCAGGGTGAGTCGGCTGCCACCCGCCCTCCCTGGGATGGCAGTTCCAGCCGAGCTCGCTGGCTTGGAGCTGGGTCTGTAGGCCTCTGCTTCCTGGGGGCTTGTGGTGCCCAGGGTGGTTGGGCAAAGGCTGAGCCTGTGAAGCCAGACCCTCCAGGTTCAAACCCCAGATTCCCCACTTTTATGGCACTGTGACGGGAGCTGCAGGCCGAGTCCCAGCTTTCTCGCTGCAGGACGAGCGAGGAACAGACCGCCCCCGGGGGCTTGTGCTTGGGATTCCGCGCCCCGAGGCAGGCAGACCGCTTTCAGGAAACGTGTGACCCACAGTAGCTGCAGCTCCCGGGGTCCCTCCTCCCACAGGAGCTGAGAGAGGATGGAACTGACTCGGTTTCCCCTTCCAGCGGTGACCTGCCCGGCCCAGGCCGCCCCTGAGCATGGCCGCTTGGAGTGCACCGCGCCCTGGGGGAGCTTCGGCTACAATGCCTCCTGCACCCTGAGCTGCGAGCCGGGCTACCGGCCCAGCGGCCCCGCCGCCGCCCGCTGCACCGCCTCCGGGGAGTGGAGCGCGCCCCTGCCGGGCTGCGAGGGTGAGTCTCCGGGGCACCCTCCCCGCCTCAGCTTTTCCCCCAGCTCGGACGTTTCCGAACTCTCGGAAAGTTCTTTTCATCGCTGTCTTTTAAGAAAGCTTGTTCTCTCAGCCAGTGTCTGGGGGGAGGGCGGGGGTAGGTGTGTGTCTGGGGGGGGTCCGGCTTGAGATGAGAGGCTTTGTGTACCTGTGCAAGGGGCTCTCTGCGGCCGGTAACGTGCAAACCCGTGCACACGCTCCAGACCTGAGGGCCCCCTCCTCTCCCTGTGTGCCGCCCACAGACCCCTCAGGGCTGTGCAGCCAGCCACCTCAAGGGCTCCCCCTCGCTTTGTCTTATCTTCCCGTGGAGACAGGCCCCCTCCCAGGGACCAGGGGTTACAGTGAACCGTCAGTCTGTCGCTGCGGTTTCCACACCTCGCGCCGGCTCCCCGCTGAGGGTCTGCTGCCCTGCCCTGTGCCCACCCTGCGCTCTGCCCTGTGGCCCCCAAAACTCGCTCAAGGCCTGGGGAGATCGGACTGTAGGTCAGAGACACTGAGCCCAGAGTCACACCCAGAAAAGATGGAAATCGCCACCAGAGAACAAAGCCTCCCGGGGTGGGGTGGGGTGCTGTTTCGGGGCGCTGGACCCCCTTGAAAGGCGCTCCTGGCTGCGTCCCAGACTCAGACTGAGCGGGCAGCTCTGCTGACCCTCCTGTCCACGTGCCTCCCGCAGCGGTCCGGTGTCCCGCGGTGGCGCCCCCCGCCCACGGATCCGCGGACTGCGCCCCGGGCCCCCTCGCCTTTTCCTGGAACACGACCTGCGCCTTCGGCTGCGAGGAGGGCTTCGCGCTCGTGGGGGCCCCGCGCCTCCGGTGCACGGCGGCGGGGCACTGGGACCACGAGGAGCCCACGTGCACAGGTAGCGCGGCCCCCTCCCCAGGTTCGGTTCGGGGCTCGGAGCTCCCCACCCCGGTGCGCGCAGCCCCGCTCACTGCCGGTCTGTGTTACAGCCGTGACCTGCGGCGCCCCGGACCCCCCTCCGCACGGCTCCGTGAGCTGCAGCCCGGGCCCCGCCGGGGAGCTCGCCTTCGGGTCCTCCTGCAGCTTCGCCTGTGAGGACGGCTTCCAGCTGCGGGGGCCCGCCCGCCTGCTGTGCGCGGCGCAGGGGCAGTGGGCGCAGCCGGCCCCGCTCTGCGAAGGTGAGCCTGGCCCTCCCGGAGCAGCCACAGCCTGTGTGAGTGAGTGTGTGTGTGTGTGTATGTGTGTGTGTATGTGTGTGTATGTGTGTGTGTATATGTGTGTGTATGTGTGTGTGAGTGTGTGGTGTGTGTATGTGTGTGTGTATGTGTGTGTATGTGAGTGTGTGTGTATGTGTGTGTATATATATGTGTATATATGTGTGTGTATGTGTGTGTATGTGAGTGTGTGTATGTGTGTGTATATATGTGTGTATGTGTGTGTATATGTGTGAGTGTGTGTGTGTGTGTGTATATATGTGTGTGTGTATGTGTGTGTATATATGTGTGTATGTGTGTGTGAGTGTGTGTGAGTGTGTGTGTATGTGTGTGTATGTGAGTGTGTGTGTATGTGTCTGTGTATGTGTGTGTGTGTGTGTGAGCATGTGTATGTGTGTGTGAGAGGGTGTGTGGGTGTGTGTATGTGTGTGTATGTGTTTGTATGTGTGCATGTATGTGTGTGAGTGTGTGTGTGGGGTGTATGTGTATGTGTGTGTGAGAGGGTGTATGTGTGTGTGTATGTGTATGTGTGTGTGAGAGGGTGTATGTGTGTGTGTATGTGTATGTGTGTGTGAGAGGGTGTATGTGTGTGTGTATGTGTATGTGTGTGTGAGAGGGTGTGTGTGTGTGTGTGTGTGTGAGGGTGTGTGTGTATGTGTGTGTGAGAGGGTGTATGTGTGTGTGAGAGGGTATGTGTAGAGGGTGTGTGTGTGTGGGTGTGTGTGTGAGAGGGTGTGTGTGTGTGTGTGTGTGTGAGGGTGTGTGTGTGTGTGAGAGGGTGTGTGTGTGTGTGGGGGGGTCGGAACGAGACAGGAAATCGGACCCAGGGGCAGCGGGCTCTCGGCTCTCGGAGACAGGGTGGCAGAGCCAGGCGCAGCGGGGAAGGCTGCAGTGGGAGCGGCGCTGGGCCAGTGCCCTGCGTTGCTGCCACAGAGCTGGGCCGGGGTGTGGGAGAGGCAGTCTCTAAGATTTTCCCTTTAACAAGTGGGAGCATGAGAGCTCCCTGACCTTAGAACCCGTCTACCTTCCTTCCAGCAGAGGGTGTGGGAGGGCGTCCGCTGTCAGACCTCGGGCAGCGTTTGACCCGCCTGAAGGCAGGAGGGAGCTCTGAAAACCAGCGGTTCCCACTCAGGCTGGCCCTGCCCCCCGCAGCCGGCCTCGAGCCTCACCCAACCGCATGGCAGGCCAACTGCGCGGCTGTGCTCCCTTCCCTTCCCCGGCGCCATCTATAGGGACCGAACCCCATCTATAGGGACCGAACCCCATCTATAGGCACCCAGCGGCTCTGAGGACACAGCCTCTCCTGGCTGGCTCTCCTCTCTCTCATGTCTGCGGAGCCTGTTCCGCTAGGGGCCGCCCACCCTCTGAGTGGCGCCATGGCCGACTGTCCCGGGGTAACCAAGAGTCGGAGCCCCGAGCGTGTCCTTGTCCGAAGTGCACGGGTCCCCTCAGCCCTGCAGGTCCCTCCTGTTCGGCAGGGTGTCCTGACCACCGCTTTGGTGTTTCAGCTTCCCGGTGCAAAGCCCCATCCAGGCCCAAGAGGGGCCATGTGAGCTGTCCCCCCAGCGCTTCCGGAAGCTTCCAGCCCGGGGCCAGCTGTGCGTTCTCCTGCGAGCAGGGCTTTGTGCTGTCAGGACCTGCGAGGCTCCAGTGCGGCCCCACCGGGCAGTGGGACGGTGGGGAGCCCACTTGTGAAGGTACAGTTTTTGTTTTCTTTTAAGACTGAAAAAATATATATTGAAACCCTAATCAGTTTGGCTCAGTGGCCAGAGCATTGGCCTGCAGACCAAAGGGTCCCAGGTCAGACTCCGGTCAAGGGCATGTGCCTTGGCTGCCGGCTCGTCCCCGGCCCGGGCCCTGGTTGGGGCTGGTGCAGGAGGCGAGCAAGTCATGTGTTTTTCTCACGTGGATGTTTCTCTCCGCCTTTCCCTCTATCCCACTCTCCCTGAAAGTCCATGGGAAAATATCCTCGGGTGAGAATTAACAAAAAGGAAAAATTTAAAAATTATTTATATGTAGAAGAGCTAGGGACTTGGCAAAACCTGTGGCTGCCTGAGAAAGTGAGCTTCTCATGTGCTTGCTTCCCTTCCAGCTGTGAGATGTGACCCTGTGCCCCGGCCCCGGAGCGGCTGGGTGCGGTGCCGCCATGCCCCTGCTGGGGAGCTCACCCCCCGCTCCTCCTGCGCCTTCGGCTGCGAGGATGGCTTCCAACTGCATGGGGCAGCTCACCTGGAGTGCACGGCTCGGGGCGAGTGGACACAGGAGGCCCCCTCCTGCCAAGGTCAGACTGAAGTCAGACTCAAAGGGGTAGATGTGGGTCGAGTCCTCACACGTTGCCCCCAGGGGCTTGAGCCTCATTTAAAGTAGTGCCTTGCTCTAGGCCAGTGGTCGGCAAACTCAGTCAACAGAGCCAATATCAACAGTACAACAATTGAAATTTCTTTTGAGAGCCAAATTTTTTAAACGCAAACTTCTAACGCCAATTCTTCAAAATAAACTCACCCAGGCCGTGGTATTTTATGGAAGAGCCATACCCAGGGACCAAAGAGCTGCATGTGGCTTGTGAGCCGCAGTTTGCTGACCAGTGCTCTAGTCAGTTTGACTCAGTGGAATGGAGCATTGAGTTGTGAGCTCCATCTCCAGTAAGGGGCATGGAGGGGGCAGCTGATCAATGATTCTCTCTCATCATTGATGTTTACCTCTCTTTCCCTCTCCCTCCCTCCCCAAAATCAATCCTATCTAATAAAGAGGGAATATGCTAATTGACCATCATGCCCTCACAAGATGGCTGTGCCCAGTCCCCTCAGCCCTGCCTCATCCAGCTGGAGTCTCCCAGTTCCCTCAGCACCACCTCATTCAGCCTTAGACCCCCAGTCCCCTCAGCCCCACAGAGGAAGGCAGTTGGGGATGATCATGCCAGCAAGGGAGCAGTTAGGCATCAATCAGGTCAGCAGGGGAGCAGTTAGGGGGCAGTCAGACAGACAGGCAGGCTAGTGGTTAGAAGTTAGCAGTCCCAAATCGTGAGAGGGATTGCCAACTTAGGACATCCCCAAGGTGTCCCAGATTGGAGAGGGTGCAGGCTGGGCTGAGGGCCACCCCCCCCCCCCCACAGATTTCATGCACTGGGTCTCTAGTAAAATATAAATTAAAAAAAAATGACGCAGTGCCCATAAGTCATACTTGTGTGCTGCCTATCCAGCCGGGGTTGGGGCTTCCAGGGGATTTTCCTCAACCTCTGCCTGGTCCTTTGCCTGCAGTGGTGCAATGCTCACGCCCGGCAGTGGCGGGCAAGGTGGCTGTGAGCTGCGATGGGGAGCTCGTGTTCGGCGCTGAGTGCACCTTCGGGTGCCCCGAGGGATGGACGCTCAATGGCTCTGCGGCGCTGACGTGCGGTGCCATGGGACACTGGTCTGGGATGCTGCCCACCTGCGAAGGTGAGGCTCTCGTTGATGGAGGTGAAGAAGGGGGTTGTCTGGCTAAAATAATGAAGATCCGTTACGTCCAAACCAAAAGGCCGAAGGGTTGGCCAGGTTACTAAGCTATAAAAATGCAACTTAATGGGAATATAGAGAAAACAGAAGAGGTGACATGTTGATAGAATGGGGGCAATATTGACCATCATAAAGGGAGAGCTGCGGGGGGGAGCAGGGAGGGAAAATGAGAGAGAGAGAAAGAGAGAGAGACTGGAGAAAAAAGAGAGGGGGTGGAGGGGGGCAAGAGAGAGAGAAAGAGAGGAAGGGGGTGGGGGGTGGGGGGGGGAAAGGCCTGGGGTGCAGTGTGTGCTGGGAAAGAGCGTGGCAATGAGTTGTGCTGGGCTGGGCTGGGCAGGTCTTTAATGCAATGCCTCCTCCCACATGCGAACTGCATGGCTCCTCTGCTCTGTGCCCTGTGATGTGTGTTCAGAACAGAGGGCAGATCCACAGAGCAGAAGGACTTCCAAGCCAGTTTCTCTCGTGACGGCTCTTTCCTGTCTCCGCAGCCCCCGCCCCGTCCAGCCTGCCCCTGGCCATCGGGCTCTCCGCTGCGGGCACCTCCCTGCTGACGTCGGCGTCGTTCCTCCTCTGGCTCCTGAAGCGCCTTCGGAAGAAAGGTGAGGCCCGTGCCTGCCCCCAACACCGCGCCGCTCTCCAGACGGGAAGCTGGTCAACGGCGGTCTGGGGAGGAGGGCACAGCACACGGGGTGGCGCGTTTTAGGAAATGTGTGTCACATTGCACCTGCTGGGTTCTGTGGCCTCTGAGGCCGCGCAGAGCCTGCCCGGGCCGTGCTCCCAGGAAAAGGGGCAGAATGTCTCTGAAAACGTGTTTGGGGAACAGGCTTCCGTGGGGGAATAAATCGGAGGGGATGCACGAAGCATCCAGCCACGCTTGTGGTTTGTTTGGCCTACGCAGTCTTGAACACTTCTTTGAATTAAGTTCTGATTACAAAATAGGAAAGGTCACATAAGACCCGGATTTGGGACTTGTCACGAAACAGTGGACCTTACCCCCGGCTGCCGAGCCTGTGGCTGGGGCTTATGTTGGAAACTAGGCCCTCCGTGAGGTCCGCTCGCATGCCGCCCTACTTGCCCCCACGCTGAGTTGGCGCTCTGATTACATGGGGCCCCAAAGTCGTCCAATGTGTAACCCCTGAGGGTGAATCAGGCTGTTTCTGGATTCGAATTGTCCTTCGAAGTCACTGAGTCCAAGACGGTTGTCTTTTTCTTGCAGCAAAGAAGTTTGTTCCCGCCAGGTAAGTTGTGCTCTCACCCCGCGTGCCGCCGAGCACCCACACGTCTGTCGTTCTCTCCTCCCGTCGAGAGGGGCCTCACCCGCTGTTCTTGTGTTTTCCGCAGCAGCTGCCAGAGCCCTCCCTCAAATGGGTCCTACCAGATGTTAATTTAAGTCCAAAAGGAATCAGGTAGGCATTGCATCACACGTGGTTTTAAGAGGAGACAGCCTCTTGACATGTTCTGTGGTTCCCTGAGCCCCCCAGACCGGCCAGTTTCTAGAGTAGGGGTGAGGGGTCACCCCTTCGTGGGATTCTATGGACTGTGGGTTCCTCTGTTTGTAGGGGGAGAGGAAAGGAAGCAGGCTCTGGCCACACTGAGTCAGTTCACTATGGAAGTTAATAACAACGATGGCAATAGCTACCCTTTATATGGCGCTTCCTATATCCTAGCAATGGTTCTGAGCTAGGAATTCGATGCGATGGGGCTATTACTGTAGTTATTATTATATAGATGGAAGAAATGAGGCGCAGAGAAGTTAAGTAACTTGCATAAAATCTCAAAGCTAGTAAGTGGGGTGGCCAGGATTTACACCTGGGCAGTTCGGTTCTAGAATCTGTGGCCTTAACACTCTGCTCTACTTTCTGAGAATTTGAAAGGATCAAATCTCCTCCAAATACTTTAAAAAAAATTAGTACCTTTTGTGTGGAGTTTTAGGTTCATAGGAAAAGTGAGCGGAAAGCACATACTTCCAACATACCCTGCCTCCCCCCACCCCCTATTTCCTCCATTGTTAACATCTTGCATTAGTATGGTATTTTGTTACAACTTGTGGGCCAACATTGTTACATTATTAACGGAGTCCTCAGACTTCATTAGGGTTTAGTCTTGGTGTTGTATATTCTAGGGGTTTTGACACACACATGGCACAAACCCACCGTGTAGTCTCATACAGAATGGCTGCACGGAGCTGAGGAGTAGGATTTGTTGTTCATGTCTGCACTACCCCAGAGAGAGTGCATGCAGTGCACAGGAGACGAATTCTGTTGTCGCTCTTCTTATGCAGAGTGTTAAGTGTCCTGATGATCTGCACTCTGTACCTGCAGGAACACAGGTAAAGGAGGGAATGAGAGCGATGCCGAGGACGGCAGGGGCAGAGAGCTCTCCTCGGATCCCAGACCTTTGTCACCTACTGCAGCTGGACTGCAGTGCCCCGACAACGTCAAAGGACCAAAGTCCCATGGGCAAGGCCAGCAAAACGACTCAGTTTCCTTTGTCCTGTTCTAAGGATCCGGAAAGTGCTGGACACCAGGGGAAAGGACATTCTCTTCCAGACAAAAGCAGAGCCACAGGCCCTGGAGCCTCAGAGCCCCGTTTCTAACTCTCCCGCACTCCTGATGAAATACTGATGGAGAAACCCAGTATTTTGTGACATTGTTTCTTTCTTTGTCCTTCATCTATCTATCTAAATAAAAGCCTAAGTGACCGAAAGACCAGTTGGCCAGTTGACCGGTCGCTACCATGTGCACTGACCACCGGGGAGAAGACACTCAGCATGGGAGCTGCCCCTTGGTGCTCAGTGTGCTCCCACAGTGGGAGTGCCACTCCGCTGACTGACCATCCTGGTGGCCCACCATCCTGGTGGCAGCCGCTTACTCCCTCAGTAGTCCTGCAGGTCCAGTCTCCAGAGAATGCACCAGGCACCGATGGACTGGTGCTGCCAGCACAATCCCAACAGCACCCCTGGCCTCCTGAAGTCGGCCTCGGGCACCACGGCTGCTTCCCCTCCCTAGATGCTTCACAAGAAAGAAATTACATAAAAACAGCCACCGGGTGGCTCCCAACAACCCGTGGGAACATCAACAGAATGGATCCAGATCCTGGGCTAGCAAGAGCGTCCCGTCGCCCTCCTGGAGGGCTGGTCGCACCCAGCCACCTCTCTCTCTCCCACTTGGGACAAGCACATGATCAGGACTGACTGGGCCTGAGCCCGGGGCAGGTGCAGCAGAGCCGGGATGAGTGGGAGCGGCAGGCAGGAGCAGCAGGCGGGGTTGGGCTGCCGGTTTCAGCCCTGGGGGATCCCAGTCGTGCACGCATTGGTGCACCAGGAGTCTAGTAGTGTTCTAACTACTGGTTATAAAGTTGCTGTCGTGGGCTGAATGATAATTGTCTAAAGTGTAGAGGAAGCAAATTGTACAAAGATAGTCTGTTACTGGCTTGAAAACAAACAAACAAACAGAAAAACCAACAGCTGCCCGGAGATTACCCAGCAAAGCCTGGACCACTTTGTTCCCTGTGGGACGCAGTGCTCTCTGAAGTGTTCGTAGAGATAGCATTCTTCTGACTTGCACAGAGCTGTATTCCTTGATTCTTAATCAGTAGTGCAGCGTTGTGGGGACTTTAACATATGTAAGTGTTAGGACTGTGATCGGGCAGCAGCCACTATCCTAGATTACCACCTCTTTATTTATTAACAAATTCTAATGTCGCTTCTGCAGTGGCTGTATTTCGGAAAAGGGCAGATCCTACCCCCTGGCAATGCACAGTGGTAACCAGTGAACATTGTGAATTTTCCCCTACAGTTGCTTTTAAAAAACGGAGTAGTACTAGGTGAGCAAAAGCTAAGTGGCAGACACTGCACAGTCAGTTAATTGTTCAGAAATGTGTGGTTTCCATGATGGAAAACTTCCAGGAGACCAAATGTTCTGATTTGGTAAAAGCATATGTGCAAATGATTGAAGGTACCCTTTTGTGAATGTCTTTGTTGAAAAAGCACCCACCTGTAGGAACAGGGATGTGCTTCGCATCCCCAAAAAGATGTTTGTCAGATGTGATGTGTCAACAACATACAAGTCTTGACCAGTGCGAGGCCCTAAGTCCACGAATGGACCTGCCTGGGTCCTGGGTTCGCCAGTGGGTTTCCACAAAGTGAAGATGTCGAATGATTATTTCCCAGTTGTTCTCTTGTGTGCCAGGCTGTTCTTAAAGGGAGAGGAGCCTGGATGAGTAGGCATTTATATCCGTGTAGAAAGGAATCACTGAGAAGAGCTGTCCCTGACTGCAGGGCTGCTTCAACCCTGCAGGTGTGAGGGTCAAAGCTCCCTCGAACCCCGGGCCTCCGCATGTGCCGAGGAAGCCACGCTCAGAGGCGCTGTGGCCCAGGCAAAGCCAGAAGTGAGGGGGGAGGTGATAGGAATCAGGCGGCAGGGGTCCTGAAGGGCAAAGGACCCTGGGAGATAAGAGAAAGAGGATGCACGTAAAATGTGTGATCAGGAAATGAATGGCCATTTAATCTGAAACTGTCTGAATGTAAATGTTTATGTTATTGGGTTGGAAATAGCTGTGTGAGATATGTGTGTCTGTGTTTGGGTTTTATAAAGTATTTTAAATTATGATTTAAAATATTTTACAATGTTTAAAGTATGTATTTATTTAAACTTATGTCAGACTTATTGTATTTGACATGGCACTATGATGTTTGATAATAAACACATTTATATGTATCTCTGTGTATGGCCTCTTTCCTAAAAATTCCATGCTATTTAGGTAAAACTCACACATCATAAAATGCACCCTTTTAAGTGTACAATCCAATAAATAGTGTTTGTATATTCACAAGATCCTGAAGTCATCACCACATGTAACTCCCCAGAGCATGCCTCTCACCCCCAAAGAAACCCCGTGCCCACCAGCAGTCACTGTCCCTCTGCCTCCCCCAGGCCCGTGAACAGGAGCCTCCCTTTGCCTCCACGGACTTGCCTGCTCTGTGCATTTCACATGCGTGGAATCATGTGGCCTGTGTCCCGCTCTTTCACGCAGGATGCTGTATTCAAGACTAATCCACTCCGTAGCAGGTGGAGTACTTCATTCCTTTTTATGGCTGCGTAATCCCCTATTGTGTGGCCATGCCACCCTTCTCTCCCCATCCGCCATCTGGTGAACATCTGGCTTGCTGCTGTACTGGCTGTTGTGAAGGATGATGCTATGAACTTCGTGTACACCTTTTGGAGTAGAGTTATGGCTTCAGTTCTCTCGGGCACGCAATTGCCAGGCCCTATGGTAACTCCAGATTTCATTCAAACTGTTTCGTAAGAGGGCCACACCCTTCTACCCCCCTCCCGCAGTGCACGAGGGCTCCAGTTTCTCCGCACCCGCCCAGTACCAGCTGCCGTCTGTCTTCGGGGCTACCACCACACGCACGGGCCCCTGCAGCAATACTGCACAGTTGTCTGAAAAACGTGAACACTCCGGAAAAGATAAGGCAGGTCAATGAAACAGAGTCCATGTCCTGGAGGCTTTGCCTCAGGCCTGTCTCAGATCTCAAGTTGCTCAAGGTGAATCATCCACCTTCATTCATCTGCAGACTTGCTTTCCTCCAGGCCCAGGGCCAGCCTGGTTTTTCTGCTCCCCCTCCTCCCCCAAAACGGTGTCTCCTCTCTCCTGAAAGCTAAACACCTCCTTGTTATCAAAGACTCAAAACCCCTGACATTTCTAAGAAACCCTGGTTTGATTGTTGAGCTGGTGTCCAGGCCGAAAACAACTGTGGCTGTGGCGCTGTCATCGGCTGCAGTTGGTTTCACTTTGGTTTTAAACTTCATCTCTGCTCAAAAGTTCTCCTTCAGAGGAAAAGTAAAGCAAAAAGGAAAAACCAGGCTGGAAACTGCTGGTCAGGCTGTTTCCCTGGAGGACCGAGACAGCAGCCCAAAAGGCGGGGCGGCTGTTGGTGTTCCCGGCACAGAGCGACGCAGCAAACTGTGCAAACGCAATGTGTGCAGCCCGCCCAGCGTGGCTCAGTGGTGAGACCTCGACCGATGAACCAGGAGGTCACAGTTCAATTCCCAGTCCGAGAACATGTCTGGGTTGCGGGCTCTGTCCCCAGGATGGGGTGTGCAGGAGGCAGCTGATCAATGATTCTCTCTCATCATTGATGTTTCTATCTCTCTCTCCTTCTCCCTTCCTCTCTGAAATTAATAAACATATATTTAAAAAGGCAAAACAAAGAAATAACAACAAATTGACTGTGTGCCAAAGGAATGCAGGGGCCCAAGGCACATGGACATGGGCCGGTGAGAGCACAGACGTGAGGAGTGGAGCAGCTCGGCCAGCAGGTTAGCTTCCATGGAAGACAACATGTACCCACGCTCCGGAGTGGGACTAAGTGTCCACCTGCCGGGCCCAGCAGGACCACCCCTCCACGGCCACCTCCTTCCTTACAGCCGAGTGCAGGCCCCTCTGCTGGCCTAGTCACGACTCCTGACCCACCTGCTCTCCTTCCCAACCACTGGATCCCCAGTCAGCCAACCCCCCTCCACCCCACTTCCTCTCCAAACCTAGGCCCGCCCTGTTGTCCCCGCAGCCGGGCCTGCGACAGGCCCCGCGGATCCCTCCACGGGAGGTCTGTCCTCTCACGCCCACACCTCAGCGAGGGGTTGGGGGGAGGCAGGAGTGGCCTCCTTGATGATGAGGTTCTCTTACTGAGCTTTGTTCTTCTAACCCCCTTTTAAAAATAGATGTTTATTGATTTCAGAGAGGAAGGGAGAGAGAGAAACATCAATGATGAAAGAGAATCAATGATCAGCTGCCTCTGCATGACCCTCCTGGGGGTCAGGTCGGGGCCGCAGCCTGGGCCTGTACCCCCACCAGAATCAAACTGTGTCCTCCTGGCCCATGGGCTGATGCTCCACCACTGTGCATGGCCGGGCTGGCTTCTGGAAATGAAAAGAAGAAATAAAATAACCCTGTTTCCTTGGAGCACGTAACGCCGAGTTCACCGCCTCATGGCAAGGACTCCCGACCCCTGCACAGCGGCTGGGCCCCAGCTCCTGGTCCTCCTCAGCCTCCAGCACCCCTGCGCCCCGTGCGACCTCACGCAGGTGCCCCCTACAGTCCACTGTCCAGGTTCTCATCCTCCATCGTTCTCCTCCCTCCACTCCACCGTCTCTGCCGGACCGGGCCTCGATCGTGACGCCACTGAGCTGCAGCCACTCCAAAGTCACGTGCCCTCGGGTTCGAGGGGGAATCGGAAGGCCAGTGCGGTGCATGTAAAGTGTGGGAGGCGGAGGAAACCACCAATGGAGATGCTGGGGAGGTGTTTGATGGCATGGGGGTCATTCCCGGTCAGAGGGGTGTCCTGGGTGCAAATAGAAATCAGAAGTGAGGGGCATTTTGACCGCATTCAGGTTCAGAGACCGCGTCCGGTAAAGGAGAGAAGAGCAGCGCGCTGGGGCCACAGGCGTGGGGGTCGGGGAGATGAGGGAGCGTCGGCCAGGGAAACAGAAGGACAGTCTGTGAGGTGGGGAAGCGGGGCCGACTGGCCGAGGAAGGTGAGGACGGAGACCTGGCTGTGGGCTCAGCGAAGGCAGGAGCCAAGGCCCCGGTATGGCCGAGAGCCTGGCTGACAGGTCGGGAGAGCGGAGGGGCCTTAGAAACACGGTCCAGACACTGCTTCGGGCTGTAGGTGGAGACGGGCACTCCGTGGGTCCCTCGGACCCAGGTTTGTCCCCTGCCAACACGCCTTCCAAGCTCTGCTGGGCAAGGGCAGTGCACTGACCACACGCACAGGCCGGAGCGGGGCTGTCCCACCCCCGTCTCTTCCTTTGTTTCCCTCCTGGGCCTGGGAAACCCGCGAGATCAATAGTACCTACTGCGGGCATTGTATTTAATATTATAAAGATTAATAAGGTAACAAACATGGAATGTTGAGATCTACAGCTATTGTTGTTATTATTGTCTTTTCAAAAAGGCAAATCTGATCGCCAGTGACTCCCCCTTCCACTGCCCCCATCATTCGGGTTTATCTCCTTCACACACTCGGGGGTACATGTAAGAGTATTTGTTGGTCCTCAAACCCCGAGGGCAGAAAGCCAGAGCTGCTCTGGGGCGTAACTCTAGGGGTGCCATTGACAAGGACGTCCACTAGGGGGTGAGCAAGGGGCGGGAAGGCACCCTCAAATTGTTAAGGTGCTCTCTATGAAGTCAAAGGGACATCGCAAATGTGTCTGAAGTACTTTTTGATTGTGTGGTGTTTGTGGTTATCAAGCGCCCTCTACCATGGATAGCGAAGAGTTAGCCCAGTGTTGATAGAAAAAGAAAGAGGAGAGACAGACAGAGAGAGGGAGGGAGACTGGGAAAGAGAGTTAGCCCAGTGTTGATAGAAAAAGAAAGAGGAGAGACAGACAGAGAGAGGGGGGGAGACTAGGAAAGAGGGGTAGAGGGAGGGAGGGAGGAGGAGGAGGAAAGGAAGGGAAGAAAGGAGAGAAGGGAGGAAAGAAGAGAGGGAGGAAGGAGGCTGAAAGGAGAGAGAAGGGAGAGGGAGGCTCTAACAGCAGCACCTTGGTCAGAGCTGTGTTTTTCTCAGGGGAGGTGACCGAGGTCAGGAAAGAGGTGGGGAAAGAGGAGTCAGAGTGGGGGGTGAGGGGGGATGGGGGGGAGGAGGATGTGAGACTGCGCTAGAGAGATGAGAGAAAGCAGCCCTTCTGGGACGCTCGCTCAGTGCACAGAGCAGCCTCGCCTGGGCCAGGACAGGAGCCCCGGAGCAGAGCGGGACGTGGGGCCGCAGAGGGACCGGAGCAGGACCACGCAGACATGGTGAGCCCTCAGCCTGGAGGCCTCAGGTGCTCGCAGAGCCTCTTTTCGGGGTTGCAGAGGCGGGTGGCAAAGGACAGGAGGCAACACATTTCATTTTTGCTTCAGAAAAGCCAGGAGCTAAACCTGCCGGAGCCCTAGAGCCCTCCTCTCATGGTGCTGACCTCGCGCTGTCTCGGCTGAGACTCAGGCCTCCCCTGTAGGAATGATCAGCTTTGCGAGCTAACCTGCGGCTCGCTGAGAAGGGACACTACAGACCACCAGGTTTTAGGGGTGCAGACAATGTGTGGTCTTGCCATCTGAGTTGCTCAAAAGGCATCTCTTTTTACTTCAAAAAGAAACACAACTGTTTTTCTTTCTGGTGTCTGGCTGGCTGTCTAGTTCTTTTAGGAATTGGAAGCATTATAACCAAGGGGGGATTTTAACATTCACCTAAATGTCAACAGCCCATTAAACACCAAGGGACACTTTAAAACAATACGTGCTAAGTATCCAGCAGTTCCATCTAAGAGCTCAGCAGAGAAGCAGTGGTAACAATCAGCACCTTGGGGCTAAGGCATGAAAGTAAAGGAGCCACGTATGAGTTTTGAGGCAAATTTAATGCTTCTCTTTTATCCATGTCTGAGGATTCGATGCCTTCGGCGGGGTTTGTAAGTCTGTGTGTTTCGATTTGAACTCTAGGAAAGTGGTAGGAGCCTCCCCACAGGGCTGTGCCGTGGGATTTAAGAGTGTACACCTCGTGTCTTACCTGCAGCTCTCTCCCCGGAAACGTCGGAGTGCGCAGCGGGTCTTGGAGCTGTGGGTGTGGACAGCGCTCTGCTGGGGTACGTCTGCGATTTTATTTTTCTTACGAGTCCACTGGGTGTCCAGAGCCACAGGGAAATTATCAGGCAGACACTGTTAGTTCCACCCCTCTGGGGAAGATCTTTCTTCCTCTCACCCTGGGTCCTTTCCCAGAAATCTCTGGCACCTGCCACACCCTTTGCTGCAGACCCAAATCCTGACAAACCCACCAAGACCTGAGTTGTGAAGGAAGAAGGCAAATGAAGAAATATCTAATAGGGAACTTATAATCTATACCAGATATTTAGCACTGTGCTTTCTATGATGCATCGACAGTTCACTGGACATCAGTTCTACAGTGTGAGCTTTTAAAGGGCCAGCACTTCACATATTTTTTGATCCTTCTCCCATTGATGTGACAAATGCTATGTCTGATTCTTGAAGAGTGTTGGCAGTTGTTCCAAACATTCGCATTGCCGCAGTAAGCTAATGTCTTCTTACTCCCTGCTTGAAATTTTAGCTCTGACCAAGCAAACATGCGTCCCTTGGCCCCTCACACATTCCTTGGGTCATGTGTGCCCATGCCCCCTGGCACCCTGTGGAGTCCCTGCTGTGTGCCAGGCACTGTTCTTGGCACGGAAGGTCCTTAGAGCAGCGAACAGAACAGTCTCGTCCCTCCAGTACGGATTTTCTGACGGAATGTCCCTTCACAGCTCGGTCCACACGTCCATTCTAGGACATTCTTTACTCATGAATCGTATGCTTCATTTCCGATATGTTTGACTTGCTCCAGATGAATTATGTTTTCTTTGCCTCTGTTATGCCTTGCTTAGAGTCCTTAGGAGACTGTAAAATTGGACCTGTTTTCTGTGATATTTCTCCATGGGATTTTCTCTACACGGTGAAAACTCAATCAATGTTGATGGTTATGAAAACAGTTACTTCACAGGAGAGCAGTGTTCACAGATCATACGTGTTTGGAACGGCCCATGTTATCACGAAGTCATTGTATGACTATGTGTTTGTCTTGGTTTCTTCAAGGTGCTCATAGCTGAGGCACCCGTGCTGATTACACACCATCACTGAGATCTCTGTGTGCGGACACCACCTAAATGCATTCTCCAGGCCCTCCGATAGGCGTTGTGCACTTTGGCTGTTGTTGTGTAGCTAGATATCTAAGGCTTGGGCTGTGGACGGACGTTTTCCCAGAAGCAGTTCTTCCCGTGCTAAATATTATCCTTCTGATACAAAAGAGACCACTTAGCAATGTTTCATTATTCCTGTTCTCATCTGACTTCTCTCCTAGAAGCAGAAGGAAAATATCCTGGGATTAAAAGGGAAAAAAAAAGATAGTACATCTTAGAGAAATAGGTTATACTTAAAATACTTTTAAACGATGGACAGCTACTAAGGCGAACATGAATGTCTGGATTATGTTGGTTACATTTCACTTGAAAGAATTTAAATTATTTCACGAAAATAAATCTAGAAAGCCACCAAGTTTGTCTAAAATAGAGCTTTGTGCAAAAATACTCTATGTTGTGGTGAGAAGTGATTGGGACTAACGGGTATTTTCTGCTTCAAACCTGCGAATGACTCATTCCGCACCCAGGCGGTGCCTCACACCTTTGTGTGCTGGTTTCCTCCCCCCCGGGGGGCGCAGCCTGAGCTGGTCCCGCCGTGTCAGCTGTGACCGAGGTGGACACGCTCGCTGATGTCTTTCAGGTTTCTCTGCCTACCATGGGGCCGACGGCTGGACTTACCATTATTCCGAAAAACCCATGAACTGGGTGAACGCTAGGAGGTTCTGCCAGCGCAACTACACCGACCTGGTCGCCATACAGAACCAGGGGGAGATTGAGTACCTGAACAGGACGCTGCCCTTCAGCCGCTCCTACTACTGGATCGGGATCCGGAAGGTGGCCGGCGTGTGGACCTGGGTGGGGACCAACAAGTCCCTCACGGCCGAAGCCGAGAACTGGGGCGTCGGGGAGCCCAACAACAAGAAGTCGAAAGAGGACTGCGTGGAGATGTACATCAAGAGGAGCAAGGACTCGGGCAAGTGGAATGACGACGCCTGCCACAAGCCCAAGGCCGCCCTGTGCTACACAGGTAGGGAGGCCCCTGCTACACAGGTGGGGAGGCCCCTGCTACACAGGTAGGGAGGCCCCTGCTACACAGGTAGGGAGGCCTGTGTTACACAGATAGGGAGGCCCCTGCTACACAGGTAGGGAGGCCCCTGCTACACAGGTAGGGAGGCCTGTGCTGCACAGATAGGAAGGCCCCTGCTACACAGGAAGGGAGGCCCCGTGGAGGAGGCTGGGCAGGACCTCACACTTTCTGAAGTCAGTCGAGGCCTGCAGGCAGTGTGACCCACGTCACTGTGGAGCCCCTGGAGTGTGAGACTGGTTCCAGCATCCCAAAGCTGTGCCCCTAAATCCGTTTACATCCAGCTGAGACGTGTTTGGTTCCATGGCTAGAGTGTCGGCCTGTGAACTAAAAGGTCCCTCCCAGATTCCAGCCCAGGTCAGGGCACATGCCGGTTGCAGGCTCGATCCCCAGTAGGGGGTGGGCAGGAGGCAGCCAATCAATGATGCTCTCTCATCATTGATGTTTCTATCTCTCCCTCTCCCTTCCTCTCTGAAATCAATACAAATAAATTAAAGGGAAAAAAGACAAGCTGACCCGTGTGTAAGGAGGAAGGACGAGATCAGGGTCCGTGAGGAGAAGGCGGGCAAGGGCAGGGAGCTGAGCCTCCCTGCCTCAGAGTCCTGACCGCAAAGCGGGGCCTGGCGCGGCGCTGCCTGCGGCGGAGCCTGCAGTTTTGTGCAATGAAATGTGTGCTTCGTTGGCATTGGTTATAAAAGCTCCACAAGGGCCACAGCAACAGCCCCAACAGCCCCGATTCTTTCCCGAGTCGTATTTGGACAGTGAAACGCCGTTCCTTGGGTCCCTGGCAAATGGGACACCCTGACGATTTAGCAGATTTGGACTTCATCTTTCTATAGTTCTTTCTGTGAAGAAAGGGATTGCTGAGCAATCTGACTGCAGAAACAATTGGGCATCATTTAATCTGCTCGTTACATTAAAAACTAAGTAATTTCAAGAGTTTCAACGTATATCCCCAAGATTTCCCCAAATGCTACAGAGTGTTAGCATTGGTGAATTCATTCGCAAAATACACGTGTATGGCTATGAGCCAGTCTATGACGTAAATAAAAATGTTAGCTTATGGTTTTTATGCAAAGGTACTACGAATATACAGATGAAGGTTTCCTGTGTGGTAAATTAGTCTCAGGCAGAAAGTTATCTAAAAGTCTAAAAAAATGACTATGCGTACTGCAAAGTAATCGTATTAAAATCATTTCTTCCTGATCCCCTGAAAGCTTCGTGCCAGCCCTGGTCGTGCAGCGGCCACGGCGAATGCGTGGAGACCATCAACAACAGCACCTGCAGCTGTGGTGCGGGCTACTATGGGCCCCAGTGCCAGTTCGGTAAGCCCTATCCCCTCGGGCTTCCTGCCGTGTGAGCTCCCAGGTTCCTGCCGCTATGGAAGTGGGCCGGGACAGCAAGGCACCAGCCATTCTGAAAAATGAGAAGTTCTGATCAGAAGGCTTGCGAAACAGGGGCATCTTTCCGTAAAGATTTCATAAGTCAGGATGAAGTTTCAATTCTCTTCTCAACAAGTCTCTCCCAGAGCCACAGAGAACACGGGGTCAGGAGGACAGTGACAAGTCAGGTGTGGCAGGTTCCTGCTTCTAGAAACTCCTATCTAGTGAGCGTGTTGGGTTCATTGGAACTCTAAAGTCTGAAAGACCCGAAAACATTTATTGTTAGGAGGGTGAGTTACCCAGCAGGTAATCTCACTTGTTTATGTTAATCCTCAAAGTCATAACGAGGCCGGCCAAAAAGAAGAGTTCATTCACATAATGCTATACAGTACATAGAGGTCAGAGAGATATAATAATGACATTCAACACATTCTTTTGGGCTGGGTATTTCAGAAGATATAAAGTCAAACCTATTATAGATTCTGCCCTTAAAGGATTTACACTTAACTGGTGGAAATTATATATGCTCATAATTTGGTTTGCTTGAAAGCAAGATAAGCCAGGGTAAGTTGTCAGGGACTGGAAACTGCCTAATGAAGTAATCTGGCCTCTGTTTAACAACTCGACAGAGGGGGTGTCCGTAATTGGTCTTTAGACAGCGTCTCCACCTAAACTGTGCAAGGGGCTCGGCCCTCGCAGCTGCGGTGGTTGCCGTGGCCCTTACAGCCCTGGCTTTGTCCGGAAGATTGTCTGGAAGGACGTCCGGAAGGTCATTTGGCTGTCTGCTCTAATTAGCAGACGCTTTTATTATTATAGATGGGAGGCTACTGGTATCTTTTTATTGACTTTATTGGGGTGACATTGGCTAACACATGTTATAGGTTTCAGGTGTACAATTCTATAATACATCATCTGAGTGCTGTGTTGTGTGTTCACCACCTCAAGTTTAGTCTCCTTCCGTCACCATTTATCCCCCCTTTCGCCCTGTTTAACCTTCCCCACCCGCCTTTTCCTCTGGTAATCACCGCAGTGTTGTTTGTGTCTGGAGGTTTTTTTTTCTGCCACTTAGTATCTTAACACCTGCATGTGGGGCAGGTATCCTAGAAGCCGTGCGGGCAAAGGAGTGGAGAGCAGAAGGGGAGAAAAGGGAGAGGACCATTAGGATGCTCTTGAACTTGCTCAGAGTCGAGGTGGTAGAAACAGAAAGGGAAGAATATACAGATTCAAAGCAAGGAGTCTTTGGCCCAGTCAACTCACTACCGAGAGACACATCAAATTCTTTGACCGAGTTGGTTGAGTTTCAAAACTATGTTTGAAGTATCTGGAGCATAAAATATAAGATTATAAGGAGGGGGAAAGAGCAATGTTTGTAAAGAATGAAGAATTGAAGCTGAAGTAAATTTAAATGTCAACCAACTGGAACAGATCTACCTCATTTCACTCGACTGTGACTCCTACCCAACCCTACACCCTCACTCCACCCCAAAGCTTTGTTTTTGGGTTCTTACATGGTTGCCATACCCATTCCCTTGTTGAACATTTCAATCCTTTTGGTCTTGGCTTCCATTGTGTCACTCTTTCCTGGTTTTCTTTCTACCTGTGATCATGTCTCTTCGTTTTTCTCCAAGCCCACACACTACTGTTATTTCTCATCTTCTACCTCTTGTCCATTTCTCCTTTGACTCTCTATGCTCCCTTTGGTCAAACGTACCAACTTTTGTGAATTCACGAATCTATGTGAGCTTTGGACTGATGACCTGTTTCCAGCCTGAACTCCAAATATACAGGCATATCCTTGGGATGCCCACAGACTGCAAAGCCACTGTCCAGCAGCTTCCTGTTGTTTTCCTCGTCTTCATGTGTGTGGTACCACCATTTACACGAGTGCTCTGGTATGAAGCTCTCTCACCAGCCCTACGTATGCACACTACTCATTTTTATTCAGTTCTACTGTTTCTCCAATTTGTCTCCTACTGGTCAATTCTACTGCCACTGCCCTCATCAACCTCCTCCTAGAGGATTGTCTAGTTTCTTAGCTGCGATCCACCACTTTCAATAAGTGCCTTTGAAATATGCACACTTCAGGCAGGCTGATCAATTGGAAACAATCCAGCATCACATATCTGTGGCCACCCACCCTTTCATGTCCACCTGTCATTTGTCCTATGGGATGAAATTCTAAACTCCTCGGGGCCTAGAGTGCTGCTGCTGTACCGTGGTGCTAAAAAAAAATCAATGGAGAAAAGACAACAGCATTTTGTCTTAGCGCCTCGCTTTCTCCCTAATCTCATTTCACTCCCCATACCCCCCCCCACTTCTTTCCTTCTAGTGACATCAGAACGCTCGCAGTTCTCCACACTGACCTCTCGAGCTTTGTATCTCATCGATTGCTCGTGGGTTTCTCTCTCATTTTGCACATGGTTTATCCACCTGTTTATCTTGAAGACATAGTTAAGGGACCATTTCTTTCAGGAAGCTTTCTGAGTACTCCCAAATAGGCTGTGTTCCCATTTTTGTTGTAATAGTTCTACGTATATCTTCCTTATGTACCCGCATTGGTGAGGCCAACTATGCATGTGTCTGTATCCCCTTGGCAGACTGATAGCACAGGAAGTTGGTGCACATCTTACCTGTCATTGCATCTGTAGGATGGAGGCTGTGCCTGGAGTGTACTGGGCATTTGCTTGTGGGCATGGATTGAACTGGGCAATGTAATTCACTTTAATTTGGACTTGGACTGGATATGAAAAAAATATAAAAAGTTTCCCAATTCTTTGGACCCATTCTTTTGGAATATCAAGAGCAGGATCACACAATGGCTCAAAATTAATAAAACATAAGGCATGAGAGTTGCAATATTGGCCCAAATAACATGGCAGAGCCTAAAATTGGAGACTGATTTTCAGCTTTAATTTGGTCCACTGCACCACCGACCAGAGCAGGGAAACAGATGCAGCTTCTGCAGAGGGCTGTTCAACCAGAGGAGCTAAGGCCTGGCCCCGGCTAGGGAGGGTGAGGCAGAGTCCAGGTGGAGATGCTGCCTAAAGGCCAATTACGGACACCCCCTCTTCCTCCAAACCTCCTATCCCAATACCCTAAAATTCTCAGTAATCTACAGACTGAGCCAGTCATTCCCACTTAAACCCATGTAGGTGTAAAAATCCTCTCCCCAGATAATCCACAGATAACAAGATTAATTCATGTTTAATTAAACTTCCTGTGAGCCGGGCTCTGTCCTAAGTCCTTGCCCTGCATCCAATCATCTAATTCCCACACCAACTCCAGGAAGTGAGGACAGTCAGCCCAGCTGACAGGGCTTGTGGCCCTGTCACCGCCTGTCCTCCGGTGGCCGCACCTGGACTCACGGGCCACCAGGCCCTCTCGCCTCCCAATGCTGTCTCTCTTCTTATTCAAGTGACTCGGTGTGTGCCTCTGGAGGGCCCCGCGCTGGGCGCCATGGCCTGCAGCCACCCGCTGGGGGACTTCAGCTACAGCTCGCGGTGTGCCTTCAATTGCTCCGAGGGAACAGAGCTCACAGGGACGGAAGAAACCACCTGCGGGCCGTTTGGGAACTGGTCGTCTCCGGTGCCCACCTGCCGAGGTGAGCAGCTGTCCCCGCAGCCCTGGGTTCCCTCAGCGAGGATATACAGTCGGGTTTGCTAAGAGGCCTGGGCCCTCTGTTGGAGCATGACTTACCCTGAGACTATTCTGGGTGCTGCTCAGAGGGGCCTCTCAGTCCGTGAGTGGTTTCCAGCAGTCACCGTGGTTACGCTGTATCTTTCCTCTTCATTCTCAGGGCATAGGTCAGCCACCTTGCTGAGCCTCAGTGATATTTGGGTTGTTCCCTCCTCTCAAAAACACCTGTTTTATGTTGTGTCCTTCTTAACACTAACGGATTTTCTTCTCCGACGTAGAGGTCTTTTAAAAAAATTATTGTTTTATTTGTTTATTCTCAAAATCATTTTTTAGTTTTTCCCCTCCATGAACTCTCAGGAGAGTAATAACTGCTGTGAAAAACACAGTGTCTTGGTCCTTTTCCATCTGAAATATGGTGGGTGTTTTGTTTGAGCTGGAGAGATGATCCCCTTGCAAGAGGAGACTGGGGGTACTTTTTCTACGTCGTTGATGCTTCTGACTCACTAGTTTAAGTGGTTTAGTTCTCAAAAGAACTGTCAGAATCATTTATTGAAATCAAAGCACTTGGTGAAGGCCTAGGGTGAGGGGGGTGGCTAGAAGGTTCAATGGAGAAAAAAAGGGAACACATGTAATATTTTCAACAATAAAGATTTAAAAGAAAGGAAGGAAGAATGAAAGGAAGGAAGGAAGGAAGGAAGGAAGGAAGAAGAAAGAAAGAAAGAAAGAAAGAAAGAAAGAAAGAAAGAAAGGAAGGAAGGAAAGAAGGAAGGAAGAAAGGAAAGAAAAGTAAATTGACCAACCTGCTGAGTTTTACAGAAGTTGAGGGACTTGTTTCAAAGAATTGGGATGTTTCTCAAAGTGTTAGACAGCCTTTGGGACAGGGGTCGGGGTGGGCTTTCTTTGCACTCAGTGGGAAGATTCCATAGGGCCAAGGCCAAGTCCAGGCACATCCAGCGGAATTGGAGTGACTCTCAGAGGGGCCCATCCTCCCTCCGCTCTCCACCTTCCACCCCAAATGCTTCCAGTGCTCTCCTGGCTTCACCCCTGCCTCTCCACTCTCCATCGTTCTCAAGAAAGTAAATTCTGGAAACATGATTAGGAGCAATTTCTAGATTAGGAATGACTGGGGTCCTGTGGGTGGTTCCACAGTTGAGTTCGGTAGCTTTGGCTAAATCCAGAGAAGGTCTCTACTCAGAACGTTTTTCTTTTTCTTTTAAGTGATTCAGTGTGATGCTCTAGCAGCACCTGACTTGGGGACCATGGATTGTCATCATCCCCTGGGCAACTTCAGCTTTAACTCTACATGCACCTTCAACTGCTTAGAAGGAACTGAGCTCATCGGAAAGACGAGAACTGTCTGTGAATCATCTGGAAGCTGGTCTAGCCCTCTTGCAGTATGCCAGAGTGAGTGGATGTCCCAATCTCCCAAATACCTTAAAGATGGAGCAGATGTGTATAAGGGCTATGTCTCCCTCATCTCTCAGTAGCCTCCACCTGACAGTTGGTGCTAAATAAATGCACATTAAATTGGCATGTGAAAGACTAGCTACCCATGTCTGCCCCTAGGGCCATTTGCACCAATGTCAAAAGTCTTTAAATGGTGTGACCCAGGGAAGCTGTCTGAGAAGCTGATCTCTGTAGTCCAGGGAGTGAATGGGGAATTAGGATATTTATGGGAGGACTCTGTATCAGACTGGGATTCCTTTCCTTTCAAGGCAGCCAATAGGTGCCTCCTATTTGGATCCTCTGGGACCTTGAGCCCCTTTCCACTATATAGTTGTGTGCGGATGGGAGCCCCATGAAAGGGTTCCTCAAGGTCATGTGGAGAATAGGGATGCCGTCAGACCCTGTGCCAACATACTGGTGCCACCAATTACAGATGTGCCCATGTGGCATGTTTTCAATAAAGGATCCCCAGTGAACTTGGTTCACACTTACATGAGGACACGGAGGTGTATTCCTTTATGTATTGGTGACACAAGTGGGAGGAGTGAATCATTCACAGGTCTGTGCAGGTCCCCGGCAGGTAAACCCCAAGTGCAGATGCTTGTACAGCTGCTTCAGAGTAAAAGCATTAATGGTCTCCTGCGACTGACAAGTTATTGGTTCAGATCACTGGCTTTTATTTTTCCTACAATCATATTGGGCCTTCCAGCTCCTCTCTGATTTAGAGTCCCAACCATTCAACAAGGCCATGGAGCTAAATACAATGATGACCACTTCATGACAAGATTTTTAGGTGCATCTCCCATAAATTCTACAAATGACCAGTCTGGGAACTGAGATTGCATAGGAAAGCCAGTCCAGTCTTTGCCTCTGCCATGGACTCATCAGGGCCTTCCCATGCCAGTTTTCTCATGTCAGATGGCACCAAATGGGCAATTGTTGGGAGATGGAAGGAGGGGGAAAGTCTAACCTCATGAAATGTCACTAGAGAGATCATACCGTGGCCTCATGCGACGTGCCTCCCCGATGCTCTTTCAGAATTGGACAGGAGCTTCTCCATGATCAAGGAAGGCAACTACAACCCTCTCTTCATCCCCCTGGCAGTCATGGTTACTGCGTTCCTGGGGCTGGCCTTTATCATCTGGCTGGCGAGACGATTAAAAAAAGGTACGTGCGTTTATCTTCCTATGAAAATAATAGAACTGTAAAGAGAAGAAAATAGAAACCCACAGGAAATTAAGTATGACAGCTTCTGAAGCTGGATAGGGGGTGAGGCCGCACACCTCAGGCCCTGGATATGTGGGAGGCAGCCTCGCATACACTTGCATTAAGACATGTGGGCTGGTTTTTTGTTTTGTTTTGTTTTTCAACCAACAAACTTTAAAACAGACAAACAAAAGTCCTGCCACCTTCAAGGCACCTCACTGGGTGATAACGGACAAATGGGCATTGGCTCTGACTTAATTCTGAAAAACGGACGCATGCACTCTGACCTCTGAGAGCCATGCGCCGTGGACTCCGGGCTGCGGTTCCTCTGGGAAGTGGACCTAGTGCCCAGGAATGTTCCCATGGCACTGCCCTCGAGTCCCTGACCTCACGAGAGCCACATGCCTGCCTGGCTTCTGAACCATGGAGTCACACATCCCAGGATTCATCCCTACACTGATTCCAGTGCCTGTTCACCAGCGACTCAGCCCCAGCACGGCATCGAACTCTCCTGCTTCCCCTCCACTCTGGCCTGGAGGAAAAGAGGGAGCAAGGAGGGCTGCCCTGAGAGGCCAGTGTCTGCCCTAAAGGGCAGGTGAGCCCACCAGGGAGGAACGGCATCACCCACCCACCTGCCCCTATTTATCCGAACCCTAACATGGCCGGCCTAATGGTTACAGACCCACAGCCTGAGGCAGAGCCTGGTGTGGCTGCCCCATTGACCGGGCTCAGCCAGCAGAAATGTCCAAGACTCTGAAACTCACGCACAGTAGGCAGCTTTTAATTCATCCCTGCTTCAAGATTAGGGGTCGTCAGTGATCTCAAAACAACTGCTAAGCAGCTGTGCGGTATTGCCGTTTTACCCCACTTCCACCATATTAATTAGCATGTATTCTGTTCGGTGAATGTGGTTTGTAAAGGCTGCACCCCTCACCCACCCACCCTCACCGGCAATTGCAGTAATAGAAGCTACTATTTCTCAATAGTCTTCACTGTGATCAGCTCTTTCATCCTAAATTTAAGAACAAGGGAACCTGATTCGTCTTCTAACTAAACCAGCAAGACCTAGTGTGGTGGGGGAGGGCGAGGGTGTGCGAGGACCTCAGTAGCTGTAACCTGAGAGCATGAGGAGTTAGTGCCTCTGCTCCCCCTCTTAGACATTTGTAACATTGGGTCCCATCAACTTACAGGACAGTACTAAGTATGTGAGTAAAAGGCAGAACAGGAATGAAATTTCCCTCCCACTACTGATGGTCATTTCCATGGAGACTTCAAAGCCTGGCCCAGCGTCCTCTCTTTTCTCCTACGTTGGGTGGCAGTGGCCGGACAGGGGGGTAGAGCATCATGGGTAAGGGATAGCTGAGTAACTGCTGATGGCTCTGGGGCTGCGAGTCACCAGCATAAGGAGGATTTATTCCCAAATTCTAAAACTGTTTCATAAAGGCTAGAGGAATCACAAGAGCAGAATTGAAGTCACAGTTGCTCAGTGACAGGGAGGGGCTGGCTGAAGCGGATTTATAAGCAGGGGTGAGAAAAGGCAGTGGGCTGTTTTTACATTCTTTACCTGGGAGTCATTTCTGTACAAGATCTCAAACCGATAATCTGAAGACTGCGTGCCCCACTGTGGGAATGAATGTGGGGCAAACAGGAAACAGATAACGGGCAGTTACAGTTATGCCAGCAGAGAGCAGAGCCAGAGATCACCGCCTGTAGGAAGGTCATGCTTCTCGAACAAGTCATCCAAACAGTCTTCATTTCTGAAACCTCCTCTGGTAGCCCCAACTTCAGATCACTTTTGCTTCCAAAAATTTTAGCTGTAGGTTCATTGAAACATGAAGAATATTTTCTTTCCTGCAGAGACAATGTTAGCTGAGGCATTTACAAGAATAAAAGTGAGAAGCAACACATCTGGACATATGCAGTGCTCTCTGCCACTGAGGACTTTATATGCTTTGGGGATGAGAAAGCTGGAAAGGGACAGGTGAATCTTTACAGAACAGTAGTCAATGAAACCTCCACAATCCGGGCCCTGTCCCTCTGTTCTCAGATGGATATTCGGAACCGGCACTTTGACCTTGCCCTGGTTGTGTTGACCTCCAGACCTTAGCCCCTTTCTCCTGATTGAGGAATCAGGCGCTCCAGAAACATGCCACTGGGCATGGGTTTGTCTAGAAACCTTCCCCCGGCTGACTAGCCATTATCCTTGGCCCTGCTTGGTAAATGGGGAAATGAGACAATAATGTTGTGGGTTTTTTAAAATTTGAAATGTATTTATATTGATTTCAGAGGGGAAGAGAGGGAGGAGAAAGAGAGAGTGAAACATCAATGATGAGAGAGAATCATTGATCAGTTGCCTCCTGCATGAAATCCCACTGGGGATCAAGCCTAAAACCTGGGCATGTGCCCTGACCAGGAATCGAACTGTGACTTCCTGGTTCATGGGTCAAAGCCCAACCACTGAACAACACCGTTCAGGCAGAGACCATCATGTTTTAGGCCAAATCTCTAAAGTCCCTGAATGTCAGCAGGGCTGGAGCCAGACTCCCATCTGGATGTGCCCCTGAGACCGCTGGTCTCTGGGGTAAGGAGGCTCTGTTTTCCCCGGGGATGGAAGGCCCTTCCAGCGGGACCACAGGACAGGAACAGGGCACCAGGGCACAGGGCACCAGGGCACAGGGAACAGGGTACAAGGCACAGGGCACCAGGGCACAGGGCACAGGCTGAGCACAGGCTCTAGTTCCCTCTTCTTCAAAAAAAGAAACTCTCAGTAGAAACCGATTCTTGCTCATGTATTGCTATATGTCTCATTGCTCCTAAAAGAAAAATAAATGGAGATAAAGAAACAGAAACCTGAAATGAGTTCAGATTTAATTCCCTCCGTGCAGGTGTATTTGGCCCATGTCATCAGTGGCTGAATTTTGGGAGAAATAAAATATTAATTTCTGATATTTTAAAGGTTTAAAATAGTAAATGAATATTATCTAAGCTTTAGTCTCTGCACTAATTACTTTGAGTACATTTTAAAAAATCAACTCCATGAGGAAGATATAATTTCAAGCCCTCTTCACTGGAGAAGTGGGGGCTTAGAGAGACTAAGTAGCTGTTCAGGGACAGGGCTTGCTCAATGAGTTTAGAGCTCCAGGGGCAGCCCCTGAAATACACTGCTTTCCAGAGAGGTTTTTCTACTCGGAAAGTTTTTTTTTAAAAAAAGGAGATATTTTATTGATTCCAGAGAGGAAGGAAGAGGGAGAGAGAGATAGAAACATTAATGATGAGAGAGAATCAGTGATTGCTTATCTCCTGCACGCTCCCTACTGGGGATGGGACCTGCAACCAGTGTGTGCCCTTGACTGGAATCAAACCTGGGACCCTTCAGTCTTCAGGCTGATGCTCTATCCACCCAGCCAAACCAATTGGGTCTACTCAGAAAGCTTTTATTTACTTTTATTTCCTCTGCAGTTCGTTCATCTACTTATTTATTCCCTGCTTTTTAAAGAGAATGTCAGATGATTTACAAAATGTGTTCAACAGAGCAAGTTAAAATTAGTTAAAAAGTAAGAAAAAGAATGGCAAAATGTACTGTACAAAAATAGGTTGGAGCCACAGGTGAAGTTGGAACACAGAAATGTGTGTGTCACAAGTCTTACACACTTGCTCGGCGAGGGTCTCAGGTAGGGCTCCGCGTTCCTCGCAGCCTGTCAGAGAAGGAAACGGACCAGACCCTGAGCGTCACTGTGTAAGATGACAACACGCCGGTTCCTCGGATCAGGGTGTCACTCCTGCCGCCAGGCCTGAGTGCACCTCCTCCTCTGGGTCCTCCTGGAGAAGATGGTGTGAGGCACGCATTATCCCAGGACCAGCAGTCAGGTCTCCTAGGGCAGGACCCGAGGGGGTGGGAGGGCAGGTCGGGAAGGGAAACCTGTGCAGGGGGTGTTGGGCCTCCTTACCAGGCAGGTCAGGCTGGACTTGTCTTCAAGGGCCGTGTAGACCGCGGAGTGGAACCTGGTCTAACTGAGTACTGGCCGCTGTTTGAATGAGAGCATTACCCCAGTACCTCCGACCTCAGACACTGATGGGGCTCCATTCAGCAAACACATAATATGCTTCAAAAGATGGTTCTGAGGGTGGAATTTCTGTTTACTCTTATCTTAAACAATTGAAATTGTCTACTTTTGCTGATGCCATTTTTCTATTTCTTCTATTTTTAGGCAAAAAGTCTCAGAGAAGGTAAGTTTTATCAGCCAGCAGTTTCTACATCTGTTGATCTATTCTCTACCTTCCTAAGATCCCTCCTGTTATAGTTAAACACACTGACTACAGTCGTTATTCAAATGATCTTTCCAGATAAACCGATCCATCTATCAGCCTCCCTGAAAAGTAGTGGTCTTTTCAGTGTGAGTGGAGCTGAATGAATGAATGGATGGACAAGTAACGCCCTATTAGGAAAAGGCGGTTATGTAAAGGGAGCGTTTTCCAGTTGTTCTGAATGTTTTGTGAGGATTGGAAGCACTGTGACATATTCTATCTTGTCCTGGTGAACACGAGGGCAGTACTAAATAGGCTATTCAGGAAGCATCTAATTCAACAAATATTTATTGAGAAACTGTTGAATCTCGGGTTTTAAGAAGCAGGTGTAACCCCAGCCCCCAGGTCCTCAATGCCTAGCACAAGGGTTGGGGACTACTGCTCTATTAAACACTGCCTTCAGAAATGTGAACAAAGTTGGGAGCACAGATTCTATCTGCAGCTTCCTTAAAAAGGAAATTTTTCAGTTTGGTCCTGAACCTCAGATTTCTTTACCTGGAGAAACACATACTTAGGAGAGATGCAAGCATGTGGCAATGCATGGCCCGTCTGGCAGAAATGAGGTGGCAAAACATTGATCAGTTTGAGAGCCTTAGTGACTTGCTCTGAAATGTCAGGAAGGAGAGTGTCAGTGAAAAGAACTGTGAAAACAAGGTTTTGGTGCCATTCGAAGTACCCAGCTAGACGCTGGAAACGAAACAAGATGGTCCCCAAGGAGGATGCTTGTTCAGACAGCCATCCTGCAAACCACAAATTGTCACTGAGAAGTTCAGCGGGCTGTGCACAGGATGCGAAAGAGAAAGTGGGGAGCACGAGGTGACAGAGGCCAGAGCACAGAGGGATTCACGCGCCATATTAAGAGTGGGCTCTATCCTGAGGCCTTTGGGCCGTCACTACGGGCTGAGCAGGTGGGTGTCCCTCCCTCCCAGTGCCCTCCCTACGCTGAAATGTGTATCTCAGGGATCTTTGCAGCTGATCTGTGAGGGTCACCCTACACAAAAGTAAGCACACATGGGAATCGGTGAGCTTGGAGGCAAAGAACTGTTTGGGAGGAATTTGAAATTATGATGTTAAAACTGTCTAGAACCATAGCAGCGAGGATGCGCTCATGAGGTAAGAGGAGGTAGACTCGGTGGAGTGTGGTCCTTCCTTGGCTAATAACAGAGAAGACAGAAGAATCAGAGAAGTTGCGTGGTTCTGATTGGGGAACTGAGAGGTGGTTGCTATCTCTACTCCACAGTGCTTATTCCCTGGGGAGGGAAAGCAACAACAACAACAACAAATAAAACTAAAAGAGAAAGACGTTTTGGAGGCGGCACTCGGGGATTTTGGTACATGGTGTTTGGTGCTCATGGTCTGTTGGCTCTGTCTGTAGCCCAGAGGCTGCGGTGGGGCAGACATGGATTCAGGGGCTCTCACATCACAGGAGTAGCTGCCATCTGAGGACCAGGTGCAATCCCCAGGCTGCAGTGTGGGCGAGGAGGATGTGGGAGGGAGGGACAGGACAGCCAGAGGAGCAGCAACAGCGAGCGAGGCAGCTGAGGAAAAGGATAGTGGGAAGAGGTTGCCAGGGCGTGAGAAGGAAATGGGGGTGGGAGGAAGGGGGAGTACGGGTTGGGAATGCTTAGGAAACGAAGAAATGAAACTGTTTCACATGCGGCCAAGAGAACCAGTACGTTTCCCCTGGATGTGACCAGGGTCCTGGTGGGAGCTATTTACAGTGTGGAGGTCAGGACAGAAGTCCGGTGGCCAGGGCTCGAGGACTCTGGGGGATGAGAAAGCAGTGTGGATGGGTCCTAGGCCCTTCCCAGAGCGCGCCTCCCCGGCTGTGTGGGCAGGAAACCCACAAGACGCTCACACCCACCGAGTAAAAGTCTTTCTGGCACAATCCACCCAGAGCCGGTTTCTGGCCGCAGGAACCACCTGTTTTTGTCACCACTCGATGGATTGATTCAACGTTTTAGATGTCCTAGGGCAGGAGGAATGTCAGCCTTATTAAGTTGAGTGGTTTGCTAATTTTCACACGGATCAATCCACAGTAGTCTTACTGAACACCTTTGTGAGGAATAATGCTAAACTGGATGGGAAAGGAGGAGTCCACCCTTACCCCTGATCTCAGGGAGCTTCCTGGTTGGGGAGCTAAGACAGAAAAGTGTTTTAAAGAAAAAGAAACATACAAGACAGACGTGGCAGTGGTCAGGGAATTCTGCGTTGGTCAAAAGCCTCCTTCGCTGCAGGAGTTTGGGTCTCACAGAAAGTCCCACGAGATCTGTGCCCCAACCCCAGGTCCAAAGATCATGCTCTTAGCGTTCATGCCTTTAGAACTCAGGGCTCCTGGCCCCAGATTAGAGTGGTTAGTCCGGGTGGTCTGATCCCCTGCTCCCCATGGGGCCCTGGGTGTGTTGGCACTGAGGAAGGGTGGGGTGGGAGGAGCAGGGCGTGTTCCTAAAACAAGCCGAAGGTGACCTGAACACAATCACAGCAAACACCTGTCTGTTTTTAAAAGCTCTCGAGTCCTCTGTGCTCAGGCGTACTCGCCGTTGGTTGGTGAATGACGGGCTGCCCGGGCATCTGCGGTTTCAATTCTTGCCGGGTTATTTTGATTCTTCTGCAAATCGGTTCTGTTTGTCACCTCATTTGGTTTCTAGTGTCTAAATTCTGCCCGGGTAAGAGCTACACCCGAGATGCACAGGAAGATACGATGCCAACCTCAGAGGAGGGCTGACGTGAGGTTCTGTTTTCAGAAACGTTTTTGTCTGTGTTGGTGGCACGTTTGCAGCTGCTGAATTGTGGTTTCCCAGGGCAGTTCGACGTGAGAACAGCTCAGGCGGTCCTCCCTGAGAGGTGCTATGAAGGCAGACTGCTTGGTTGCCCCTGCCCTTTCCAAGCATGAGACCCTGTTTCACACGTACGAGGTGTCATTTATTTCATGCAGCTGGACTCGTCACCACTCCTTCCATCAGAGCCCACCAGAGTCAGGCCCGGGGGACCCACACCACAGCTTTCATGAGCTTTGATGTTCTCTGATTTCTCTTTCCTTTTGAGCATGTCTGCTTCTACTGCCCCGACTTCCCGCCGCTCAGGGTCTGTCTCCAGCGCCCCGCATGCTCACTGGGTCTGAAGACGAAGCCTGGCCAGGACGCCTCTCTCGGTGTGGGCTGGGGACCACGGCACCGCCGGGGAGCGGTTAGAGATGCGGGATCTCCGGGGTCTGGGCGGGAAGCAGCTGACGGTGTGAGAAGCGCTGCTTTAGGCTTTTCTGCCCTCATTTCTCTGCCCCGGGGCCGTCTGGCATTTTGCCCAACTCACTGATCATATTTTCTTTACTCTTCTTCTCACCTCTGGGGATATTTACCTTTCACAGTACTTTAGTTTTCTCAATTGTAAGCCCTTTCCTCTAACTTCCGTCCTCTTGTTTTCCATTCAGCATGGGTGATCCGTACTGAATCACGCTCCGGGACAGAAAGCTCTCTCGAGCTCCCAGCCCATCACTGGACCCTTCCAGCCCTCCGTTGTTGAGATGACACGTGTCTCACTCAGTACATCTGGGAAGATTCTCCAGGGCCAGCAGCTGCTTCTGCCCCGTCCCCTCCCCACCCGCCTGCGCTGTGGTTTGTGTAGCTCAGTGTGTACCTCCTCCCCGTGGAGGAACCAGCCCAGAGGGGGCGGACTGTGGGAAACATAAAGACTCTGGTGTTGCTCTCTCTGGACTCTTGTTTCCAGTTTCAACTCAGAGCGGTACCTGATGACACACACCTCCACACGCCGTGGGAGTGGGTACAGGCTTGAGGCACTTCAAGCCACACTTTACACGGGGGTATGGGGGTGCGTACATTCTCACTGAGAGGCCTTTCAGCTGATGTCATCCTTGCTTCCAACTCCAGCGAAACCATGGGGTTCTGCTCCGAACAGGACCAGTCCTGTCTGCACTGGATCCCATCTTCTACACTGGCAGGCCGTGCTGTCTGCCTCCCCCTGCCCCCTGTCAGTGGCTGACTCCCCACACAGCATCTCAGGAGCACCAAACCCCGGGGAGGAGAGAGGCCCGGACCATGCTTTTCTCGGAGTCCGGTTTCGCTGTCTCTTTTTGTTACACCCATTCAGATTTCTTGAATTTCGTGTTTTTATAACCGCTGCATAGCTGACAAAGAAACATCATTACCGGACACCGGCGGCAGGCAGCCTCTGTCCCTGTGGCTCTGCAGAAAAAATTGAAACTGGGAGAAAGGGATTCTGGGCCTCCTGCCAAAATGCTCCCCCTTCCCTGTCCCCAGTTCTCTGATCCCTCTCCCTGGATTCCACCCATTCCTCAGGGTTCACCTCAGGTCCCGCCTCCCCATCACCTCACCACTTCTTTCCTAGCCCCGCCCATGGCAGCCTGCCCTCGGCCTCCTACCCCAAGGCTAGTCTGCCACATGCAGTTCTGTGTTTAAACACAGCTCTTCCCCCCAGCATCACCTACTTTGTTATTTAAAAAATTGTCACATACGTTTTCTCCCCAATAAGATCCCCCATCCCCTCGAAGGCAGAGACTGTGCCAGAACCCCGGGAGGGTCTGGTTCATTCCTTGACACTCAGTCAGTGTTCAAATAAGCCAGGGGGAGCTCCTGGTGCTGCTGACTCGACAGCAGACCCTCTCTCTGGCGTGTGGTGGCCTGAGCAGGCAGCACCCACTTCCAGGGCGGAGCTCTTAGAAGGAGCAGGGCCCTGGGGGAAGACCAGCTGCAAGCAGGCCCAGTCCATGGCCAGCGCGGCTCTCACACACGGCTGCAGGGCCAGGAGGACGGTTCCCAGGGTGGGTACAGGTTCCTTTCTCCCGCCGACTCAGGCTCTGCCTTACCACGTGGCCGCTGTCGGGAGCCTGGCTTGTGCACTGTAAACCCAGGGAGAGCCACGCATGTTTGTGCGGCGTGGGACAGGCCCCTCGGAGCCAGGCAGGGCGCCACCCGCTCGGCCTCCCGGGCAGCCCTGCCGGCAAGGCCTTGCGCACCTGACACAGCAGGACAGGGGACCCAGCTTCCTGTAAGAGCTGTGCAGACCTACAGACACAGCCCTGCGTCCAAGGCCCAAGGGATTGTGGTCTTAGGACTTACGTGCCCCTCTGTCTTTCATATAAAGATTTATAAGATTCACATAAAAATGAAGATTCAAAAGATAAATTTCTCCAAAGACTGTTTCTCTGCCCATAACATAGAGTGAAACATGCCTCGTTTGTTTATTTCACAGGGAATTGAGTCTGGGATGAAACTGCTTTATGAACTGGCCTTGACTAGATCCCTCCCCTCCCCCACCCTGCCTGTCCCTTCCTGCTTTCCGTAGGACCTGGATCTCAGTGAGGGCTCAAGCAGATGCAGATCTGGGGGCTTCTCTGAGGTCGGAGGCAAGAGCCCTTCACCAGAGGCAGCCCTGCTCCTGCACACCTGCTGGGGAAGGTGGAGAGGTGTGAGTTGGGGAGCTCCCCAACCCCCTGGGACCCTGCCTCTGCCTCTGCCTCTGTGGGGTGACCCTGGCAGTCTTCAGCCTCTGAGTCTCAGGCTTATTCAGGAAATGGGGATGCCAATATCTCCCCACAGGGGTGTGCTCCAGATGACGCGGAATAAGCCGGAATGCCAGCCTCGGTGTAATGGAAGTTCTAAGGGACACCAGGAGTGTCTATTTCTCTAGATTTGTTCACAGAACCTGTTTGCTGGATCTGGCTACATTACTTTCGTTTTCTGAATACGATCTTATTAAATTAAGATTTGATTTTATGACCTTGGCTCCGATAAGGGAAATCTGTCACATGAGTGCCACACTTCCCACCCGTGCGTGACCCAGCGTTCACCCCTCGGCCTCCTGGGCCCGCGCTGCTCTTTGACACGTGCCTGAGGCAGGCCCAGCTCCATAATGACTTAACGAGAAACAGATGGAGCAGGAAAGTGGCTTCCTATCCAAATCCTACTGGGGGCAACGAACACGCTTACCCTTCAGACAGCATGTCCCCCGTCACAGTCCCCATTCTCTGCCCACGAGCCGTCTCTTTATTTCCCCCTTTCCCTAAAACGTCCCTCACCCGACTGCCGCGATCTGTTTCTTCCTTCTGTCCACGTGTCCAACCCAGAGAAGAAAAGCTGCCACCACCCAAACAGCACACAATCGTGACAAAGGACAAGGAAACCGTCAGGAGAAATAATGAGAGCTCGCTTCCCGTCGGCCTGGGCAGTCCTGTCGCATTAGGTGGCCACAGCCTTCCTCCCCTGCATTGCTGGACGGCCCCACTGGGACCAAGCTTTCCCTGGCACCTCAGCAGGAGGCTGGGTCCAGGGAACTTTATCAGTGTTTCCAGCTCTCCAAGATCTAATTGCCATAGCAGCTATCATGACGTCAGTACAGGGGTGACAGGTTGTTTTAAAGTTCATTATCTTACGCTGATTTTTTGTTGTCATCCAATGATCTTATTTGACATCCAAACCCAAATCGGACACTGGGCGGGCACTGCCTTTTCTGGGCCAGCCTCTAAGGCAGAAGGTGAGACCCTCCAGACCAGTGTCACCGAAATGCAAGCTGAAGTCATGTCAAGGGGCTCTGTGGAAGAACACGCAGCGGACTTAGTTTTCTTTGCTCCTGTGAGAAGATGAGGGGGGAAAAAAGAGGGACGTAAATAGAGAGAGAGAGAGGAGCTGGAAACGCATGGGAGCAAGAACTCCATGGGCCGCTGGCCCCTGAGGACAAACAGGAACATTAAGTGCTGTGAACACCTCGGTATGGCATTGGCCTTCTGGAAAGATCTGCCACAGACACTCTTGTGTGTCCAGGTGGCTTTGAACTTTGAAGGAGGATTTGAGAATGGAAAGGGCTGCTTTCTTAGTTTGGGGGAAAAAAAGCAGATATGAAGGGATAGCCACAAGAGGCAAAGTTAGAACAAAAAATTTGGAAATAAATCAATACCAAGTTGAGCATGAACATCAAGCTCTCGGAATTTTTTGAACAATTAGAGAGGGGTTTGGGCCTCCACTATTATCAGCATTTCTAACCCACTGCATCTGATTTTAAGGGGGAAGAGACCCCAGCTGAATCTGGCTCACATTCCTGAGAGCATTTAATGGTTGGCCACAGGTCTTATTATCCCCATGTCAAATTTTCTTGAAACTGAGGCTCAGAGATATTAAATGCCTTGTTTAAATCCACATGGCCAGCAAGTATCAGTTTCATAGGTAAGGAAAGTGATATTTAAAAAAGAGCTTTGTGGCCCTAGCCGGTTTGGCTCAGTGGATGGAGTTTTGGCCTGTGGACCAAAGGATCCCGGGTTCAATTCTGGTCAAGGGCATGTACCTTGGTTACAGGCTCCCTGACCCAGGCCCTGGTCAGGGTTAGTGCAGGAGGCAAACAATGGATGTGTTTCTTTCACATTGGTATTTCTCTCTGTCTTTCCCTCTCTCGTCCACTCTCTCTAAAAATCAATGGAAAAATATCCTTGGGTGAGGATTAAAATATAATTCTATATAATAAAAAGGCTACTATGCAAATTGTCCCCTTGACGGGGAGTTCTACAGGGAGTTTGACCAGGGGACAGGGCTGGCCAACCAACCTCCTGCATCCCCTTCCCCTCATCCAGCCAGGTCTGATCAGCCTCAATCAGGTGGGCCAGCCAGACCCTGCCCCTGCATGAATTTATGTACCTGGCCTCTAGTAAATAAATAAAATGAGCTGTGTGTCTTATGGTGAAGAGAACAGGGAATATAATTTGTTTTAATTTAAATTCTTTATTGCTTAAAGTATTATATATGTCTCCTCCCCCCCCCATTGACCTCTCCCCGGCTGTCCCCCCACCCCCAGCGCATGCCCTCGTGCCCCTCCCTCATGTATGTCCATTAGTTATGCTCATATGCATGCATACAAATCCTGTGGTTGATCTCTTATCCCCTCACTCCCCGCTTCCCTCATAGGTTGGACGGTGTGTTCGATGCTTTTATGACTCTGGTTCTATTTTTGTTCATCAGTTTATGTTGTTCATTATATTCCACAAATGAGTAAGATCATGTGATATTTGTCTTTCTCTGACTGGCTTATTTCGATTAGCATTATGCTCTCCAGGTTCATTCATGCTGTTGCAAATAGTAAAAATTCCTTCTTTCTTATAGCAGCCTAGTATTCCATTGTGTAGATGTACCACAGCTTTCTAATCCTCTCATTTGCTGATGGGCACTTAGGCTGTTTCCAAATCTTAGCTATGGTGAATTGTGCGGCTATGAACATAGGGGTGCATATATCCTTTCTGATTGCTGTTTCTGTTTTCTTGGAATACATTCCTAGAAGTGGGATTACTGGGTCAAATGGAAGTTCCATTTTTAATATTTTAAGGAAACGCCATTCCATTTTCCGCAGTGGCTGCACCAGTCTGCATTCAGGGAATACAAATTTATTAAAAATAGATTTGATTTCTGAAACTACTGTTGGCCTGTTTGGGCAGACCAAAGGAATGTGGCCATTCTCCACATCACCTGAAAACTACCCTTGGAAGGGGCCCTGAGAGAACAGACTGTCTCTCGCCCTCAGCATCCGTAGAACTCGCCCCTGTATCTGGGGATAATAGATGCTCGTGAGGGGTTATTGCCTGGTAATGTGTTTAATGTGAAAAGCGGCATAAGGCATGAGGTGGTAGTTTTCAATGAACCAATCAAATGTCTAGAAAAATCTGTTATTGCAGAGGCTGCGGACACTTAGGGGCAGAGTCCTGCTCTGAAGGACCCAGCGATGCAGGGAAGAAGGGGACAGTGTGCAGGATGGCCTGCTGGGTGTGTGAGCCCAGAGAGCCAGGAGAAGAGGGAGGGCCCCTTGGCAAAGGGCAGCGGGACTTAGAGATAAAATGGGTGAGGTCCAATTCGCAACCAGAAAGTGAATTGAGTGTCTGAGACAAAGGTATTGAAGTCAGAGATGGCAGACAGATTGGCCTGGCGGAGCACCAGCAGCAAAAAAAGGCATGCAATCGCTTCACACCCCAGACCCAAGCTTGTGAAGTTTGTTCTATAGTTTCTGGGAAGACTTGAGCAGGAGGGGCAAGATGACAGTGATATTCCGGGAAGGATAACTGTTCTGAGGGGTCAGGAGCTGAGGGAACCGGAAGTGGGACTAGTCAGCAAATGTAATTAATTAGTCAGGCCTGATGACCAGGGTGGGGCTGGGAAGGTTCCACTGGGAAACACTGTTCACGCTTCGGTCTGGACTAGCTGGGGTCAGGGATCAGGTGTCAGGGAGGGGACTTCAAAGGAGTGTAACAAACACTCAGAAAGGAAAAACATAAAACAAAGACTGGTTAAATATGGTTTATGCAAATGCTCTTTTTAAAAAAGATCTTGTAGGAAAGTCCCTCCTTTGTTACATTTCCTCTGCATGAACCTATCCTTTTATTCTTAATATAGGATTGAATCAAGGATATGGTCAAAATGGCTTTGGAGTCTCCAGGGCAAGTGATGGAGACTGTGATGGGAAAAGTCCCCGAGCTAAGGGCTCCTAGAGACATCGGGTAAATCAGCTTGGACCCCGCACTGAAGCAAGCTGGGTTTAGTTTCAGAAGCGTACCTGCTGCAGACTGGTGCCCCGTCCCGTGTGCTGGGGCCTCTGAGAACGCCTTTCCGGGGGCACTGCTGACAGTGTCGTGTGGATTCAGAATTAACCTGCAGAGGCACGTCTGATGGTGCACGGGACTCGCACAATTGTGCTGGTAACTTTTTGAGCATTGTATGAATGCTGGGGAAACCTGCGACTCTTTAGAAAGCATGTACAGGAGTCGCCTCCAAACTTTTCCATAATGAAGAACACTCACTAAAGTTACAAAAACTATAGGAGAGCAATTACTTTTTCTACCCACTGATTGAGAAAACATAGATGTATATATGTGGTTAATTGAAAAAATACTCCTTGCCTGGATGGACGTTAAGACTCAGAGGCTGGAAATCACTGCTTTTGTAACACTGCAATAGCTTAAAGAGCCCAGCTTTACAGATGACTTCATCTTAATCAGATTGCATACTCACCACTAATTCCAGCAAAAACACCTGCGCCTGATGTCATGAACGAACCTACATATAACACTTCACTTAACAATGAACAATTCTACTACACCTGGGACATGTACAAAAAAGATCATAGAGGATCAAGAACTGATTAAGGAAAAGGAAACATGGTTAAAAAATACAAAATTAGTAGCAAAAAAATCACATATGATTTTTAAAAATTAAGAACAATTTAATAAAAATATATTTGGTAATAATAAAAATAAACAAGTTTGCCAAAAAAATTTACTTGCCCAATTTACCCCTGAAGAAAGAGACAGTCTGAACGGTTTAGAATCATTAAAGAATTTGAATCTGGAGTTAAATTCTACCAATTAAAAAAAATAAGCACAGATTTTTTCTGAATATATTCAACATTTTATAAAGCTATAACATGAATCCTTATTCCCCAATTATTCTCCAAGGCCAAAATATCCTTGATCCAAAACTAGAGAAAGACTATGCATGAAAGAAAAATTATACTCCAATCTCACTTATGAATATATATTAAAAAAAATCTTAAATATAGCAAGCCAAATATAGCAGAAAGTGAAAAATATAAACTCCTGCTCAGTTAAGGTTTATTTCTGGAATAGAAGGGTAGAATTTATTTATAACTTCTCTAACTAAATCACCATACTAATAGATTAGAGGAGGACACCATCTAACCATCTCAATATTGCAGAAAGAGAGGCGATGTGAGTTTTTAAAAGAAGAGAAAGCGTTCAGCAGCCTGCAGGGACTTTCCCTGGCTGCAGAGGAAGCCTGTGAGCGCTGGCAAAGGAGCTCCTGGCTGTGGACTGTCCGCAGCGGGGCCTCTTCCATCAGAGGTCACTGCGATCCGACACCTGGTCACCATGAACCCACCACTCGCTTCTCCTGTCTGGGGAGCAGACTGACCCACAACCCCACATGCCACCTCCAGATCCACCCCCCCCCCCCCCAGGATGCTCCCAGCCAATGCTGACAGCGTTGGTGACAGTGGGAGCCTATCTTGCCGGTGGGACTCATCTAATGGATGGCTTGGCCTTAAGGATTCCCCACTGGCCTAATTAAAACTCCCCTGGCTGCACTCAGTCTGAAATCCTGCCTCCCTCCCTCCCTCCCTCCCTCCCTCCCTCCCTCCCTCCTTCTCTCCCTCTCTCCCTCCCTCTTATCCCCCCTCTATCCCTCCCTCCTTCCCTCCCTCTCTCCCTCCCTCCATCCCCCCCTCTATCCCTCCCTCTCTCCCTTCTTTCTTTTCATCCTTCCTTCTCTTTCTTTTCATAGGGTCATGCTTGCACCCCATTCGGAAGGCTCTCCATAGCTACCTCGGTTGTGTTCCCTTTACCCCTCACAGCGTGTCTCCACACACAGCTTTTGAATGTCTCCCCATCTGAGCACCTGTTTCTTGGAGACTCTCAGCGGACACGTTTGCTCCCGCGCACACCACGCTGTGTCTGGGGCCTGGCCAGCGCAGCCCGCAAGGCCTGACCCGGGTTTTAGGTTCACTAGGGTAACTGACTTTCCTCAGCTCACTCTGTGCCTTTCTGCTCCCAGTCTCTACTTGAGCTGCTGCCTCCACTTTCTCCAGCCTCCATTTATGTAAGTCTAGTCCATCCTAGGAGATCCAGCTCATATGAGGGGACATCTCCTAAAGCCCCAAAAGGAATAATCTCTCCCTCTCCTAAAGGCAGCGGCACTCTGTGGGGCTGCGGCACTGGTCACAATGTGTCACTCACAGCTTATTCATGTGCATGATTTTCTACCAGATGATTCATTCTTGAAATAATAGCCTTGACCAGGTAACTCCTGAAAACTGCTCATGGCAGTCAATCTTAGAAGAAAGAAAGATTGAAACCTGGCCTGGCTGGCACAGCTGAGTGGTTGAGCTTCAACCTATGAATCAGGAGGTTCGATTCCCAGTCAGGGCACTTGCTTCGGCTGTGGGCTTGATCCAAAGTGTGGGGCGTGCAGGAGGCAGGCAATCCATGATTCTCTCTCATCATTAATGTTTTTCTCTCTCTCTCCCTCTCCCTTCCTCTCTGAAATCAATAAAAAAATATTAAAAAAAGATGGTTCCACATGGACTAAGCCAGCATGCAGGACTCTTCTTCACATCTGTCTGACTCCCTCTTGCTGCAAACGCCAGTGTAGTGTCTCTTTTTGGGGGAACTGGGGCAGACAGATGTGGCTGGCAGACCCTCTCACAGAGGGAAAGCCAATGTTCTTATGATGCTTAATCCAAGATCCTCGAGGTTGGCCAACACTTGAGCGCTTTTTAAAAAAATATATATTTTATTGATTTTTTACAGAGAGGAAGGGAGAGGTGCAGAAAGTCAGAAACATTGATGAGAGAGAAACATCCATCAGCTGCCTCCTGCACATCCCCTACTGGGGATGTGCCTGCAACCAAGGTACATGCTCTTGACCAGAATGGAACCTGGAACCTTTCAGTCCACAGGCCGACACTCTATCCACTGAGCCAAACCGGTTTCGGCACTTGAGCGCTTTTAAAGCTGTAACAGCGTCCGGTGGCCGTCCTGAGCTGTCCCTGGGGAGGCCTGCGGCTCCTGGTGGGTTCACACCTCTCCCGAGTGTTTTACTGCTCGAGGCTGAGCCACTTCCTCAGAGCAGGAGAGGGATCGGGGGTGGGCATCTGGAAAAATTCCCGAGGTTAGAGGTCAGCACTTCCCCTTCCTGCTATTGAAGTGCAGGCACGGCTTTGCCAATGCCCCTCGCCATAACCTCTCCAGCCTGCAGGTCAGCCCTTTGGTGCGCCAGCCTGGGAATAACCCGCCCTTTCCGAGGTTGCCTCCTGAGAAGATTCTGGGGAAACCTGTGAGCTGGGGCACTGATAAGTGTGCCGTCAGTAGCCACAGCAAATGCAAACAAACAAGACGCGGGCACCAGGGAGTGCTGGCATAAGGGGCGATAAAGTTAGCTTTCAGCTTTGTAATGCTGTCAAGGAGCATGCCAACAAACTTAATTTTCCCCAGAAGCGGCTTGTTATTGCCAAGCATCTTGTTCATCTGATAAGAGAGGAGACCCAGCTTGTGTTCTGCCCCACACTGGGTTACCGTGGATACTGGCTGAACACCATCCTGGGATGCAGGGAGCGATGGGGCAGGAAGGACTTGATAGTCCTTAGCTGAGTCGCTGACACTGAATGAATGAAAAATATGCACACAGCATACACACTGACATGACTCGTTTATTCAGGGAGCTGGCCCTCCCCTTATCCCTTGCTCCCTGTAATTACTGGGTTTTAGAGAATAGTGAACTTGGAATTATAAAGGCTTGAGCTTAAATCCAGGTCCTGAGTTTGTAGCTCCATCTCATTTTCCATGGCTTTGAAATGAGAATACCACCGGCAGAAGGTCTCTCAGCTAATAGTAACTTTAAATTGCTCTTATGGACTCCAAATAGTCCAACCCTGAGAGGCTCTGATAAAGGGTTCCTTTGTAATTTGTATGAACTTTGAAGGATACTGTGAGGACCATAGGGGTCCCACACTGCGCTGTTTCAGGGACACCACTTACGTGCAGTCCACAGGAAGGGGGCCCCTTGGATTCTGCAGAGCACTGGCTCTGGATACCATTAAATGATATTTGTACAAAAATACCTCCTATTTATTTTTTAAATATATTTTTATTGATTTAGAGGGCAAGGAAGAGGGAGAGAGAAACATCAATGATGAGGGAGAATTATTGATCAGCTGCCTCCTGCAAGTCCCACATGAGGGGGTCTAACCCACAACCCAGGCATGTCCCCTGACCTGGAATTGAGCCATAACCTCCTGGTTCATAGATCAACACTCAATACTGAGCCACGCCAGCTAGGCATACATACTATTTATTGATAAACTAACACAACTGTCGCAAATCCATATAACACTGCAAGAAGGAATTATCTCCGTTTTATAGATGAAAACCCAGAGGCTCAGAAAAATTCAATACTCCCACCACACTCCAAGTAACAGTCAACAACGGAGGAAAAGGAAAGAAGGTTTGAAATCTGCCTGATTTTAAAACCAGGGTTTTCCCACTATTTTGTCGGTATCCAATACCTTTGCAGCAAATGGGTATTTTTTCACCCACTCAACAGATACTTTTTAAATGCCAGTGATAATAACAGTCAACAACTATTGAACATACTTTGAAGCAGGCTGAGGGTACAATGGAGAAGACTATCCTTATCCCTGAATAGAGGAAGGTTAGTGGCAAATAAGACAATAGTGAATACATTTGGGCTTAATATGTGATAGACACTGTTCTATGTGTTTTATATAATTTAATCCTTGAGCCGAGCTGCTGAGGCAGCTGCTACCTGTGTCTGTTCGTTCTACAGAAGCTGAGGAGCAGGAGTAACCGGCTCAGACTGTGCAGCTGGTCAGCGACGGAGCCAGATGACATCCCAGGGAGTCCAGCTCCAGAGGTCAAGCACTCACCCACTAGCAAGGCCAACAGTGATCACGCTAACCATTACTTCGTGACTGCAGAGACCAACGCCACAAAGTAAAGGCATCGTGTTAAAGCATATAATATCGCACTTACTTATTTATACTCAAAGGGCATTAGTATCTCAGTTTTTATTCAGATCTACATATGCTCTTATACAGAGAAAGAAGTCTAGGCATAGTATGTATGTGTGTTTGCATGTATGCACTTTTTAACAAAATCAAATTCTTAACCACTATCCTAACCCTCTGAGTAGTAGGGTTTCAAGTGATTATTAAAAGTGCATTCTTATTAAGGTGATTTGCGTTCGCACTTGGCTTGTAAGTATGAAGACGACCTTCATGTGTGCTCTTTTGCGGAGCCCTCTTGGACCCTGTCTGCTCTTCTCAGGGCTGCTCTGGGGGTGGGGGTGAAGAAGCAGTGGCAGATGGGTGAGTGCTCAGGGACTGAGGGAACAAGTCTTGAGAACAAAAAAAGAGAGAAGTTGGGAACTTCTATCCTAGAGCACATATTTATTTTCAGACTATTTCCCCCTGGCAGGTGTTAAACACTTTCCACTGTGTCTGATAGGAAACAGAGGCGCATTTCCCCTGCCGGCCCCTTTCCCCATTCACCAGGGGCAGCTACACGCGTGTATCAGGTGTTGGAGGCAGAGGTTGTCTTCTTAGAAGAAAAATACTGAATGCTCTGGTTCCATGGGCTGGGCTGAAGAAACCAGCCCATGTTGCTGTCACCTGTGGAGAATACACCAATAATGTTAGTAAACCTAGTGACCCAGCAAACCTCAATTCTGAACCTTTTACTCAAATTCCACCCCCACCCCACCCCCAGTTTTCCCAAACTTAAAAACAACTGATCACTTCTGGAAAGGCAAAACCATGATCGAGCCAGAATGCTACTCAGTGTCTGAGCTTTTCTGAAGCCTGAAACACACACAAAATGTCCAGAATGTAGAGCTGGGTGTGTTTTCACCAACTAGAACATCCATGTAGCCAGCAGCCAGAGGAGCACCTGCCAGTGCCGCCCCCATGCTTCCCTGGGCCCCTCTCCGGCCGTGGCCTGACCCTCCGCTCAGGGGCGCCCCTGCTCCCTAACAGCACAGGCTGATGGCACTGGTTTTGAACTGTCTCTATAGAAACTTTCTGTGTGTCCTCCTTCGGGGCTGGCTGCTTCCAACATGGTGTCTCTGAGACTCCATCCCTGCTCCATAGAAACCTACTGTGCATGTACACGTTTTTATCAGGCATTCATTTCAACACAGGAAGCTAAAAGTATTCAGGTACTGATGTCAAGGCTTTTCTTTTTCTAATTTCCTAACTCCCTCGAGTGGATTTTCCCAAGGGTTCTGCAGGGAAACTTTTACTATAGGAAGAAAGATGTTGGATTCCCGTTAGGTCTGGTTTATTTAGATTTTTCCACAATGGGAGGCGGAATGCTGCTGGGGAAAGGCCTCCACTGCTTATCTCCCACATTTACCAGTTGGTGTGCCCGACTTCCTGTACTATCCCCTTGGTGCTTGAAGACAGGAAGAGACAAGAGACGCTGCTGTCTCACCGCTCCTGTCCCGGTGCCCAAACTGTGACCTCGTGTGCCCTGGCCTCCAGGGCTGCCCCAGTCTCCCCACCACTGCCTGCCTGCCTCCCCGATGGCTCACGAAGCAGCGTGTGGCTATGGCCCTCTTCTCCATCAGCAGGTCCACACCACCGAGCAGTGATTTCGCTCCGTGGGTTGCAATGGTTGCTCCATCGTTCATCCACACAGCTGGGATCTTAGAGACAGCATGAATAAGGCCATTTTCCTAGACTCTGACATGACCTCTTGTGTGTGCTTCTATCTTTATGTCAGAGATGCTTGGGGATGAGGTATCTCCTAAGGAGAGGAACATAAGTTGACTGACCTAGGAAGACCAGGGACCCCATGAGACTATGAGTTTCCTACAGACAGTCAGAAGCAGTGTGCAGTTCCATACTCATGTGGGGCTGCTGGCACCACCAGTGTTCTTGGGCGGGAGCATGTGGCTGCAATGGTGAGGCTGGCCCTGTGCATGGAATGGAAGGGGCCCAAACTCCGTGGCTTCCCTCTGTGTCTCCCTTGACAGGTGTTTCATGGTCACATTGGGAAACTCAGCTTTTCTCACTCTTCAAAATATCGGTCCGATCCCATTTCTGAAGTGGGGCAACTCAAAGGAGAAAGCCAGACTGTGGCCAAGTCCTACTCAGTTGTAGGGCAGGGTAGAGCTCTGTCATTGATACTGTGGTTACTGAAAAGAAAATGAATTAAGTGACGCCACTGGAGATGAGATAGTTGCTGACATTTTCACTTACCTGACAATCTTTCTAGAAATCTCACAGCCTGACTTTCCAACGCTGGGATTTTTTGGAAACTGAGCCAGCCCAGGGAGGAGAGTTTTATAGGAGAAGCTTGTCACACTGCTGCTGACTGTGCCCAACTCAGCCCAGCGGTGCCAGCACCAAGAACACCGCTTCATGCCGCCTGGTGCCCAGGCCACATGATCTCTGTGCAGAAGCATCTGTGGCTCCCCAGAGGCCCCCAAAGGAACATACAGTGGCTGAGCTTTTGTTTTAGGCCAAATGGGGTCATGATGACATGGAAAGCAGGAGGTCTTCCAAGTCAGACTCTGCAGCCTTGGATTTAAGAAGTGGCTCCAGCCCTGACCGGTTTGGCTCAGTTGATAGAGCGTCGGCCTGCGGACTAAAAGGTACCAGGTTCGATTCCAGTCAGGGGCATGTACCTTGGTTGCAGGCACATCCCCAGTGGGAGGTGTGCAGGAGGCAGCTGATTGATGTTTCTCTCCCATCGATGTTTCTGACTCTCTATCCATATCTCTTCCTCTCTGTAAAAAATCAATAAAATATATTAAAAATAAAAAAAAAGAAGTGACTCCAGCACGCCCTGACTCTGCAGTCCTGCACAGGGCAGCTCACCTTGTTTAAGCATTAATCTGTCAAATGTCACGCACACAGCCTGAAATCTATGTGCCACACTGGTAATTACCAATCGTAAGGGAGCTTCTCCCACATCAGGGCCGCAGGGTTGGCGCCTGTGTCTGGCTCATTGCTATATCCCGCCATGCTTGGCAGTGTCTGGCACATGCTCAGTAAACATTTACCAAGTTGATAAGAAGCGCTTTAATTGAAAAAAGAACCTACTGAGGTTTTTACTAAAATTATATTAAATCTATCCACCAATTCTAGGAGTATTTGTATTTTTAATGACTCATAAACATAACGTATCTTTATATTTATGTTTCCTGTAATGTTTTCAATAAAATTTTATACTTTTTTTGCTACAAAGGCATTGAACATTTTTTTTGTTAGATTTATACCTATACTAGGTATCTGAGATTTTTAAAATAAAAACATCATATTTTCTAATTTTTTGTGTTGACACTTAGAAATTCAACTTAATTTTGTATATTATTTATTGAGTCATATTTAAAATTTTTAATTAGTTCTATTTAATTTATCTGTAGATGAGGTTTCTACTCAATCATATCATTTGCAAATTAAAACTATTGTATTTCTTATTCTCCAATCCTTATGTCTTATTTTTCTCTTTTATCCCTTACCGAATTATCTAGGACAAGTAGTACACAAGAAGTAGAAATAGTGGGATTCTGTTTTGTTCCTGATCTTAAAGGGATGTTTCTGGTGTTTTGCTACAAGGTTTATTATTATAAACGTATAGGTTTTCTTTGTGGATACCATCACATTATGGAAGCTCCCTATCCTCCTAGTCTTTTTTTAATGGAGGTTGAATTTCATTGAACATACTTTGTGCGTCGAGAAGATTACATGTTTCCCTTCTTTCATCTGTTAATGGGGACAGTTATGTAACAGATTTTCTGATGTTAACCGTATTTTGCATTCCTGGGTGGGTGGGTCACGGTGCACTATGTACGCAACCTCCTCATTGTTTACACAGGTCACAGAGGGAAAAGTGAACTCAGGAAACTGGAGTCGCTTGCCCAAGACCACACAGCCGGAGCATTTGTAAAAAGCAGGTTACTGGAACCTTGTAGTTCTGAGGGATGTAGACTAGAAGTGGATTCGGCCTAGAAGGTGTTTAGATATTACCAGTGACCTCTGCATCCAGAGAGAAGCACTCTGCCCCTTAGGTAATGGCAGCTGGAATGTGCCTTGTCTGGCAGCCCTGCTGTCTGGGACCCAAGGTCCATTCAGAGTCATGCAGGTCCCCATCGCTTCTTCAGTGAATCCCCAGGGAGAACACCCCACAGGAACCCCCTCTTCTAGGACCACAGAATTGTCTGAGGATTAAAAACGGGACTTGATTTCATTTCTCCCAGCTAAGTGACTTTATGCAGTTGCTGTTTTCCAAGCTTTGCTGTTATAATCTGTTGTTTGATATCACTGTGGGAGTATAAATGTTTTTTAGTTAATGACCCATTTGGATAATCAAAATATTTGGATGTCAAATGTTGTTCCAAAGTATGCATGAAATTTCTATTATTCCAGCTTCTGTGTTCCGCTGGCATTCTCCTCTTCGCCTTTAATGGGTTCCTAGCAATGTGGCCTCCAGCACACAGAGTGACAAGCAAAGCCCTTTTCTAACAACGAGCCTTGCAGGGCAGGCAGCTAGACAGCCCAAGGGCAGCCCTGTGGGTGCCCCTGCCTTCTCATTTACTTCCCGCCTGGTGGAGCTGCGCCTCCTGCACCTCCTGCGCCTCCCTGCTAGCGACCACACCAGAGTCCCCCAGCCTGCAGTGTGGCAGGAGGTGGCACTGAGGCACCTTTGGGCCAGGTGCTCATTTTCTGTGTCACTTCTCAGGACGTAGCTCCACAGCAACCTAAGCCATTAGATTAGAGAAATTAGATTGTTGTTGTTGCTGCCTACCAGCGTGGCCAAGTTTCTTTTTTTTTTTTTTCTTTTCTTTTTTTTTTACTTGAGCATGAAATGTATTTTATTTTTCAGGAAATTGTGTTTTTACTTTTAATTAACATTAAACTAAATTTTCGTATTTATAGCATGTTTTTAATCATCAGTAGAAACATGTCTTCAGTTTCTTATACTTATGGCCTCTTATTTTCAATATATTATCTACATATCTTTGTATATTTATCTATTTACTATGTTATATTTGGTAACCTAGCTGGAAATGAGGTCCTAACTAACTGATGGTGAAAGAGCAAAAAGTAGGGTTAGGTCCTTACAAAATGTTTAATTCACATCTGCTAGTGAACAGAAATTCCAGTTATTTTCATTTCCAAATTTCTGATCAAAACCATTTTCAGCAAAACCATTCACTAGCAGATGTGGCCAAGTTTCTTAAAATTGCAAAGTTGGTGTTGGAGTAGGAGAGGAGGAACAGGCACTCTCGTGCACTGTTGGCGGGAGTTCACACTCATTGTTTTAGTGGGAAGATAATGAAATAGCATCTGTCAACATTGTAAGTGCACACACACACTTTGGACTAGTAAACCCACTTCTGGCAATTTTACTTGAGAAACTATAGGACAAATACTGGCAAAATTAAATGTCCTAGGCTTTGCAATGTTGTTTATGATAATGAGAAATTGTGAACAGCAAGATTTTCATCAACATGGGGTATTTTAAATAATCTATGGTGCATTATGCAGTAAAATAATTATGCAGCCATTGTAAAGGTTGACATAGACCTATATTTATTAACATAAAAAGGTATTCTTAATATATGCTTTATACACTGAAATAAAAATATAAAACTTGAATCTATTTTGTTAAAAATTTGGTTAAAATATGTGAACTAAAAGTCCTGAAACAAACATGATCAGGTGGCTCAGTTGGTTGGAGCATTGTCCCTACACTGGAGGTTGTAGGTTCGATTCCAGGTCAGGACACATACTGAGGTTGTGGGTTCAATCCCTGGTCAGGTGCATATGGGAGGCAACCAATCAATGTTTCTGCCTCACATTGATGCCTCTCTCTTTCTCTCTTTTTCTTTCCCTTCCTCTCTCTAAAATCAATAAACATGTATATATTTTTTAAATTCTGAAAGCCTACCAAATTAGCAGTGGGTAAGGTGATATAATGGACTAGAGGCCTGGTGCATGACAATTGTGTACTGTGGCGGGGGGGTGTCCCTCAGCCTGGCCTGTACCTTCTTGCAGTTTGGGACCCTTTGGGGGATGTCTGCCTGCCTGCAGTCAGATATCCCTCTCAAAGTCTGGGGCTCTCGCAGTCCAGAACTCCTCACTCCTTACTGCCTGGCTTCTGGTTGAGTGGCATTCCCACCAGGGGTTAGCTCCTGCATTGAGCATCTGCCCCCTGGTGGTCAGTGTGCATCATAGTGACCGGTCCTTCTGCCGTTTGGTGAATTTGCATATTAGGGTTTTATTATATAAGATAACCAAGACATAGAAACAACCTAAGTGTCCATTGATGAATGAATGGATAACAAAAATATGTGCACACACACACACACACACACACACACACACACACACACACAATGGAATAACATTCAGCCATCATAAAGAATAAAATCTTGCCATTGTAACAGCATGGATGGAGCTTGAAGGCATTATACTTAATGAAAACAAGTCAGAGGAGGACAAATACCATATGATCTCACTGTATAAGGAGTTAGGTTTTATAGGACCAGAAAATGAACTTAGGAACCTAGACTTTTCAGTGTTCATTACTTTTTGTGTTATTGAAAACTGTGAAGGAGATTAGAGATGCATGCTGAGGTGGCAGCCCTCAAACGTTCTCTACAGAAGGTGAGACCACAGTGTGACAGAATGGTCAGTACTTTTAGGGGAGGTCCAGCACTAAGCCTCCCACCCCTCCAGGGAGTTCACTGCTGAGGCCAGATGAGATGTAGGGTGGCCCACACACAGGGACTTTCTCCTCATCCCCCTGGAGGCCACGTTGGGGTGAGCTAGTCTCTTCCAGGAACTGAAGAGGAGGTGCCAGCTCCCCTGTGCCACCTGACATCAGTGGTCAGGGAGACCGGGGGTCCTGTGGGCAGGGAACATGCCCCCCCCATCAGCCTGGCCTGGCTCAGGAGACTCACTCTGCATCACTACCTGGCACTATTTCTCACCAGGGTTTCTCCCAGGCAATGCCTTGTGGGGGATTTCCCTAGGCACACAGAGACATGGCTGTGTATGACCTCTTTCTGGCCAAAGGTCAGAGCAATCCTCCACCAAGAAGAAGCTGAAGTTTATTCCTAATTCTCAGCTAAATAACCCAAATCTTGGCTCTTAGAGCCTCTCACGCCTCTTCTCCTACTTCCTCTAAAACTTGACTGTTGCTGACTCTGCTATTCCATGGCTCGTCGTCTGCCCCACACCTGTGACTCTAATACCTGAGCAACTAACTGAAGGGTATGGCCGAAGCAGACAGGGGCATGATTTCTTCCTTTGAGGTGCAGGTGTGGGGGCAAGTTCTGAAACTGCTCTCCCGTGGGGGAGACTTGGGCTCAATAGAGAAAATGAGTCCATTTCAAGTGGCTGCACAGTATCCAAGGATCCAGGAGGTCATGGTTTGATTCTAGGTCCTGAAACTGTTATAATTTCCTAGGAACAGAAGGGTCTTTGTTCTAATGAGGTGACTCTGCTGGCTCCTGAATGGGACTGGTCACCTGAGAGGCCATGATGAGAAGCTTGGAATTTTCAGTCCCACCACAATCCTCCAGAAAGGAGGGAAGCTGGAAATGGAGTTAATAATCCATTAGGCCTTTGTGATGAAGGTTCCATAGAAGTCCCAAGACCTTCCAAGTGGGTGAGCACATGGAGGTATGGGGAGAGTGAAGCCCAGACCCTTCCCATAGTCCCCTTCTGCCTGGATGCTCACCTGTACCCTCTATCACATTGTTGTTTTTTAAAAATACATATTTCAGAGAGGAAGGGAGAGGGAGAAACATCAACGATGATAGAGATGCATGCTGCATGCTCCACACTAGGAACTGAGCCCGCAATCTGAGCATGTGCTCTGACCAGAATCAAACCCAGGCCCTGGGGGTCCACAGGCCAATGCTCTATCCAGAGCCAAACCGGGTAGGGCTATCATACCCTTTTACAATGAGCTGGTAAACAGTTAGTGTTTGTCTATACCAATGAGCTGCCCTAGCAAATGAGCTGGCCCTGAGGAGGGTCATGGGAACCTCTGACGTACAGCAGATGGGTCAGAAGCACAGGTGACAACCCGGACTTGAATGACCTCTGAAGTGGGGGCAGACTTACTGAGCCCTTACCCTGTGGGCCTGAGCTCTCTCCAGGTGAATGGTGTCAGAACGGAGTTAAATGGTGGAACACCAGCTGGTGTCACGGGATGGCCTGGTGTCAGGAGCGCTGTGTGTCAGTGTGACAGGAGAAAGCCAGGAGGACTGGGTTCCCCACACAGAACAACACTGAAACTCTCGGGTACTTAACCCCTTCCTGTTACTCTACCTCACACCTAAGTTTCATTCCTGGTTAAAACCTGTGGATGACAATCAGGGTCTATTCTACTTCTCACATACTCTCCCTAACCTCTCCTCACTGATGGCTGTACTATGTGTACAAGGTTGCCAAGAAATATGGAAATATAAATAAATAAATTTGAATGGTTTGTTGATATTCTATTTCAGTACTATAAATAACTAGAGACCCAGTGCACAAAATCCATGTCTTCAGGGGGGTCCCTCAGCCCAGCCTGCACCCTCTCACAGTCTGGGAGCCCTTGGAAGATGGCCGACTGACAGCGTCGGCCCGCTCCCTTCAGGCAGGCCTAAGCTGGCAGTCAGACATCCTTAGCCCTGCAGTGGAGGTGGGAGAGGCTCACCCACAGGCCGTCAGCCTGGCTCAGGGCTTCCTGCGTTGAGCATCTGCCCCTTAGCCTGGTCAGTGCATGTCAGAGCAACCAGTGGTTCAGCTGTCCAGTCAATTTGCATATTAGCCTTTTATTATATAGGATAATTTTTATCTCTATTTGCCTTTCAGTATGCCATGAATCTTTTATAATGAAACATATTACTTTTATATTTTCATTTTAGCAAAAAGCTTTCTTTTAAAAAATATTTTTATTGATTTTAAAGAGGGAGGGAGAGGGAGAGAGAGAAACATCAATGATGAGAGAATCATTTATCAACTGCCTCCAGCACGCACACTGAGGAACTGAGCCTGCAACCCGGGTGTACGTCCTGACTGGCGATCGAACCACGACCTCCTGGTTCACAGGGCGACAGTTAACCACTGAGCCATGCCAGCCTATGAACATTTACTTTTATTAATTACGTTGACAGATGAGCTACAAAATTTACATTTTATTGCAATAACTCCAGCTATAGAAAGAGAACATCACTTATTAAGCACAGATGAAGTACAAATAAGTCACGCAAATTAAAATCTCAAATAATGCTTTTTCCTGTCTCTTCTTGCAGGAAGGAAAGCAGATCCCCGGCGGCAATTGCACTTCTTGTTCAGACACTTCACTTTCATCCAGAGCCAGGAGCGCAGGGCTACTCAAGGTTTAAAAATGGGACTCGACTTGATTACTTCCAGCCTAGTGATTTCATATGCGGCTATTTTTCTGATTATTTATTTTATTACAATCTACTGTTTCATGTCACAGCTGGAGTTCATATGTATTTCAATAAAGTACACATTTTGCTAACCAAAATAGCTACAAGAAAAGGGAGCAATTTTTAAGCCTATGTGTCCATTATTAAACTTATTTAAAAATGACCTATCTGCTTACAGGATTCACTCAGGGCCCCAGGCCAGGGGAAGGGCCCCGGTCAGGCGCAAAGCCCTCCTTCCCCTTCCTCTCGGCTCTGACACTATCTGTGGCCTAGGTGTTGACTCTCACACTTTCCCCTCGGACTCTCTCCTCTGAGGCCTCCCTCATTCAGTTCCCAGGGACACAGCCCTCCATCTCATCTGGCCCAACCTGCCCTGGTTCAGACCTCTCCTGCCAGTACAAGGCAAGGGTCTCAAAGGAGGTCAGACATTTCTGAGTCTGAATTTAGGAACCTATCATGGGGCAATATTTTTTTTAAAAAAGGGGAAAATTCTACATTTACCTGACCCATACAAAATTTACTATAATTGAAAATATTACTCTCTTAAAAAATAGTGTATGTGCAGTGTGTATGAGTATGTGAGTGTATGTGTGTGTCGATATGTGTGCAGTGTGTGTGCATTGTATGTGTGAGTATGTGTGTAGTGTGTATATGTGTGCAGTGTGTGTGTGTACAGTTTGTGTGTGAGTTTGTATGTGAGCGTGTGTGCAGTGTGTGTGTGCAGTGTGTGAGCATGTGTGAGTGTGTGTGTGTTGGGAGGCAGTGTAGAATGCTTTAACCCCTGCAGTTTCTCTGCTTAATCTGCCAGTAACAGAGTGGATGAGATGTCCCATCTGAGCCCTGACATCGATGTGAGATGTAGCTTGATTTTATTTAACTCTTGATTCATCTTTAATGAGCAGCGAATAAGACACCGAAACCCAAGAGAAGGGTGTCAGGAGCACTTTCCAACACTTTCTGATGAGTGTAATGAAGTCTAGATTTCAGTGTAGTGTTGTTTTCACTGAACCTGAATCCTATCTTTTCCATTTATCAGCTCTGTCATCTCGAGCAAGGCATTCAACCCTCCAAGCCACAATTTCCCTTTTGGTAAAAGGAGAGTGCTACTACTCTCCATGGATCAGCTGTGCCAATGGGATCTACCTCTTCAAGGTTCGGGAGGACTAAATGAGAAGGAGCTTGCTTCTAAGATGCTTAGCACAGGGCCTGGCCCAAGAGCAAGGGCTCAGTATGCAACGCAGGGGCTCAGTGCCGGCAGCTCAGACAGTTCACACCTCTGCCTCGCTTCCTCTGAGGCTTGTCAATCGTCTTCTTGTGGTGCTTGTGTATGAGAAGGCTACCATTGAACTGTGTTTCTAGGGTTCTGGGGTAGGTGATAACCCTTCTGTGGTTATGGCAGCCTCTGATAATCAAAGGGCCCCACACACAATATGCTTTGAAACAGTGAAAATACTTTTAATGAAAAAAACCACTTCCTAATTCCTCTGCTGAGAGTAGAGTATTTGCTGTGTGTTCTGCCCAACTACTGAGCTTATACAGAGACCCACTCAGCCGAAGGGTCATGTCCTCTCCACCATCAGCCTGGTAGCTGGCCTCTCTCGGGCTCTAACAGGATCCCGTGTATATGCTGCCTCCTCCATGCCCATCCCCCAACTGGTCTCTGAGATCTAAGGCCAGGGGCGGGGTCTCCCACATCTCTGTGTCTCAAGGTGGTGGTGCCAAGCAGGTCCCACAAACACCTGCAGGATGAGTAGAAGGATGCTTGGGTGGGACTAAGTGGACATAAACATGGCAATTCAGAGTGTGTCCTGAGAATCCGACTCCTATGTGGGTGGGCAGTTGTTAAAGTTCATACTTACTATGTGAGACCTTTGCCAAAATGATGAATTCTCTGGCGTTTCCTTCCCTTTCCTTCCCTTTCAAAAACTGGAGAGCAAAGATAAAGACAAGGAAGGCCTGATCAGAACACCACAGCCCAATATAAATAGAATTTCAGCAGGAAGAGCTAGCAGTTGCCCCAACTTGTCTAAGACACCCTGCAGAGTTCTGTGGGAGAGATGACAGCTTGGGGCACGGTGGGCTCAGCTGCCTGTGGAGGGACAGACACTTCGGACCACGTGGTCCAAAGGGCTCCTTTGCTAGGGAAGTTCGATAAGGCCACGTACGCTGTGGGGAGGTGGGATTTATCACTCATGCCTCATCTCCATGTCTATAGGTAAACATCTCCTTCTATATTGGGCTTCATTTTCAGTTGTAAGTTGAGCACAAACATCATTTAAAACATCAGAAAGTGTGTGATATGTTATTATTATTTTTCATTTGAATTCTTTATGGTTGAAAGCATTGCATATGTCTCCCTTTTCCCCCATTGACCTCTCCCTGGCCGCTCCCATCCCCATGATATGTTATTGGATGAAAAAAGCATTGTACTGAATATACAATTTTATTTCAATTGCACCGATGACAGTATTATGGGTGATTTTTCCCTTTTCTGTGTTTTTCTGAAAAAGTTTAAAAACAAGCATTTATTATATTAACAATAAGGGTGAAGGCCATATATATATATATATATATATATATATATATATATATATATATAAAATGGGTCATCCCACAGCTTATGATGTAGAAAGTTCTGTAGTCTTCTCTGAGTAGAGGGACCAGCTGTGCAGGCGAGCCCCCCTGAGGACTTAGGTGCCGTCTAATTGACCGGATGACAGATGGTGCCCGAAAGACACCTATCCTGGTCTGGGTGCCCACCTCTCCAGTCTCCTGAATGCCCTCCAGCCACCAAGGCTGTCGGGAGGCTCCAGGCTGCTCCCCTTACTGGCCTAGAATGTAATCCCGCCAGTGAAGTGATGCTGGTGCTAACTAAGACTTCAGCTCTGAGGGCATCGTCAGGGCCTTCCTCAGGGCAAGTTCCCATCATGCCCTTCCCCTGAGCACACCTTTTGCTTCCTGTGTTTTTATTGGTAAGGACTTTTCTTTAATATCTTAATCCCCGCCCCCCCCCCCAAATAAAGCAGCATGAGCCCCATGATGATTTTGCTCATTCCTGAATCCTTGGTGATAGCGTCTGCCTGGAACCTTGAGGAACATCAAGTATTTCCTGTGTCTAGACTGCACCACCGGGATAAGATAAGCAAAGGGCAGAGGAGGGTGTGGGGAGACTTACCGTGCCCCCCCCTCGCCCCCCGAGCCATCAGGCCCATCAAGGAATCTGTAATGGTCGTGTCTGTTCTCTGCCAGATGCTGCCAGGGACTTGCCTGGGCAGCACCCCGGGGATCAGCAGTCCACGATGAAAACAGGAGAAAACATATATGAACCAGATGACATTTCTGACTGTTTTGTGGGAATTGTAAGTTTCATGGCCACATAGCTGGAAACCACCTAAATGCTCTACGGAGATGTAGTAAAATATAAAAATGTTTTAAAACATTTTTAAAATGTCTAAAAAATGTTGAAAAGGTTTTTAAAAGTTTGAGTTAACTTTCTTGAAACTTAAAGTGTGATATTAAGGACACATCCCCCACTGGCCTGAAGCGTGTGTACCCCATAAATAAGTATTTGAACTTCAGCTACTGACTCAGAGTGACTTGCTAAGATCACCATGTGTGTGAGTGATGTACTCTCCCTAGATTACCACGTGTAGCCCCTCACCCTGTTGGAGGTTAACGTGTGCATTGATGTAATTCACTGACAGCCACCTGAACTGCTGTGGGTATGAAACAGGCTTTAAAAATGGCTCCTGACCAGCCAACAGTGACCGCCTGTCGAGACCACCACAAAGACACGTCCTTTTGTCAGTCTGGCAAGCGACGCCGCTCCACATTCCTCTCTTCGCCAGACAACAGAAGAATGCCTAGCACTTCCCGATCGAGATGCGACTGAGCACTCGGGTGAGGAACACCGGCCCCCTGTATCTGGACTGGGCCAGCCCAGCTGCCGCACCCAGAGGACAGCACCACTGGGATCCCGTTAAGCCTGTACCTGCAGCACCAGGCACTTTTGTGAGTAATAAAGTGCTGTGTGATTTGCAACTGCATATAACCCCTCCGGCAGTTAATTGAACTATTTTGCGTACACTTAAAACGGAAATGAAAGTTTCTCCTCTTCTCAGTCCTAGGCCTGCCCTTGGTCCTGCTGGCATAGAGCAGCCTCTTCACTAGCAACTACTTGAATGTCCCAACACCTGCCCGGTTAAAGTTCATCTCAAAGGACACCTTGGATAACATCCCAGATCCTTTCCCGGGATCTACTTGGGACAGGAGACAAAAGCCAGATGAGCAAATGGTGTTTAGCCTGAACAGTTTTGAAACAAAGTTCAACGGTATTTTCCTCCCCCAACCCCCCATTCCTGGGATCTTTTCCTGCTTCCCTGAAAACGCTTAACATCTAATATCCAACTTAAAACACATTGAGTCCAGTTTTAGAACCTACAGCCTGCTCGCACCTTCCCTCACACCCAGCTGAGAAAGTAGGAGAGGGAAAAAGAGGCCAGGGAAAGGGGCTGGAGTTGAGAATGAGAGCAGAGGAAGTGGAGGCAAGTGGAGCAAAAGCACAGGGAAGCCAGACCTCGCCCCCAGCGCCCTCCATGAGCCAGGGATTGTTCTGAGCACTTGACGTACAAGCCCAGCTAGTGCCCTAACACTTCTGCTCGGTGACTGTGGGTGACTGGTTTCCTGGTTTATGAGTAGGCTCAGAGAACTGAGTCACAGGGGTACCTGGCCCAGGGCCCAGGTCTCATACCTGGGGGCTGGTGGAACCCAGCTGTCTGGCTCCTGGCAGGGGCGGGGGAAGGAAGGGGAGGGTGGACCTGACCCTACATCGCTGCCTCCAAGTCCCCTGGTCCCTCTCTCCTTCCTTCATCACCACCTCCTTCACCAGGCTTTGCATTTCTACCATAAAATCATGCCCTTCCCCTCAGCCCCACTTCCTCAGTGCAGACGCAGCTCCCAGCTCCTTAAGGCCTCTTTCTCTCGGGCCCCCCTCCAGCTTTAGTCCAGCCATGAGATGCCCACGGACCAACTGAAATGCTCGTGCGGGAGTGGAGGCCAGCCCCACACTGCAAGCGAGGATTCTGACAGCAGAAACAGTAGGGAAGGTTTTCTTATTTGACAGGAAATATTTGATATTTGCTTGTGTCGTCTGATAGCAAGTCTGAAAAGTGACAATGACGGCTAACGCGGGCTGAGTGTCCTTACCGGTTTCACCGGGGGCTCCAGTAGTAGCTGCTACCAGGAAGGACTCATCCTCACCCAGCAGCTCTCAGGACAAGTCTGTCACTGCCCTTCTGCTTTCCAGCCCAGTCAACGGAGGCCCTGAACATTTCACTCACTTGCCTGACAGAGAGCCACACACAGCAGGGAGGAGGCACACTCAACAGGGAGGAGGCACACTCAGGGAGGAGGAGGCACACTCAGGGGGGAGGAGGACACACTCAACAGGGAGGAGGCACACTCAGGGCACACTCAGCAGGGAGGAGGACACACTCAGGGGGGAGGAGGGCACACTCAGGGGGGAGGAGGCACACTCAGGGAGGAGGAGGCACACTCAGGGGGGAGGAGGCACACACAGGGGGAGGAGGCACACTCAGGGGGGAGGAGGGCACACTCAGGGGGGAGGAGGGCACACTCAGGGAGGAGGAGGCACACTCGGGGGGGAGGAGGCACACTCAGGGGGGAGGAGGAGGCACACTCAGGGAGGAGGAGGCACACTCAGGGGGGAGGAGGCACACTCAGGGGGGAGGAGGCACACTCAGGGGGGAGGAGGGCACACTCAGCAGGGAGGAGGCACACTCAGCAGGGAGGAGGGCACACTCAGGGAGGAGGAGGCACACTCAGGGGGGAGGAGGGCACACTCAGGGGGGAGGAGGGCACACTCAGGGAGGAGGAGGCACACTCGGGGGGGAGGAGGCACACTCAGGGGGGAGGAGGGCACACTCAGGGAGGAGGAGGCACACTGAGGGGGGAGGAGGCACACTCAGGGGGGAGGAGGGCACACTCAGGGAGGAGGAGGCACACTGAGGGGGGAGGAAGCACACTCAGGGAGGAGGAGGCACACTGAGGGGGGAGGAGGGCACACTCAGGGGGGAGGAGGGCACACTCAGGGAGGAGGAGGCACACTCAGGGGGGAGGAGGCACACTCAGGGGGCAGGAGGCACACTCAGGGGGGAGGAGGGCACACTCAGGGGGGAGGAGGCACACTCAGGGAGGAGGAGGCACACTCAGTAGGGAGGAGGCACACTCAGTAGGGAGGAGGGCACACTCAGGGGGGAGGAGGGCACACTCAGGGAGGAGGAGGCACACTGAGGGGGGAGGAGGGCACACTCAGGGAGGAGGAGGCACACTGAGGGGGGAGGAGGGCACACTCAGGGGGGAGGAGGGCACACTCAAGGAGGAGGAGGCACACTCAGGGAGGAGGAGGCACACTCAGTAGGGAGGAGGGCACACTCAGGGGGGAGGAGGCACACTCAGGGGGGAGGAGGGCACACTCAGGGGGGAGGAGGCACACTCAGGGGGGAGGAGGCACACTCAGGGGGGAGGAGGGCACACTCAGGGGGGAGGAGGGCACACTCAGGGGGGAGGAGGCACACTCAGCAGGGAGGAGGGCAAACTCAGGAGAGAGAAGGAGGCACACTCAGGGGGGAGGAGGGCACACTCAGGGGGGAGGAGGGCACACTCAGCAGGGAGGAGGCACACTCAGGGGGGAGGAGGACACACTCAGGGGGGAGGAGGCACACTCAGGGGGGAGGAGGGCACACTCAGGGGGGAGGAGGGCACACTCAGGGGGGAGGAGGCACACTCAGGGGGGAGGAGGGCACACTCAGGGGGGAGGAGGGCACACTCAGGGGGGAGGAGGCACACTCAGGGGGGAGGAGGGCACACTCAGCGGGGAGGAGGCACACTCAGGGGGGAGGAGGGCACACTCAGCAGGGAGGAGGAGGGCACACTCAGCAGGGAGGAGGAGGCACACTCAGGGGGGAGGAGGGCACACTCAGGGGGGAGGAGGCACACTCAGGGGGGAGGAGGGCACACTCAGCGGGGAGGAGGCGCACTCAGGGGGGAGGAGGGCACACTCAGCGGGGAGGAGGCACACTCAGGGGGGAGGAGGGCACACTCAGCGGGGAGGAGGCGCACTCAGGGGGGAGGAGGGCACACTCAGCAGGGAGGAGGAGGGCACACTCAGCAGGGAGGAGGAGGCACACTCAGGGGGGAGGAGGGCACACTCAGGGGGGAGGAGGGCACACTCAGCGGGGAGGAGGCACACTCAGGGGGGAGGAGGGCACACTCAGCGGGGAGGAGGCGCACTCAGGGGGGAGGAGGGCACACTCAGCAGGGAGGAGGAGGGCACACTCAGGGGGGAGGAGGGCACACTCAGCAGGGAGGAGGAGGCACACTCAGGGGGGAGGAGGGCACACTCAGGGGGGAGGAGGCACACTCAGGGGGGAGGAGGCACACTCAGGGGGGAGGAGGACACACTCGGGGGGGCACACTCAGCAGGGAGGAGGCACACTCAGGGGGGAGGAGGGCACACTCAGCAGGGAGGAGGGCACACTCAGGGGGGAGGAGGCACACTCAGCAGGGAGGAGGAGGCACACTCAGGGAGGAGGAGGCACACTCAGGGGGGAGGAGGCACACTCAGGGGGGAGGAGGCACACTCAGGGGGGAGGAGGGCACACTCAGCAGGGAGGAGGCACACTCAGCAGGGAGGAGGACACACTCAGGGAGGAGGAGGCACACTCAGGGGGGAGGAGGGCACACTCAGGGGGGAGGAGGGCACACTCAGGGAGGAGGAGGCACACTCGGGGGGGAGGAGGCACACTCAGGGGGCGGAGGCACACTCGGGGAGGAGGCACACTCAGGGGGGAGGAGGGCACACTCAGGGGGCAGGAGGCACACTCAGGGGGGAGGAGGCACACTCAGGGGGGAGGAGGGCACACTCAGGGGGGAGGAGGGCACACTCAGGGGGGAGGAGGCACACTCAGGGGGGAGGAGGGCACACTCAGCGGGGAGGAGGGCACACTCAGGGGGCAGGAGGCACACTCAGGGGGGAGGAGGCACACTCAGGGGTAGGAGGGCACACTCAGGGGGCAGGAGGCACCCTCAGCAGGGAGGAGGCACACTCAGCAGGGAGGAAGCACAGACAGCAGGGAGGAGGGCACACTCAGGGGGGAGGAGGCACACTCAGGGGGGAGGAGGCACACTCAGGGGGGAGGAGGGCACACTCAGGGGGGAGGAGGCACACTCAGGGGGGAGGAGGGCACACTCAGCGGGGAGGAGGGCACACTCAGGGGGCAGGAGGCACACTCAGGGGGGAGGAGGCACACTCAGGGGTAGGAGGGCACACTCAGGGGGCAGGAGGCACCCTCAGCAGGGAGGAGGCACACTCAGCAGGGAGGAGGCACACTCAGGGGGGAGGAGGGCACACTCAGCAGGGAGGAGGCACACTCAGCAGGGAGGAGGGCACACTCAGGGGGGAGGAGGCACACTCAGGGGGGAGGAGGCACACTCAGGGGGGAGGAGGGCACACTCAGCAGGGAGGAGGCACACTCAGGGGGGAGGAGGGCACACTCAGCAGGGAGGAGGCACACTCAGGGGGGGGGAGGGCAAACTCAGCAGGGAGGAGGGCACACTCGGGGGGGGGGGGGAGGGCACACTCAGCAGGGAAGAGGCACACTCGGGGGGGGGGGGCACACTCAGCAGGGAGGAGGAGCCACACCCAGGGCAGTGTGGTCACAGTGCCCGTCTCATGCTGCACTACATGCCTTCCACTCCCATTCGCCAGCCTTCCACGTTTACGTCTTTTTCTGATATAAGAAGCAGAAGTCCCTTCCTAATGACGACCCAAGTCTGTGTCATTTTTTTAGAGCCTCACCAGATTATATTTTTCCACGGACTTTTGGCGAACAGAAAAGTGAGGGAAAGACAGACAAAAACATCCATGGGAGAGAGACAATCCCCGACCAGGTCCTGGGCCGGGGCCGAGCCGGCAACGAGGCATGTGCCCTTGACCGGAATCGAACCTGGACCCTTCAGTCCGCAGGCTGACACTCCACCCACCGAGCCAAACCAGCCCAGCCCGTGTCTGTTTCAGATTTGATTTCAAAACTGTTTCCACAGGCTCCCCTGCCCGCTGTGGCCAGAAATCCCTCCACGGCCTGTCCCGTTCCTCCCTAGTCATTGTGCTGCTGTTTCTGCTCCCTCCCACAGAGGGCTGCTTGAAGAGGGGGCAGCGAGGGACCGCACAATAAGTGGAAAACGGACACTAAGCCTTTACAGTCAAGATAAAGCTTGCTTTCCAAACCAGTGACCTTACGGTGGGGCTCCTGTCATCATCAAAGGGGACTGACCTGGGGGGGTGCTCTCCCTGCCTGCTCAGGGGGATGCCCGGCTGTGAGTCACACCTGCCATCTCCAGAGCATCCCCCGTGGAAGTGGGACCTCCGCCCCCCATCACTGCTCTGCCAGCTGCCAGCCCTGCTCCTGGATTATCAGCCCTCACTTCGTGGGAAGGGCTGTGGTGGATTTCTGGCAAGTGAGTAGGAAGTTGCTGTTCCAAATAGCTGACGCTGAGGGCAGGCAGCAAGGCTATAAGAACAGGAGGCGACTGGCTGGGCAGACAGAAGGCAGAACCAGCCCAGCTCAGAGGAGATGGTAAGTCGAGTCTCTCCTGCGGGCAGCGGGCGAGTGGCAGGGGTTTGGGGCTGAATCAGACAGGTACCAGTTCAGGAAATGAGGAACAGCAGCAGTTACTGGCTTTCTGTGGACTAGCCCTCCGAGCTTGTGAGCTGTTCCAAGCCCGCTGTCTCTGACCCGCCCTCCCAGCACCCTCGGGAGCGGAGGTGATTTCCAGGTTCCCATGCAGCCGCCATGCTGGGCAGAGGCTGGGGTTTCACCGAAGGTGGCACTGTTAGGCATGGTGCCATCTGTCCCGGGCGCCTGGCCTCTGGCGTCCAGGAGGAATCACAGGGACTCCCTTGAACCCTTCTCCCTCCCTGGCCCTTCTCCAGGGACGCTCTCCTCTCTGGTTGAACGAAAGGCTGAGCACGTGCCTGGGGCACACCTGGGGCTGATGGGTTTCCCATCCCCTGCCTCCTGTTTCCTTCTCTGAGCCCCAGGCGTCTGCTGGGACTGGTGGGGAGTGTCCACAGGATCTCCATTGCTGCCCTAAGTCTCCATCCTGCCAGGGACTCAGTTTCCTCATCTGTGAAATGATTAAATAGTATTCTGCTCTATCGTGTCATTATGGGGATGAAATGAGATTATGCTGAAAGCAAGTTATCTCTGAGCCTGGCCTGTCGCTACTGATAAGTAAAGGCTCCCCATCATTATTAAGAGAAAGAGAAAATGCCTGGGTTTAGTGAGGCTTGGGTCCAGGGAAGATCCGAGGAGAAAGGCCTTAATTTATCAACTTAGCTGAGATAAGACACAGGGGCTTTTACCCCAGCTCACAGGACCAACACCCACAGTGCCAGGGCTACAGCCTCTTCCTCTGGGACACCTCGGACCTGATTCACCCACCTCTCTGCTGCAGCCGTAGTGCGCTTTGCTAATTCCTGTAAAGAGGACACTTGGGTGCTTTGTGTCCCGAGGACTCTGTGTCGGGAGACGGGGGGAGAACGATGAAGAGGAAGGGGTTTCAGCCTGGCCTGCGCTTGAACCCCGATGACATAAGCACGTGGGTCACTCTTGTCTTATCTTTGGCGTATCCCGGGCTTCCTGAATTGGTCAACTTGAATGCATGAGCAGTCATCCTTCTCTTCCTTCTGTTCCCTTCGGAAGCCTCCTCTGTTTCCGGGGCATGCTAACCTACTGGGGCTTGGTGTCCTCTGAGATTCAGATGAAAGAAGTCTTCTTCGCAGATAAATGAAAACACCCACAGACACAGCAAGCTCCGAGGAAAACCGCAGAGGGGTCCCCAACCTGCATGTGGGGCCTAGGTTGAGAGCCCCACCCTATCGCCATCCAGGCTTCATGCTCAGAAACTCCTTGCGGCATCCTCGGCTGAGACGGGTCTGCCATGAAATGCAGGGCCCCACTCCCTGGAATTGTTTTAAATGTCACAAAGGCAGAACCTCTTCCTCTGCTCTTTAGCACATTTGGCTTTCAGGGGTTTAGAAACCTCAAACCCTGTGTGCAATTTGGCTCAAGTTCAGAGAGTGGCTTCACCGCCCCCAGGCGCTGCGGGGAGAGGTTAAGGGGCAGCAGTGGGGCGGTCTCAGGCAGGTAGGGCTCGGAGGTGGAGCGCTTGATGGAAACGTACAGGAAAATGGTGCTGTTGTGAGTCAAGGTTCCAGGGGACAAGGAGCAGGCCTGGATTCTCTTTCATTTATTCATTTTTAAAATATATTAAATACATTAAATATATTAACTTTTGAGAGAGAGAGAGAGAGAGAGAGAGAGAGAGAGAGAGAGAGAGAGAAACACCGCCGAGAGAGAAACATCCATCAGCTGCCTCCTGCCTGTCCCCAACTGGGGATGGAGCCCGCAACCGGGATATGTGTCCTGACAGGGAATCAAAGTGGGGACCTCAGTGCATGAGATAAGCTCAACCACTGAGCCCTGTCAGCCGGGCTGGACTCTCTTCCATTTATACCTCCAACCACCTTAGGCCTGTGGCATCTGGTTCTTACTCTTGCTCTCATTACTAGTTTTTCAAAATGCAACTAAGTGGTTCATATTTTCCTGGGTGGCCACTGGCTGTTAGCATGTCCAGCTTCAGAGCTCTGCGAGTGGGAGCTTTTCAATCCCCCGAGATCGCAAGGACTTACTGTGTAACCGTCGGCACTGAGAGAAGACCCTGAACCTCACCTAAGAGCAGGGGTGGGGGACCCTGAACCTCACCTAAGAGCAGGGGTGGGGGACCCTGAACCTCACCTAAGAGCAGGGGTGGCCGGCTCATGGACTCCCTTATGAAGTCTGTGAAATCATTGGGTCTGGCCCTGCCCAGGCATTAGGGGTGAGTAATCAAATGTTTGACCAGAAACAGCCGCTAATGTTTAAGTTGACAGTTCTGTGCTGCCTCGAGAGATGGTGTGAATATCCACATGGTCCTGGGCACAGGAAAGGCCCAACCCTGGCCCAGAGGGGAGCGCAGGGGAGTTTCAGACACTCGCTCCGCTGTCTTCGAGGTGTCTAACTTCTCTGACTGAAAGGCAAAACAGAAATTTTATAACATCAAATACAAAACAATCCTGTATATTTGTGGGGAGATACGCAGCCATTAGCCAACAGACTTTAAAAGAATACTATGTTACTCTCTTTTTAATGGCGCTATTTCACGCTGAGTAATGGTGACCAGTTGTCTAACTGAAATCTGTGCTTTAATTCAGAGTGTTGATGTCTGGGTTTCCTCCAGGTCCTAGCTCTAATTTTCTGTTCAGCTTAGTGACTGCCTTTTTTCACTGTTTCATTTTGTATTTTTTTAATGTGGCTATTAACGTCATTCACCACCACCCTCACCCAGAAATGTAGGGAATACTCTTCCATCGGCTGTGAAACCAGGACGCTGTAGTCCTGCTTCCTCAGTGACAGCCACCTGTGCTCCCCCTTCGCACTCCCACCGGCCCAGCCCTACCCTGGCCTCTGTCATGCTCACTGGGACTGTCACAGCAGCCTGCTGCTTGTACAGCACCCCCCTCCTACTTCTCATTCACCCCCACACCATGGTCTGATGCAGGTGTTCAGGATGCTTCTCTGGCCATGGGAGTCCTTCTCTGACTGTCATTTCAGGCTCAGAAGGTCTGGCCCCTTCCAATGTCAACCACAATAGGGCCACATCACTACTTCATTGAAGCTGCACCCACCGCCCCCCCTCCCCCTTCCAGCTTCTCATTACACTGGAACCAGGTCTCCTCCCGCTATTTTGGTTCCCAGGGTGAAACGTCACCAGCTTCATCTCACACCCTTCTCCCCTTGCCCGTTCCATGCTGGGCCGCCCCCCCCCCCCATGACTTCCTGTTCTCCAAACTCTCCACTCTTAGCGCCCACCCAGAGCCTTCATGATCTCTTTCCTTCCGTCTTTAATGCGTTCCCTCCTGCTTCTCACTGCTGGCTTCTTCTGGTCACTGTGCTCTTGGCTGCAGGTCCCCTACCCTGGCCTCCCTGTCTAATGTAACCGCCGGGCACTCTGTCACAGGACCTCACCGTCACACCCTCCCTGTCACTTATAGCTGCCTTCTGCTTTTCCTGATTCCTCCTTTAGCACTGTTGTATCTTTATTGATGTTTGTTTCATTGTTTGTCTTCCTCAATAGGACATACATTCCACAAGGACAGGAATTGCGTCTGTTTTTATCATTTTAACTCCAGCGCCTTGAACAAAGGCTGACACATCATAGCACTTAATAACTCAACAGTTATTGAAGTGCGCAGTGGGAAAGAACACTGGCAGTGAGAGCGAGCTCTGACCCTGGTGTGGGAGGAAGGGCGAGGGGACGGGCAGCTCCTGGAGGAGGTGTGTGGACTCTCGGAGCGAGGCACACACGGGAGGAGGGGGTGCTCTGGGCATGAGGACAGAGCACACACAGCACATCCAGGGAACTACACGACGTTTCGCTGTGAGTTCACTGCAGAATCTGTTGGGAGGTTACGTGGAGGGGTAATATCAGGAGCAGAGACTAGACAGGTGATTTTCCACCTTTTTCGCCTCCTGGCACACATAAGCTAATGGCTAAAATTCTGAGGCACACCAAAAAATAATATTTTCACCAACGTGACAAAAATAAGTATAACTTAAAACTACATTTTAATATTTTGTATTGATTTCAGAGAGGAAGGGAGAGGGAGAGAGAGATAGAAACATTGATGATGAGAGAGAATCAATGATTGGCTGCCTCTTACACACCCCACACTGGTGGTCAAGCCTGAAACCCAAGCACGTGCCTTTGCCTGGAATCAAACCCAGGACCCTCCAGTCTGCAGGCCGACACTCTGTCCACTGAGCCAAACCAGCTAGGGCAAAAATAGGATAATTTTGAATCATGCCGGTGGACAGTTATTGTAGGTTTGGTTGTTGTCATTTTTTTTTTTTTTTTGACAATCTAAGGAAAGCGAGGCAGTGCCCCTGACTAAAGAGTCAGGTATTGTCTCTTAAAAACCCTTGTAGCACACCTCCCCTATTTGTGTAATCCTTGCTGGACTAGACAAATAGGGGAGGCCTCATCTTAAAGGGTCCTGGGGTGCCATCTCGACAGTGGATGTACTGCCAGATGGTGGGCTGTACACAGTGGAGCAATGCAATCCGATGCTTGCATTAAGAATATCATTCTGACTGCACACTAGAGGAAGGTGGGAGACGGCAATCTTGAGGAGAGGCGAGGGGTTAGCAGATGAGTGTACCGGTCCAGGAGAGATGGGGTGGTGTCTGAAGCAGTGCTGTAGGGGTGACGTGGAAAGCTGGAGAATGGCCAGGTATCTCATTACAAGGTACTGTCAATAGGATCGATGTGAAGGGTTTGGACGAGGGGGAGATCCCCGGTCTTCCCTCCCTGGTCCCAAAGCCAATATCCAGAAACTCCAAGATGGAAAAGTGCCAGGCTTCTTACACAACAATAACCCCACTACCTGGGAGACTTGCCCTGATCTGAGTTATATCTGCCTCACTATCTAGTCAGGCTGTGGTCAACAGTGCATGTGACACACACACACACACACACACACACACACACACACACACCATACACCTTGCAACTACCCATCACTGGAGCATGGGCTATGCAATTCATAATTTCTACACAGGAGGGTTTTAGATGGCAGTGTGGCTGGAAGAGTGATACAGCTTCAATGCTAAGCAAGTGCATACATGGTGTTTACGTTGGTGGGTGTGTTGGGGTGGGCTGAGGGGCACCCAGGCAGCAGTGAGGCTTGGCCCGTCACATGCTCTGTCACCTGCCACAGCGCAGCATGGATGTGGAGGCTGGAGGGGCATGACGGTAAAAGAGTTAAGTGGCGAAGCTTTTGTTTCAAAGTCAGGCTCTGCTGCTGTCATTTCAAATCCATGTGTTAGACCCTCCAACCTTTCGTGTTTTCATCTGCAGCACGATGGAGCTGAGCAAGAGGAGCATTTCTACAACTGACTTACCATCTAAAAAGATTTTTTTTTAAAATTTCAATGTATTTGATGAGATTCCAGCAGAAGGGAGCTTATGAAAAATAATATAGGCTACAGATCCAAGGGGAGGATGATATATCCGAGTAGAAGTATAATGTATGCATGCTTGTCTATTAAGCACTAGATGGTATTATAGACGCATGCTGAGATGGCCACGCAGGAAGGCCACACGTGGATCTATAAGCCACAGCCCAGCCCAGCACCATGGTGCTCACAGCCACCGTGTGGATCAGGCATTTTTCACGTGACTTCCCCTTATCCCTGGGTGTGGCATGCCGGTTCCTAAAGGGAGATTATTGCAAAATAATAATGACAGTGTTTTCTTTACATCACATCACAAAATGTATTATCCAAGAAAAATATAAATAGCATGAAATAGTTACTCAATACATTGGCGCCGAATGAAGGGGGAAACGACACGGCATTGGTGTGGAGTCCAGCCAGGGTGGGACTCAGCTGCAGAGTAGTGAGAAACAGCAAGTGGGGGGAGGGCTTAGCCACCCCCTTAGTGGACACGGGCAGGATGGCAGCCAGCATTACCGTTCTGAACGGGAGTGCACACGCACACTGAGGATGCTTTCTCTTCTCATTTCAGACTCGCTGTGCAAGCGCCTCCTCGAACTGGAGGTCTCGGGGCCTGTTCTTCATAGCCACCCAGCTCCTCTGCCTCAGTGCCCTGCTCTCTGGTAACTTCCCTGCTAACCCTGCACGTGGCCCCGAGTGGTTAGGGCAACTTCTCCAAGTGGGAGAAGTTAGGAATGAAGCCAGTTGGGGTGAGGGTGGGGAGCTGTCCAAGCCCGGATTCCTGGAAGGAAAAATGCACCCACCACCATCCTACTGCTCGACAAGGGCCAAGTTTCCCGTCCATCAGCACAGTAGGCCCAGGCCCACGTTACTCTGACAGACACACAATTGCTTTAAAAACTATTTCCTTCTTCTAGTAGGTCAAAGAAAAAGTTTATAGGATACGATATCAATAGATCCATCTTTATGCCAATGCAGTTGTAAAATACAGGGGGTCCTTTTGTTTATTTGTCTTTAAAAATATATTTTTATTAATTTCAGAGAGGAAGGGAGAGGGAGAGAGAGATAGAAACACCAATGATGCACGAGAATCATTGATCAGCTGCCTCCTGCACAACCTCCATTAGGGATTGAGCCCGCCACCCGGGCATGTGCCCTGACCTGGCATCAAACCATGACCTCACGGTTCATAGGATCGTGCTCAACCACTGAGCCACGCCAGCCAGGCTGACGTGTAGTTTTTAATACACATTATGGAAGAAGGGCCACAAAGGCAAATTCCCTGGAGCCAGTGGGAGTCACCACACAGCCCTGGCAATCGCAAAGGAAGTCTTATGGCAAAACAATCAGCAAAGGTGTCAGGGAGGGAGGGACACTAAGAGCCTCCCACAGGCAGCAGAGGAGGCTGAGTAGGAAGAGGACTTTATAAACAGGAAAGGGAGCCATTTCCAGGCCTGATTGCTGATGGTCTGCCTCTCTGCACCGGCACAGCCTCTGCTCACTGTGCTCCGCTGGCCGTGGTATCACCGCACCGTCACGCCTGCCCTTCATACGCTCGAAGGGCACATTCTCTGTTTCATTCCACATCGCCGGGAATTCTTTCAAAGGCCTGTTGCAAACTTTGACAAGTGAGCAAGCAGAGATGGAGGAAGTAATTTATCAAAGAGAAGCAGCCACAAGCAGTGGAATGAGTGTAGACTGCAAGCCAGGTCTGCTGCCTAGCCTGCCGCTGCCCCCGCCTGTGGGTTTCACAGCAAGTACTGATCGAGCCTGTGGGGGCCCAGGCTCTAAGCTTGCTGTAAAGGAGCTAGAGCTCAAAAGACCCCATCCGGATTCACATTCCACAGGTGTGGACCGGGTCAGAGAAACACACACTACAACACACAGCCACAGGAGGCAGAGGCGGAGTGGGAGCAGCGGGGGCCAGAGGGGGAAACACCACGCCTACCTGGGGGTCACAGGAAGCTCGAGCGAGAGTGTAACAGGCACAGGTGGATGGCAGCCGGGGCAGCAGGGAGAGCAGGTGCCAAGGCCTGGGAGTGGGAGTTCTGAGGGCTAAGAAAGTAAATGTGGGTGAGGAGCGGGCCAGCAGGCCGGCCCCAGGGCCTGACACATCTTAGTTTCCATGAGAGCAGCTGGGACCTACAGATTGGAGGCCGCCATCCAGACTTTTCATGTGTCATTTAACGTGAACTTGGCAAATGACTAGCCATGCCCCCTCCACTTACAAAAGGAGGCGATTAGATGACTTTTAACGTCCCTTCCGATTCTGGTATCTTATGACCCCAAGAGGGCATTTTCGTATTGTGGCTTCATGCTCACTTTTAAGTGAAAGATGGAACCCACTCTTTCCCTAAAGCAACCAGAGTAGACATAGAGAGTCATGTTCAAGGCACTGGTCCTCTGGCCAGAAACTCATTCAGCTCCACGGAGCTGTGCTCACGTCACGCCCCTCGGGCTAGAAACACTGACGAACGGGCACTCCCTCTCCTTCCCATAGAACTAATGCACCAGACGGAAGTGGCCGCGTGGACCTATCATTTCGGCAGCAAGGCCTACACGTGGGACACCTCCCGGAAATTCTGCCAGAAGTACTTCACCGACCTAGTGGCCATCCAGAATAAAGATGAGATTGCTTACCTCAATGACATCATTCCTTACTACAGCAATTACTACTGGATCGGGATCCGGAAGATCGACAACAAATGGACCTGGGTGGGAACCAATAAGACGCTCACCGAGGAGGCTGAGAACTGGGCCGACCACGAGCCCAACAACAAGAAGAACAACCAGGACTGCGTGGAGATTTACATCAAGAGCCCATCGGCCCCCGGCAGGTGGAATGACGAGCCGTGCCTGAGGAGGAAGCGGCCGCTGTGCTACACAGGTAGGTCTTCTCTGCTCCAAATTCGTCTGTTTAATAAAAAGGCCATCCCTGTTGCGTGACGGCAGCCACCGGGCCGGTACCATGGAGTCAGAGTCAGGGACATGAAGCAGAGTAGACTGCCCATCAAGCAGCGTCACCGAGCACCTGGGAGAACAGGAGACCTGGGTGAGAGAGAACTGGACTTTTGAAACCAGAAGGGAGCCTGGCTCTCATCCGGCCCACCCTTCTCATTGTGTAGCTGCTGGACCAGGCGCCCAGGAAGCCGTAGGCTCTACAACGCAGGCCCGCAGCTTTTGCAGGCATGTCCCTAGCGGAAGAGAGAGTGTAAGCTGAGATTCCCTGCCCCCAGGAGACACGGCTGAACATCAGTATGTTCCGGCATGGTTATTAGCTCACATGCATGAGGCTGTTTCCTGTCGGTGGCATTTAGTCCTCACGAGACTCTTCAATGCATCCCCCATTCCTCTCTTTGGCTGATGAGGAAGGCCGGGAGCCATGAAGGGACCTGCCCCAGGTTCTACGCCCCTGATGCGGAGCCGGCTTGAAACTCGTGCTGACTTCAGGGCTGTCGTTTTAGCCGCGTAGGCACCCACACTCTGCTCTCATTCTCACGAGACAATCTGAGAACAGGACCAAGGTGACAGGCCCTTTATATGCTCCCTTCAATGACAGTATATCTGCAGGCCGGTGGGCTTTGGTGGTGGGGAATCAGGAAAGAGGTGACTGAAGCTGAGATCCTGGGAACATATTTGGTTCTCACTCTCCCACTTCCAGGCTAAGCAGACATGCACCAAACCTTGGTCTTCCCTGATCCATGTGCCTAGTGCCAGGACTGGCTCCATCTTTCTGGGGTGGCTGCCCTCTGGAGGGGCCCCTCCTGCCCTGGCACCTGGGCACGTGGAAGGGAATGCCTAGGGAGGGGCCCACCGCCCAGAGCAGAAGAGCTCTGGGCATTCTGAAGCTCCTCCCTTAGTAAGCCATCTTACAGATGCCACATTGTGCTGAATAGTCCTCATTTCTTTACATTATAGATACCTCTCCCTAGAAGCCCTCAACAATAGGAACAGAATACAGTCTAGAGCATTCCCTCCACTTTCTCTCTCTTCTCACCCTAGCCTCCTAGCTGAGTGAAAATGTATCCATAATGCATTGTCATGTAGTCAGGTCCGGTTTTATAAATAATTTATTTGTTATTAAGTAAATTCATTAGCTAACGAGCTAGTCTTCAAAGGCCAGGGTGGACATTGCAGAATATTCCTTATGCACCTGCTCTCCTAGTCTGCTCCTGCTATCAGGGAGCTTACCTGTCCCCAGAGGTCCCTGCCTGCGGCTGCCACTACATGTTCCCATATACTATGGCTCTCACTCTCCTCTGAACCATCAGCACGCATGTCTGCAAGGCCGTCTTTTCCAGAGAAGGGTGCAGACAATTACAAGACTGGAAAGAGATTGTAAATTACTGGCATGAGTGTTGCCACCCCTGTGCCTGCAACACTGGTGGGCATCACTGACTGACACCATTTCACCTGAGTGCAGTTGGCTTCCATCCCTACCACCACAGGCGGGCATTTTGCTATCTCAGTGAAAAGGGTGTAGGGAACCACCAGCTCCCTGAAGGAGGTAGATGAGGAACAAATATATATACAGCAGCAAGAAATTACGTTTGAATAATTCCATAAATGTCAGGATTTGTCAGATCTCAGAACAGGCTTGCAAAAAAAGATTGAGTCATTGAATTGTCATTAATGTCTTCCCTGGAGTTCCACAGGAATAGACAAGTTTCTAACTGGATGGAACCCTGGAGTGGAGTAGATACAGAACAGTGGCTGTTTTCTCATCCCTAGGGCTCAGAGAGCCTGGGCAGTCCCAGTCAGAGCAAAGATGCGTGCTCTGTGAGCGCTGGGCTGCAGGCATTGCTCCTGCCAGGCCCCGGTGAGCAAGAGGGAGGGCGAGGACCAGCTACTGCTGCCTCCTGCACCTTCTCTTCACTTTGAACCCTTCCCAGTGCCTTAGTGCAGCGTCACCGAACTCTCTGTTTGTCATGGGAGCTCCTGCAGAGCCGTGCATGGTTCCCGGACTTAGAGCATCTCGGAGTCGAGTGGAAACATAGAGATCACCTCGCATAGTCCTCGGTGTGACCTATGGGCTTCCTCTTGTGGTAGGAGCCCAAAGTGGACCACCATGGGGCCAGGGCTTAGTGCACAGGAAATACCAGCAGAAAACAGTCTAGCCACAGACCTGGCCTGGGTATGACCTCGTCAATAAAAACAGGAATGAAAGCATTCTCAGCACTCCGATGGCAGCAGTTATACCGGTAACCCTCCGCCTACCGCGCAGGGCACACCCCTGGCAGAGCCTCCTGCAGGTAAGCCACGCTGGCCCTTCTCCGTCCGCCACTCAGGCACAGATGCGGTGAGGAGGCCGGCGGGTCAGCGGCTCTGCGGCGCCCATTCCCGGCTGGTTAGACCTGTGAAACAGCTGCTCATAAAACTGTCTGCCCTTCACCGGGAGCAGGGCTGGAACGCCTCCCGTGGCTCCTCAGCTCCTTAGCTCCTTCACCACGTGGTCCTGGGCATAGATGTGAAATGGGGAAAAGGTGGGAGAGATGGGCAGGTTGGGCTCCACGCAGGAACTTGCCTGGGGTCGCAGGAAGGTCACCGGCAGGCAGCAGAAATAGGACTGAGGTCATACGTGAGACTCCACGTGGTTCCCTGCCTCCGTGCCTGACATCTGTCAGAGGTTCTGGATGGACACCGCACTCTGAGCGCCGCTGGCTGGGAAGCCACAAGCTGCTTGGTAGCAGACGGAGAAGCTTCTGTCTACCCTTCTCTCTGTGGCTCCCTGTGTCGCTCTGCGTCCACACGAAACGCAGCCTATACTGGAGCCATGTGGCTCCCTCCACGGGAAACGGGCTGCTCTCCCGGGGCCCGTGGCATGGCCAGCGCAGTCTCACCCGAAAGGCTGTGGCCTGGAACAAGGATCCGCTTTTCTCCACACTCTGACCCCTCTGTCCCTGCAGCCTCCTGCCAGGACGCGTCCTGCAGCCAGCAGGGGGAGTGCGTGGAGACCATCGGGAACTACACCTGCTCCTGCCACCCTGGGTTCTACGGACTGGAATGTGAATACGGTGAGGCCCCGTTTTACCCACATTGTGGTCCTGGGCTTGTGCTTTCTCTACCGCCTGTCCTCTGCCCGACTCAAGCTCCCCGAGACACACATTCTGGGTTAAAAATACTGTATCCATAGGGAGAACATCCTATATAATAAAAGCCTAATATGCCAAGTGTTCAGTTGTCCAGTGGGCTGTTCAACCAATCAAAGCATACTATGCTAATGATATGCTAAGACCACTCAACCACTTGCTATAATGTGCACTGACCACCAGGGGCCAGACACTTCAACCTGTAGGTTAGCTTGCTACTGGGGTCCTGCCGATTGGGACTGAGCTAGACAGGCTGGACACACCCTACAGCACTCCCAAAGTCCTTCCGTTGCTGGCCAGCCTCCTGTATCTCTCCACACCCTCATCGTGCACCAGTTAAGTCCCTCAGCCTGGCCTGTTTGACCCCATCCCACAGGCCAGGCCGAAGGACTTCCACTGGTGCACGAATTCGTGCACCAGGCCTCTACTTTGTCATAAAATCTCAAAAGGTAAAAGGGAAGCAAATCGAAGGTGAAGAGTGAAGAGTGAGTATTTCACTAGATGCAGTCCACACAGAGAAGCACCAGGCTGGGCGAGGAGACGGGGACAGGGTTAGAGGGTTGTGCAGACAGCTCCATCTCCAGCTCTCAGCAAGCCTGGCCTTGTCGTTAGCCTGTGATGGAAACCTGGACTTTTGTCCCCGCAGTGAGGGAGTGCGGGGGCCTGGAGCTCCCTCCGCATGTGCTCATGGACTGCAGCCACCCCCTGGGCAGCTTCTCTTTCAACTCCCGGTGCAGCTTCCACTGCGCCGAAGGCTACACGCTGGACGGGCCCAGGGAGACGGAGTGCTTGGCCTCGGGAACCTGGACGAATGAGCCCCCACAGTGTGTAGGTGCGTGGACCCCATTCCTCCATCCTCACTGACACCGGGAACTTCCAGGGGAGGAGCTTTCTCCATCGCACAGCCTGGTCGAGAGCGAGGGCCTGCAGGGGACCAGGGTTCTGGTTGGTGCTGTCACCCATCAACATGATTTTCATGGCTTGTGTCTGGCCGGTGAGATAACCAGCTTCAGTCTGGTTCTCAGGCAAAAGCATTGCACAGGGCCCTGTCTCCCGCTGTTAACCGCAAAGTGGACAGAGTACAATAAGGAGGACTTAGGGGGTGAGTGTTATCAACCTGATAACTTTGGTTTGCTTCTCTAAAATAAAAAAAGGCAAAATTAGGGTGTCTGGCTCTTTCCACACAGCTACAGAAAGTGCCCTCTAAGCCCCCAGTCCCTGCCCTGCCTGCCGCTTGGGGAGTCAGCTGCATATATGCCACATGGGGGGACAATTCTGTGACGACCGGAAGTCCACGCCCAGGTGGTATTTACTCTGAGAAGACCCAGGCAGGCAGGGCCAGCTGGAGATGAAACCGCCTGGGGGAGGACGGGCGCGAGGAGCCAGTCTCTCAGATCCGAGATCTCCGGGCTTGACTGCGCTCAGGGACTCGGCAGGCTGCACTCGGCGGCTGAGGTCTGATAGGACAGCTTCCTGTGTCTGGAGGCACAGCCCCGACAGGACCCCTTTATGGGGCTGGATAATAGTCAGCAGTAAGCTGTGCACTCCAGCTTTTCCCTAAAAGTCCAGCCTGCTCTGTGTTTCCTCTCCCACAGGTAAGGCCAGCAAATATTCCAAGGGCACCCTTGATGCACCCACACTGCCAGGCTCTGAGCTGTACTATCGAAGACAGACCAGGCCTCAGGGCCGCGCTCTGAGGGGCAGGTTACAGTCGTGCGTGAACAGCAGGACTGGGGGCCGTGGGAGCAGCGCCGACCCCAGTGGCCGGCAGAGAGGTTCTTAAGGGAAGTGAGGTCTCGGCTGAGACCTGAAGGCAGGTGCACGGCCCAGGCTAGGAGGCCCGGCAGGAGTTCTGGGCAGGCTCCCTGTGGAGAGTGAGGCTTGAGCTGCCGAACATCCTGACAACATGGGTGGAAAGATGAGGCGTCTCTGGAGGGCTCATCTGAGAAAAACCACCGTGACCAGCTTCAAACCTGACGCTCTCCCTTCAGCCATCGCGTGCGCCCCCCCGGAGCGCCCGGCCCACGGGAGCCTGGACTGTTCTCCGTCCTCGAGGGCATTGCCGTACAACGCCACCTGCCGCTTCCGCTGTGCCGAGGGGTTCAAGCTGCATGGAGCGGACACAGTCCGGTGTGCAGACGCGGGACAGTGGACGGCGCCGGCCCCGCTCTGCCAAGGTACGGAGACATGGCAGCATCCCTCTGTGTCCCTCAGCCTCTTAAAGGCATCAGCATCTGCATTTAGCATCTGCACTGTCATTCATTAATTCATCAGACAGTCGCAAAGAACCTACTAGGTGCCGAGCCCTCTGTGTTGGACCCTAGGGAGGAAATGGGAGCAAAGCCAGCCTCGGGATTTGGTCATCACGGCATATTGTAAGAAAGGTCGGGCTGCACTGATTGACACGTGTGGGTGGGTAGGCGTGACGGAGGCAGAGCTGGGAGGCAGGGATGGTGCCTGAGGAAGGGGGATGGGACAGCGGAAGAATTATGGGTGAAGCATTCAGTCTAGTTCAGTCATTTCCTGCCAAAGGGCTTTGGCCTCTCTGAAGCTCAGCATCTTCAGTAACATGGGGTGTGCTCTCTGCCTGGCCTACCTGCCTCAGCAGTGGTGGTGAATTAGTGTTTGGAAAGCAAGCTTCAAGCTGCTGAGAGCTTTACAAATGGGGAGTGGGAGCTCTGGGCAATTTATGTCAATCCCTGAGTCTGACTTAGAAATAGGCGGTGGTTTGAAATCAGTGTCTTGAAAAGAGGTTCGCACACCCATGTCCATAGCACATTATTCACAAGAGTTAAAATGTGGAAGCCACCCACGTGCCCATCAGCAGATGCATAGATACACAAAGTGTGGCATGAACATGCAATGGAATATCACTCAGCCTCCAAAGGGAGAAAATTCTGGCATATGCCACACCGTGAACAAACCTCAAGGACATTGTGCTGAGAGAGAGAAGCTGACCACAGGAGGACAAACACGAATGCGTCCACTTGTACGAGACCATAGAGCAGTCGGAGTCGTGGACACAAGGCAGAGTGGCCGTTGCCAGGGGCGGGGCAAAGGGCATGGGCAGTTACTATGTGACGGTGTGGAGTTCCCGTTCACGAGGATGAAAATCGTTGAGGAGATGGTGATGGTTATGGTCTGTAGGAATGTGCTCAATACTGCTGAGCCGCACACTTAAAAACGGGTACGTGGTAAAGGGTAAATTTTATTTTACGTGTATTTTACCACAAGGAGAAAATTGAAAGGAAAAGAGGCCTTGGGGGAGGAGATGGCCGTGCACCGTGATGGAGGGCGCTGGAGAGTCATGGGGTGCATTGCAGGCAAAGACACGGGAGCCTAGGATGCACTTCTGTCTTAGCATTTGGGGGAGCCACTCCTGTCTCCAGACAGAAACCATCCAGAAGAGACAGCTGCGTATTTATTCCCTCACTCCTCCGAGAGGTGTCTCAGACCCCCCTGAGCTCCCAGTGTTTCCTGCCTGACAGTCGGGTCTGCGTCTGGTGCAGAGCATGATGGCATTACTGCTGCCCGTTACGGCTGCTGCCACTGCCATGGTGGCCACTACCAGGGACACCCAGGCGACATGCAGGGAGCACACTAGTCTAACTCCCCAGTGGTTAAGTGATTGTCCCGGCTGTAGAGGTGAGACGTAGCCTCTGCAGCGTCCACCGTCCGACCGTCTGCGCCATATAACTGAGACCACGGGGCAGAGGGCATGCACTGGACACTCTGCTTCTTCTCTTCACTTCACACCGTCAGGCACCTCCTGTCTCTGTTCAAGGGGAAATACGCCCTTTGTGGTGACCCTCTGTTCCTCCTGAGGACCCACCATCCATCATTCATTTGCAGCCTCTGGTCGGTGGCATTTACCTTTTTGTTTTCAGTATTTTGCTCTGATAGCTAACTCCATGCCAAAACAATCTATGAACTGAGGTTTCAATGTGCATGTTGATTGCATACTTAGCATAGATTCCTGGGCCCAAAGTTAAGATATTCTGAAACGTATGGATACGTATTGCTCAGCCGGTTCACAATGGCCCTGCTCCCTCACGATGAGAGGGCACTTTCTCTCTCCCCAGGTTCAGTGCGCCCCATCCAGAAGCCCTTTTTCTTGGCAGGAACATGGGCTAAGGGGCTGGGAGCGACGAGAGCTTGTGTACTGCCGTTTCGCTCCCTCACCCCCTCCCTTCCTCACCCTTAGCTCTGCAGTGCCAGCATCTTCCGGCTCCAAACCAGGCCCGGGTGGAGTGCGTCCACCCCTTTGGCGCCTCGAGGTACCAGTCCACCTGCAGCTTCGCCTGTGCCGAAGGCTTCCTCCTGATCGGGGCACGCGAGCTCCGGTGCCTGGCCACCGGGACCTGGAGCGCTGCACCTCCCGAGTGCCAAGGTAGGAGGCGCCTTCCACTCTTGGGCATGATGGATATTCTAGAGGCGATAACTGTTTGGCGGCAGAAAGGTGAAATGGATGGGAAGACCCATGAACCTGCCAACTTGGAGCGCAGGTGCTGGGAGGGGGCGGGCGGGAGCACAGGGGCAGGACGCTGGGCAGAGGGCGATGGCATGGCCCTGCCTGCAGCTTACCGGGTCCTTCAGGAGGACTTGAGGAGGGGACCCGGAGCCAGTGAACTGGGCTCACTGGGCTAAAGCCAGCATCTGGAGAGGAGGCCGGAGGCCACTGCTCAAGGCTGCACGGGCACCTACCCCAGGACGCATGGAGTTTCCTGCTGGCATGGCGGGAGGGGGGGGGGCACAGGTGGTATCAGGGTGGAGCAGGGAGAGGCAGAATATACCGGTGCTGGCTGCAACACCTTCCATTCTGTGTCAGATTGCAGAGATATGCGTAGGATAAAGTGGAGAGACAGAAAGAGGAAGAAACTCGTCTATAAGTACAAGGTTATGCAATTCTCAGCTTGAAAAGTGCACACTCAGCCTCAGCAGGCCCGTCTGCGAGGGACCTGATCTGAGATGAAGCTGTTGTGTCTGTCCCTGTGTGACACACAGCGGGGTGTCATCCTAGGTGTTTGGGAAGCGCAGGCGGATGCTTTCCATACCCCCCTGTCCTTCTCCATGGAAGGTATAAGGTTTTAGTTATATTTAGGGTACGTACTGCTTTTCAAAAGCAATGTTTTCATTTATAAAAGCTACTAAAAATAAAAAATAGAGAAACATTAAAAGTCCACTCAAATACCCCCACCTTGAAATAGACACTGTGAGCGTTCTTGTAGGAATTCCTCCACACATTCCCTACCCACTCTTCCCGCCATGCAATTAGTGTTTTTATGATTCGGCTACAGTTTTCACAATAAAATCCAACAGCTAAAAGGCTAGATAACTCTGGCTGTTTGCCTTTCACAAGCTTTCAACGTCTGAGTGAAAGCAGGCGGATCTGGTGTCAATGGAGAGGAAACCACTTGCTATTCAGGTCACACACACGGGCACACACACACACACACACACACACACACACACACACACTCCTGTTAGCGCAACAGTAAACAAATGAGTTAGTGAATGAATGAATGAATGAATGAGCGAATGAATGGATGCACTCAGCAGCCTGGGGCCTTCACCCCCAGCACAGCGAGCACCACAGCCCCTGGAGCTGGGTGGGGCACACAGTCTGAGCTGTGTCTGCAGAGACCAGGTGAGGCTGTGGCCTTGCGCCCTCCACTGTCATCCTGGCCTCCTTGAGGCTGGACTCAGAGCCCAGGCAGCTTTGGGGAAGAGGGTCATCAGAGTCCTTCCAGGCCACCCAGGCTGTGAGGGCACAAGTTGCAGCTCATTGCCCCACTGTCCCGTGCGTGGGCGCGGCACAGCAAGGAGGCTGGCATGCACCGCAGCTTCCTGTGACCTCCAGTCCCCTTCTGCTTTTGGCTCCTTGTTTACTCTGACCGAACTTTCTCCTCTTGAGCATCCAGTGAAATACCTGTGTGGGGGCGGGGCAGGAAGGCAGCGAGGCTTGCAATCCGCGGGCTGTTGCAATACTTCTTGAGAGCGTGTTATCTGTTTCCCTTTTCAATGCCCCGCCTATCCCCCTCCCGCGCCCCAGCCATCCTGGCTGCCACAGGCTCAGCCACAGAAGAGCTGGAAACAGGCTTCATGGCACCAAGGCCTCCTGTTTGTTCTTACAGATGACAGGCTTCTTGACTCCACTCCCCCACCCCCTCGCTTCCTCCCCTCCACACACACACACACACACACACCCTCACACACACCTACACACACACAAACACACACCCTTACACACACACAAACACACACACACCCTCACACACACACACAAACACAAACACATACCCTCATACACACACACACCCTCACACACATACACAAACACACACACACCCTCACACACATACACAAACACAAACACACACCCTCCCTCACACACACACACCCTCATACACACATACACACCCTCACACACACACAAACATACACACCTTCACACACACACACCCTCACACACACACACACACACACACACACACACACTCACACTCACACCCTGAATACAGATGAGCTTGTCAAGTGGCAGAAAATAACTAGGTTTTTTGGTAAATCCATCAGATCAAGGGGAACATAGTTGAGAGGGGAAGGGATGAAGGGCAGAGAAAGGTGCAGAAAACGGTGTGGAAACTTCAAGCAGTTCAGGTCGGTGGCTGGAGGGGGTCCTCTTGCAGCCGCCCCGCCTCACCTCTGCTCCATGGCGTCTCTGCTCAGTCGGGTCAAACAGCAAAGGATGCCGAGCACGAGTTCTCTTAGTCTCCATCTTTCCCGTCAGCATGCTTCCTCTGGGCTTGATCGCTCAGTGCCTGGCAGAGGGACGACCTCACCAGCAGTAACATTCATATATAGTGTTTTCACCTTTGACCCTGGTGAAAATCCAGGGACCCATGCAATGCCATTCTCCACATTTTTAAGGTGAAATATTGAAGCTCAGATAAAGTAACTTGTCTAAACTTGCAGAGCATCAGCTTCAACCCAGCGAGTCCCCAGCACCTCAAGTTCTACATGTAAAAACTGTGGCAAAGCCCATGAAATCCAATTTTCTTTCTCCTGCACGTGGACAGGTAGAGGCGTTGGAGGCTGGCCCTGGAGAGACTGGGGGGAGACCCTCTGCAGGTGGTCATTTACATGAAGTGCCCACTGTGTGCCATGGCTTTTAAATTTTGTTTCCATGCACGCTTTAATGAACTTGCTTCCTGTAACTGCTATTCCCTCCAAGGCAAGGATTATTTTTCCATTCCGCAGACGGAGCAACTGAGGCTCAGAAGGTTTATTTCCCAGGGACACCTCGCTAGTGAGTAAGAGCCAGGATTTGGGCCCAGAGCTAGGAAAGGAAGCTTGAAGGGGAGGAGAGTACTTCAGCCCATTTTCCTACTTCTGGTGGCTGTCCTTGTTTCTGGGTAAGGTCAGCAGGTCAACTCCTGAAGAAAGTGCTCAGGAAGCAGCCGCTTCCGCTCCTGACCAGAGGCCGCCAATATGACCATGCTATTCTCTCTTCCAACAAAACACCGCGCCCCCTCAATCACCAAATGCTGGCCTTGTGTACTGAGGACACACTCACACTCACACTCACATTCACACACACATTCACACACCCACATACATTACACACACGTTCACACACACATACTCACACACCTACACACACTCACACACTTACACACACACTCACATACATTCACACATACTCACATATACTCACACACACACCTACACACACTCTCACACCCACATATACTCACACACTCACACACCTACGCACACTCACACACTTACACACACTCCCACACATTCACACACACATTCACATACCTACATACATTACACACACGTTCACACACACTCAACACACACTCACACACCTACACACACTCACACACACACACACACTCACATATACTCACACACACACCTACACATACTCTCACACCCACATATACTCACATACACTCACACACACATACTCACACACACTCACTCACACTCACACACACACATACTCACACACACTCACACACACTCACACTCACACTCACACACACTCACACACACTCACACACACACATACTCACACACACTCACACACACACTCACATATACTCACACACACTCACACACACACACTCACACTCACACACACACACTCACACTCACACACACACACACACACTCACACACACACACACATACTCACACACACTCACACACACACTCACACTCACACACACTACTCACTCACACACACTCACACACACACACACACTCACACCACACACTCACACTCACACACACACACTCACACACACTCACACTCACTCACACTCACACACTCACACACACTCACACTCACACACACACACACACTCACACACTCACACACACACTCACACACACTCACACACACACACACTCACACACACACACACACTCACACTCACACACACACACTCACACACTCACACACACACTCACACACACACACTCACACACACACTCACACACACACACACACTCACACGCACACACACACTCACACACACCACACTCACACATGCAGATTTGGGGTTGCTGAGCTCTCAAACAGCCTCTCTCCCCCTCTGGTCTTGGCAGCCATCACCTGCCCGCCTCTGCGAAGCCCACAGAACGGAACCATGACCTGTGTCAGCCCCCTGGGAGACTCCAGCTATAAGTCCTCATGCCAGTTCGCCTGCAACAAGGGGTTCTCCTTATCTGGACCAGAAAAGCTGGACTGCACCGCATCTGGGCACTGGACAGCTTCCCCGCCAACCTGTGGAGGTAGGAGCACCAGCCTGTGTTTTCAATGGCTTCTCTCTTGGGCAGAGCCACAGAACGAGATTTATGTAAAACTGCCTTAAGCTAAAGGAAACACACTTTCTACAAAGCATGTTGATCTACAGTCTAGACCGAAGGCAGCTTCTCTCTCTCTCTCCCTCTCTCTCTCCCCAAAGGACAATAACTTCAGTTGAATGTGTAGAGTTTTATTAAGTATCCTCGTGTCAGTACGGCACTCGATGTTTGCCGCAGTTCTGTGTTCCTCCCTTACAGCCTTTTTACTCCACTCTCTGCTCCTCCCTCCCTGTGCTCACCCTTCCTGAACACAGCTGAGCCCAGGCAAGTTGACGTCAGAGGGGGCATCATTTCACCTCGCCCCTAGAGGAGCTCAGGGCCTGGCTACCGTGTGCCCCCCACCCCCACTTCTATGTGGATATACATTCCTCGAGGGCAGACACTGCTCCTTCTTCATCTCTGTGGCCCCCGCAGCAACCAGACAGAGTGAAAGTGGGGCCGTGACAAATTCCTGCTGAACTGAGGCGGATCATTCGCTGATAAAATTTATCCAAGCACCAATCCTACTGAGCGCGAATTAGTGGAACCATCAAAGGCGGGGGCTGGATCTTACCAGCCTTTGATTCCCCCACAAATGACGGGCATGCAGTAAAACAGAAACGTACCGATGTAATTAACTCACCGGCCACGTTTGCTTTCGAAAGGCACTGCTGTGCCGGTTGGCTGTTGGGTGTGCTCAGTGATCACGGGACCGGGGGGGCTAGGTGCCTCTGTGTTCCAGGTGCCAGCTGCCTCACAGGCATCACCACAGCCACCCAACGATCTTCACAGGCTACGCTCCCCACCTTAGAGATGCAGACACTGAGGCCTGGAGAGAGAAAGGGCAGGCCAGGGACACATTGCCAGGAAGTGTGGTGCCAGCGTGTGAAGCCAGGTCCAGTCCACCACAGGGCTGGTGTTTTTCGCGCTGCACCACACTGCCCCCCAGGGGCAGGGGCTATCGCCTGTGAACTTGCTCTTTGCTCTCTTCCCTCCCCCCCTCCGCCACCCCTAGGCTGCAGTTATGGCTGCTGAAGTGAACTTGAGAAGCAGCAGTGCCTGGTGGCCAGATGAGAAATTGTGTTGATAGAAACTGATTACTAGCATTATGTGAAAATTTCTTGTGGAATGAGCACTAGATTGATACCCGGAGATATTAATCTGTTCTGCGTCCTCCTCGCTGGCAGTCACATGCCATTTTGGAAGTCCTGTCACTTAGGGGCGGGGCTCTCCATTCGGAGAGGAGGGGACAAGGTCATCTCTGCTCTCTTCCCTGGCCCAGTCCTGCAGGTGAAAGGACACGAAATGCCGCCACCTGCTGTTAGAAAGACACACGACAAGCACCTGAGGGCGCCAGAGCATTCGTGGGTGACAGCGTTAGGACATCACTCATTCACTTATTTCTCATTGGTTTACTCCACCAACATTTATCTTGAGCTCTGTCTTCCCACATTATATTTTCAGACCAAACACTAGGAAACTTTGCGATAATTATCTCACTAAAATTTTAAATCATGTATGCAACCAACATGGTTGTCAAATCTGTAATTTCTGAGGCCTGCCCCCTCCTTCCCCCTCTCCCCCATTTATCCACAAGAAGAGGCATCTTTCTTCCACTTGCAGGCCCAGCCTGCCCAGGCCTAGACCCAACCCGACCTCCACAGCAGCTTCAGCCAACGGGGGTGGGGTCGGGGGTAATTAGGGCACTCTGAACTGACACCTTGTGTCCGGGCTTTATAGCTGTGCTCCTACCTCATTCTCCAAATTCTCTTTGTAGACTTAGCAAACAGCCCCTCTTCTTTTCCCACATGCCCGAGCCCATGAACTGTTAGCCCTCAGCACTGGCCCAGCTCCCTGGTTTCCGCGTGGTGTTGGCAGCATCCTAGGGCACCTCCCAGGGGCCGGGCCGGCCTGCAAGCAGGGGCGGTGAGGGGGGAGCCCTGTCTCCCTCGCAGAGTGCAATGGGGAGGTCATTGCTGAGGAGTTCCGCAGAGACTCCTCTTTCGTTGGCACCCCTGGCCCTCCGGGGCGGGACTCTGCCTATTGTCCAGCCTCCCCGCCCCCTTTCCCTCCAGCCCTGACTCGTCTGAATGCACCTGCTCCCATGACGAGTCATCTTCCCTCTCCTGCCGGATGGAGCTCTAACCCCCACGAACCACACCTCCCCGTGGGCCCACAATTCACACAGCAGCGTTTCAAGTGGGGCTCAGTGAGCATTTGCCAAGGGGACGAGCACATGAGACTTTGCTTGACTAACCGTTTGCTTGGGGATTGTGTTTATACATGACTGCAGGCGCACCTTTCTCTGAGTCCTGTGTCTTTCTCCCCGTTAAATCCTCGCACATAAGGCTATCATTGAGCCACACATGGTGGGCTACTGGCGAACCGAGTGACTACTCTTTCTTTAAACCCAAGGCTGTTCTGAAAGAAACGCCTTCACCGGCGAAGGCTCGTTTTGTTTAGCCTCTTCGCTTACAAACCAGCACCGCCTCTTGAAATGCTATGGCCGGCAGCCGTGGTCGGCAGCGGCTGCCAAGAGGCTGTGTTTGGCTGGGCCCCGAGGACCGGCGGGGTTTTTCAGGGGAAACAGAAGGGAATGCGGGCATTGTGAGGGAGAGCCAGGGGCAGGAAGCTCTAGGCCCGTTCAGGGAACTCCCAGGATTGATGGAGCTTGGCCTGGAGGCTCTGAGCTGTCGGGCGGGAGCTGAGGAGTAAACAGCCTGGGTCAAACGGAGGAAAGCGGTGAGGGCAGAGCTGCTCGCCGCAGTGGTCGCTGCGCTGAGCGTGGAGAGGGGGCTGGTGTTTGGGAGGAAGCAGCCAGGGGTGGGGACAGTGGGCGCCCCAGGGTCCCTGGGCCTCTGGAGGAGAGGGTGCCCAGAGACGAGGAGGAGCCTGTGCCTTCTGCCCACCCCCCCCCCATGAGCACCCACCTTCCTCCTGCCCCCGTGGCAGGTGGCCGTCATGTTTTCTCAAAGCAAAGCTTCCGAATGAACGTGAAGCTTCTGATAGTCTCCGTTTGCTTCTCCAGCCACCAGGTGTCCAGAATTGTTCGCCCCGGAGCGGGGGAGCCTGGACTGTTCGGACACTCTCGGGGAGTTCCGGGTCGGCTCCACCTGCCGCTTCTCCTGCCGCGGGGGCTCCGAGCTGCAGGGCTCCAGCAGCGTGCGGTGCGCAGCCTCTGGGCGATGGACAGCCCCTCCGCCCACCTGCCGAGGTAGCCAGCGCCCTGCCCCGGGATAGCCCTCTGCAGCTTCCTCCTCAATAGTGGCCAGTGCACGGCTCCTACCGGCAACAGCCAACAGCTACTATTATTATTGTTCATTATTATTAAAGTCCGACTTCTTGTTATGGAATAGGGCCCAGGGAACACAGACCGGATTTCTAAATGTATCAGGAGTGACAGGACTTTTTAAATATTTTGATACAAGATATGCTGATTCATAAGCAGAAATTGTCCTCCATGTTCTGGCAACTCTCTGAGAGCTTCACTGGGTTGGGGGGGGGGGGTTGTTCCTGCTTTGCCAGGAGAGGGTGAGGTGCGGGACTGAGCGCAGAGGCCGGGTTTCTGCCCGTGAGCGACGGAGCGGGCGGCATCCTCCACGCCTCACCCTCCGCGCCGACCTCAGGCCCGAGCCGTCCCCTCCGGACGAAGCCGTGCACATCGGCTTCCCGCTGCGTCCCCTGGGTCCCCACGACCCTCCCGCGTTAAATCCTTCTTATTGCTGTTGACAACGTTACAGATCTCCCCATTTCCCCTTAGCCCCCCTCCAGCCCCCCCCCCCCCCACATTTGTTCAGTTCACATCAGTGACAGCAGCCTCCCAGTTTCTTCCCGAAGGGCGCTTCAGATTCTCCTCTTCCCTAGTTTGGTCGTCTCCGTTTGCTTCCCCAGCCAGAATTATTCCATGAATAATCCCACCCCGGTGAATACCGGCTTCCCTGCACTTGCAAATTCTCTCCTCCCCGTGTTTCCATGCCTATGGTCCGGCTTCCGCCAGAGCCGCCTCTGTATTAACGTGGGGGGCGGGCGGGGGGTAGTTATCCCAGGACAGTCCCTGCAATGCTCTCTAATGCCCCACATCCTCCCAGGCACAGCGCCGGCGCCCCCGGCAGAGGTGCGCTGCCCAGCCCTCGTGGCCCCGGCGCAGGGAGACATGTCCTGCAGACACCCTCTGGCCGCCTTTGGGCTGAATAGCACCTGTCACTTTGAATGCGACGCGGGGTTCGAGCTCCGGGGAGAGGCTGCTGTGCGGTGCGCACGGTCAGGACGGTGGACGGCAGCGACCCCGGCTTGCGGAGGTGAGTGAGGGCTGGCAGCTCGGACACCAGTACTTCGGGCCCCGAGCCAGTCAGGGCACCCGCCTGCCGCCACCCCGTCCAGCCCCAGCGCCACATCGAGCGTCCGCTCCTCCACGAGGTCCACGCCAATCCCACGTGGTGGGTGCATGTGGCAAACACATCGCTCCCCTGTCCCTTCATCTCCCGCTAACGCCCTGCACTGAGACCTAGTGGGGAAACGCTGTAAACGTCTAAAGTGTGCGGGCAGCGGGCAGGCGGGCCGCACACCAGCTCCGTGAGGCTGCGATTCAGGCTTCAGTGCTGGCGACGAGGGGACAGCAGGCGTTCCACACTCTCGCGGTTTGTGTGCACCCGAGTAAGAAGGCAGCCTTGCGGGACCCGCAGGCCGGCCGTCGGATGTGACACACGGCCTCTCCCACTTTTTCGGTGTTGCTGCTTCTCGGTGTTTTATCTGAATTAAATTTAATTTCTTGTGCTCTAGCTTCCTGTCCACAAATTAAGGTGAATGACTTGAAGTTTCTGGAAAACTGGTTTAACAAGGGTGGCAGTCTCCACTCCTTTCAAACCTGAGTCCAGCCATGTTGAATCCTTGGGAATATTTTCATCATGTTTGACATCTAACAGCACCTACTGACATGCCAGCTAATTGGCCACTGAGGTGATGATGACATTTAGGGCGGCAGCATCTTTGAGAGGCAAGATTCTGTAAATGGTGTGTTTGTAGGCCAGGCTGCCCGATCCCTCAGCAGCTGTTTCTAGAGGCCCCTCTGTGCCCACCTAATTCATTGGCGGGCACCCTCCCAATGGGTGTCTCCCTCTGTGAGCGGTTGGAAGAGCTGATGCGATGTCGGGAGCGGCTCGTCTCCTCCCTGACCTTTCCTATTCTCTCACCTTCTGGCCCTGTCAGCCAGGTGACAGGAAGCCGTGGTCTCGCTTCCCCTCCTGGGCGTGACTGTTGTCCCTGTTCCTTCCTGCAGCTGTGCAGTGCTCCGAGCTGCACCTGGACGGGCCGGTGCTGATGAACTGCTCCAGCCCTTGGGGCAATAATCTCAGCTACGGCGCCACCTGCACCTTCCGCTGTCCGGAGGGCCGGCCGCTCAATGGCTCGGTGGCAGCAGCCTGCGGACCCGATGGCCGGTGGTCAGCGGCCCCGCCCACCTGCGACGGTAGGTCTTCCTGTTTTTTCAGGAGCCACGCGGAGGTGGAAAATAACCAAATCCCCGCTCTTCTCTGTATTTCTGGCAGAGGTCTCACTTTCCATGGCGGGGTTTTCCCTGCATTTGATAAGCAATGAATCAAGCCTTGGCAGAGCAGAGGGGGTCAGAGCAGTGGCTCTGTGTGGCAGGCAGCCCTCCCTCCGCAGAGCTCAGATTTGTGAAATGAATCCTCTGGTTTCTTCACAATCTGGGAGGTGCTACATCTTGAAGCTTCAAAATGTTTTAAACGGGAGGTGATTATATGCAGATTCCTCACATATCTCAGAGGACCTTGGTTTATCACACACCTCTAAAAACTAGACACCACAGGCCTCCTTAATGAGGCCCCATCTGTTTTTAAGGGTTATTCCATCCATCATTTTTCTTTCTCTTTCTTTTTTTCCCTCTACAGCTTCCATGACTCCCCCCCCCCCCCCCCCCGTTACTATATTCTTTATTGCAACAAAAATTGTCCAGGGTTTATTTTATTTGCCCCAACTTCCATCCCTTGGATCTGCCATGTGACCACTTAACTGCTTTTAGGCCATCCTGGCCCTGACTCCTTTGGAAATTGCGTTGGACACGAAAGCCTTGGGGGTAAAGTGTGGTTGTATGACTCCCAGGTTACCAGCGCTGCCAGGGCCTCTGGGAATCCACCTCTCGGGTCCCAGGCTCGCGGGAGGGTGGTCTTGGCCGCAATGCACCCTAATCTGTGTGTGCTCGCTTGCAGCGGCGCCGCTGACCGTCCAGGAAGCCCTGACGTACTTGGGTGGAGCAGTGGCCTCCACAACCGGCTTGGTGATGGGCGGCACGCTCCTGGCTCTGCTCAGGAGGCGCTGCAGGCGGAAAGGTAACCGGGAGGGAGGCCGCCTTGCTTCCACTTTCCTGGGATGTGGGCTGGGAGGGGGCCCACAGCTGCAGCCGCACCTGTGTGAGGACACCTGCATTAGAAGAAACTGTGACCCTGAGGACTGACCGCCCTCTGTTCTCTTTGTAAAAATGAAGAACGTTCTAAAAGCACAGATCCTCGTGTAAGGACATCTTGACATGGGGTTGGAAATCTGAACTTTCCAACACCCACCCTCTTTAGCACTTGGGGGCCCTGGTCCAGGGAACCTCAGTTATCACCAAAACTAAATGAAATGGTGTCTCGCTTCTCTCCTTCATCCCCTCCACCGTTCTTTCATGCCTCTGTCATTTATTGACCTACTGTGTTAGGTGGTGGACCCTGACTTCTGGTCCCTGAGGTGGAGGGATGTGTGATCCAGGAGTGGGAACAGGCGAGTGAGATCCGTGTTAACGCTGACGGGCAGGACTGGTTAGGACAGTTACAACCCGAATGTTACAGGGACACAGAACAGAGGGGTTCCAGCCAGCCGGGTAGCTCAGAACGGCTCTTTGCAGCTTAACTTTGACTAATAGGAGGGACTTGCCAGGGGTGACGGGGGAATAGAGGGGGGCAGTGGGGTGGAGAGCAGAAGCAGTTCCAGGAGGAAAGATCTGGAAGGACCTAGAGGTGAGGCAGGTGGGGAAGTGCTACATTCAGCAGTGCAGGGCATTCGACCCCAAGAGGCTCATGGAGGAAGCGAGAAAGGAAGCTGGGGGCATGAAGAGCCGCCCTGCTCATGCCTTGGTATGGAAAGATGGATGTTTGCATGGACACCTGTGGAGCTAATGCTGGGTTTAAGCCGGGAAGGGATCAGAACGGATGGAGACCCTATAAGGGAAAGCGCATCCATCAAAAAGAGCTCTGGCCTGGGGATAAAAGGAAGGGCCATTTCTTCAGGTCAGAACATCCTTCCTCTGTCTGGCCCAACTGCTTAGCCTGCCCTAAGTTCAGAAGCCTCTTTGGGTGAGCTCACCATTCCTCATGGAAAGTGACCAGGGGTCTCAGAGGGGCCGGGACTGTGCAGAGCCGGGTAAGGAAGTGTCTCTATCAAAAGCACTTGCCGGAGTTCTCCTGGAGTTAGGGAGTCCCCCTGGAGTTAGGGAGTCCTGGCTTCTACCCTTCCCTGCTCAGGGCAGGAGCACTTTGGTCCCTGCTCAAGGCCCCCCCCCCCCCCCCCCCAGTCATAAAGCCACCATGACCCTGAGGCTGGCTGTGTAGTGCTCTCGTCTGGGTGGCGAGCGGGACAGCAGACAAGGAGTAGCACTGTTTAAAGACCAAAGCCCCCCCCCCTCCCCAGTCTCTCCATGCAGCATCGGCCCTTGCTTAACCAAACTCAGAAGGCAGACGCCAAGAGCTCCTGAGACCACTCCATGCTGTGTCGGAACCACACTCTTCCTGCATTTTCCCCAAGTTCTTTCCTTAGTTTAGAGACAATTCCAGGGAGCCCTCTGGACCAGGGAGGGGGCCAGCAGCGCCCATCCTCCAGTGTCTTTAATAAGAAATACATGTATTTGTGAGGATGGGGGCTTTCCCTTGATGTTAAACGTCCTAGGATTCTGTGGTCAGTTTCAGGACAGTGCTGCCTACTCTGTCCCTCCCCTGCAAACTCACTATCACATTAGAGGCTCAGTGATGCCCAGTAATAAATACTCTTGTTTTTCACTTGACCTGATACTTTAAAACTTTGTTAGCCACGAGATGCTTCCATTGATAGGACGACTGCCGTGTTTTAAGTTCCCACTATCATGGTTCATGGTTTAGATTAGGACAGAAGGCCCTTGATTATGCCGCTGTTACGTTGGGATGGGTTTCTTTGTGTCATTAACTTGCTCAAGTGTAGGCTGAGGGATTGTGACACTGGATGAGTGACAGGGGCCTCGAGTGCCAAAGAAATGGGCTTTCAGAACCAGTGGTCTCAACCACAACCAAAACGAGCCAGGAGGCAGGCACCAGACCAGGAGGGGAGGCTGCTACTGCAAGGGCAAAGGGGAAAGGTGACAGGTGACAGGTGAGAGGACTCTGGAGTTACATGACAGGTGTAGGCCCTCCCTCTCAGGGAAGCTTGTCCCTTTAATGGTCACCTGAAAATCAGTCTACTCCTCCAATAACGCCCATCCTGGACAGCCCTTCTCCTTGTCCTGTCTCTTCTTTAACCAATCACTGGTGTCTTCTTGCTTATTTCAGATGATGGGAAAGACCTTTTGAACCCTCACAGGTAAGATGGGACTGTTTTATGAATGATCTCATTTTTCTAGTCTGACTTTTTAACTTGCTATAACATGTCAGAATGATTATACATAACACCCCTTTCTGGCAACACAATGAAGTGACAGATAATATATCTTAACTACACATGTTTTAAAAATGAGTAAGTACCCTAATTGTAGAATAAGTAAAAATAGGAGGGAAAGTGATTTATTGTAGAAATAAAAGGCTAAAGCTGGGGCACTACACTGGCAGATCCCATGAGCTCATCAGAGGCACCTTCCGCTAGAACCACTAGGAAAGCGACAGCCAGAGAGGACAACGGGCGGGAAGGTTGTGACAGTGACTCAAAAAGCCCCAGAGGCATTGCCAACCTGAGTGATAAGTGATGAATGACCGGTAGAATGTTTGGAAAACTTGATAAAGTCTTCCTTCAATTCACAAGGCAGTTGCATTTTAGAAGATGTAAAAAAGCAACACACGCAAAACACCTTATTTATATGTAAAGTAGAGGTTCTGGCTCGGGTTTTTCACCTGCGTGAATGCTGAGTAGATACTCTCAGGTCGGACTGAGTGTAGGACAGTTGTCTTGTGTCCGTGCGTAATAGGATATCAGCAGCCCGGTCCCTGCCACCAATGTCCATAGAACTCTTGATCATGTGAAAATTAAAAAGTGCCTGTAGGGGGCAGTGCTACCACACCTCGAACACTCCTGTTCGGAACTGATGGTCAGGTATCAGGATAGGGCTTGTGTAAGGACTTCCTCTCACCAAGAACAATCTGCAGCTTGCAGGGGGCGTAGCAGGCATTCAACACCCAAGGCATCAATAACAGTTGCATCTGGATATGAAAGGCGCTGATAAGGGGCATCTAGAAAACCCTGCTGGCGTTTCTTCTTTCCCTTTTAAAGCAGAGTCGCAGGGGTGGGCGGTGACCCTCTGTCTGGAGAAACTATGTTCTCCATAGTGGTCACTGGCTGAGCACCATGAGGCAGGTCATCTTTGTGTTTCTGTTCTCTAGCCACCTGGGGACATACGGAGTTTTTACAAATGCTGCATTTGACCCGAGCCCATAAGGTAGGTTACTAATGATGACATATTTTATTTATTTACTAGAGGTCCTGGTGCACAAAATTCGTGCACGGGAGGTAGGGGATATTCCCTCAGCCCAGCCTGCACCCTCTCCAATCTGGGACCCCTTGAAGGATGTCCAACTGCCTGGGATCGGGCCTAAATGGGCAGTCGGATATCCTTCTCACAATCCAGGACTGCTGGCTCCAAACTGCTCACCTGCCTGCCTCCCTGGTTGTCCCTAACCGCTTCTGCCTGCCAGCCTGATCACCCCTTAACCACTACCCTGCCAGCCTAATTGATGTCTAACTGCTCCCCTGCCAGCCTGTTTGCCCCCAACTTCCCTCCTCTGCAAGCTTGGTCACCCCTAACTGCCCTTCCCTGCAGGCTTGATCACCCCTAACTGTCCTCCCTTGCAGGCCTGGTCCCTCCCAACTGCTCTCCCCTGCTGGCCATCTGTGTCTACATGGGGGCAGGATCTTTGACCACATGGGGGCAGCCCTCTTGTGTGTTGGAGTGATAGTCAATCTGCACATTACTCTTTTATTAGATAGGAATTGTTTATTTTTAAAATACATTTTTATTGGTTTCAGAGAAAGAATGGGGGAGGGAAAACAATGATGAGAGAGAATCATTGATTGGCTGCCTCCTGCAAGCCCCCTATTGGGGATCAAACCCCTAATCTGGGCATGTGCCCTGACTAGGAATCTAACCGTGACCTCCTGGTTCATTGGTCGTGACGCTCAACCACTGGGCCACACTGGCCAGGCATAAAGGAAATAGAACAGTAGGGTGAAGGGGGAGATTTTAAAGTCTAACTTTGTACAATCATGAGTTAAATTTTAAGTATGTAGCATATTTTCAAGCCATTAAGGAAACTGTGTTGGCATAAGGGACTGGCATGACGGTAGAATGACAACAGAAAGAGCATTCATATGAGGATTTTCACACACATACACACACACACACACCCCAGGGTGATACAGTCTAGTGACACTTATTTCAGGATGGATGGCATTCCCTTCAGTGACTCGTAGGTGACATTAATGTTGTGGCCTGAGAACCAGACATCTTGACCACTGGAAAAATTTTACAAACTTTATGGAGCCAATGCCCTCAGGGCCTGCCGGGAAAATGAAAATAGTCCAACACGTCTCTCCCAAACAGCTCAGGGAGCAGTGGAGTCTAAGAAAAGTAGCCTAGATGGCAGAAAATCTGGCCTCCAGAAAGATTATATTGGGCCTTGGGGAATAGATTCGAAGAGAGCTTTCTTTCTTTTTAAAAAGGGAAATGTCATTAATTTCTGTTGGTCCTTTTCAGAGACCTGTCCTCTCTCGGTCACCTCACTCCACCGCAGAGGATGCTATTGTTGGACATCGGGCTTCCTGAGAGACTTGACGGACTGAAGCGCACTGCTGCAGTTTTCTGCAGCAAGGACAAGGCCTTCCTTTAAATTAGCTCTGAGCCAGAGCAGAAGACACGGACTCTGCATGCACTCCCCTTCCCGTCCCGCTATGTGGGCCGAGTGCTGCTGCCAGGGTCCCGGCCCTGCTGACAGTCACTGTAAATACTAATTACCCAAAGCCCGGAGCCTCTGAGCCACCAGAGGACCAGACTGCGGAGGAAGAAGAATGGCTCCTCAGTTCTGGACCTGAGGAAGGCCTCCTGGACTTCTGGGAGGAGGCGGCGTCTCTGTCTGGAGGGATTTCTGTCTGGCCGCCGGGTCCGGGCAGTGTTCATGACCCGCTGAGACGCTGCTGCAGAGGCGTCCAGAGGCTGCAAATGCCCGAGACCCAGGACAGGAAGGCACCTGCCACTGCGATGGTCCCTCCAAGGTCACTCTCCCCCAAAGATCAATATTCAAATGTGTCATTAAAAGGATCCCCCAAATGCCAGGTTATAGTATCTGATGTTTTGTTCAATAGGGTCTGTGTCCATCACTTTGTTTACATTGATCTAACAAACAAATTTACTGCTGGACCCTTCCATCAGCTGGCAATTATATGTCCACCGCCTTCCCACAGGGAGAAAACCAGAGAAGCACAAAGAGTCTTCATCAAACGCATTCCTGGCCACTGTCTTAGGGTAGAATGGGTGTGTTTTACACATTCTTTAAGTTTTTTATTGTCCTAGCCAGTTGGCTCAGTGGGTAGTGTCGGCCTGCAGACTGAAGGGTCCTGGGGTTTGATTCTCATCAAGAGCACCTGCCTGGGTTGTGGGCTTGATCCCCAGTAGGGGACATGCAGGAAGCAGCTGATCAATGATTCTCTCTCAACATTGATGTTTCTATCTCTCTTTCCTCCTGCCTTCCTTTCTCTGAAATCAATATATATATAAATCACAGGTTTGATAAATAGGCCGTTGAAAGTTACACAGTGTTATCTGGAGCTCATCAAACACAGCTCTTTTGCCTCTGTGACTGTGAGGCAATAAGCATGCCATGCAGACTGAATGACACAGACAAACATGCCAATAAAAACGGTGAAACAGTCTAACCGAAGGTCACAAAAGTTTTGCAAGAATTTTGATAAGAACCTTGGGGTTGAGGGACACCACGCTTTTAAAGGTTCCCGGATATGCTGTCAATAGTATCTCTGACTGCCCATCACTAGGCGAGGTCTCACGGGACCATTATCAGTCCTGTCTCCGGAGTCAGAGTCTACACTCTGTGAAAACTCCCCAGGGACTCTGGATGGGTTCCCAGCTGAGGTTATAGACACAGGGGTGTCCTCCTCATGAAGAGCTTCTGGCCTAGTTGGCGAGGCAGCTGTCACCCACCCAAAGTACTAGAGGGTTTCCTACGTGAAACGTATGTGAAGAGCGTTGGAGGAGTTCACGAAATGGAAAAGCCCATTCGAGCCCAGAATCAAGGCGACAGTAGAACTCTGAATGGACTTTAGAGGGTGGGGGGGACGGGCATTCTGCCCTAGAGAATAACATCAGCCAAGGGCCGGGGCAGAGGGTCGTGTGTGGGGGGAGCATTGCAGAGCTTGGCTTCACAGTGATCTCGCACAAGGTGCCCGGGACAGTTTACTGACAAATCCCGAGGCAGGGGCTTAGGAGGCACATGGGTTCAGGGAATCTGGGACGAGCCATCATGATGCTTCAGGCAATATAATTCTCTGATTCTCTATCAGTAGCAAACAAGACCTTAAGGTAGAGTGAAAACAGACAGGTGGCAGACACATAAGGGACTCCGGAGGCAGGAAAAATACAACCCTGATAATGAACACTGCTCAGTGCTTTTCCGTTGCCAGGAATGACACATGTGACAGTATTCCTTCATCCTCCAGCGACACTGTCAGGGAAAGCTGTTACCATCTCCCCTGTGGGCAGATGGCAAATCTGAGCAGCAAAGAGGATGAGGAACGCATCTAAGACAGCTTGTGAGTGGGGCTGAAACCTGGTCCACTGGTTCACACACACACACACACACACACACACACACACACACACACACTGGTGAAGCTCTCCTCTCGGTTGCTGCCTTTGGTGGCCACGGCCCGGGTCAAAACAGAACTGAGTGTGGGCAGAAGTCCAGTAGGTGGTCCAGGCCGACAGACCCGGCCTTGTGCTCGCTCGTCCCCTTGCTTCCTCGCCTGCTGAAGATACATCGCTGGGCCCAGGCACAGTGCACACACCCTTTCCTCAGGGCAGGAGAGGGCTGTGCCTAAAGGTGATAGGTCCCAAGGCACTGGGAACTGCAGAGGGTCTGGCGAGAGTGAACTTTGCTCCAGGCAGTGGTGTGGAGGTGCTGAGGGCTCTGCTCCACCGCTTAGCAACTGGAAGTTCAGGGAGCCCTTTGCCTGCGGTGTATGCATCCCTAGGCACTGCCCCACCTGCTGGAGCCTCTGCGCTCTGCACTCTCTTCACCTGTAGTCTAACAGTCACTGATCTGGGTACCTCCTCTGGTCTCCGGGCAGTGACCTCTCCAACCCCTCTTCCTGGAAGGCCCCGGAAGCGGGACAGCCTGAGGCTTCGGCTGAGGCGCCTAGAGAAGCTGCAGGAGGACACCGCCACCCACAGCCTCCCCAGCTCACTGCAGCGGGGACAGAGGACGCCCAGCCCCAGCGGTGCAGCCAGAGTGTGGCTGAGCAAGCTCTGCCCAGGTCCTGGGGCGCCGAGGGCAGGAGCAGGAAAGAGCCATGTCCCCAGGCTGCCCGCGCCTCTGGGTCCTGCTGGTCCTGGGCTCCAGCTGGGCCGGCTGGGGGGCCCCGGGGGCCGAGGCTGCGCGGTTGAGGCAGTTCTATGTGGCTGCACAGGGCATCAGCTGGAACTACCGCCCGGAGTCCACAAACCCCAGGTAAGGCCGGTGGGGTCCTGGGCATCAGAGGGAGCTTACTCTACTCCTAGGCAGTGTTCCCTTTGCTGATCCTGCCTGGAGAATGAGGATATAGAAAAGATGCAGTTTGATTGGCTAGGTGCTACTTTCAAGTTAGTATGATTGATTGTTGGTTTAATGTATTGATTGGTTCAAAAGCACTAGCACCCACCCCTCGCTAGCCCTCTTCAAACTCCTTTTCTAGAATTTATCAGTCTAGTATGTTATGGAACTTCTAGTGGCATAGCATTTACTCCATTCTCTGCATCGCTTCATCTTCTAAAACTAAACCTTGTACTTCATTATACGCAGCGTATTCAATAATGACTGCCATCATTTTGTTGTTTTTTCATAAATGACTTTCAAAACATCATTAGTCCCTGAAAATGCAACATTTTTATTCTTTCTTCCTCACTTTATCTTGGCAATTTGAGTGGGGTCCCTATGAGAAGGCAGAGATGCAGCTAAGAGGTTTCAATAAGAAAATATCTTTGAGTCAGAAACTACTTTTCCCAATCGAAAGGCTAAAAATAAAATTTCCCAGAAATGAGACAAATTACAGGATCTACTCAATATTTCCAGTTGGTTATATTTTTATTTGTTTTAAAGGTAAACCTCTTCGTGTGACTCAGGTTTTTAAAACATAACAGCACACTGTGATTGTGAAAGCCTTGTTCCCCTTTTACAATTACAAAACGCTCGGCCCAGAGACACTGTACTGTGTCCAGTCTTTTCGTGCATAACCCCTTGAAAATTTCCTTAGTAAGGTTTATTTTGGAGGGTATTACACAGTCTCTTGGTCTTGTAATAAGAAATCTCTCTTTTTTAAAAAAATATATTTTATTGATTTTTTACAGAGCAGAAGGCAGAGGGATAGAAAGTCAGAAACATCGATGGGAGAGAGACATCGATCAGCTGCCTCTTGCAGGCCCCCTACTGGGGACGTGCCCGCAGCCAAGGTACATGCCCTTGCCGGAATCGAACCCGGGACCCTTCAGTCTGCAGTCCGACGCTCTATCCACTGAGCAAAACCGGTCTCAGCAAGAAATCCCTCTTTAAAAAAAAATATAAATCATCTTAGACATTTCATTTCAAGGTGATAATCAAGGTCCCATGCACACTGCAGGGAACTGCCATGAACTAAACCCCCAGGAAAGTAAGTCTTTCCACACGAATCTTCCCTGCGCGTGGGAGCACGACTAGCTGCTGGCTTTCCTGTGGCCGCTGTGCTGTGCGGGGAAGGGTGGTCTTTCTTCCATGGCTAATGCTGAAAGCTGGGGGCGGGACCACACGGGTCAAAAGTCGGGTGCACACGGTGAGTCCACAGGGAGCCACGGTTGTCGTCCCATCCTCTTGCTCTGCGGCTGAGTTCCCAGGATTCTGGGAAGAGTCATTCTTCTGGTATCAATGACTGAATCCAAACCATAGAATGATTACCCAGACCAAAGCTCCATATTGAACCTCAAATCTCGTCATTTCCCTCTAGTGCTTTCCTGTGGAAACTCTGTGTGTCTAGCTGTTTAAGAACTTGTTCTAAATTGTCCCACACTGAGAGATAACTGATACTCTGAGGAAATCAGCATTTGGCAGTCAATCCCACCCCTTGCAAAGTCTATTTAGCACAAAGCAAAGAGCTTTCCCTTTAGTTCATCTAACATTAGCAGAGCAATGCCTTTAGAGGTTAAATGTATCTATTATTCTTGCTTCAGGCCTGAAATGAATGTTTCTAAAAATTCACTTAAGAAAACTTGTTCAGTCATTACATACATGTAGTCACAGATACTTTAAAAATGCATATATAGCTCTAGCTGGTTTGGCTCAGTTGATAGAAGGTCAGCCTGCAGACTGAAGAGTCCCGGGTTTGATTCTGGTCAAGGGCACATGCCCAGATTGTGGGCTTGATCCCCAGTGTGGGGTGTGCAGGAGGCAGCTGATCAATGATTCTCTCTCATCATTGATGTTTCTAACTCTCTCTTCCTCCCTTTCCCTTCCTCTCTGAAATCAATAAAAATGCGTATGTATTCATCATGCATATTTAAATTCATATCATCTCTAACTTTCTGTTCCAACAGATTATTTTCCAGAAACCATTCAACTTTTTCAAAATCAAAACAAATATGCCTCAGTATGCTCACCCAATATATACAGTCAAATGTGTTAGAAAACACTTGTCTATTCAACTTATTCCACATAAAATACTGATTTTTTTCCTAGTAGAGCTTTTACACATCATTTATATTCTTGTATAGAGATCTGGGTTTGGGGCAGGAGGATTAATTTTCAATTTTACTAACAATAAAGCAAAATAAATAATAATGGAATTCCACATTAGGGATAAAATCAACATATAGAATCCTTGGGCTCTAAGAACTCTAAAGGTCATTTAGTTCTTTTTCAACTTCCCTGTCCTCACCGTCTGCTCCCCCACACCCTGAGCACCCATATTCCTGTGTCCAGTTCCTATACCACTGAAAACCCACTGCTTCCATAGCTGCTCATTCCAAAAGCACTTACTCATTCTGCCGCCAAACATTAACACAGTTCTTATATCTCACAAAAAATTACAAGGGTTACTACAATTACATATATTTCTGTTTGCTGGGAAAACCTGAAGGCTAAACACCAACTTTTATTACATTTGAATTATTACTAGCTAACTCTAAGTCCTTTGCTGGTAACAACTTATTTACTACTCTAACAATTCTGAGAGGAAGATTTTTCTATTAGTCCCATCTCACATTTGTGGCAACTGAGGACCAAATGGATTTAGTAAGCTATCCAAGGTTACACAGTTACTAACACCACATGGCTTAAACACAGACACTGACTCGCGCGTCCGCCCAGCCGCTGTGACATGCAGCAGTCACCGCAGCTGGGGAGGGTGTCCCACGTAGGCCCTGACTGAGGCTGGCCACTGTCTCTAGGTTAAGAAGCTTGACAAAGCCAATCTGGTCACCTGGTTTAGATATTTTAAGAAATGTCCCCCAATTCTCTTCTCTTCACCTTAATCTGTTAGTTTGAGACAAGGACACGAAAGAAGAAGCCTGGAAAGTATCCCGGGACTCTCCTCCCGCCCTCTGTGAAGTCTTTTCCAGGAGCACAGTGGTTCCGCCTTTTCTGAATCTTGGCTCTATCACTTATCCATGGACAAGTTACACTTCTTGAGAGTTAGTTTGCTCACTTGTTTCTTCCGAGTATGAAGCCAGGGCTTTTATTCAATTACCATAGCCAACTTCTCAACCAGAAGTAGGACCCACCAAGTCAGTTCTTTACAATGTTGCCCATAGCTTACCTCTGTATTTGATTGACCAGCTGAAAATAGCCCAATATTTATTCATGAAAGATTTGACCATTTTTTAATCACTTAAACTCTAACCCTAAAGGTTGGGTTCACATGACCATTTTGGGTTCTTCTTTAGAAAATCAGTTCTGAGTAACAGGATTAATTAGGCCAGGCTTAATTTGTGACAGAATAGTGATCACTGCAGAATATTCTTGAAGAGACCAGCAATTATTGTTATTAGCATCATTTATTGTTCATATTCATAAAACCATGCATTTCTGAAATAAAATTAAAAATACTATTGTTCTTAGGATATGAGAGATTTCTTTCGAATATGAGTAGATGTCATACTACATTTTAAATTGACTTTTTATATTTTATTTCCAGTTTGAATCCTTTTGCAACAACTTTTAAGAAAATTGTCTACAGAGAGTATGAAGCACATTTTCAGAAAGAAAAACCACGATCTAAAACTTCAGGTAAGCATGAAACACATGCTAGTATGCTCTAACTTAAAGATAAATCTCTTTGATATTATCTAGATCTACAATATCCATTAAGTGATATTTTATATAAGTGTGTGTTTTTGTTGTTTTTAACCAGTATAGGCTACATAATTTATGGAGCCCAGGGCATTATTGAGAATTTCAAAACAGGGGCAGCGAAGAATTGAGGCAAGCCGGGCCCTGTGTGATTTCACAGGCTGTGAGTCACACGCCCACGAAGCCAGCTGTTTTTAACACCTATCAAGAAGCTGAAGAGGCCTTTTAAGTGTTTGAATTTGTAATCACTCCTCTTACTTAGCACATGCCCTGGGCCGGGCCTCACACTGAGTGCTGCGGGTGCTGTGGCTGCCCCGGGGGACAAGACAGGCGCCCAGGCTGAGGGTGCGAGGAGCCTGAGCTAATGCTCTCCCCCCCTCTCTTGGTTCCCTGCACTCATTCAAAGGAACTGCAAGTGGCTGTTCTAGATTCTTCCGCATCTGTCTTTCCTGTTTTATTTAGTGTGCTGTACACAATAGCTGTCACTTTTAAAGAAAAGTCTCTTCTTCCTTCCTTATTTCTTCTTTAGTCAAGGAAAGCAGGTTGAATGGGTTGGGATCTGAAATATAGCACCATATTTTCACAGGAATGACAGGTGTCAGCAAGCGAGAACTTCCTCCAGTTGGGTTCCTGGTCACTGATTCGCCCAGCCTTCCCCCAGCCAGTGAGACCTGCACACTGTCCCAGACTCACTCTTCTGCCTCTCTATCGCCCCGCTCTCCCCGCCTCCTCCGATCTCCCTTTATCTGCACTCTTTCCTGGACTGGAGCCTTCCCCATTAACCATAAAATGAAACACAGCTACGTCCAGCTTAACTTTCATGTGAAACAAAACTCCCCTCGACTCTGCTTCACTCTCCTTTCTCCTTTCTTTCTCTCCCCTCTCCTTCACTACTACGGCCCATTTCACTCCCTGTGGTGGCATTTCCTCTCCCTGCGCTCCCTCTCTAACCTGCTCAGAGGGAGCCACTAGAATTCACCTCAGAAGAGGCCCTATGGCTCCAAGGATGGCAGAGCCAATGGTTTCTTTCCCAGCTTGACATTTCTTGGACATTTAATGCTCCCCTCTGTAAATTCTTCACCTCCTTTCCAGGGGACTCAGAAATAACGCCTTCCTGAAACCTGGCCCCACATGGGAGGAGAGACAGGGTAGTTCTGAAAGGGAATAAGAGGTTGGAGGGTATTTTGGAGTTTTATAAAAAGAACTCAGTGACTTCAAATATCTAAGAGCTCAAGGGAGAATCCAACAGAAAAGGAGCAGATAAAGTCATCTGACAACGGAGTCAGACTCAGAAGAAACAGGAGTGATCGGCTGCGGCAGGAGACGCACTGCCTTCCCCGGGGCAGGAAGGTTCCTCACAAGTTAAGTTTGTAGCCGTGGGCAGGAGGGTCAAAGCTCTCCTAGCCTCTGCCGCAGAGTCGACTCACGTCCATAACTCTAGCTCCAACCTTAGCACCCACTTAAGAACTTTTTAATTAAGTTATAGGTGGGTAAAGGGAAAGCAAGCCAGGAAACATTAATGAGTGGAAGAGAGAGGGAAAGGCACAGAAATATCAGTGTGAGAGAAACACATCAATTGGTTGCCGCCTGCACATGCCCAGACCAGGGCCTGGGCTGAGAATGAGCCTGTAACCCTACCCTTGACCAGAATCAAACACGGGACCCTTTGGTCCTCAGGCCGATGCTCTATCCACTGAGCCAAACTGGCTGGGGCAGGGAGTGACATCTTATTAATCTTTGGATCCCAGTAGTAGTTGATACAGGAGGCAACTCTGGTGTCCAGGGAAAGCCTCAGATACTGAATGAGATCTGGGTTTGAACACTGCCCTTGACTTGTGATCTTCCCCTCCCAGCCTCATTCTGCCATTCATCCCTCCTGTTTCCACTCGTCAGGGGGGTGTGATTCTGGCTGAGCCTGAACGGGAACAGCATGCCCCTCACTCTGCAGCAGGATCCCAGACCGGTTGCAGGCCTGGAGGTCTGAAGACCAATGCTTGCCGAGGGGCCAGGGAGGGAGGAACTGGGCCATTTTCAGGAACACTGCTTGCGCTTTTGAATGGCTAGTTTTGAGTCTTTGCACCTTTTCAGGGAAAATTATGACATGTTTGTCCCTGAAGGTTTTTAAAGAGCTGCAGCTGTGGGCAACCTGTTTTCTGTTAGGCGTTATTCCCTTGAGAGTGGGGGTGGAGTAGCTGATCTCCTGCCGCCCTCCCCAAGGCCCCAACTGCAGGAAGTTGGGCACATGCCATGCTACTTTCCTGGGCCCCCCAGCTTGGTGGGGCCCTGGGAGGGGGTGAGGAAGGTTTCAGGGCATCTGGCCGACAGAGGAGCTGAACAGCAGCTCAGGAACATTCAGCCACGCATTCGCCTTCATGCATGAAGGCATTTGAATTGCCTTGATGAAAACATTCCTTTGTTTTGCCCTAATTCTGAAGAAGCAGAAGGGAAGCTAAAGAAGTACTCCGGACTGGTCCCTGCAGGTGGAGGTCTCATTAGGTTAAACAGCTTATAAGACTTTCTCTGGGCATCTAGTATTTGTAGCCATGAGATGCCAACAAGCAAATCAACCAGGCAAGGCCACCATGGCAACGAAATGCAGAGCCAGTGTGAGAGCGGAGTCCGCACCCTGTGGGCCTCATGGGCATCCCGGCAGGTGGGAGCAGCCAGCGGAGCTTTGTCGGGAGCTAGGACTGAGCGTAGCAGCCAGAAGAGAGGGGTCAGCCAGGGTCAGAGTGGGTCAGGAGTCAAGACTGGTGTAGACTATTCCAGGAAAGGGGGTCTGAACCCTTCCTGGGGAAGGTGGTGGAGAAAGCTTTGGTCCTCGAGTCCAGAGACCTGAATCTCAGCCCCAGCAGTGCCTCTGAATCACTGACTGGCCCTGGGCAAGCCACCCTGCCGCTCCCATGGCAAGCTCCGCTCCGGGAAGCCAGGGAGGGCACCTATGTTGCTCGTCTGACCCAGGATAACGTGGGCGCTCAATTACTATTTGCTGAATGAACGAATGAATGAGTGAATGCAAAGTGGAAGGTGGTTACAAGCTCAGGATCCAGTCAGACAGGTTTCACTTTACCCAGGGCTCTGCCCCTAACTAGCTGTATGGGGGGATAGGGGGGTGAAGGGAAGGGCAAGCTAGGGAAGCAGAAGCAGGAGGAATGCCCGAGCCCAGGTTCCTGCCCTGTAAAAGGAGGACTTGCCATCTACCTTAAAGATGTGTGGGAGGATTCACGTGAGGACGTACATGCCTGACTATCCTGGGGGGACAGTGGGTGGAGCCTGCGATCAGCACCATCCCCGCTGCCAGTGGATGTGGGTGAGCTCTGTGGCACTGAGGCCTGCTGTCCCCATGATGCCTAAAGGCCAGAAGCCAACCCCACAAGAGCTGGTGGGTGGCTGGGAAATGGGGGCACTTGTTGAAATGACGCTCGGGTAGTGGGCTCTCCAGGACATCGGTATCACACAGGGGCGCATGCTCAGAGACGGGGCCCCGGCTCCACCTGCAGAGGCCGGGCTCACCGGGCTAAGCTGGTCCTTGGGAACCTGGGCCTGGGTGATTCTGCAGGGACCCAAGGACTGCACTTTGGGAAGCTCTGGACTATGTCTCCTCAAAACCCGGGGCAGATGTCCTGTGCCTTCACCCCCACACAGGCTGGTCCTCCAGCCTCTGCCCGCAGCATTCTGCCCGGAGCTCAGCAGTAGCTCCTGCCCGACGTCCATCTCCAACTGGCTGGCCCCTGGGACAGGACCCGGCCTGTAGAAAGGGAAACTTCTCTCTCAGCTTCTGCACCTGACCGGCTGACCGCTGTGCTCCCATCGGCCAGCTGATTATTTACCCAGATGGTCAGATCAGAAGCCTCGGGTCATCCTGGCTTCTCTCTCTCTCCTGCCACATCCAACCAGTCAGCGGCTGCTGCGGCTCCGCCTCCAGCATTCAGAGCCCACCTCTTCTCGCCTCTTCTCTGGCCCGTGCGCTGTTGCCTCCTCTGTATCACCGAGTCCTGCTTCCACTCTCACCACACAGCAGCAGGATGAACTGTTTGTCTGTTTTTTCTCTTTTTCTTTTTTACGATGAACTTTTAAAACTCGTCAGACCCCACCTCCCTGCTGCATAAAGCTGGCGCGACTTCCCATTTCACTTAGAAGAAAACCCAAGGTCCTTGCTGTGCCATAGGGCCTGAAGGGTCCTGCCCCACAGTCTCTTCTCACTCTGCCCAGGCTGGATTCTTTGTTTTCTGTTTCCTGTTTGTTTGTTTACTGTTCTTTGACAATATCAAGCTCACTCCTGCCTCCAAGACTTTGAATTTGTCCGAGAACTGTGTGGTTTGCTCCCTCACTTCACTTAGGACCTCTAAAGTGGCCAGTTACCCTCCCTCAGACCACCCTGGACAATTGAAAATTAATGTCTGCTCTAGCCTGTTAGAGCATTGGGCTGAAGGGTCCTGGGTTCGATTCCAGTCAAGGGCACATACTTCAGTTGCAGCCCTGGTCAGGAGGCAACCAATCGATCAGTATCTCTCATACCCATGTTTCTCTCTGTCTTTCCCCTCCCTTTCACTCTCTCTAAAAATAGGTAAATAAATAATGACCAAAGATGTAGGTCGTCTCTAAGGAATAACAGTGGGTCAGAACTGGGGGACACAGTGAGAACGCCCGCTCCTGCTCCTCGGCTTGCTTTGAGCCAAGCATTTCTCCCTCCTCCCTGTCCTTAGCTGGCTGCATGCAAGCTCACTTAAGAGGCAGTAAAGCCTTACCGACAGAAGATGAGCAGGTCAACCTCAGCTCCTGAGGGCTGACCGCAGTCACTCATGGGATTCTGTGCATGGTGTGTGCACACGTGTGTGTGTGTGTGTGTGTGACAGCTGTCTTTTGTAATCCTGACATAGTTATCTTTGCTTTCCTAGGACTTCTTGGGCCTACTTTATATGCTGAAGTTGGAGACATCATGAAAGTTCACTTTAAAAATAAGGCAGACAAGCCCTTAAGCATCCATCCTCAAGGGATTAAGTACAATAAAGCCTCAGAAGGTAAGAGGAGCTTCCTATCCCTCTGACAGGAGAAAATGTACAACCCTTTAACACCGGTGTGGAGCACTGAAACCATTTCGTTAGCCACATGTCACAGACTGCCTTGCAGCTGGTGAATGGAAAATGATCACTCTGTAAGAGTCGGGGGGAATGAAAGCGTTCTGGCGTCATCTAGACCTCAGTGCTTTGAAGGTTTAAGTTCCTTACTCGGTGGGAGGGCCAATTCCCTGCTCTCTCTGAATTCCAGTATGTGCACGTGCACAGTGAGAGTGCTCACACACACATTGCAAGACGGTGTAAGGCAGGTCTGCACAGTTCTCCTTGGAGATCAGAAAGCATACATGTTTGGCTTTGCAGGCCAGTTGCAATCTCTGTTGCAACCACTCAACTCTCCCTTTTAGCACAAAAGCAGCCAAAGGCACTATCCGTATGTAAGTGCATGAACATGGCTGCACCTCAATAAAACTTTATTTACAAAGAAAAGGGAGCTCGCTGGATTTGGCTCAAGAACCATCATTTGAAATAGTGACATAAACTAGCCTGGCATGCAGATGACACGTAAGTAGCGTTAAAATTTTGGACACAGCGAAGTGGTTGAGAACACAAGCTTTGAAGGCAGACTTAGGTTCAAATTCCACCGTATGCTTCTGGCTAAATGACCTTAGCATCCCTGAACCTCAGTTTTCTCATCTCCGAAGTGGGGATGCTTACACCCTCCCCTAAGATAGCTTTGAGGATTAGATGGGATCGTTTGGGTATTGTCTGAAATGAACATGGTTCCAGGAACCTGGTAAACCCAAGGTAAAGGATGTCAATGATGATGATGACAGTGACAGTGAAGATCATGAGGATGGTGGAGATAAAAGTGACATCAGCCACAGGATAGTAAGTACCTGTTGTTGCCATTGTCCTGATTATTTCCATTATGCTTATGTTCAGACCACAATAAGCAGAATAGAGTTCTGCTAGGAACTGATATAAGAAAATTGTGTCCATAGTGTAATAGATGTTAGTATAATAACGCAAATATAACTTTAGACTTTTTTCCCATACGTCCCAACCAGCAAGGTTTAAAGAGAGTAGCTGAGCGGGAGCGTGGTTTCCAGGGCAGGGTCTGGAGCTAGCCTGCCTGGGGGAAATCCTGGCTCAGACACTGAGTGATTTGGGGAAAGTTACTCAACCTCTTTGTGCCTCATTTTTCTCATCTGTAAAGTGACAATAATAATCAAGACTTCTTTTCGGTTGTGAAACCTCACTCAGGGATATTTTCCATTGCTTCTTCAGAGCGAGTGAAAGGGAAGGAAGGAGAGAGAGAGACATACATCCTTTGGTTGCCTCTTGCACATGCCCCAACTGCGGGTGGGAAGGAACCTGCAACCCAGATACATGCCCTTGACCGGGAATCAAACATACAACCCTTTGATGCTCAGGCTGACACTCTAACCACTGAGCATACTGGACAGGGCATGACTTCTTCATAAAGGTTTGTTGTCATGAAATCTTAGCACAACACCTAGCATATAATAAACACTTAATAAATATTAGCTAGGATGGTAAAGGTAATTATTCAATCAAAATTTGTTCAAATTATGTCAATATCTCAATTAAATTGTTTAAATGTGTCCAAATAATTTAATATTTAGATGACAATGTATGGATTAGAAAGTGACTTTTACATTTACTGTTTTAGTGTAAATTATTGTCAAACTCGTTCCTACTAAAGGATACGTGACTGCTAGCAGGTCAACGAACTACTCTCCCTGGGAATATGTGCATGAGCGCATACTCTGGTTTGAGGAAAAACAATGAAGCATTAACTGTGATATTTAAAGCACCTTAAAGAGCCAATTGGGCAGGGCTCTGGGTGAGGTAGCCTGAGTGGGAGTCTATCCTATGGCCCCCAGCTCATATGATGTCATAGAACAGCAGCCGGCAAACTGCGGCTCACAAGCCACATGCAGCTCTTTAGCCCCTTGAGTGTGGCTCTTCCACAAAATACCACGGCCTGGGCGAGTCTGGTTTGAAGAAGTGGCATTAGAAGAAGTTTAAGTTTAAAAAATGTGGCTCTCTAAAGAAATTTCAATCCTTGTACTGTTGATATTTGGCCGTGTTGACTAATGGGTTTGCCGACCACTGTCAGAGAACAACCACTTAACTACTTATGAGGCTTCCAGATGACAGTGTCAGGAATTTAGCACCGTGGTGCCAGGAGGGAGAGCCCTCAAAATGCCCCATGAATGTCCCATTTTAGATGAAGGAGGAGGTAAGTGCTGTGGACTTTGTATTCCAAGCTGGGCTGTTTGCAAGGGAAACAAACCTTGCAACACTGTCCCTCTTCCTTTCTGTTTATTTGGCCCTACCACCCCCAGCAGCCAGCAGTCATTTGTGAGCAGAGGTTTAAAATGTGCCCACTTCCACTGGTCACCTGATCATTGCCCAGTGCCATGTCTCTCAGGAAGTAAAGACAGTTTGGTGGGAAAGTCAGATCTTGCCCTGGAAATGAGATGCAAATCTAGCCATAGAGAAAGAGTGTCTGTCCTGGCAAAAGGCAAGCCTAACTGCTGTTGTGTCCTCTTCCCTAAAATGAAACGTCTTCCTCACGTCTGGCCCTCACCCCCGAGCCTCCTGCGACGTGTGAACGATTGTTTCAGGTGGAGGTGACTTGAGTGCTGAGCCAGCTCCGTGAGAAGCCGGGTTTCTTTACCTCAGAGGTAGATGTTGTAGAAATGGATGGTGGGAGGTTGAGACGAGTAAAAAGCTTAAGAGAGGATTCAGTCTTTGTCCTTGTGGCTGCCTGATCGAACCAGAACTCAAGCAACCTCAAGAACAATCCTCCTTATCTGGGAGCTAATCCTTGAGCCCCCCCTGGGATTTGGAAAGCTGCTCTCATCAGCTGGAAGGGAGGGACAGTCACGGGAAGAATGCGGCTTTAGCGCCAGGATGGCCTCGCTTGGAACCCTAAGTAAACGTTGGCAACTTCCTTTACCACAAACCCTCAGTTTCATATCTATAAAATGGGAATGGCAACACCCTCCCTCTAAGGTTGTCACAAGGATTAGTCAGAATCAAAGTAAGGTTCCAGGCTCGGTGGGTATGCAATAAAGCTCTTCACATGCGGGCATTGCATTTTGTTCCCCAAAGCTTAGAGTGAACAAAGACCTTGGCCCAGATAGTATCATCTACCTGAATGAAATAAAATGCTCCCATCAAATTCAGATGCCAAAATGAACTAAACTTCCCCCTAAAACCTCAGCTACCCTGGGCACATTTTGAATAATTGTAATTTCCAGGTAGTTTGAGGTTTACTTCAAGTGTCTAAGATATTTTCTTTTCATTACTTTGGGTATAACTCTTTCTAAATGGTATACTTCCCCAGGCCTTTCCAAAACAGAAGATGGTGGTCTGTTTGAGGCTTCTATGTCTCTGCATCTATTTTTGTTCATCAGTTTATGTTGTTCATTCGATTAAACATGTGAGTGAGATATGTGATACCTATCTTTCTCTAGCTTATTGGCTTATTTCACTTAGCATAATGCTCTCCTGAGCTGGGGTATAGGGCAGGCTGGGAGAGGACAATGAGGGAAAAAGGGGACATATGTAATACTTTCAACAATCTATACATATAAAAGCCTAATATGCAAATTGTCCCTGTGGGAGTTTGAGCAGGAGAGTGGTCATTTGTTATTATGTCTGCTGACCACCAGGGAATGGTGCAGAAGAAAGAAATGCCCCGGCCAGAAGCCAGCAGCTAGGGAAGGGGGGCCCTGGTCAGCAGCCAGCAGCCAGGGAAGGGGGGCCCTGGTCAGGAGCCAGTAGCCAGCAGCCAGCAGCCAGGGAAGGAAGGTTCTGGCTGGCTGCCAGAAGGCCTCAATCAGTCCTGTTCAGTGGCCAGGCATAGAGACCCTACCCATGCATGAATTTCATGCACCAGCTCTAGTAAAGAATACAAAATGAATAAAATAATAAAACAGAGGATGAGAAGCAAAATTCAAGTCCCTCTCTAAACCATTCCTTCCAGTCTGCTGTGAGATCTTACAGACATTCACAGATGTTAGAACTGTGCACAGTCTGCACAGACTCTAAACGACAGCTGTTATCTGTCTGTGGTATGACTTGCAGGTGAAGACCCTGAGCTTCATGCATGGGTTTTGTACATTGTTTTGTAACCAGAGTTGCCCAGGAGCCTGTTTCTGGACATTCTTTTCGTGGCTGTCATTTGAATTCTTGGCTGGAAGTCTGGGTTCTGTGCAGAAAAGATGTGCACATCTCACCCTGGCCTGTCATCCGTGGATTGGTAGCATCTGACATAACGGCTAAGTTGTAGCTTGGTGTTACCTGACTGGTCCCAGTGGCACCCCCTCTCCCGGTGTGTCTGAGAGCACCCCAGTAGCACTTGGGGCAGGGATGAGAAACCCCTGAGAGAACAGGATGGACTAACTATGATTTGTAAAATGCTTACAAGATCATTTCCTTTATAGATGTACTTAACAGAAGTGTGTTTAAACTGCAGTCACAACTGTACCTAAGTATTTTAAAACTTTCTGTCACTAAAAAAGTTTTTTCTCTTTTTAAAAAATATTTTCTATTGATTTCAGAGAGGAAGGATGAGGGAGAGAGAGATGGAAACATCAATGATGAGAGAGAATCATTGCTGGACTGCCCACCCCCTATTGGGGATCACCCCCACAACCTGGGCATGTGCCCTTGACCAGAATCAAACCTAGAGCCCTTCAATCTGCAGGCCAATGCTCTATCTGCTGAGCCAAACTGCCTAGGGCTGTCACTAAAAGATTTTTGACTTGAGGCTAAGATTTCAGAAAATCTCTGACTAGCATTTGGTGACTGTTGTTTGATTGTAATGCTGCATCTCTGAGCACATGTTGTTCACAAAGACCTTTGAAATTCTTTGTGCAATATCCTTTAATAGTTTGTTTCAGAGTGAATTGTATCTTCTTACTTTCTTTATATTCTTATATTTTAAATGTGGGAATTGCAATGTAAGTACTATAGTACAAAATCCTATAATATTCCGCTTTCTGCTGGTAACCCAACTCTGTGAAAAATAAAATTTCCACCAAGGATTGTTTTTTGCATCTAAGTGTTGCCAAATTCTCTATTTGAAAACAGTAAATGTTCCAATGTTTGACATAATATAAGCAATTACATTTTTCATATTTTATCCGAATATTTTGACCTAATCTAGAAACTTCTCTGAGTATATAAGTACCTGAAACAAACTGTAATGGCTAATAGAACGATTCTCAACAATCTCAAACTTGTAAACCCCCCTTCAGCAGAGAGCTGCACATGCTGTGCACTGGGCCAGGCTCATTAGAAACATCAGCATCCAGTTTTCCCTTTGCCTCGATGAAAGCTTCTAAGGGCACCTTCTGGCCTTAGCAGGTTTTGCTCAGTGGATAGAGTGTCCAGCTGCAGACTGAAGGGTTGCGGGTTTGATTAAGGTTAAGGGCACATGCCTGGTTTGCAGACTTGATCCCCAGTAGGGGGTGTGCAGGTGGCAGGTGGTCGATTCTCATCATGGATGTTTCTATCTTGTCCTCTCCCTTTCTCTCTGAAATCAGTAAAAATATCCCATCTAATAAAAGAGTAATATGCAAATTGACTGCATCTCTGCTACACCCACAAGGCATACCCATCAGCCAATCAGGAGTGAATATGCAAATAAACCCCAACCAAGATGGCTGCAGCCACTGAGAGCAGGAGGGAGGCTTGGGTTTCCCTGGCGATGGAGAAAGCCAAGCTTTCTGCCTGTCCTTGCTGGCCTAGGCCTCCACTCAATGCTACAAAGTTTCAATTATAGAAGATACATAAATCCCAACAGAAATGGTGACAGCCACAGAGCTGGGGAGAGCAGAGGCTAGGGTTGCCCCAGCAATGGAGGAAGCCAAGCTTCTTCAGCCCTGGCGGGCCTAGGCCTCCACTCCAGATTACAAAATTTCAATTATTGAAGGTAAATAAACCCAAATAGAAATGGCTGCCACCACAGAGCCAGTAGAAGGCTTGGCTGTGCTCCAGGCTATAAAGTTTCAATTGTAGAAGATAAATAAATTCCAGATGCCAGGGCCTCCATTTGGGTTGCTGGAGGGTATGGCTGGCCTGCAAACCACCACAGGTCCCTCACCCAGGTCACCCCAAATTAACCCCAACCCTGATCCAGGATAACCTTCAGGGCAAACCAGCTGGACCCCACCCATGCACCTGGCCTCTATCCTATCTAATAAAAGAGTAATACGAAGATTGACCATCACTCCCAACACACAAGACGGCTACCCCATGTGGTCAAAGATCCTGCCCCCATGTGGACACAAGATGGCCACCACAAAATGGCCAGCAGGGGAGGGCAGTTGGGAGGGATCAGGCCTGCAAGGGATGGCAGTTAGGGGAAATGAGCCTGCAGGGGAGAGCAGTTAGGGTAACCAGGCTGGCAGAGGAGGGAAGTTGGGGGCAAACAAGCTGGCAGGGGAGCAGTTAGACATCAATCAGGCTGGCAGGGGAGTGGTTAAGGGGTGGTCAGGCTGGCAGGCAGAAGGGGTTAGGGGCAATCAGGAAGGCAGGCAGGCAAGTAGTTGGGATCTAGCAGTCCTGGATTGTGAGAGGGATCCCAGATTGGAGAGGGTGCAGGCTGGGCTGAGGGACAACCCCCCAACCCAATGCACAAATTTCATGCACCAGGCCTCTAGTGTTTAAATAAATAAATAAAATAAAAGCACCTTTTGAATCTTCAAAGACACACTGACGCATTCACTTGTTTACTAAATAGAGAGGAAAAGAGCTGTTCAAAAAATTAACAAGGGCAGATTTCATGGCCAAGCACCCAAATGGACGACCAAAGGGGCTCTATGTAACTTCACTTTCCCAAACATGTACGCCCCATTTTACATTTGAAAAAAAATACTGAGAGCCCTTTGGCAAATAGTTAGTTCATCATGACAAGAATAAACAAATTGCCAAGCTGACTAAGGACTGAGCAGGAAGTGACCAGAATTGAGTAAATATAAAGTGAAGGGACACCCTTGTGTAAAGTATTTAGTCCAGTGAGAAGCTGAACAAGGACTTTTTGTGCTTCAGCATAATGCTCTTTCCTGTCCACTCCTCTTCTTTTCACTTACGACTTTTCACTTACTTTGATTGCAAAGTTAAAATTAGTTTTTTCAAAAATACATTTCATAAATGCTTTCCCAAAATAGCTGTTTATATTTTACACCTCATATTATGTAGTTTGCAAATTTGCCTGCTTTGTTCTAGGTAAAAGATAAAGTAAAATATTTTGAAGTGAAAAGAAGAAAAACATTGATAAAATTATTCCCAAAGGATCTCACTAGTAATTCAGTATAATTACTCCATGTATAAATCTATACTGTTCACTATTTGGGTGTAGATGTCCAAAATTCACCTTTGAGTGAATCGCTCATTCAATTATTTGAAGTTTATCTTATATTTAACTAATATATGAATATGAAATTCTCAGTAATTTACTTTGGTCAACTAGATAAACATTTATAAACCACTATGTGTTCCATTTATAAACCACTATGTGTACCTGGATATGAAACCCTGATCATATTAAAAATAAATTTGCTCTCATTTGAAACTCAGTCATGCTGCTATAACTAGCACATGTAACAGCCTCTTAGGTGACTCTTAGATATTTATATTTGTTGGTTCTCATTACATATGAACAATTTGTTTAATTGTGGTGTCTCCCCTGTAGTGGCCATGTAGGAATTCTAGAGGTGAAAATTTTAGCAATAAGGGTGTTGGTATGTACCCTACTATTAGCTGGGCTGTGAATCCTTCAAGGTCTTAGGCTGCCTTCTTTAGATTTGTGGCCTGGTGCCTGGCACAGAGCCTAGAACATAAATGGTGATGATGATTGTGGTGGTGATGATGGTGTTGACATGATTATGATGGTGGTGATGATAGTGGTGGTGATGGTGATGGTGATCATGATGATGATGATGATTGTGGTGATGGTGGTGGTGATGGTGATGGTGATGATGATGATGATAGTGGTGGTGATGGTGATGATGATTGTGGGGATTGTGGGGATGGTGGTAACGATGATGATGGTGATGATGATGATGGTGGTGATAGTAATGATGATGATGGTGATGATAGTGTGGTGGTGGTTATAATGATGATATGGTTATGATGATGATGCTGGTAGTGATGATGATGATGGTGATGGTGATGAACTGATGATGGTGGTGGTGGTGATGATGATGATGATAATGGTGGTGATGGTGATGATGATGGTGATGATGATGATGATGATGAAGATGATGTTGAGTAGTGAACTAAACTGAGGATCTGAGAACTGGATTAGAGAGTGCAGACTATGTGTTATTTTCCTTTTGTTCTACAATTTATTAATTTTACTGGTGATTGTGAGTAATTACCTAATCTTATTACCAGTTTTTACCTTCTTTAAATATATAACCACCTTTAATCTTTCTCACATGTGTTAAGAGAACTCCAGAGCACTTAAGATACATCTTATCAGAAATGAAACATAAAGAAAGAGGCCATATCATTGTAAAATGTCTGGAAAAGGAAATAACCCAAATACTGAGGTGTATTACCACAGGCAGCCATACATCTAGGTGCCAGACATTTTGCCTATATTTTCTGGTCTTCCTATCCATCAAAAATAATAACATTATTGCTAGAACAAAGATTATATTATGTAATAAAATTAATGAGAAAACTGGGGCTAAAAGGGAGGCTAAGAAACTTTCCTAAAATAATGCAGTTAGCAAGTAGCACAACCAAAAAATACAGTTCTGACCCCAAAACTTCAGGGCTTTCTCTTAAATTAAGCAGGAGAAAATATCATTAATTATGTAATCTCACAAATATTTTACTAAAATCATGATGAATGATGTTATATATATATATAATATATAATGCCACTATGTGTGTATATACTCCTAGCATAATTACAGATGATATACAGGCATATACACATCTATATTGTGAGATATATAATCAGAGATCAGAGAATGAGTAAGCTGACATTGAAGCTGATATCTGAAGAATGAGCATGTCTTTATCTAAAGAGAGAGGAAGAACTTCAAATGTTCTCTCTCGCCCTCTACAGAATACCGTTTTGTCCTTTTGAGAGCTTGTGAAGGCAATGGAAAGTGCCATTTTCTACTATTGGCATTCCCTGTGCTGCTTTAACAGTTGAAACACTGGAAGCATCGTGTCCAGAAATATTCTTTCTTAACCTCATGAGGCCACGAAGCATGAGACACTGACTAAGGACTGGCAGCTGGGGTCAAGACGGACCCTGTGGACAACTCGCCACACGTGTTCCAGTCAATAGACAAGTCCACCCTGAGAGGGCGGCTTCCCTTATCAGCCCTGTTTGTGCTTTGCTACAAAAGCTGTTTTGCAACTTTCCACAGATAATCCTTCCTGTTTATCAGCAGAGACTCTTCCTCATAAATGCTTTCTTTCCTGTTTGATTTAGACTGAAATGATATTGTTACTCACAGGAAGTCATTTGAGCTTTTAGCATTTCTCAGCCCCTGATAATTTTATACTCAAACCCTTCTTATCAACAGAGTGAAAGTTCATTCTACAGTAAAGATTGGTTATCAATGTCATAGTATCTTTTGGGAAAAAGGAAAGATACAACAAAATCCCAGTGAAGCCTTTTACTAGTCCAAAGGACACAAACTCAGATATTTTGGCTGCCAGGAGGGTAACTCGATGAGAAATAAGTCTAGTAGGCAGGCACTGTTGATCAGAGAGCTGTGTCCTATCTGAAGGGTCATCAGGACTCAGCACCAGGCCAATTCTATGCAGGAGTTAGGTCAGTATTACCAGATGTCCAGGTTTCATTTGTTTGTGTATGTGTATTTTAAGAGAAACTAGCAATCCAGATTCTTATATACTATCTCATGTTGTTAATGTTGGCATTGAACTTGTTTTAACACCATGCAGTTCCAATGAAATGTATCCATAAGTGACTTGATGATCTTGGGACCTTAAATCCTAAGAGTTCAATATACAGTCATTGAGCTCTTGTCTGTGCCAGGTACTGTAACAGGCACCAGAGAGTCTAAGACAAATGCAACCCAGCACCTGCCTTTGAGGACCTCACTCGGGGCACACGCGGAGGAGGCAAATAATTATTATCTAGAAGGATAAAATGAAATTAACCATGGAATATCACACATATTCAATTAAAAATTGTGACAAGTATTGAAAAAAATATGCATAATGCAGTGAGAGATCAGGGAAACAATAAGCTTGTATTTAAGTAGACATCAAGCATGAGCACACACTTATCCAAGGAAGAAAGGGAAGAAGAGCACCCTGGGCAGAGGGAATATTGTCTGCAGAGACCCTGAGGGAGGAGGGAGCTTTGTGCATCAGTCCAGGGAACTAAAGGGGCCCAAGGGGCTGATACACAATGTGCCAGGAAAGCGTTACATGTAATAGAATGAAGAGAGAAGTAGGGATAAATCATTGTCGGGATTTTAAGCAGGAACATGACAAAGTAAGATCTGGGATTTTAAGGGATCATTCTGTCTAGAGTAGGAAACAAAGCAAGGCTAACAAGCCAATAGTGGAGATAATCAGGAATCATGAAAAATACTCAACCCAGCCCTGGTTGGGTGGCTCTATTGGTTGGAGTGTTGTCTGTACACTAAAAAGGTTGTGAGGTTGATTCCAGGTCAGGGCACATTCCTAGGCTGCAGGTTCAGTCCTCAGGTGGGGCATGTATGGGAGGCAATGGATCGATATTTCTCACATCTCTCTCTTTTTCTCCCTCTCCCTCTCTTCCTCCCTCCCTTCCTCTCTTTCTAAAATCAATAAAAAACCTATCCTTGGGTAAGGATTAAAAAAATACTCAACCCAAGGAAAATCAAGAAAGAGAAGAAAGAACAAAGACCAGATGGACAAATATCCAAGCTATAAATAATTATATTAGAAACAAATAGGAAGAACAATACAACTATGAGACAGATTGTAAGGCTGGATAAAAAGCAACACCCAATTGTATGCTGAACTCAAGCAATCCACTTTAAATTAAAGACAAGATAGGTAAAACAATAAAGGATAAAAAAGATATACCATGCTAACACTAATCAAGCACAATGGATTATTCCATTTTTATGACATTATTGGAAAACAGAATACAGTGACAGAAAGCAAATCAGTGGTTATCTGGGTGCAGAGGGTGGGGACAGCATCACCCAAGAATGCACAGGAGACAGTGTTTTGGATGATAGCGATGTCTTGTGCCTTGATTTTGTATAGGACTGAACACATTTGTCAAACCTCAGCAGATATACTTAGAATTGGTGCCTTTTATTGTATATAATTTATAACTCAAGAAAGATGATGAAAGGAATGGGGGGATAAAAGGAGAAGAAAATAAACAGGGGAAGGATAGGGAAAAATAAAACATTTTTGTTTTGAAAGGGTACAGTCACTTCAGTAAGAGTAGTTTCCACTGGCCCTTAACCCCATCAAACGAAACATTTTAGGGTTGGTTTTTTACACAATTGTCTGCCCACACATACACTCTGAAGGTCTCACCTTCCACCTCAAGGAGTTTATCAAGCTCTTGTACCAAAGATAACTGTCCCAAAGGGAAATTCTGGTACCAGCTGATGATGGTGAAACTTTCACCCAATCAAATGAAGAATGCTTCAAACAGGGGAAGCTGCCCATCCCACTTGGCAATCTATGATGCTGATCTCTCCCCTTCCTGACCTCACTTGCTCCATCTCTAGCCACATCTTCTTCTATTGTTGAAAGCCACACCCAACCTTCTGCAATTCTTTTAATCTTCAGATCTCAGTTCCCTCTCTTCAATAAGGAAGACCAATTTCTGCATCCTCCCCGTCTTCCACCAGCAGAGAAGAATGAGTTGGCATCAAAATGTTAATGGCGGGTGTTTAGGTACACAAAGGACCAAATCAAGATATCTAAATTTCAGAGGGTAGACATATTTCATACTATAAGGACAACTAGACTGCCTATGGGAGTCAGACTCTTAGACTCTTGGGAAGGATTTGGGACAACCAGGTGGTGGAGATGTGTTGAGGGTGGCAGCAGTTGTAAAGAAGAAAAACTTACAGATCAAAACAAAACAATATATAAACAGCTCTGCATATAGCTACATCCCATGCTAACAGGCAACTAAATGGAAGATGTCTCATCAAGCACCACAGAGAAGATATAACCCATTCTCATATTGTGAAATGATTCGTGGTCAGAGATGATTCGATTCTCTGATTACATTTGAATAATAATTATTTACAGACCCTGGAAAATTAAATGTACTAAGTTTAAATAATACTAGTAACATTTCTTATTCACTTCAGATCACATGGACTCACAGCCTTACTAATTACATAGACAGGAAGGTGGATGCAATGTGAATCTTTTCAAACAGAGCCGCACTGTAGAAAGGCACGGGTCTCTCTATAGAGGCCTCATGTTCCTCCAGCTTGAGAATGATGGCACAGTGAGCCTCACGCACTGCCCAGGTGTTCTCATGACTTTTACTTCTCCAGGTGCCTCCTACCCTGACCACACGTTCCCTGCAGAGAAGTTGGATGATGCTGTAGCTCCTGGCCATGAATATACCTACGAGTGGACCATCAGTGAGGACAGTGGGCCCACACCCGATGACCCGCCATGCCTCACATATATCTACTACTCCTATGAAAATCTGATACAGGACTTCAACTCTGGGCTGATTGGACCTCTGCTTATTTGTAAGAAAGGTAAAAAAATCAACAATAGCAAAGCTGTTGGAGTGGTAAGGAGTACTATACTGGAAAGTCTTGGGGGAATCCTGGAACCTCTCAGCAAATGGAGCAGAGCGGGGAAGGTGGGAAGCAGACCATTTTTGGACATTGGCATCGGAGGGTCTGGAGTCCTCATCTGGATCTTCCAATCCCTCCTCCATCTCAGTCCTGGAGCCTCTCTGAGTAGATCCTTGTCTGGGAGTTGGTTCTGAGGCCATGCAAATGTGGTCTGCATATTTATCTCAAGGCCAAGTCTTTCTGCAAGTGTACAGCAGCCTGCCTTCTGCTGATAGCCCTGGGGAAGAGCTCTGCCTAACATGTCCGAGGTTTGGGTTGGTAATTTGGTCTACAAACACACAAAACTCTAGCGCCCTTTATTATAAAGAGGGGAACACTTTGGGCAGCAGGTTGCAAAAACACTCAACTGACTTTTATAAGAAATTGCATCATCTAGGCTTCTAGGAGCAAGCTTGGATTTTCATTTTACCTGAAAAGAATTCAGCTTATCCTTCATGGAAACAAAGGATCACATGAACTGCACTATGGGAAATAATGGGATGAACTCGCCATCTGTCTGCACAGACACACATACCATCCCTACATCAACTCCTAATCATTTATTCACTACACAAATACATATGTTCCTTGCCTGGTATACAGAGGTTACTGGGATGGCAAACAAAATGTTAAAACTTATAAAAAGCTCTTATTTCATTTTACTTTTAGCTGCATTTTGTCTTTAAATGAGAATTCATCTTGACCCTCTCAACCAGTTCTCTGGTGAGCCATTCCATGAACAGCAAGGTGGCTGGACAAAACTTGGAGAGCTGAGCTTTTACCAACCGAGCTCTGGTACCCGTGTATTGGTCTACTGACACAGGAGGAAATGATACTTTTGCCAAAACCTTGACAGTCACCAAACGTTTCCTCTCTGTGCCACGTCAAATTTGCCTTTAAAGCCTCACTCTCAAGGCTGTGAGGCACCGGAGAAAATGGTTAATGTGGCAGCAAGATTTTAATAAGCCCCCAATCATCATCACTTGATAAAGATGCTCTTTATTTTTATTTTTTTATTTTCATTGATTTTTAGAGAGAGGAGAAGGGAGAGGAGGGAGAGAGAAACATCAGTGTGAGAGCTTAGCATTGATCAATTGCCTCCTGTACGTTCCCCTACTGGGGATTGAACCTGCAACCCAGGTATGTGAACTGACTGGAATCAAACCAGCAACCTTTCGGTGCATGGATGATGCCCAACAACTTAGCTACACCAGCCAGGGCAAGATGCTATTTTTAAAACAAGAATTTCTCCGAGTTGACATCACTAAGATTGGTTGTTTGCCTTCAGCTCTGCTACCTAGGAATAGCAAATGAGAGTTTTCTACCTGGGATGCTATTGACAAGCACGTGTTTTCTTTCCCAGGCACCCTCACTGAGGATGGGAGTCAGAAGATGTTTGACAAGCAGCAGGTGCTCATGTTTGCTGTGTTTGATGAAAGCAAGAGCTGGAGCCGGTCATCATCCGTCATGTACACAGTCAACGGCTACGTGAACGGGACGATGCCAGGTACCTCCCGGCTGTGCTCTTCCCAACACTAGACTTGTTAGTGCCTTAGGCCTGCTGCTGGCCTCCAGCACTGAGGAAGGTGATGGTACCCACTACTTTCAACTCTTAGTCAGGAAGGTAAGGTGATCTAGCTCAGTGGTTCTCAAAGTTTTATCATCTTTTTAAGAAATATTGTTATTGATTTCAGAGAGAAAGGGAGATGGAAAGAGAGACAGAAACATCAAAGATGAGAGAGAATCATGGATCGGCTGCTTCCTCCACGCCCCCTACTGGGGACTGAGTCCTCAATCCAGGCATGTGCCCCTGACCAGAATCGAACACGGGACTCTTAAGTCCGAAGGCCAATGCTCTATCCACTGAGTTAAACCAACTAGTACAACAGGCCACCTGGAAGCCACCTCAGGGAAGGGGTGTGCAGTGTTATTGGATGAAGTGCTTTGAGCAGGTTTCACCTGGGCCTGCACTTCTAGGAAGACCTCCGGGTATCAGCTCAGTCTCCTTCGGTGGGTTCTGTGGCCCCTGCTGCACAGTGACCCTGCCTTCAGCCACACAGGAAGCCTTGCAGGATGGATGTTCAAGGTCAAGCCCTGGCAGAAAGGGTCAGCAGGGAGAAGTCTGTAATGATATGGTAATGATGAGTACGAGATTAGGAAAAATACTAGCCTATAGAAATACTTCTAGCACTTCGAATGGTAATTGATAAGAACTATTGAAAGGCATATAGCATCTTTACTCTTTCCATCACAGCAACTGCTCAGAGGAAAGGACTGACTCCTACCTACACTGCTTTTACTACTATCTGATAGAAATGCTTAGAACCAAAGATCTCGAGGAAAAAGCAGAAAAATGAAAACATTACTTTATTAAGTTTCTCTAAAGTCCTCTATATCTGAAAAGTCACAAATGGCTTCACTTACCACGAGTTGAAGTCTGAACGTTGCTTTCAATTGTTTTCTATTGCATTTGACTGCGTCTCCGCCTGGGCTGTCACAAACACACCCCGACGATTCAGCTTGGGTTCAGCGTCCGAAAGCCGTTAACTGGGCTACCTCACTCATTCCCTCCCTCAGTGCGGTCCGTCAGTTGCTGTCAAGATGAGCTAACTTACACAAACAGATCAGCATCTCTCCTGGGACAGATGGTGGTTAAGACTTCTTTTTATGTGTAAAATAGTGTGCCCAGTAGTATGGGCCTTCGAGGGGCGTGTTCCAAGGAGAAGTCGTATCTGTGTTCCAGCCTAGTGAACCATCTGTTAAATATGCAGAAGCCCCCAGAAGCAAACCATAGGCACAAAAATAAAAATAACAATTTGATTGGACATGGAGTATATGGATTTGTAGTTGAAAAAGCATACTCGTTGGGGTACAGAGGGGCACGGAAGGGAAATGGCAGTAGTAGAAACAGATACGTTAATGCTTGTAAACAGCTTCAGGAATCATATAAACTGAGTAACAGCGATGTACTGAATGGCAAGTCAATATGAGTGTTTCTTTGAGGTGCTAAATGCTTCCAGCAAAGCCTACCTTTCAGCTTCATTCTCAGGATCTAGCTTCTCATTCTCATCATGGTGTCAGAATGCCTGTCTTGTTGTAATGGTCCCCCTAAAAGACAAGCCCCTCAGCCACTCTGTGGATGGGAGCCTGACCCTCAGCCTCTCGATCTCACCTCTATGGTAAAAATTGCTGCACCGAGGTGTGAGTGCTTGTATCTAGTGATTATGGATCCAACCCTGAAAATCTGGGCTAAGGAGAGAAGCCAGGGTTGGAATCTCCCAGGCAGCAAAGGAGCCTTTTCCCAGTTGCTTGGGGGCAAAGAAGAAGTAGACTCAGCCTTTGCACTCAGTCTCTTGACTCAGCCCATGGAATGCTCCCAGGGGGCCCGCGCACTGAGGACTTGTCCTCTGCGTTTTATGGAGAGCCTGTGACCCACAGAGTAATTCATGGCAGTCTCATTAAAGCGATCAACAAGGGGTACAGATGCAATCGGCAATCCTTAACCACCTTCACACTCTGCCCTCAGGCAGAGCTTGCCCCTCTCTCTATCCCACTGAGATGATTGGGCTCTGAACTTAGCCCTCATGGAGACTGGCGACTCCCTCCAGCTGAGCCCAGATTGGTTCTAGGTGACCAGCTGCCAGGTTTGCCAGGACTGTCCCGGTTCTAACAATGAAAGCCATGCATCCAGGAAACCCCTCGATCCTGGTAACTCAGGGTGGTAGCCACCTACTTGGCTCACTCCTCAGCCTAGTCCCTTAGCAATCTGTCTCTGAACGAATGCCCCTCTCTGGGCTCTGCCCTTACTTCTGTAGTATCCCTCACCGCAATGAGTGGCAAGTGCTTGCTGGCCCTTCTCTCGATGTCTCCGTTTCCAGGGCAGGCACTACAGCTGGAGGGTCTGTTCCTCAGAACCTTGCACAATAGCAGATATTCAATCCATTTGGGGTGAAGAGGTTCTTACCACAGAGTGCTGACTCCTGGTTTACTCCTGTATCTCCTCCTCTCGCAGATATAGCCGTTTGTGCCTACGACCACATCAGCTGGCATCTGATCGGCATGAGCTCTGGACCAGAACTGTTCTCCATCCACTTCAATGGCCAGGTCCTGGAGCAGAACCATCACAAGGTCTCAGCCGTGACCCTCATCAGCGCCACGTCCACTACTGCAAACATGACGACGGGCCCGGAGGGGAAGTGGGTCATCTCTTCTCTCACCCCCAAACACATTCAAGGCAAGAAACGCTCCCAACAGTCTTGCTTATGAATGTAGGATCCTTCTTCCCAGGTGCTAACTCCCTCCTTATCCTTTGCCTTCTTAAGCCACCCACACTCCAGACATACCTGCCTTGGTCCCTGGGAGGAGAACTTACAGTCTCCACTTAGATGTACAGCCTTACTTGGGGATGCAGGAAGGGGGCAGGAGGGGATTGACAAAGACTTTTTTAAATGAAGCAAAAGCTGAAGAAGTCCCTACTTCCTTGAAAGGAAAAGGGAGGAAGGAGAGAAATGCCCACAGAGATGTTCTTTTTTGTGGTGTTTACTATGTGGCTAAAAGAAAAGATCTGGATGCCAGAACAAGGCAAACATGCAAATATATAGAAGTGCCCAGTTACAGCAAGTGTAGAAGTTTTAACATGAAAAGACTTTGTTTTTAGAACAAAATGAGCACAAAGAGGAACCCAGTGAGTGTACACTGAATGGCTCAAACATAAAACCGAAGCAGCTGAGGAATGAGCTTGATAGAATACCAGGGAACTCTGGTTGAGGAAGATCAGCCCAGATTATTACATGGTTCCACATAAACAAAATACTCATTGTTCACTTACTTGTGGTTGCTTTAAAACTTTTCCCATAAACAGAGACTAAATTATAAGTAAACTAGAAGCCCAGACATGAAATTCATTCATGGAGGGGGGGGGGGTAGGTCCTTTCAGCCCAGCCTGCACCCTCTCCAATCAGGGAGATTCCTTTCATAATCTGGGACCACAGGCTCCTAATTGCTCACCTGCCTGCCTGCCTGATCATACCTAACTGCCCCTCTGCTGGCCTGGTCACCCCCAACTGCCCCCCTGCAGGCATGGGCACCCCCAAGTCCCCCCCTCCGCTGGCCTAGTTGCCCTTTAGTGCCCCCCCCCCCGTCAGCCTGGTCACCCCTTACTGCATCCCCTGCTGGCATGGTTGCCCCCAACTGCCCCCCCTGCCAACCTGGTCACCCCTCACTGCCCCCTCTGAGAGCCTGGTTGCCCCTCATTTCCCTCTGCCCCCCGTCGATCTGGTCGCCTCTGACTGTACCCCCTGCAGGCCTGGTTGCGCATGCAGCCTGCTGCTCAGTCATTTGATCACCCCTTACTAACCCCCTGTGGGCCTGGTGGCTCCATGCTGCCTGTTTGGTCATTCATTCAGTGGTTTCAGATGCAATGGTTGCTTAGCCTTTTTATATATATATATATATAGACTAGGGGCCTGGTGCACAAAATTCGTGCACTGGGGGTGGGTGGTCCCTCAACCCAACCTGTCCCCTCTCACATACTGGGAGTCCTCAGGGGATGTCCAACTGATGGCTCACCCCCAGCCAAGGCTTTAGGCCTTCGGCACCCAGCCATCGCCCTTCTCAGCTTATCCCCAGCTACCTGTGGCCACTCGGTGCTTGCCGCCACCACCGTTTCATCTCCACCCCCTGGCCGGCACTTCCGCCACTTGGCCACGCCCCCACTCCTGATTAGCTGGTAGCATAGCCAATCAGGAGCAAAGCTACGGTCAAATTTGCATGTTTCTCTTTTATTATATAGGATGATATTAGTATAGAAAATCATTTTGTCACCAAAACAATATGTACAAGCAAAACATATAAGAAAGGATTAGGACCATTTCATTTCATAAAAAGTATTTTTTATTGACTTTTAGAGAGAGAGGAAGGGAAAAGGACAGATAAAAACATCAACGTGAGAGGGAAACATTGATGGGCTGCCTCCTGCACACCCCCACCTGGGGATCGAACCTATAACCTGGGCATGTGCTCTGACCAGGAATCAACCCTTTCAGTGCAGAGGACAATGCCCAACCAACTGAGCCACACAGGCCAGAGCTCGGGTACTGTGGTATTCTTTTGCACTGAGCAGTCAAAATTATATTTGAACTAATGAAATTGTCACCCAAGTGACATAAACCAACAAAGCAAACATTGTTGAGGTTAATTGCTTTTGTATTAAGTTATTTAATTTTTAAATGAAGGGGCAGGTGACAGGAAAAAGGAGAAATCAGCAAGACCTAAGTCAGGGTCTTCAGGATCTAGAAGAAGCAAAGGCAATCTTCCCCAGATCCCCCTCCACCTGTGCCCCTGCTCCAGCCCACCCCCTCTCTCCCTTGCTTTCTGTTACACAGTTTGGGCAGCCTTAGTTCCTTCTCCCAGTTCTTTCATTGTCTCTATGTACTAACTCAGCTGGGATGCAGGCTGGCATCAACATTGAGAACTGCCCAAAGAGGACTCGGAGTCATAAGACGCTAACACTGGAGCAGCGGCGGCACATGAAGAGATGGGAATACTTCATCGCTGCGGAGGAAGTCATCTGGGACTACGCACCCTACATTCCAGTGAACATGAACAAGTGAGTTGGGGGGGGGGGCGGTTCTGACCACTGTGCAAAGGTTCAGGCATGTTCCATAGGGTCCTGGGTACGTGGGTGAGGTGTCAAGAGCTGACAGCTCTCAAGGGATTACATGTTTTGGCTTCCATTCAGGTCTTGTTCAAAATCAATCTGGAATTACCCCAAACTCACCAAAGGGGAAATAATAATAACCCTATATAATAAAGAGGTAATATACAAACTGGCCATCACTCCAACACATAAGATGGCCACCCCCATGTGGATACAAGATGGCCACCACAAGATGGCCAGCACGGGAGGGCAGTTGGGAGGGATCAGGCCCCCAAGGGAGGGCAGTTGGGGGAGATCAGGCCTGCAGGGGAGGGCACTTAGGGGCGACCAGGCTGGCAGAGGAGGGCAGTTGGGGAACCAGGCCTGCAGGTGAGGACAGTTTATGGGGACGGGGCACCCAGGCCTACAGGGGTGGGTAGTTGGGGTGACCAGGCCAGCAGGGGAGGGCAGTTAGGGGCAATCAGGCTGGCATAGGAGCAGTTAGGTGTCTATCAGGCTGGCAGGGGAGTGGTTAGGAGGTGATCAGGCTGTCAGGCAGGTGAGTGGCTGGGAGCCAGCAGTCCTGGATTGTGAGAGGGATGTCCAACGGGCAATCAGATAACCCTGTGTTGGGATTCCCAGATTGGAGAGAGTGCAGGCTGGGCTGAGGGACACCTCCCTCCCATGCACAAATTTCATGCACACGGCTTCTAGTAATAATAATAATAGCAGCTACCACATATTGAATGTTTGCTTTTGCCAAGCACTGTGTTAAATCCTTTCTAAGAGCTTCACTTTATCTCTAGAAGTGAGACAGCTTATTTATTAAGTAGAGTAGGAAATAGGTTAGAGAAATTAAGAAATATGAAAATTCAAAATAGCTCTGAAACATCTAAAAAATATTCAGGCTCACTCACAGTAAGGGAAATGCACATTAAACTTCTCTGAAATATTGTTTTCCATCCAATGGACTCACAGTGCAGGTGACATGATCTCTTGACAAGATTGTGGGAAACAAGCACTGCCATTTTGCTGTTGGAAGAGTAAACTGCAAGAGCCATCTAGAGGATAATCTGGCATTTGTGTCAAAATTATAAATGCCTGCATCCTTTGGCCCGGCAATCTCACCCTTGGAATTTACTATAGAGATATATCATTCACAGGGAAAATGTTGTACATACAGGATAGTCACTGCTACCCTGTTAGTAGTAGCAAAAGATTGGAAACAATCCAAAATGTCCATCAATGGGAAATTGGTTTAATAAATTATGGGATATCCAGACATGGAATACCATGCATCTGTTTTAAAAAGATGCAAACGTGCTTTATGTACTAATATAAAAAGTTCTCCAATGTTAAATTGTTAAATTAAAAAGTCAGGGGAGCAAGATGGCAGAATAGGAGGTCCCCCACCCCTCTCCCCGATAGCAACAATAGTTGTCAACCATCCACAAACATACGTGCCTTTGTGAGAGCTTTGCAATCCAGGTAGAAACTCACAAAATCCAAAGGAAAGCTAATTCCAAGGCGAGTCATGCGCAGGTGGTAGGTTTGCTGATTCTGGCCTAGGTTACAAGCCTAGAAGCAGCCTCATCCTCTTATAGACTCAGCCGCAGCCCTTGCCACAACATCCTTTAACAAGGGACTCGGGCAAAGTCACACTTGTCCATGACCCTGGAGGCTGGCCTGCAGACCTTGGTCCAAGAGCAGATCTTGAAGTGGTCCTATAACCCAGTTCCAGCCCTCCCACCTGCAGTCCAGAAGCAGTCCTGCCCATCAGGGACCTACTTTAAGGACCAGATGGTAGCCATACCCATCTACATACCTGGTAACAAGCATACCATCTGCAAACTCCACTGAGGACCTTAAAATGGGCCATTATTCCAGTATCAGCTCTACTGACTAAGATCCTGGAGGCAGTCCCATCTTCCATGGACCAGACAAGACCCATACCCTTCTGAGCTCTCCCACCAACAGCCATATGACCTGATCCAACATCACTTGGCTGTGATCCTAAAAGCAATCTCATCAGTAGGAGACTTGTCAGGAGGGGAGGAGGTCTTTGCCTGCCAAATTCCGTCTGTAAAGGCTGGAAGAGGGTGTCTGCTTCTTCAAATGCACAGACACCAGCTCAAGGCAACACAAACCACGAAGAATCGGGCAAATGTGACACCACTAAAGGAAACTAATACAGCTTCGGGAACCAACCTCAAAGAATTGGAGATCTATGAAGTGCCTGACAAATAAATCAAGTAAAATATTCATCTTAAAGAACCTCAGTGCAGTGCAAGAGAACACAGGTAGGCAACTAAACAAAATCAGGAAAACAATGCATGAACAGAATGAGAAGTCTGATAAACCATAAGAATAACCAAACAGAAATCTTAGAAGTGAAGAATACAATAACAGAATTGAAAAAATCATTTGCGGGCTTTAATGCCAGATTCAATCATGCAGAAGATAGATTCAGCAAACTCAGAAACAGGAAATTTGGAATTATCCACTTACAGGAACAAGGAGAAAAATGAATGAAGAAGAACGAGAAAAGCTTACAGGAATTATGGAATACCACCAAAAGAACTAACATGTGCACTGTGAGAGTGTGAAGGAAAGAAGACAAAGGAACAAAAAGCCTCTTTAAAAATAATGGTTGAAAACTTCCCAAATCTTGGGAGGATTGTGCATAAAGTTTACCTGGAATTGTACACATTAATATAAGTGAATACTTAGAAAATGCAGAGAGAGGTAAAGAGATGGGGTTGAGAGGATGGAGTGGGTGAGAGTTTTCACTAATCAAAATCACTTGAATGTATTTGCTATTAAATACATCAAAAAAGGAATTGATCAAGATTATATAATAATTGACAGAACTAAGATGGGGATCCAGGACTCTGGCAATAGTCAGTGCTGTTTATTATGCAAAATAAATGGATGAAATGGATAAATTCTCTTCATAGAGCTTCTGCTTTTATGAAGATATTTTAAGGTAATTAAGAGGACCAAGAAGTGGTTCTTGTTGCTGCTTCTTAATCATTTATCGCAAAACTGCAGAAGCTGAGTGACAGTGGTGGCTTTTCAGTTGGCATCTAGACTGAGTGGGTGGTAGACAGGATAGACCAGCAGCACAGAGCCATGTCTAACAAAGATAGTAAAAACTGCCCAAACCGGTTTGGCTCAGTGGATAGAGCACTGGCCTGCAGACTTAAGGGTCCCAGGTTCAATTCTAGTCAGGGGCATGTATCTTGGTTTCGGACACATCCCCAGTTGGGGATGTGCAGGAGGCAGCTGATCGATGTTTCTCTCTCATCGATGTTTCTAACTCTCTATCTCTCTCCCTTCCTTTCTGAATATAATAATAATAATAATAATAATAATAATAATAATAATATATTTATTTATTTGTTTGTTTATTTATTTATTTATTTATTTTAAAAAGATAGTAAAAACTTCCTGGAGCAACGAAGTACTTTTAGAGATTGAGAAATACCTGGAAAGCCAACCAGGGTACCATAAATGAAGTGATAGGAACGACGAGAAAAATCCATAGCATATCCCATCCTTTCATCCAGGTAGACTTTCCCCAAAGACATCTAAGGTCTGCTCTAGTAACCAAAGGGATAGGAAGATCTAAAATGCTGCTTCTAACCATGATTATGACTTTATTGATGGATCAGAGGATTCCAGTTTTACAGCTAGAGGGGAGATATCAGGACTTTGCAAGTCATATTAGGAGTTGGTTTTGTTTTTTTAGTTAATCCAAGAGCAGAACTTCTAAACACAAGGGTTTTCCCTTTCTACTGGGGCCTCTACTTGAGAAAATGGTTAATTTTTGAATATTTCATTTCACTTTAAGAAAATACAGATCTCTGCACTTGGATAATTTCTCCAACCAAATTGGAAAACAGTATAAGAAGGTTGTGTACAAACAGTACCAAGATGAGACCTTCACCAAACGCCTGGAGGAGTCCAGAAACAACGAAGACGGGATCTTGGGCCCTATTATCAGAGCCCAAGTCAGAGACACACTCAAAGTAAGTAACAGAAATGCGGGCCCATGTGAAAGAAATTAAGTAATAAAAGACATTATAAGTATTGGCTGTTTATTTTTTTAAAGGTGTCCATGTAATTTTTAATTCAAATACAACTTTTAGTTTTCATTTAGTATTGGCACTTATTTATAGCTTACCCCACAATACAAAGAATCTGAGATAGTTTATCAAATTATAAAAGAACAATATAGTCAATGTAATTGGGGTGAATAATACTGGGGACAAAGAAAAGAAAACTAAGGATAAGGTAAGTATAATGAAGCACCTACAATATGGTCTTATAAGGTTGTGTGCAATTTTTGTCCTGAGCTCTCTAGCAGACAAAGTAAAAAGGGAAATCTGTTAGGGCCAGATTCACAGTAGTCATAAAAGAAGCACAGCGACCAGAGAAGAATTTCTCTTTTGGATCCTTGAAAAGAGGATGCTATCTGATGCAGTGGATAGATTCCTTGATAAAATTCCTACAGTTGGTACAATAAATAAAAATATTGTAGAGCCTTATAAAGGTGTTTATCATTATAGCTAAGAATATCACAGTAAATACCACTGAGAAAAAAATTCTTCACTGTAGTCTTGGTATATAGTTCTCTGAATCTGATCTCTGATAAAGACCCACTCAAAAACTTATATATTTTTATCATGAAGACAGACTGTTGTTCAGATAGTTTTCCTTTAATGCTATGACACATCATAAAGCTTTTTAAAAATATATTTTTATTGACTTTAGAGATGAAGGAGGAGAGAGGTAGTAACATCAATGATGACAGAGAATCATTGAGTGGTTGCCTCCAGCATGCCCATATTGGGGATTGAGCCCACAACCCAGGCATGTACCCTGACTGGAATTGAACCATGACCTCCTGGTTCAGAGGTCGTTGCTTAACCATTGAGCCATGCTGGCCAGGTTCATCAAGCTTTTTATAAGCACAGGAAGCAGAGAATTGAAGGTTGCAATCTTTGGCAAGATTATAGATTCTCTACAGATGGAGGATGACCCAAATGCTTTGGCAATCAACCAAAGATACAGTCAAGGTTCTCTTTTGAAGATTAAAGAGCCTAACCAGGACTCCTGTTTAGATAATTCTCCTAAAATGATGCCCAATGCTTACCAAGACCATAGTTCACCACTGCATGGGCGGAACTAGTAGAGAATCTACAGACAAGGCCAATTCTGTTCATTTGAAAATAACCAAAGGACCAGAAGCAGCCTCTCTCTCTTGCTCTTTCCCTTCCCCCAGCTCTGATCCCTCCGAGGTGCTCTTAGGGAGTGTAAATACACCTTGTTGGAAATTGAGGATCTGGCTCTTAGCCATGCTCAGGACACAGCTTCAAGGATGGATGTTCTGGGAGACCTGGCCAGCTGGAGAAGGAGGTCATGGTGTAGAGAAGAGGAGGAGCAGAAAATGGAAACAGATGGGAGCTGAGCTGAAAGGGGAAGGGAAGAAGATAGGGACCAGCTCAGAGTGGGTGGCATACTGGGAGGAAATGTCACTTATAAGTCATACTACCATGTGAGGCGAAACTCTCTCAGATGCTTCTGTTGGGTGATGGAGAGATTGCTGCTCAGGTGAATAGAACAAAATTGCATGCATGCACACACTATCCAACAAGTGAGCATGCAAAGTTAACATCCTGTATTAATGCTCACGATCAACTTTAAGTCCCAAATAATGAATCTGAGTTAACTTTGTAGATCACATTCAAAAATATGGCCAGCCGTGCCTACAGCATTTACCCTCATGGAGTGACCTTCTCTCCTTTGGAAGACAAAGTCAACTCTTCCTCCGCCTCAGGTTTGAATCTTTCACTTCTACTGAACGAATGAAGCTATTGACCTCTGAGAAGCTATCATATTTTCTACTGCCCCTCTTGATCAGTAGTAAACCTTGTGCAGTCAGGTAGTATCCATACATGGGCAGGGATCCTAAAAGCTACAAGGAAACCCTGCTCAGCTCAGGGGTTTATTTACCCTACAGCAAGCATGTCAAACTCATGGCCCATGGGCTATATTCGGCCCACAATATTTTTGTGGCCAACCCAATATAATGACATGTAAGAAACGTTTTAATAAAAATTTCATAACTTAATTTTTACAATATCCTCTTATACATAATCCTATCTAATAAAAGAGTAATATGCAAATTGACCAAATCCCCGCTATACCCACCAGTCACGCCACCCAGCCACACCCACTAGCCAATCCGGAGCGATATGCAGGTTAACCCCAACCAAGATGGCTGCAGCCACTGAGAGCAGGAGGAAGGCTTGGGTTTCTCCGGCAATGGAGGAAGCCAAGCTTTCCGCAGCTCTGGCCTGCCTTGGACTCTGCTTAAGGCTACAAAGTTTCAATTATAGGAGGTAAATATCCCTAGAAAAATGGCTGCGGCCACTGAGCGAGCAGGAGGCTTGGCTCTGCTCCAGGCTACAAAGTTTCAATTGTAGAACATAAAATAAATCCCAGATCCCAGGACCTCTGCTTGGGTCACCGGGGGGTGTGACTGGCCTGCAACCACCACAGGCCCCTCACCCAGATGGCCCCATACCCCAAGGAAAGCCCCACCCTGATCCAGGACATCCTTCAGGGCAAACCAGCTGGCCCCCACCTGTGCACCAGGCCTCTATCCTATCTAATAAAAGAGTAATATGCAGATTGATCATCACCCCAACACACAAGATGGATGCCCTCATGTAGTGAAAGATCCTGCCCCCATGTGGTCATAGATGGCCACCACAAGATGTCCAGGAGGGGAGGGCAGTTGGGAGGGACCCGGCCTGCAAGGGATGGCAGTTGGGGGTAATCAGCCTGCAGGGGAGGGCAGTTAGGGGTGACCAGGCCTGCAGGGGTGGTCATTTAGGGGCAAACAGGCTGGCAGGGGAGCAATTAGGCATAAATCAGGCTGGCAGGGGAGTGGTTAGGGGCAATCAGGAATGCAGGAAGGCAAGCACTTGGGAACCAGCAGTCCTGGAATGTGAGAGGGATGTCCGACTAGAATTGGGCCTAAACAGGCAGTCGGACATCCCTTGTGGGGTCCTGATTGGAGAGGGTGCAGGCTGGGTAGAGGGACACCTCCTGCCCCTCGTTCACAAATTTTGTGCACCAGACCTCTAGTTATTAAGAATGAACTACAACATTCGCTAATGACTAATTACTATAATCATGTTGCATTCATTTATGCACAAGCGCACCATTTCTCTCTATTAGTACTACCAGCGAATATTTTAACTACCTGATTGCCACGTCATTAGTCTTGTACTGACTTGTTTGGTGTGCACAACAGGAAATATTTCACTTTTGGAGAACAAAAAAAACAGGTTTATTTGTGTTACACTTATTAATTTGTGTAGTTATTCAGTGTCTGGTAAGTTAATATTCAAGAAAAATATTATTTTTATTAAAATGTCCTATTACTTTATATTAACAATAACTCATTTATTTCAACCCTTTGTATTCAGCATGTCTCTATCGAAATAAATCTACATTTCTATTAAAAATTGAAACTTTTGTTTTTTGCGACCATATAAACTTAATCCTTGTTTATTTGGCCCATGTTAGCCTTTGAGTTTGACATGCTTGCTCTACAGTGTCCTTTATTAGTGCCACAACGGCCTCTAGGGGAATAAGACCTGATAACTACATGCTATCCAGGGTTCTATTAAGTAGATCTTAATATAAAAAGAATATTCCTTTCCCAATATTAATTGCTTGCAAGGAAAGCCCATTGTATCATTCATTCATTTTCATAAAATAATTTTAAAAATGAAAATAATTCTGACTATATTTTCTTTCAGGCAGTAACACCATGATCAGAGCAGTTCAACCAGGGGAAACCTACACTTATAAATGGAATATTCTGGAGTCTGATGAGCCCACAGATAATGATGCCCAGTGCTTAACAAGACCGTACTATAGTAATGTGGACGTCACAAGAGACATTGCCTCTGGGCTCATAGGGCTACTTCTGATTTGTAAGAGCAGATCCCTGGACACGCGAGGCATACAGGTATTTTGTCCTTGGCATATCCATTCAGAAATTCCAGGAATATCTCCTGGCTGGAACAGACTAGGTCTCCTTGCTAAACAATGGGACTTTTCTGGACCGGAAAACATTAAATTAAGTAGTCCTCTGGAGTGTGACTGTGATGGCATTTACTCCTTTGGGAACTTTTTGTCTTGTCAATTTTCACGGACTCTCCCTGCAGAAGGCAAGTCCACAGTGTGAAGCCAACCTTTGTTCTAGTTTCAAAGTCCAGGTCTGTTGTTATTGTCTGTGTGCTGAGCAAGTCTCTTAGCCTCTCTTAGCTTCTTCCTTGTATGAGACTGGTAATATCCATCCTAAAAATTACAGGTTGTTTTGGGGCTCAGCGAGGTAGCACCTGGCAGGAGTGTAAGGCTCTGTACCAATCCTTGTTGTCTGTAGAGATCTGCACTAGAAAGAGATAAGAGAGATACGCAGGAGACATAGCTTCTGGGGAGACTGCACCTCAACAATGGTCCATGTCTAGTGAGACTGAACCAGACAAAAACGGGAATCTCCGGACCTGATCTTCACTGTCGAAGAGCCTCATATTATTGAGCTCCATTAAATTCATAGACATTTAGGCTAAGCTATAATTTTTTAAAAGGGTCTCATTCAAGGCATAGGAAATAAATATATGCCTAGGAAAATCAGAAACAAACATTAGGAAGACCCTAATTTATTTAACCTGGAAAGTAAACGCGTAGGGAGAGATAAGCTTTCCTACCGCGACCTCCTGCTTTATCCTTTGCAATGGGTTGTAGCACACCCTGTCAGTCAATCAGTCCGGCAGAAAGGTATTCCATCGCAGAGATAAACAGAGTCACAGTTGCCATGACAAATGGGATTTTTCTAATAGGATATTTTAGTCTCTGAAGTTTCTGCTCTGCTCTGTCTGCTTTTGCGTAATACCTTTGGCTCTAACAAGGGCTTTGCACACAAGGAGCTCTGACCCAGGCCTAAAAGGCTGCGCCCTGGGGTGTCTGAAGCTGTGGGTTTCTGGCTGGGATGTTAGAACACAGTGCTTTCCCCCGCAGAGAGCAGCAGACATCGAGCAGCAGGCCGTGTTTGCTGTGTTTGATGAGAACAAGAGCTGGTACATTGAGGACAACATCAACAAGTTTTGTGAGAATCCTGACGAGGTGAACCGTGACGACCCTAAGTTTTACGAGTCAAACATCATGAGCAGTAAGTAGAGCGCGCTCTCCTCTCTGTCCGCCAGCTTCTCACTCGCGTGATCAAAGTGTGGGTGAGAACCCACTCACATCTCAGTTTCACCTTCATCCAGGGATTTGGTGGTGAAATTACATAGAGGGGGACATCATGGCAACCTTTTTACAGCGAGAGGTCGAAAGCTTATCATCCTTACATGTCTTCTTGGTCCTACTCTGGGTGTGTGTGTGTGTGTGTGTGTGTGTGTGTATCTGTGTGTGTGTGTGTGTGTGTGTGTGTGTGTGTGTGTGTATACCTGTGTGTGTGCTCTGGGCAGAGAAAAACAAGTGAGGGATGGGGGTGATAAGGGAAGGGGCTACAGGCCTTGGTCTGTGGTATCTGGGGTGCAAAATAGACATTCTGGGTGCAAGGTGATACTTTATGGTCAGGGCAGAAACAACTTAAGTAACTCAAAACTGGATTTTCAAATCACACTAAAAAGGTTAGTGTGTGGGGGGAACCAGGAGTTTTGCAAAGTCTCTATGGGTTTGAAGTGTGCAGTAAGACTCTGAGAAGAGTAGGTATTCCCTGAGCCATATGCTACAGTTTTTAAAAATATATACATTTTATTGATTTTTTTACAGAGAGAAAGGGAGATGGATAGAGAGTTAGAAACATCAATGAGAGAAAAACACCGATCAGCTGCCTCCTGCAAACCCTCTACTGGGGATGTGCCCGCAACCAAGGTACCTGCCCTTGACTAGAATCAAATCTGGGTCCTTTCAGTCCAAAGGCCAACGCTCTATCCACTGAGCCAAACCAGTTTTGGCCATATGCTGAGTTTAAGTTCAGAGCCACTGCTGTGGGGGTCTGGATTTGATCTTGTAGTCACATGTTAGACCTCATAAAGCTGATCTCACGCAATCACTGCTTTGATGCAACCAAATTAACATTGGGACATGTGTTTTAGGTATTATACATGCTCTCTTGCTGGCATAGGCCTGACATTCTAACCCATAAAATTCTTTCAGCCATCAACGGCTTCGTGCCTGACAGTATCTCCACACTTGGATTCTGCTTTGATGACACCATCCAGTGGCACTTCTGCAGCATGGGCACCCACGATGACTTTCTGACCATTCACTTCACTGGGCACTCCTTCGTCTATGGAAAGAGGCACGAAGACACCTTGACACTCTTTCCCATGCATGGGGAATCGGTGACCGTCACGATGGATAATGTGGGTAAGATGCTGGCTCGGGGCAGGGACTCCTGGTCCCTAGGCCTGCCACAGCTCTCCAGGCTCAGTCGGGTCCTGGGCTCAGCTCAGCTCTTGGGTCCCTTGCAATACTTGTCATGATTTCAGTTTGGGGAATTAATGGCCTCAGTGGGTCCAGCCCTTTAATGTGGGTTTTGTTCATCCTTTTCTGTAAGTGAGAAGTAAAGGCTCACATCCATAGAAGATATTTTGAGGAGGAAGCATAAACATTCAGTCTCAAAAAAAAACATTTATTTTATCAAAATTTCCTTCCCAATTTTATAAGATAGCCATCTCTGCCAGGTTTAGTGATCATCAGGTATTGTGCCTGGGCCTCAGACACGGCACAGCACCCTGGAAAACACATGGACTTTGAAGTTCATCAGCCTTGGGTTCAAATCCTGCCCGGCCACACAATACTGGTGTATAGCCTTGGGCAACTGACCTGACCTCACTGATGCTCAGTTTATTCATCTGAAAAACAAAACAAAACACACCCACACATAACAACAGCAGCTAACAGAATTGCTTTGGTTATCTATACTAATAAACGCCTAGGTGGCCTTCACGCCACAACTTCACGTCATCCCCCGTGTCATCACAAGATGGCTGGTACATTGAGGATAACATCAACATGAAGGCCCCCACATCATCACAAGATGGCCACCACAAGTTGGCCATCACAAGATGGCCGGCAGGGCAGGGCAGTTGGGGGTGACCAGGCCACTAGGAGAGGGCAATTTGGGGTGATCAGGCTAGGAGGGGAGCAGTTAGGCATCAATCAGGCCGGCAGGAGAGCTGTTAGGGGGTGGCAGGCAGAAGTGGTTAGGGGCAATCAGACAGGTAGGTGAGTGGTTAGGATCCAGCAATCCCAGGTTGTGAGAGGGATGTTCGAATACTGGTTTAGTCCTAATCCCCATGAGCTGAGCCTAAACTGGCAGTTGGACATCCCTCTGAGAGGTCCCAGATTGGAGAGGGTGCAGGCTGGGTGAGGAACACCCCACCCACCTTGTGCACGAATTTTGGGGTCTCTAGTAAATTATGTGCCAAGTGTCCAACGCTCAGTAGATGCTCAGCAAGTGGTAACTGTTGGACACTTCCCAGGAAATTTTCAGTGTGCCGGCAAATCACACCATTTCAAAGAGATTCAAAATTTCCCTGGATCCGCATGAATTATTGATCACTTGGAAGTACCTAAATGTCTCTTATTTCATCCCCCCCCCCCAACAACTACAATTCTCAAACAAGATGTGCAGCTAACAAGATGGATGTGATTAAATTCATTTTATTCTCAATTCATCCCTTTTAAAATACATTCTGGAATAGTGACTCTCAAACTATCTGTGCTAAGATGATTTTTTCTCCCTGTTCACCACTGACCAATACCTTTGGTCTACATAAACAAGGTAAGTGCATTGATCACATGCTTGGATGTCACAGCAATATCAAATTGCTCAAAAGTGTCCTAAGTGCCTGACTCTCCATTCTCCTGCTTATGGCTCTGTGGACCCGTAACCAACGGTTCACAGAGCAGCAGAGGTCCACAGGCCACACTTGAGTATCCCTGGCCAAAGTCTGTTGGAAATTATCTGCTATAATAAATTCTAGGGATTTTACTAGTTGTATCAGTTAATAATGTGGATTATTTTTAATAGACTGAGTTACCTATTTGTAGACATATATGTGATATGATATACATGCTATTTTGTTGAATTGATAGCAAGCTTCAAAACTTCATATGTCAAATTTTCTGGAAGTGTAAACATCATAGATATTTTTACACTTAAAAATGTTGAATTTTGTGCCAAAAAAGAACATTTGTGGGAAGTTTTAATTCATCACTTTATTTTGAAGAAAAGTGCTTCTGAAAGTTACCATATACTTTGGGAAGCTTATGGTGAACATGCTTCATTTCAAGATACTTGTGAACGCTAGTTTGAATGCTTTAAAAGTGATAATTTTGATGTGAAAGACAAAGAAAGTCCAGGTAAACTGAAAAAAGTTTGAAGACCAACAATTACAAGCATTATTGGATGAAGATGCATGTCAAACTCAAAAACAACTTGCAGAAAGATTAAACATTGCTCAGCAAAACAATTTCCTATCATTTACAAGCAATGGGGAAGATTTTAAAGGAAGGAAAATGGGTGCCACATCAACTGAACAAAAGACAAATGGAAAACTGAAAAGTCATCAGTAAAATGTTGCTTCAATGGCATGAAAGAAAGTTTTTTTCATCAAATTGTGACTAGTGATGAAAAGTGGATTTATTTTGAGAATCCCAAATGCACAAAATCATGGGTTGATCCAGGCCAACTGTCAGCATTGACTGCAAGGCCAAATCACTTCTGCATTTTGTGGGATCAGGAAGGTGGGCTGTATTATGAGCTTCTAAAGCCAGATGAAACTATTAATACTGATTGCTACCAACAACAAATAGTCAATTTGAACCATGCTTTGATCATGAAATGACCAGAATGGTCCAGAAGACACAGCAAAGTAATTTTGCTTCATGATAATGCACCATCACGCACTTCAAAACCAGTTAAAGACATGTTAAAAGATCTTGCCTGGGGAGTATTAACCCACCCACTATATTCACCAGACCTTGCTCCTTCAGATGACCACTTGTTCTGATCATGGCACACACACTGTCTGAGCAGCACTTTGAAAACAAACAAAGAAGTGGAAAATTGGGTTTCTGAATGGTTTGCCTCAAAACAAGAAAAGTTCTATTGGGACGGTATCCACAAATTACCTGAAAAATGGGGGTATGTGTAGCTAGTGATGGGCATTACTTTGAATAAAGCACTTTGATGTTTCTCTTGAAATTATCATGTTTTCTTTTATTGCAAAATCCACTATTATTAACTGGTACACATAGTATGTCTTTTTCTGAACTTAAAGCTCTCTATTCTGTCCATCTTGCTTCTCTAGGAACTTGGATGTTAACTACCATGAATTCCAATCCAAGAAGCAAAAACCTGAGGCTGAGATTCAGGGATGTTAAGTGTATCCGGAGTGATGAGGAAGATGAATATGAAATATATGAACCTCTACCATCTATATCCATGACTACACGGAAAATGCGAGAGTTTCCAGAAAACCAAGGTGAAGGAGAGACTGCTGAATATGATTACCAGGATCAACTGGCTTTATCATTTGGAATTAGGTCATTCAGAAATTCATCACTGAATCAGGAGGAAGATGAGTTCAATCTTACTGCCCTAGCCCTGGAGAACAGCTCTGAATCCATTCCTCCAAGTACTGATACAGCTGTTGATTCAAATTCTTCTTCCCCAAGTGGCATTAGCAGGCTCATTGACAATAAATTTGCAGAATCTAACAAAACCATTCTTCACCCTAAAACCACCACAGCTGGTCCCCAGGTGGTGCCCGGCTTAGAAAAGATCTCAGTTCTCGGCCCTTCCGCAGCAGAGCATTCCAGACCTTATTCTGAAGACCCTATAGAGGATCCTCTGCAGTCAAAGGCCACAGGGACAAGCCTCCTACCGCTTGGTGCAGAAGGATTCAGAAGCCAAGGACATGGTCAACGAAAGAGATTCAAGGCAAGGCACAGGTTCTCCCAGATGAAATTTCTAGACCATAAAACCAGGGGACATTTAAGCCAAGACAACTCTTCTTCCATAATGGGGCCCTGGAAGGACCTTCCCAGTGATCTGCTACTCTTAAAACACAAGACTCTACCTAATATTTTGAATGGGAAATGGCATTTGGTTTCTGAAAAGGGCAGCTATGAAATAATCCCAGAGGCTGATGAAGACATGGCAGTTAATAAGCTGTGGAATAGCCCCCCGAATGCCTCAAAGATGTGGAGAGAACCCATCACTCTTACCAATGAGCATGGAAAGCAAGGTGGCCACCCAAAGTTTCCTGGAATTAAGCATAAATTTCTACAAACAAGACCTAGAGGAAATAGCAGAGTAAAGAACAGCACTTTTCTCATTCGGACACGAAAAAAGAAGCCTGCACACCATGCTCCTCTCTCTCCAAGGAGCTTTCCTAGAGGAGAGGGCAACCTCACCCTTTCAGATGTCCTTCCCAAGGCCAATGAGACGTCTCTCCCCACAGACCTCGCTCAGACATTACCCCATGGGAATCTTAGCCTGGCAGCCTCACTTCCTGACCATAATCACAGTCCCCCAGACAGCACTGGTCAGATAAGTTTCTCGCCAGACGTGTATCAGACAATGCCCCCAGAACAGCTCTACCAAACATTCCCAAGTCAAGACTCTGATCAAACACAGTTCCCTACAGGCACCAGTCATACAGCTTCTCCAGAGCCTGACCAGATGCCGGACTATGATGGAGGAACCCAGTCCTTCCTTACTGACACTGGACAAGTGTCTCCTTTCTTAGAACGTGAAATCTGGCAGACAGCCATCCCTCCAGAACTTAGTCAGATGGCCCTTCCACTTGACCTCGGCCAGACAACCCTTTTCCCTGACCTTGGCCAGACAACCCTTCTACCTGATCTCGGTCAGACAACCCTTCCACCTGACCTCGGCCAAATGACCCTTTCCCCTGACCTCGGCCAGACAACCCTTCCACTTGACCTCGGCCAGACAACCCTTCCACCTGACCTCGGCCAGACGACCCTTTCCCCTGACCTTGGCCAGACGACCCTTTCCCCTGACCTCGGCCAGACGACCCTTTCCTCTGACGTAGGCCAGACGACCCTTTTCCCTGATGTGGGCCAGGATACTCTATCTCCAGACTTCAGCCATGCAACTCTCTCTCCAGACATCACGCAGACAGGCCTTCCTTCTGATCTCAGGCAGACATCACCTCCTCTAGACCTTGGTCAAACAGCCTACACTTCGGAATCCAGTCCATCTCTGCCTCTTCCAGAATTTGATCATACTTTCCCTTATTCAGACTTTGGTCAGATGCCATCTCCTCCACTCAATAACACCTTTATAACAAACGAACTGAATCCACCAGTTGTGTTTGGCTTCAGTGGAGAAAATGGAGAGTACATTGAGATCATACCGAGGAAGAAGCAAGAGAGCAGTGAAGAAGACGCTCTCGAAATGGACCTTGTGGCCTACGATGACCCTTACCAAACCGATACTAGGATAGACATCACCTCCTCCAGAAACCCAGACCGCATTGCAGCATCGTACCTCCGCAGCAGCAATGGGAACAGAAAATATTACTACATTGCCGCAGAAGAGATATCCTGGGATTATGCAAAATACGCACAAAGGTTTGGCCAGTGTTTTCATCTCTTCTCGTTTTTCCACTACTGCCAGAACAGTCCCATGAGATAATTCTGGGCAAACTAGCTAAGCATACTGTAGCTTGGTGCCAGATAATCTGTGAAGCACTGGGAATAAAACCGGGAGCTAACTAGGCACAATGCCTACCTCATGGGGCTTTTCCTCTAGGGGCAGGTAAAATACTAATAGCTAATTGCACAAATATGTGATACTACTTTACAGTATATACTCTAGAAATGCTATAGAAATCAAGGAATGCTATACAGAAATCTGACCTAGTATAAAGGCTCATAGGAGGACTTACTTAAGAAATGATAGCTGAGCTGGCAGCTGGATAGCTACTGGCTTGTGTTTTTAGTCATTTATATTTTCATTCATTTGCACATCAAACATGTGTTAAATATCTTCTCTATGCTAGATGCTATATTCAGAAACAGAGACTATTTCCTAAATTCTTCGAATGGTCTTTCACTTGTTCTTGTAAACAAATACTATCATTATCATCTCAGTGGAATTGATAACGAAGACTCCGATGAAGTTCCAGAGGACACCATATACAAGAAAGTAGTTTTTCGAAAGTACCTGGACGGCACTTTCACCAAACGGGACCCTCGGGGAGAGTCTGAAGAGCATCTTGGCATTCTTGGCCCTGTTATTAGAGCTGAGGTGGATGATGTTATCCAAGTAAGTCCCCACCGGCACCGGAGGGCTGTAAAGGCGATGATGGTGTGAGAGAGCTAAGGGTGATTTCGTTATTTTCTTTCTTTTTCAATATATTTTTATTGATTTCAGAGAGGAAGGGAGTGGGAGGGAGGGAGAGAGAGAGAGAGAGAGAGAGAGAGAGAGAGAGAGAGAGAATTATCGATAATGAGAGAGAATCATTGATCGGCTGTCTCCAGCACGCCCTCTAGTGGGGGATCAGGCACACAACCCAGGCAAGTGCCTTACTGGGAATCCAACCATGGCATCCTGGTTCATAGGTCAATGCTCAACCACTGATCCACACTGGCCGGGTGGATTTACTTATTCTCCAAAATTAATTAATAATGACATTTCTTCTCAAAGACAGTGGCCAAGTATTTGGTAATCCCCGAGAAAAAAATAATCCTATGATTCTATTTCTCCCTCTGCTAAGCTCCTGCTTATTCTGTGAGGACTATTCCGTTCCCCCTAGGAAACTTCCTTTAATTTCCTCGACCCTTTCTAAACATTCAACCGAGTTGCTCCTCCCAGGGACTTCTCTCCAACCCCTTCACATGTGATGTATGACACCTTTTGTCCCCAGAGTTTAACTCGAATTCACATGTGCAGTCTCTCTTCCCCAGCAGGCAGAAAGCCTCTTGTGACAAGCCAACCCTCATGACCTTCAAATCCAGAGCTCCTATCAGTAGCATTGCATCTGTAGATAAGGTCAATAATTTTGCTTTGAGCAAGGAACAAGCATGGTTTGGTATTTCTGGGGGAAACTGCTAGCAAAAGTTAGAGGAAATAATGTACTTAAGTTCTGTGGCAACTGGCATTTTGTTAAGCAGAAGTGTGTTGTGGATCATTGTTTTTTTCCTAGGTTCGTTTTAAAAATTTAGCATCCAGACCGTATTCTCTTCATGCCCATGGGCTTTTCTATGAAAAGTCGTCGGAGGGAAAGAATTATGACGATGAGTCTCCCGAGTGGTTTCAGGAAGACAATGCCGTTCAGCCGAACAGCAGCTACACCTACGTGTGGCAGGCCACCGGGAGAGCGGGGCCGGAGAACCCCGGCTCTGCCTGCCGGGCCTGGGCCTACTACTCAGCAGTAAACACGGTAAGCACAGCATCAGAGTGTTGTCCTTCCCCTAACTTATAACCAAGTCTGCTAAGTGGAAGATGATTATTTCTTGTTTTCTTTTGGAAGTTTTACTTTTATTTTTTAAAATTTATTTCAGAGAGGAAGGGAGAGGGAGAGAGAAGTAGAAACATCAATGATGGGAGAGAATCATTGATTGGCTGCCTCCTGCAGGCCCCCTAAGGGGGATCAAGCCCACAACCCAGGCATGTGTCCTTGACCAGAATCAAACCTGAGACCCTTCCATCTGCAGGCTGACGCTCTATCCACTGAGCCAAACCAGCTAGGACTGAAGATTATTTCTTGCTAAATGTTTGTCTTGCTATCCGTGAGGAAGGTGTAAGGATGGTGGCCAACGCCCCAGAGCTACCATAGTAGGGACCTCCCTGCAGACCTACGGAGATGATGGTGAGAGAGAAAGGTGTGCTCAGTGAACAGGAGTGAGGTTACTGAGAGGGCTGGCCCAGTCAGAGGAAGGCATTTATTTGCAATTTCTTGGGGTGAATATTAGCTTTATTTTCCTCTTTCTCTTTGGACAAACTACAACATCAAAACCCTTGGGATAGCCGGGAGAGCATAGGCTTCTATTTCGGTTTCTAACCTGTCACCCACTGTGTGGCCCTGGGCAAGTTGCTCGACCTCTCTCAGCCTTGGTTTCCAAAGTTAAAAATGAGATAACAACAGTAGATTGCCCGTAGTTGGTCATATTTATTTAATAAGTGAGTTCTTTTTATCATATAGGATTGTTGTGAGAATTGTATAAGGGGCTATAGGCAAAATATTTAATACAGTAGTAAATGCTCAATAAATAGTATTTGTTATAGCATCAATATTTTATTAGGATTATCATGACTACCATGTCCAGATAAACAACTAAGCAAAGGAAGGGGATATGAGTTCCATAGAATTAGATGGGTAAGATCCAGCTTTATGAAGCCACTCATTTATACTCTACACAGTCAGGCCTCTAAGAAGTCTCCCTCTTCCACGTGATCAGCAATCAATCGCAGAGAGGGTGTGTGCTCACTCCTCCCGCTGTCTTTCAGGAACGGGACATCCACTCGGGCCTGATAGGCCCCCTCCTGATCTGCCGGAGAGGAACCTTGTACAAGGAGAGCGGGATGCCCATAGACAGGAGGGAGTTTGTTTTGCTTTTCATGGTCTTTGATGAAAGGAAGAGCTGGTACTACGACAAGAAACCCCAGAGTTCCTGGAGACACAGATCTTCGGAAGTAAAAGCCTCCCCCAAGTTTCACGGTATTTTTCTCTGATCTGATCTAATCTGATCTGGGGGCTCTGGGCAACAGGTTCCTACACGTCTCGGAGGCAGGGGGCCAGCAGGTGACACTCCAGGCGAAGAAAGGCGGGAAGGTCTGACAGAGGCACGGCGCTGCTGGAAACAGACCCAAACCCACAGCAGTGCGCCAGCGCGCCTCAGTTAAACATACACTGACGAGGACTTAGCATTCTTCTGCAATTTAAGTGCTTAGTAGACTGTTTCCTGACCTTTAAAGGAAAACTATGTCTGCAGGAGAAGCACCCACGTGTGCGTTCTAAAAGAACAGCTCTATGTTCACAGCCCCGGTGGCACCAAACCCGCGGGAATAAAACAGGCAGCCAAAGGCTCTCAGCTCCTCTCCCTCCCGCAGCTCGCTGGCTTGGCTCCTGAAATCCCAAATCTTTCATTTTAGAAGAATAAACAACAAGAACAACAACAAAAACTTCCCTCACTTTAGTCCCAGTTAAATGCAGGGTAGCACTAAAGCTTCCTCATTGAAATGTGGTAGTATTTTCAAGGTGCGATGTACTAGTGCTTTACACACACACACAAACACTCTCTCTCTCCTACACACACACTCTCTCTCCCACACACGCACTCTCTCCCCACAACACACACTCTCTCTCACACACACACACTCTCTCTCTCACACACACACTCACACACACACTCTCTCTCACACTCACACACTCTCTCTCTCACATATACACACTCTCACACATATACATACACACACACACACACTCACACACACCACTGAGGGCACAGTGGGTAAGTCTCAGAACTCTGGACATCCAAGCTGGGAGGGGGCAGAGCAGCTATCGTTTGAATGACAGAACCAGCATGAATCATGCGGCTGTGGGTGCTGTAGAGATGAAGTCTAACCCCCTAACTTGGCCTGGTTCTATCTCTGACTTTAGGGGGCCTGAGAGTGGCATGCTGCACACCCCCTTACTTACTCTCTTTCCTCTAAACACTGGAGTTCCCTTATCTGCCACATCGGCCTTGTCTGTTAGCAGCAAAGGCGAATCCGAACTGTAAATGGAATGGCTCCGTGGGGAAAGCACAGAGCAGGCCGTGGGGAATTGAGGGAAGAGAAGGATAAAGTTCTGCGAGAGGAGCTCGCCCACACGCCTGCTGCGGGCTGATGTAGGCGCTGGTGGAGAGGGAGACCCCCCTAAGTCCTCACGGCCTCCTCCTGTGCACACACATTCTAAAGGGCTGCGGCCCTCTGTCCTTTCAGCCATCAATGGGATGATCTACAAGCTGCCTGGCCTGAGGATGTACGAGCAGGAGTGGGTGAGGTTGCACCTGCTGAACTTGGGCGGCTCCCAGGACATCCACGTGGTTCACTTCCACGGCCAGACCCTGTTGGAAAACGGCACTCAGCAGCACCAGCTCGGCGTCTGGCCCCTGCTGCCTGGTAAAGATCTGCGACAGGAGAAGAGGTCCTGGCTAAACCACGGCCAGAGGAGGCCACCCAGCACCCCTAAGGCCCCCTCATCCTCCCTTGGCATATACTGCTGAGGGTGGAGCATGGGCTCTCCGTAGATCCTGGCAAAGCCACACCCCAGCGCTGCACACTGGGTGTGAAAAGCCAGCGAGTGCGCGCACTGCTTGCCCTCCCGGGGCTGACAGTGTGCCCGACTCCATTCAGCAGAGAAACCATGACCCGTGCAGGCTCTCCCCGGCCGCTGTGTGCCTGCAGTGGGCTTACAGCGAATGAACCCCTTGGGCTCAGGCAGCGTGTGGGAGGGAGAGGAGACGTTTGCAGGGCTGCGGGGAGAGGTGGGAGGGTCTTGATTTTGTGACTTCTACTCCTCACTCTGTCGCCCTATCTTTGGGCAAGTGACTATAGGGTTCTTCATCTCAAACTGATCCGTGAGGCTGTTTGGAGGAGAAACAATTTTTTTAAATAATTATAAAAGCTAAAAAATAACGGGTATTTAGAGCTCTTCGCGCGCAGAATAATAAGGTTTAAACAAACTAGTCACCTAAAAGGATTCTTATGTGCCAATGTGTTGTTTGTAGGTGTGTGTGTGTGTTTAGGCATGTGTGTAGGTATGTGTATCTGTGTGTACGCATGTATGTATGTAGGTGTGTGTTAGTATATGTGTAGGGGTGCGTATGTGTAGGTGTGTGTATGTAGGTGTGTGTAGGTAGGTGTATGTTGGTATGTGTGTAGGTGTGTATGTAGGTATATGTGTATGTTTGTGTGTGTATGTGTGTAGGTATGTGGATATGTGTGTGTGTAGGTGTGTGTGTGTGTATGTATGTGTGGGGGGTAGGTATGTATGGGGAGATAGGTGTGTGTTTGTGTGTAGGTATGTGTGTGTGTAGGTATGTGTGTGTCATATGTGTGTAGGTATGCGGTTGTGTGTGTGTGTGTATATGTGGGGGGTAGGTATGTGTGGGGAGGTAGGTGTGTGTGTGTAGGGGTGTGTGTGTGTTTAGGGGTGTGTGTGTGTGTAGGTATATGTGGTGTGTGTGTCAGTATGTGTGTAGGTATTTGGTTATGTGTGTGTGTGTAGGTATTTGTGTGGGGTAGGTATGTATGGGGGGATAGGTGTGTATGTGTGTGTGTAAGTGTGTGTGTGTGTGTGTGTGTGTGTAGGTATATGTGTATGTGTGTGTGTCCGTATGTGTGTAGGTATGTGGGTATGTGTGTGTGTATGTAGGTATGTGTGATGGATAGGTATGTATGGGAGGATAGGTGTGTGTGTAGGGGTGTGTGTGTGTGTGTGTAGGTATATGTATGTGTGTGTCGGTATGTGTGTAGGTGTGTGTGGGGGGTAGGTATGGGGGAATAGGTGTGTGTGTAGGGGTGTGTGTGTGTGTGTGTGTAGGTAGGTATATGTATGTGTGTGTCGGTATGTGTGTAGGTGTGTGGAGGGGTAGGTATGTATGGGGGGATAGGTGTGTGTGTAGGGGTGTGTGTGTGTGTGTGTGTAGGTATATGTATGTGTGTGTCGGTATGTGTGTAGGTGTGTGTGGGGGGTAGGTATGTATGGGGGGATAGGTGTGTGTGTAGGGGTGTGTGTGTGTGTGTAGGTATATGTATGTGTGTGTGTCGGTATGTGTATAGGTATGTGGGTATGTGTATGTATAAGTATGTGTGGTGGGTAGGTATATATGGGGGGATAGGTGTGTGTGTAGGGGTGTGTGTGTGTGTAGGTATATGTATGTGTGCATGTCGGTATGTGTGTAGGTATGTGGGTGGGTGTGTGTAGGTATGTGTGGTGGGTAGGTATGTATGGGGGGATAGGGGTGTGTGTGTGTGTGTGTATGTGTGTGTGTAGGTGTGTGTGTGAGAGGGCTGATGCCACTGGTTCTCGGCGGTGGTGGGCACAGGGAACCCAGGAAGCCAGCTAAGGGGCCGGAGTGGAAGCAGAGGTCTGCACGCTGTGGGAAGCTTGGGGAGAGTCCCAGCAGGACTCTGGTTAGGGAAGCTGCCTATGAGTCAGCCTCCGGCAGGAGCACAGATGTCCCCGTGGGCCCATTTTGGGTAAGGGTTTGGAAAGGGAGAGTTCTTGATTACTTTCAACATGCCCTTGACTCACTAATAAAGCCCATTCTATTGAGATCAGGGACAGAGGGGACTGAGTCAAACACACTCCTTACTTGTGGCCAGGGATACCAGGCCAGCCAGCTGCCCAGGAGAAGGCCTGAGAAGCTGGGGTGGGCTGGCCATCTGCATCTCAAGCCTAAGTATCTTGTCCCAGAGGGGAAGGCTGGACATCTTTTTAGGGTTTGAGGGGGGTGACCACCAGCCTTTCATTTTCACTCACCGCCCTGGAAATGCTCACAGCAGTAGCTGGCAGGATTGGAGGACTAACTGGCAGTAGGTAATAGTCAATGCGAGTGTGGATCAGCAGAGGTTTCAGAAACTCATTCTTCCCGTGGGGTTCTGAAGCAAGTTATGCATGCTCCACTCACATATGTAAACTTTATCGAACATTTGAAATGTGGAGATGTTTATTTTAATTTTCTCACATGAAAAAAGAAAAGCTAGTGGGATGAAGAGAGGGAAAGGAAAGATGGACAAGTGTTCGGGGCCCAGTGATGGGTCACTCAAGATTGTTCTAATCCTCAGGACCGTGAAGCTGTGTTATGTGTGGGTTAACTCATAACATTCTGTTCACATAAGTGAAAGCTCCTTTCTAGTAAGGGGTGCTGGAGATTTTTTTTAAGTTCTGGTTGATTTATTTGTGTGTGTGTGTGTGTGTGTGTCCTGCCTAGAAATGAATGGATAACTCTTAAGCTCTATTCTAAAGGTCCCTGGGATGCAGTGATATTAGGATCCTTTGGTCACTGCCAAATAGTAACCTGTTAAGTTTTGAGTATGTAATGTTGTCCTTGACTCTCTATTGTAGGTTCATTTAAAACTCTTGAAATGAAGGCATCTAAACCCGGCTGGTGGCTCCTAGACACGGAGGTCGGAGAAAACCAGAAAGCAGGGATGCAAACGCCATTTCTCATCATAGACAGAGGTATCAGCCAAGAGCCGCAGGACCCTTTAAGCAGGAGTCCTGTTACTAGAATATTGCTGACGTTTAGACAGGAACTATTCAACTCAGAACTCTGATATGACAAAGGCACGATCTATCCGTGGCACTGGTGCTTTCGCTCTGGCCATGGGCTGATTATACTGCTCACATCAGTCATCCAGGAAACTTAAACCAAATGGTTCAGCCCAAAGGCATTCCTCCCAGTAAGGGAACCAACATGCAGCATCCTCCTTCATGATGTGTGACCCCTGGCAAGTGCATGTAAGAAATCCTCAGGGCTCCTAGCACCAAGGAGGAAAAGATATGAGGAGCTCAACAACCCCCAAGAGAGTCCCTGAACTTAGCATCCCAGGACTCCAGACAAATTTCCATCTGTCTGTCCAGTCAGCCAGCCAGCCAGCATGGGTCAAGCACCTGCTGAGTACCAAGCACGTATCAACATCCAGATAGTTCAGTGGTTGGCGTTCCCTTCGCTGGTATTCCTGCCCAGGGATGCAATCAGGACCTAAATAACCCTGCGGGCTAGGACTTAATGTTGTAAAGTGGTTATTTTAAGATACAAGCAGATGGAAATTGGTTTAAAAACAATTGCATTTCAGGATTTCAGTTATTTTTGGATAGGGAGGTCACTGTTTCTATTAAAGTAGAACCTCGTTAGTGCACTTAGCATTTTAGGATCAGATGCATTTCAGTCAGTGCTACGCAAGGTAGGTAACGGTACATAATTACTGACCCACCACAGGTATAATCTCTAGCCATTGAGGTATACGTTGTTAAATGTATTTTCTAACCAAACATTATTCATTGCCCTTTTTTTTGTAGAATGTAAGATGCCACTGGGACTAAGCACAGGCATGATAGCTGATACACAGATCAAGGCGTCGGAGTTTCTGGGTAAGCAGCAGCAGCGTAGCCTGTGAGAGGAGACTCCCCACATTGTGCAGGATACAGCCTGCACAGCCACGCAGGCCAGCCGGGCCTGGAGCACCTGGGGCATTGCTGCTCTCCAGGCTTTCCTCTACCGCAACATAGCACAGCAGCTCCATTTGGGGTGCCTCTCGGGAAAGGAAGGAGTTCTGTGGCAAGAGCTAAAGCCTATTGGCACTCCCTTATTGCCGCCACCCCCTGTGGTGTATGATGTTCCCAAAGAGTCTCCCCCAGGAAAGACCAAGAGTGTGGTCCCTCTCAATAGACTAGGCAAGAGGACACAGCTTGCTCATATGACCATGTTCCCTTTTCCAAGACTCTCTCCATTCATTCCCATTCTGGCTTGGATCACACATGCTATTCCAGCCAGATTCATGAGGCCTCTTCGGGCACGTGTTAGAGTCTCCATTAATAGGACCCTTTGCTGTGCCCACCACTCATCAATTCAAGAAACTTTGCTGATCCCCCACTGTGTGTCAGGAACTCCTCCTAACTGTCCTCACTACTCAGAGCCCTTCCTAAGATCAAGGGGTCAATTGCAAGGGACCGTAAGGCTCCCATAAATCCCTCCTATGTCTTCCTGGTAGGCAGGCACACTCAGCAGCGGCCATGATAATTTACATAACTGAGAGGAGAGAAACATGACCTGTATCCAGGAAAAGGGGTGGGTGGCAGGTGACAGCTGACCAAGCACAGACCTGAAGCTAAGCTTTCATCATCCTGAGCTGTCAGGAGTCGAGCCTGTGCCACCTGCCTGGTCTTCTAACTGCACAAGAAGGTCCTCCAGGATCTGATTTTCCACTGGGATTGACTCACTTGAGAAATTTCTAATGTTTGTGTGTGTGTTTTTTTAAATTCAGAATACATTTTTTTCTTCCTTTGGATTTAGGTTATTGGGAGCCCAAATTAGCAAGATTAAATAATGGTGGATCATACAATGCATGGATGACAGAAAAAAGTTCAGAATTTGACTCTAACCCTTGGATCCAGGTACGACATTTATCTGATAATATTTACTGTTATCTATATATATAAAATCCTAATATGCAAATTGTCCCCTCCGGAGTTCAACTAGGAGACCAAGAGTTCAATCGCTCACTATGATGTGCACTGACCACAAGGGGGCGGTGCAGAATGAAGGAACTCCTCCTTCTGGCTGGCAGCCAGAAGGCCCCAATTGGCCCTGATCACTGGCCAGGTCTAGGGACCCTACCTGTGCACAAATTTCATGCACTGGGCCTCTAGTTGTAGCAATAAAAGTGACACTGATTTAATAACTTCTTGTTGTTCATTTGCAGTGTTGTTAGGGGAAATAGCAATTACTAGGTACCAGGTAATGTTCTAAATTAGATAACATCCTAAAATGAACCCTATGAGGTTGGTTCTAGTAACATCCCATTTAACAGATGAAAAAACTGAGACACAGAGGGTGAACTTCCCAGTGTCATGCACAGCTTGTTAGTGGTTAAGCAGGGATTTAGGTCCTCTGCATTTTATTGTTTGCTAAATAAAACCTGAGGTGTTGGCTCTTTAGTTCTGAAGAAAGCTGGTTGGTTGCTCAATGAATTAAGGTGGTGTAAGACTTGTGGACAAGGACAGTTCTGTTCAGTGGCTTTGCTGTGTTGCAGGTGGACATGCAAAGGGAAGTCCTGTTCACAGGCATCCAGTCCCAAGGTGCCAAACACTACCTGAAGTCCTACTACACCACTGAGTTCCGCGTGGCCTACAGCTCCGACCAGACCAACTGGCAGGTTTTCAAAGGGAACAGCACAAACAACGTGATGGTCTGTGTACACATCTCTTTTAGAGTTTTCATACTCATCCAATGGTCACTATGACTGTGACCATGACGCTTTGCTTTTGTAAAAGTACTTTTCTAGGCATTAGAAGCACAAAGGGCCTTCTTAGGGCCTCATGAAGGAAAGTGGTAAAATGATGGGTCTGAATATTACAAATTAAAAGGATAAGCCTGACTTCTGAAATTTCAAAACTCCACAAAACTTTTTAAAAAATCATTTTATCATCAAACGAAATACTAGACTTTTCAGATTGGCAGACGGTGTATGGCAGCGTGGAGTATCTATCTGATCTAGTGCTTTAAGGGGCTCACGCTAAAAGTATGCCATCAGGAGTTCTGATGTTAATGATTTTTTTCCAATTTCCTATATTCTCTATAATTAACTTTCTATATTATCACTTAGCTATTTCTAGGATAGATAAGAAAAATCCTAAATGATGGTTCTTACTAATCAGTATCAGACAGAGAACATAGATTTCAGTGAGAGTCTCTAACTTAAAAAATTTTAACATCTAGATTCATGAGGGATATTAATATGTAGTTTTATTTTTTGTACTGTCTTTTCTGGTTTTGATATCAGAGTAACACTAGCTTCACAAGCTAAATTGGAAAGCATACTCTTCTTTTCTATTTTGTGGAAAAGATTGTCTAGAATTGGTGTTAGTTCCTTAACCATTTGGCAGAATTCACCAGTGAAACCATGTGGGCCTGGAGATTTCTCTTCCAGACATTTTAAGATTACAAATTAAATTTCTTCAGCAGTTACAGGCTTTTCAAATTAGCTATTTTATAGTGGGTGAGTTGGAGTAGTGTTTTTTCAATGAGTGGATCCATTTCCTCTAAGTTGTTAGATTCATGTCTGGAGTTGCTCGTATGTCCCTTATCATCCTTCTGACGTCTGCGAGGTCAGTGGTGAGACTACCTGCTCACGTCTGGTGCTGGTCATTTGCGTCTCTTCTTCTGCTTCGTTTTGTTAGAGATTTGCCTTTTTTAACATCTTTTCAAAGAACTGGCTCTTTGCTTCATTACTCTTACCTACCGTATTTCTGTTTTCTGTCTTACTCAGTTGCTTAGTCTTCCCCTATCTCTGTTCTGGCTGCATATCTCTGATGCCACTCTGGCAGGGGAAGTGGATTGGGCACAACCTCCTACTGCCAGGGGGTCCAGCCCAGGTTGCCCACCTGACAGGGACTCCTCCTCTTTGCTGCTGGTGGCTTGAGATGCTCTCCATGGACACTGCAGCAGTGGGAGCCCTGGTAGGAGCTGAGCCACCACATGGCCTCTGACACACCCCAGTGACGGTGCGAGGTACCTCATCACAATTCATGCCCGTGAAAGTCCAGGCTCTGCCCTTGGCCTTGCTGCTGTTGGATGAGGAAAGGCCATAGTTGTTTCTGTGGAGTTGAGCTGGGCAGAGGGCAATGATTGTCTAAAAGAGCTCTGTCTTGCTGGGCTGCCCTCTCTTGGTGCTGAGGCTAGAGAAAGCAGGGCTGTGCTGGGGCTGTTTGCATCTGTGCTCATCGGTGTTTCCTGATTGCTGGCTTCTTCTCTTCAAAGTCTGGAGTCTGTGGGGCAGAAAGAAACCCAGGGAGCCAATGACCAGATTGCTCCTCGGGTCCTAGAATTCTAGCCAGTCTGCCTTCTCGCCCCCTTCCAGAGCGTTCTTATGTTTCTAGTTGTACTTAACAGGAGGAATGGGAAAGTATGCCTAAACCATATTTCTAAAGTGGAAGTATCTTTAAATATTTTAAGGCCATATTGATTTAGTTCTGGCCACATGAAAACTTAATGTCACAATATTAAATTACACCAAAATGTTATTATAAAATCACTTTATAGAGAATGTTTGCATAACTAAGCTTGTCTCTTTTTCTCTAGTATTTTGATGGCAACTCCGACGCCTCTTCAGTCAAAGAAAATCGGTTTGATCCGCCGATTGTGGCAAGATACATTAGGGTCTATCCAACCAGATTCTACAACAGACCTGCCCTGCGCTTGGAGCTGCAAGGCTGCGAGGTGAACGGTGAGGAACCGCGATGCGTGGCTGTCTCACAGCCGCTCGGAGTCCAGGTCGGGAGGTGCGGGGGTAGGGGAGGGGCTTTGGGTTCTCTCCATCACGCTGGCTCCTGAAACAACCTCTGGGAAGCAAAGGTTCCGCTCAGATAGAGGCTCATGGTGACTCAGAGACACAGGTGCTCCCGGCCAGGGGCGGGGCCAGCTCAGTGACAGCACCTGACCCCCAGGGAGGGCCCCAGCTGAGAATGACCCCCCACAGCCCATTTCCCATAGAACTGAGACTCAAACGAGGCCTGGCTCCTCCGAAGTCCTCAAGGTCACTCATGTAATAACAGTATCTGGCCATGTTTCCGGCATACATCAGAGTGCAATGGGTGGTTTTTCGACCTAAGTCTGCTTCCCCACTTTCTGAAACCTTGACCAGGCGCTGTGTCATTTCACATCCCATGTAGGTACCCACACCTTTTCTATGTTAAGCTGCTATTTTTCAGGGGATGTAATGTGACCTGTGGTACAAAGAGATGTAGGGAACTACATGTGGCCATAGTAAAATTCTACGATGTAGAACAACAATGTTTGAGATTCATAATAACTATTCTCCGTCTCTGTCTCTTCAAGTGATGCTTTCCAAAATTGTTCACTGCAAAACACATACCGAAACAATACCTGACTTGGTCTGGGATAATAGAAAAAAGTAGCTGACCCAGGGCTTGGCTGACCCAGACACGCCTGGCTACTCACGACTAAGGGGAGGGAGAGCCCAGTATATAGGCACACCTGAAACGTGCTATGGACGCCTGTTGGGAAGCCGTAGCACCTTCTCTTGGGGTAGAGGGAAGAGCTACGCTCATGGTGGAGAATGTAGCTGAACCTTGGAATCAGCTTCTTGTCCAAGCAGGCAATGTTACATATACTCTTGATATTCACGAGGGATGCGGGTATGGCATTGTGCCAATGCCCAGATAGCGGGGCCTGTACCATCTCCCATGAAATACAGCTTTCGAACAGGCAGCAGCACTCCTCAGAACAGCTCCATAAATCATTGCTTTCCTCCCACATGGTGTCTGATGGAAGTGGTAGTTTGATCAGCTATAGAGTCAAGCTGACTCCCTACAATGGGACAGTCAGCTCTGTTCATCCATACGGTTGATTGTTGTGATGGTTGCTTTCACTGGTGTTCTGAGGAACAGTATTCCGTCTCTCCTCCACACACAAAATGGGGTACAGGAAGTAGTGAATACTAATCCCATTACTTTTCTCTCAACAGGCTGCTCCACCCCACTGGGTATGGAAAGTGGGAAGATAGGAAACACACAAATCACAGCTTCCTCGTTTAAGAAGTCCTGGTGGGGAGATTTCTGGGAGCCCTTCCGTGCCCGCCTGAATGCCCAGGGCCGTGTGAATGCCTGGCAAGCGAAGGTGAATATCCTTGTGAACACAGTTCTCTGTTTCCAGAGGAGATCAAAGGAACATGGGGGGAAGAGGGAGCTGGGAAGCCAGACAGCACCCCCTGTTTCTGCAGGTTGTGATCCTGGGCCTGAGCACTAGCATGTCTGTTGACTTGAGAACTTTCCTCTAACACTGACTCAGAGAAGTTATTCATCATCTTTGCAGTCTGTCTAATCTTAATTTAGACCAGGGGTGGGCAAAGACCAGGTAATAAATATTTTGGGCTTTGTGAGCCATACATTTCCTGTCAAAACTACTCATCTCTCATTGAGTAAACATTATTCCCATAAACATTATCATGGCTGTGTTCCAATAAAACTTTATTTACAAAAACAGGCAGTGGGTCAGATTTGGCCTTGGGCTGTAATTTGCAAATCCTCTTTGAGACAACTTACATTAGCAATAAGTGATTGAGATTTCCAACATCTTCTCTTCCTTTCCCTCCACCATGCCCCAATTTAGCAATATTTTTCATTTTCTTAAGAGTGCTATTAAAATTCTTTTCTTCCAATTTTTATGAGAATTTTGTGACATTCCTTTAGACCAAGCATGTTAAACTCACAGCCCCATGCCTTGAGGCATGCGGCCCATTGGCTGCTGTTTGAAATGCTTGCTTTAGACCAGTGGTCGGCAAACTCATTAGTCAACAGAGCCAAATACCAACAGTACAACAATTGAAATTTCTTTTAAGAGCCAAATTTTTAAAACTTAAACTTCTTCTAATGTCACTTCTTCAAAACAGAATCTCCCAGGCTATAGTATTGTGTGGAAGAGCCACACTCAAGGGGCCAAAGAGCCACATGTGGCTTGCAAGCCCACCACGGCTTTAGACATTTGGCTGCATAGTAAAATGCTGCAAAACCAGAGATGTAAAATAGGGATCTGAGTTGGAGAAACAGCTTTTTATTGCCCCTGATATTACCCACACAGTAATTCAGGTGACAGTTTTAGGGTAACTTAATAACTGACTAACTTTTATTGCACTCTTCAACTGACCTGGTACATCAAAAATTAGAACAATTCGATCAACCAATTTAATTCAAGTTCCCTACTTTCTCTCCTCCTAATTCCTTCTCTTAAGGTGCCCACACTGCAATTCCCTGGACAGACAAGCCTTGGATGGTGGCTGCCCAGTCATCCAGGCCACCAGAGGCTCAGGTACTCCTGGCTGGCTGAGGCTTGAGCTGATCACTGGGTTACCTCCTGCCCCTGAGGGCTCCCACACTGTGAGAGGGGGCAGGCCTGGCTGAGGGACCCCTCTCCGCCCCCCCCCCCCCCCACTCCAGTGCATGAAATGTCATGCACTGGGCCTCTAGTAAAATAATAAAGTTAATAACGTCATATTACATTTTATTTATGTAACTTTTAAAAATTGTAAAAATAAGAGTAAAAGGTTAAGGAAAGAGAGAAAGAAAGGTGTTTCCCAGATGACCCTTTAGATCTGTTCATGGTGCAACCTTATACCCCCTTTTAAAAAAAAAACATGCTCTGAATACAATTTTCTCCTAGTCTTTGTGAAATAATAAAGGCTCCAAAGAGGAAATGCTAATTTTAATTTTTTATGCTGTCATTTTAAATCTGGAATTCTAGATAACAATTATTTGTTTCACTTAACTTATAAGCATGAAATGTGTTATAGGGTCTCTTTAGAGAGGATGAAAATCTAAGCTAGACATATGTAGGCATGCATATAACTGCCTATAAAAAGTTATGCCTAGAAAACCTCTCTAGCTCCCTATATTATGCATCAGGAGTGCCACCTTGGTTTGAAGACACACTACGATATCACCAAATGCCACTAAATGGTATAACAGGATTAATAAAAATCATCCAATATGATACTTTTAATCCAATTAATTTTCTCTAAAGGTATATAACATATATGACTATATATATATATATATATATATATATATATATATATATACAGACATGCACATATGAGTGATATTGAGACAAATAGATCAATATTCATTATTTCATTATTTCATAAAAAGCCCAATGAGACTATGGGGTTTGATAAATGTCCCAGAATTGAAAATACATCTCAGATTACTCTAAAACGCAATCTGTCCTCTGATCCTCCTCCCCCACATGCATAACCCGAAGCATGTAACTAGGCATTTTAATTGGCCAGAGGCAGGACAGTTACTGTGTACATCAAGCCCTAGGTGTAGCTTTATTAGGTCTCAAATATTTCATGTATCTGAAATATCTGAAAAGAAGAAATTGAACTATGTCTCCTATTGAGCATTAGCACCAGAAAGGAAAGTGGGCTTTTCTAAAATAAATACTGGGTACTATTCTATTCTTTCCCAGGTAGCCCTTCAGTAATCAGTAACATCATCATAGCACTTAAACCAACTGGCTTACCAGAATAACACTTAAAGATAATTTATCAATTTAATATTTTTCCCAGGTCAATTTCATTTACTTGTTCATTTAACAAATATTTGATGAACACTAACTGTGTGCCCTGCTCTGTGGTAAGTGTATAGAAACAAAACTCATCAGTCCCTGTCCTCAAAGACAAAGGATTACAAAGATGGACCAAGATCATGACTGCATCTGAGTGAATGACTCCGGAAGAAGTTAGCATACATGCTGTAGCAACAAACAAACATAACAGGGAAGGCTGGCTTCAAGGAGACAGGGCGTCATAAGGGATGAGACAGAAAAGAAACACATGGAGCTCTGGCATTTCTGAGTAACTTGGTCTAAAAAAGCAAAGGTCTGGCATCTGTCTTACCCACGTGTTCCCCTCATGTTCACAGGCAAACAACAATAAACAGTGGTTACAAATCGATCTGCTCAAAGTCAAGAAGATAACTGCGATTGTTACACAGGGTTGCAAGTCCCTCTCCTCTGAAATGTACGTGAAGAGTTACGCCATCCACTACAGTGACCAGGGAGTGGAGTGGAAACCTTACAGGCAGAAATCCTCCGTGGTGGACAAGGTACAGGGCAGTTTCCGGGCAAAGAGGAAGCCGTTAGAAAACTGTACCTTGCATTTGCAAATAGCTCTTTGCACCAGACAAATATTTGTTGGCCTGTCCCCTCTAAACTCTAGTTCTGCAGCTACCTGGTCTTGTGAAGGGACCATGAACATTGCCTGTCTGCTTTGACTGAGCCACCTGTGAGCAGTGAGAACAAAGCTCCAGGGTCTGGTGTGCAACATCCTTACCTCTGATGGAGAGAGATGGAGCGTGGGCTGCTGTTGACTTAAACACTTATTTCCCACACTCCGGGAGGCTGGGTCCCAGTAAGGGTGTGGGCCCTGTAGGGTTCTGGTAAGAACCTCTTTCTGTTATGTCCTCATGTGGCCTTCCTTGTTGAGTCCACGCAGAGGGAGGTCCAAGGCCTCCTCCCCACTTCATTATGTGTATTAATTCCATGTAACTTAATCCTAGTTAGGATTAAAGGTCCCACTTTCTAATATCATCCCACTTATCCTATCTAATAAAAAAGTAATATGCAAATTGACCATACATTTGCTACACCCAATAAACCATGCCCACAAGCCACACTCACAAGCCAATCAGGAGAGATATGCAAATTAACACTCAACCAAGATGGCTGCTGCCCATGGCATGGTGATCTGCTGGGTTTCCAAGCCTCTTAGAAGAGGCTTTTTCCTGAGCCTTGGGGTGAGCTTGGGCCAGGGCTGGGGCAAGGCCAGCCAGAGATCAGCTGGATTGTAAGACAATTGCTGCCTGGGGTCCCCTGCCCAAGGTCCCCTGCCCAAGGACAAAAGCCTCGGCCAGAGGCTTTCAGCCTTGAGCAGGCCAGGGGTGAGCCGTCAGTGGACATATCCTGAGGGATCTCAGTATGTGAGAGGGGGCAGTTTGGGCTGAGGGACCTCCCACCCCCAGTGCATGAATTTTGTGCACTGGGCCCCTAGTCCTATATGATGAAAGGGTAATATGCAAATCAACCTACTAGAAGAATGACCAGTCACTGTGACACACACTGACCACCAGGGGGCAAACGCTCAACACAGGAGCTGCCCCCTGGTGGTCAGTGCACTCCCACAGGGGGAATGCCACTCAGCCAGAAGCCCTGGGCTGGACTCATGGCTGGTGAGCACAGTGGTGGTGGTGAGAGCCTCTCTCACCTCCGAGGCAGTGCTAAAGATGTTTGACTGCCAGCTTACTCTCCATGGGGAGCATGCGTAAGCTGTCAATCATACATCCCCTGAGGGATCCTGGACTGCAGAAGGGTGCAAGCTGTGCTGAGGGGACCCCCAAGTGCATTATTTTGTGCACTGGGCCTCTAGTTTGATATAAAGTATCAAAGTTTATATGTAAATTTTGGGAGGACACAAACATGCAGTCCATAGAGGGGTCTAGAAACTCTACCGCTGCATTAGCGTTTCCTTGGAGATGCTTGTTATTCATGACTGATCACACTCGGAGCCATAGATAACCAGTCCCTGAGTTAGTTGTTTCTTTGGTTTGGTTTATTTCTCACCGTACCAGGATGTCCTCCTAGCAGGATAGGCATCATTGCCAGAAACAAACCATGGTTTAGCTTCTGCTGTGTGTGAATCATGGGGAACTTGCTGGGGATGCAAAAAAACAAACAAAAACACAGAGCAGGGACATAGTTTACTGAATCTATAGGGTATATCCAAAAAGGAGGACTATATTAGTAAGAGCTAATACCACATATTGGTGCCACTGTCTGTCCCTTACTAGGCATTGTTATGTGTTTACCTAATTTTGTTAATTCTGACAACACTATAAGATAAAATTTTATTATCCCCATTTGCCAATGAGGAGTCTAGAATCAGAAAAACTTAACTGGCTCCAAGTCATTCAGTGGCAAAGGGCCTGAGGGCAGAGCTGGGCTTGTAGCTCTCCATACACCGATCAAACAATTTTTCTTCCCCTTCAACTCAGATCACTGGGAAGCGGAATTCCTAACGAGGCCTGTCTGGAGTGGGATTTCATTGAGGGTCATCTCTGTGTTAATTGTGTCTGTGTTCTTGGACGCCTTTGATTTGAACAAAAATAATTTTAAAATTAACTAAGATTTGTATACTTATTATACTAGCATTAAGGATTTTCTCATCTTTTGCTTTCAGATTTTTGAAGGAAATAGTAATATCAAAGGGCATGTGAAGAATTTTTTCAACCCTCCAATCATTTCCAGGTTTATCCGTATCATTCCAAAAACGTGGAATCAAAGTATTGCCCTTCGCCTGGAGCTCTTTGGCTGTGATATTTACTAAAATTGAATATTCAAAGAGACAGAAAGGACTCAAACACATCAAGCCACTTAGAGTGGGCAATGTATTTTATAGCTATGTTAAATTCTCTATTAGAGATAAAATTTTATATGTGGAATTTTTATAATGTAACTCCTGGCTACCATTAATTGAGATGATAGATGTTATTTTTGCATTAATTTGAATGTAAATGGGAAAATATTAAGAATAAGAAAATGGCTTATCTTTTACAGTGATTAAATATGCTCTATAAAATAATATTCTATTCAAGTAATTAACATGATTTACCATAATTCTTTTAAACCCTGAACATATTAATAAAATTTAATATAATTAAAATCATACCTGAGTAGCTGTCACTTCTACATTTTTCTTTTTTTAAAAATATATTTTATTGGAAGCACCAAGATGGCGGCATAGGTGAACACCTATTGTTCTGCCCTGCGCAACGATTTAAGAACTACAACATAACAGCAGAACAGACAGCACCCAGAATCGCCCAAGAAGTACACAGAACCCCAAAACATAGGAATCTAAAGAGGACCACATCAAGACATATCATAATTAAAATGCCAAGAGCAAAAGATAAAGAGAGAATATTAAAAGCAGCAAGAGAAAAACAGTTGGTTACCTACAGGGGAGCACCCATACGATTGTCAGCGGATTTCTCAAAGGAAACAATGCAGGCCAGACGGGAGTGGCAAGAAATATTCAAAATAATGAATAGCAAGAATCTACAACCAAGATTACTCTATCCAGCAAAGCTATCATTCAGAATTGAAGATCAGATAAAGTGCTTCACAGATAAGAAAAAGCTAAAGGAGTTCATCACCACCAAACCAGTATTATATGAAATGCTGAAAGATATTCTTTAAGAAGAGGAAGAAGAAAAAGGTAAAAATATAAATTATGAACAACAAATACACATCTATCAACAAATGAACATAAAAATCAAGTGAATTGATAGGCTGATGAACAAGATAAACTGGTGAATATAACAGAAACATGAACATAGAGGAAATGGACTGACAATTCTTGGGGAGAAAAGGGTTGTGGGAAGTACAGCAAGAGATTGGACAAAAATCTTGCAACAATGGGAGAGGACATTGGGGAGGGGGAGGTGAGGGTGGAGGGTGGGATAGATACAGGGTGGAGGGGAGATATAGGGGGATAAAAAAAGGGGGAAACAATGTAATTAATAAACTGAACAATAAAGAAAAAATTAATTTAAAAATGTTGAACAAAAAAATAAATAAATAAATAAAATATATTTTATTGATTTTTGACAGAGAGGAAGGGAGAGGGATAGAAAGTTAGAAACATCTATGAAAGAGAAACATTGATCAGCTGCCCCCTGCACACCCCCACTGGGGATGTGCCCGCAGCCAAGGTACATGCCCTTGACCGGAATCAAACCTGGGACTTTTCAGTCCACAGGCCGACGCTCTATCCACTGAGCAAAACTGGTTTTGGCTACATTTTTCTTAAAAAACAGTATGGTCCACCGATGTGGCTCAGTTGTTGAACATCAACCTCTGAACCCGGAGGTCATGGCTCTATTCCCCATCAAGGGCACATGTCTGGGTTGTGGGCTTGATCCCCAGGGTGGGGCGTGCAGGAGGCAGCCCATCAATGATTCTTTCTCATCATTGATGTTTTTTTCTCTCCCTTCCTCTCCATTCTTCTCTGAAATCAATAAAAAATATATTTTAAAACACACACACTATGATTTAAGAAAACGAGATGAAAAGAAACGAGATTTTTTTACTGCTGACTTTCTTGACAGTGGAGAGAAAAGCAATCTTATCATGTGAATGAAGAATGCTTCAAATACCCTGTTATACCCACGACAGTGGTTTTTCTGAGTCCCGATGAGGAAAACTCAAGAAAGCATATTCTCAGCAGTCCCGTTGGCCTTGTGAATCTGACCTGCTCTCCCTTGAGCTGATGGTACAATACGGATGTTTAGCCTCAGGGGTCACTAGACATAGAACACAGAACGTTGGCTTCATTCCAGTTGACGTTTACATGGCCCTGTTTCAAACAAAGGCTCACCTAAGGGACAGCTGGTTCTCACTGGCCCAAGGCAGCTATTCCTGTCGGTCCTGGCTCTGGCCATTTTAATGCTCGGTGGTCACTCTGTTGAAGTTCTTAATGATTTTTTAACAATGCGTCTGACATTTGCACTTTGCAATAGGTCCTTCTTTTGTAGAAATGGGTAGGATCTCTTCTTTATCTACAGAGGTATAATAGATAGAAGCAAGGAAGTCATGCCGAGCTGCAGGTAAGGGGAGAGATGAGAATGGAGCAGAGACCCAGCTTTGTTACCCACTGCACAAAAGGAAAGGGCCGTGAAGTTTCAACCCCTGCCTGGGGCCATTGCTAGTTCGAGTCAGAGGTGAAACTGGAAACAAGATGATCAGACTCCCAGACTCTCCTTCGGTCTGGTTTCTGTTCCATAAAATGGAAATGATAATGATAACGATTATGATTCATCTTCCCCAGACAGTGACATGAATATTAATAGGAACTATTAATTGATATGAAAAGTACTTTGGAGATCACAAAATGTTTGGGTTTTACCTGATTTGTGTAGGAATGTTAAAACCGCTTTTATTTTGAAATAAAGCCATGTATTTTTATTCCTCTCTTTGAAGTCATTTAGATGAAATTACAACTTGTGGCATCTCACTGACATAACATACTCTGCTCTTTGTTATGTAATAACTGGTTGCTATGGGAAAGAAATTAGTGACTCACAGTGGATTCATGACTTGGAAAAAGAAGCAAACAGATACAACCTGAGCGTTACTCATCACTGGAAATGAGAGTCGGGAAAGAGAGGCTATGAGTGTACCATAGATACAAAAGGTCAGAGGAAACATGGCATTAGTTCTCCGGATTTTTAAAATTTGTTAAGAGGAATTACTAACTTTGTGACACTTTTTAGAATAACTGAATAATCACAGCCATGACCTCCTGGTTCACAGGTCAGTGTTCAACAACTGAGCCACATCACTGGGCCATAGTGTGTTTTTTAAAGAAAAATGTAGCCAAAACCAGTTTGGTTCAGTGGGTAGAGCGTGGGCCTATGGACTGAAAAGTCCCAGGTTCGATTCCGGTGAAGGGTATTTACCTTGGTTCAGAACCATTTGGGCAAACTCAACAAAGCACTATGATGGGCATTGTCGGGTAGAGAATAAAAGAATAAATAAAACACCCCACTCTGGGTCTTCACACACCTGTTGGCTAGTCGGTTGGATAGAGAATACACCCTTAGGAAGTGAACACAGTCTGCAGGAAGAGTTCTCCCTGAGGAGTCAGTGGTGGTAAGTCAATCAAAGGATGGACTCCACCCTGGTCGGATGGAGTCAGCCTGTGGAAACTTCTGAAGAAGGTGATTTGACCCAGACCTTGAATGCACTGGGCATATGTTAAGGTGATCTTGGCAGAACCCCAAAGAATTAGACTGGGATAAAAGTCAATGAAGACCAGAGAAGTAGAAGAGCTTTATACTTAGATTCAGGTCCCTGTAAGCTTTTTCTGACATACCCACCCATTCTCCCTACTGCCTTAGCACACAATCTGATACTGTGGAGGCGGTACCCAACTATATTCCTCCATCTCCCACCCCCACACCATGCCTGTAAGTCCAGTCTTTTTGCAAGGTCAAAAGAAATAAAAACAACAGCTGTCCAGAAGGACCCAGAGATCTGACGGTGAGGTAAGAGAAACATACAGATACAAAACGTGTCCCTAACCTGCCAACTGTGAATGGCAGACGGTGGAGACCGGACTAAGAGTGATCTTTATTGGTAATGTGATGGATGCACACTGGCTCGCTCAGGTTGACAGGATCAGACATGCTGACCAGAGGGAATGAAGGAGGGGGAAAGTGGGTAAACGTGTGTCCCATTTGGGAAACTGACTAGTGGAGATATGAGACAGTCACGCAGGTATATCTGGATAATGACAATATATTAGAGTGCTGATGTGATTGTTCTATTTTGTTGTGTTTTCCCATTAGCCCACATCTGAGCCACTTTAATTCATCTGCACATTCATATTTTACATTTAGGACAGCTTCTCAATGTTGCAAGAATGACATACAGATGATTTCATACATTCCCCTGCGTTTTTTGGCAAGAAATTTAGTAATGGGTTTACCTGTTGTGTTGGTCTCACTGTTCCTCCTTGTTGACTGAGCAGCTTTCGGGAATTATGGAATCTGGCAGTGTTTCCACAGCTGTGACAGATGGCGTCAAACTTCCAGTTTCTGAGGAGACAGTGACAAAAGCTGCATTTCTATGTAGTGCTTACAATAGTCCTTGGCACAGAGTAAGTGCTATATAAATATTGATTATCACTAATGTTAACATGATTAATAACAACAATAGTATAAATAGAAATACTATAAAATCAACATAATGGCATTCATTATTATGAACAGTTGTAATTCATTTCTGCTGTATGCAACACCTTGTTTTTCACTACTCATTACTTTTTTAAATTGTGGTAAAATACACATAACAAAAATTGTTGAAATGGCAAGTCTTAGAAGTGTACAGCTTGGTAGTGTTAGGCATGTTGACACTGCTGTGCAATCATCCTTAATTTTTTGTATATATTTTTATTGATTTCAGAGAGTAAAGGAGAGAGAGAGAGAAACATCAATGATGAGTGAAAATCATTGATCGGCTGCCTCTTGCCCACCCCCTGCCTGGGATCAAGCCCACAATCCAGGCATGTGCCCAAGACCGGAACCATTTAGTCCACAGACCTACACTCTATCGACTGAGCTGAACCAACATGGCCATCATCACGAATTTTTATAGCTGCTCTATTTTCTACCTGTACCTCCATGCTTTCCCTCTAGATGGGGAGTCTGATTCAACTGGAAACCGAGCCAGAGGTTGGAGACTTCCACACAGAGGCCAGGCTTTAATTATCCAGGCTAAATGAAGAATTGAACAATTGCATTGACTTTCTTCAGTGGGTTTAACCAACCTAATTATGCTTCTCTCTACAGTGGAGGCTGGACATTTTTTAACAGTAGATGCAGACATTAACATTGCATCCTGAGTCCACAATACTAGAATGTGATCCAGAAATTATTGTAAATTATCCACAGACAAATTGGATAATGTAAAACAGTATTAAGTAGAAATTTACTCAATGAGAAAATTTAATTGTTTGCCAATTGAAGGAGGCTTAAAACAGAGAAAAGTAAGCCCAGCCAGTATGGCTCAGTGGTTGAGCATCAACCTATGAACCAGGTAGAAGGTCATGGTTTGATTCCTGGTCAGGGCACATTCCCAGGTTGCAGACTTCATTCCCAGTGTAGGGCTATACGAGGCAGCCAATAAAGGATTCTCTTTCATCATTGATGTTTCTATCTCACTCTCCCTCTTCCCTTCCTCTCTGAAATCAATAAAAAGTAAACTAATGAAAACAATGAGAAGTAGATGAATTGCTAGAGTCTAAATGGGAAAGAATGTTCAGCATGCTAGATAGTAGGACTGTCTAGATTCACAGGTAGACTGTGAAGACAGGACTTTTCAGCAATGCACCATATAGGTCTTTTAAAAAATGCTAGCTTGTGATGGGAGTGTGGTTTGATATAGTCAGGTTATTACAAATAATGTTCTCTGCCCTCTTAGCAGCTAATATTCTAAAGCAAAGGTTCTGAGGAACCAAGATGGCGGCATAGGTAAACACCTATCCTGCTGCCCCACACAACAATTTCAAAACTACAACTAAATGACAGAATGGACATCATCCAGAATCACCAGAAAGCAGGCTGAATGAAAATTCCACAAATAAAAATAATGATAGGACACTGTGACTCAGAGGAGCTGCAGAGGGCAGAGTTGCGGATATGCATGGAGTCAGAGGTTCAGAGCTGCGTGCGAGCAGAAAGGGCAGAAAACCTGGCTGGTTTTCTCGAACTGGGAGGGAGACAAAGGCCTCCCACTGCACTGATTCCCCGGTTCCGGGTGAGTTCCAGGGAACCCACATTCATACGGGGTGAAAGTGGACAGTAAGGAAGAAGCATGCTGAAACTCAGGCTCTGCAGAGGCCCGCAAGCTTGCGGAGAAGGCACATAAACTTAGGAACTGCAGAAGCACGCAAGCTCACAGAGAGGACTCATGACTTGCTCTCTTGTTTGGGAGAAAAAAGAAAAAAAAGAAAGAAGAGAAACCACCAGTCTGCATTGTTTTACAACCCTGGGTGAAACTTTGTGTGTGCAGACTCATTTGGGGAGAGACTGAATTGTCCGGCACTGGGTAGAGCTCAGTGGCAGCTTTCTCTCAAAGGAGGGTGCAGCCATTATAGCCAGGCACAGAGACCCAGGTGCCGCATAGGGCAGAGCTGATGGGAAATCAAGGCTGCCTACTCAGCCCGGAGATTCTGTCCATCCAACCTGAGCACAACGACTCTCACAGCATAAACACAGCTGATCCTCACAGCCAATTGGCCTGGAGGTCAAACCCTCCTAGTGCTAACAACAATAATCTACGCTTAACTACAACAAGACTGTGCAACCCACAAAGGGCTACACCAAGAGTATCCACTTCAGGTAACTGAGCCACTGTCCCCTAGAGGACATCTACCACACAAAGCTAATCGACCAACTCAGGGAAGCAGCCAAAATGCAGAGACATGGAAAGAAATCACATTTGAAAGAAATGGAGGGAATAAAACGACTGCACATAGAGTTCAAAACCATGGTTATAAGGTTTTTCAAGAGGCTCTTGGAAAAGGCCGATGAACTTAATGAGACCTTTGAGGATATGAATGAAACCCTCAAGGATATGAAAAAGGACCAACTAGAAATTAAGCATACACTGAAATAAAAAATATTATACAAAGACCTAAAATCAGTCTAGAGGACCGCAAGAAATCAAGTCAAAGATTTGAAATACAAAGAAGCAAAATCCACTCAGCCAGAAAAGCAAGAAACAAAAAGAATCCAAAAAATTGAAGGTAGTGTAAGGAGCCTCTGGGGCAACCTCAAGCATACCAACATCTGAATTATAGGGGTGCCAGAAAAAGAGAGAGAGCAAGATACTGAAAACCTATTTGAAGAAATAGTGACTGAAAACTTCGCCCACCTGGTGAAAGAAATTGACTTAAAAGTCCAGGAATCACACAGAACCCAGAACTACAGGAATCCAAAGAGGACCACACCAAGACACATCATAATTAAAATGCCATGAGCAAAAGACAAAGAGAAAATATTAAAAGTAGCAAGAGAAAAAAAGTTAGTTACCTACAAGGAAGCACCCATACGATTGTCAGCAGATTTCTCAACAGAAACTATGCAGGCCAGATGGGAGTGGCAAGAAATATTCAAAGTGATAAATAGCAAGAATCTACAACCAAGATTACTCTACCCAGCAAAGCTATCATTTAGAATTGAAGGTCAGATAAAGTACTTCCAGATAAGAAAAAGCTAAAGGAGTTCATCATTGCCAAACCAGTATTATATGAAATACTAAAAGGTATTCTTTAAGAAGAGAATGAAGAAAAAGGTAAAAATAAAAATTATAAACAACAAATACACATCTATCAACAAATGAATCTAAAAATCAAGTGAATTAAAAATCTGATAAACAGGATAAACTGGTGAATATAACAGGATCATGGGCATAGAAAGGGAATGGACTGACAATTCTTGGGGAGAAAAGGAGTGTGGGAGGTGCAGCAAGAGACTGCACAAAAATCATACACCTATGGAAGAGGACATGTAGGGGAGGTAAGGGCAGAGGGTGGGATGGGTACCTGGTAGAGGGGAGCTATGGGGGAGGGGGAAAGAGGGGAACAGTGTAATTAATAAACTGAACAATAAAGATTAAAATATTTTAAAAGAATTTGCAAAAATAAAAAAAATAATAAAGCAAAGGTTCTCCTACTTTTTTAGGTGGGAAAGTAATTGGAATGCACCATGCTCTTAGCAAAACAAGTGACCAGTTGACTGGTCACTATGATGCACGCTGTCCACCAGGAGCAGATGACTCAACACAGGAGCTGCCTCCTGGTGGTCACTGTGCTCTCATAGCCAACCTTCTGCGGGCCCTCCCCGCAGGCCGGCTGGCCCTGATCAGCCCCCATGCCAGCCAGACCGAGGAGCCCCACTTGAGCTTGAATTCATATATATTTGTCTATATATTTGTCTCATCTTATTCCCTCTAAAGGTTTAAGGTTGCTTAAAAGAAAACATAAATACTACTAGATAACAGATGTTAGAAGTAGGAGAGAAAGCAGTGACAGAGGTAGGCATATACACAAGGAAGCAAGAAAGAGGATGACATGATTGTGCCAGTCATCTTGCTATGGGCTTGGGTTTAGCAGAAAGAGGTGTGTGTTCTTTAATAGCAGATGCAAAAAGAAAAAGTGTATTAATTATACAATAACATGCCCCCCCCCAAAAAAATTCAAAAGAGGCACATTTCTTGACATTGAAATTAAAAATAAATCCCTCCCAAGGGTCCACAAAAGAGGCCACCATGCAGTGCAGAGCATCTGAGCAAGAGCAGGTTCAAAAATGCTGTTTCCTGCGCATCCTCGGATTCTCTTCTAAGCGCAGGCCAACAACAAGACCTGGAAGGCCACGCTGTGTCCCAGTGCGTGGCTCTCTGCTGGTCCGGCTCAAGCCAAAGGCAGATTATATAGTTTCTAAAGGAAAATCGTTTTCCTTAGCATAACTATTTTCTCTATGTCATACTTTTAATAGCCATTCCGTACCAGTGAGCTCAAGATTGTAAACTTTGCAAAGTATAACAACTGAATTTGTGCAATGGCGTTATGTTCTTACACCAGATTCCATTAAGAACAATTTGTAGTAAAGCCAAATGTTTCAAAACAATTAATGGGAGAAAAAATTTAAATTGAGAAAATCATTTCCATTCATCTACTTTTTTGCGTGATATTGTAGAGTAAAGCAACATTTTATTTTGGTAATAGAAGACCATAATCTGGCTCTCAAAAGAATATTCATGTGAAAGACACCAACATTGTGCACACAGATATCATTTGGTTCTTGTTTATAAACTAGTGGCCCATTGCACAGATTTGTGCACATTGAAAGAGAAATACTTAGAAGAAATATTTTAATATTTCTATTTGCCCTTTCTCCCTCATTGCCTGGGAACCGAGCAGCGGCCCTGCCCTCCTGCTGCTATTGCTGGTCCCCATCTGCAGGGTGATCAGCAGGACGATCAGGCCCCAGCCTGACTCCCTCAGTGCCTGGGAGTCAGGCAGCAGCCCTGTTCCCTGTCACCACTGCTGGTCACCATCTGCGGGGTGATTGACCCATGCTCACACCTGTCTTGGCCTGGCGATGCCCGCTCACCTGCTCCACCATCCCACTATGGCCCCGCTCTCTTTGGGGTCCATAAGGGCTGGCAGTGCCTCCACCACTGCTTGCTGCCAGCACCATGTTGCCAGTACCCACCATATTCTGCACTTCCCCCTGGTGGTCATAGCAAACAGTCAAACTCCAGTTGAGGGGACAATTTGCATATTAGGCTTTTGTTATATAGGACTAGAGTTCCAGTGCATGAATTTGTGCACAGGTTGGGTTCAGCTGGCCCTCCCCAATCAGGGCTGACCAGGGGGAGGGGCCTCAGATGGTTGGCCCACTGGCCCCACCCCGGTTGAACTCCCAATCCAACTTCCAGTTGAGGGGACAATTTCCATATTAGCTTTTCATTATGTAGGACTTATTTCATTGTGTAAAGATTAATCATTTCAAATCATCCTCTGTCCTGAAAATGAATATAACATGTTGGTATATTTCAATTCAGTTAAACAAATATTCACCATTATTCATTTATAGCAAAAGAGGTCTATGTACTGCAGAGAAGTGCCTGGCAAATGAAGAGTCCTCAAAGAATAATAGACTTATCTACAAATGTCTACATATTAAGGCCTGGTTTGAGCAATTACATATTAATTTCCTCTTAGCTCCTTAATATTTTATAGTTTGCCATCATGTTAACGCTCAGTGCAATAGACTAAACAAATAGTTTCCCTAGAATTTGAAATCATTTGGACTCTAGCCTAGATTTTGAAACATAAATAATGCTATAAGCTCCATGAACAAGGTGTTTGCTTTAAGAAGGTGGCATTTATCAAGATTAAAGCTTTGCCAATAAAACCAGTTTTATATTTAACTACTTCTCCCCATTCTCCTGTCCATCACACACCCTTTTCCCTAACACTTCACTAACTGTACTTTCTCAATACTCACAAGATGCCTGTTTTCTCTCTCTTTTTCTTAAGAGAACTTCTTTAAAAGCATTGTGTGTTTTTTTATTACCTATAAGACACATCTTAGCCCCCTTCTAAAGAGCTGGCCTACTTAAACCTAAAACCATGCTTTTAAAAACACCCTTTCTACTCATCTACTTATCTGCAGATGGGCACTTGGGCTGTTTCCAAATCTTAGCTATTGTAAATAGCATTGCTATGAATATAGAAATTCATATATTCTTTCTGATGGGTGTTGTGGGTTCCTTAGAATATAGTCCTAGAAGTGAAATTGCTGGTCAAATAGAAGTTCCAGTTTTAATTTTTTGAGAAAACTCTATGCTGTTCACAGTGGCTGCACCAGTCTGCATTCCCACCAGCAGTGTACTAAGGTTCCCTTTTCTCCACATTCTCACCAACACTTGTCGTTTGTTGATTTGTTGATGACAGCCATTCTGACATCTGTGAGGTGTTACCTCATTGTTGTTTTAATTTTCATCTTTCTAATGATTAGTGATGTTGAGCACTTTTTCATGTTTCTTGGCCCTTTGTATGTCCTCTTTGGAGAAACATCTATTTAATAGTACGTCCTCTGCCCATTTCGTTATTGGATTGTTTGTCTTCCTTTTGTTGAGTTGTATGAGTACTTTATTTTGGAAATTAACCCCTTATCAGATGTATCATTAGCAAATATGCTCTTCCATAGAGTGGGCTCCTTTTTGTTTTGTTGGTTTCTGTTGCTGTGCAGAGCTTTTTATTTTGATGTAGTCCCATTTGTTTATTTTCCCCTTAGTTTCCTTGGCTCTAGGAGATGTATCCATCAACATATTGCTACCAGAAATATCCGAGATTCTGCTGCCTATGTTTTCTTCTAATATTTTTCTGATTTCATGACTTACATTTAAATATTTTATCTATTTTAAGTTTATTCTTGTGTATGGTATAAGTTGGTGGTCTAGTTTCATTTTTTTGCATCTACCTGTCCAATTTTCCCAACACCATTTATTGAAGAGACGATCTTTACTCCTTTATTCCATTGTATGCTTTGCCTCCTTTGTTCAATATTACCTGAGTGTAATGGCGTGGGCCAATTTCTCTTCTTTTCCACTGATCTGTATCCTGTGGTACATTTACACAATGAAATACCATGAATCTGTAAAAAGGATCTCTTACCATTTGCAACAGCATAGAGGGATCTGGAGTATTGTGCTAAGCAAAGTTAGCCAGTCAAAGAAAGATAAGTCTCACATGATCTCACTTATATATGGAAGCTAATGAACAAAATAAACTGATGGAGAAAATAGAACCAGGGTCATAGAAGCATGGAACAGACTATCAAATCTCAGAGAGAAAGCAGGAATGAGGATAGAGGGGAAAGGTTAACCTGGAAACTTATCTATATACTAGGGCCCCAGTTCATGAATTTGTGCACCTTGAAAAGAACTGTGGGCTGAGAGGCTGCAGTGGGCACAGGGACAGGTCTCGGACCATCCTCCCCACCCAGCCCCTCACACTGCAGTCCTCAGTACCCTGTCTGCTGGCAGCCCCGCTCCTGCCACTGCCACTCCCACACACTGATGGCACCAGCCCCCACTGGCATCCACTAAGGCACAGAGTGATTTGGGCAGGCACAGCAGTGGGTACAAGCAGGGCCAGCACCATCAGTGGTTGTGAGTGGTGGCTGCTGCCCTCATTGTCCCTCAGGAGCAGGGGGAAGAGAAGAAGCCCTCAAGGGCAATTGGGGCTGGCAGCTGCCACTCACACCCACTGATGGTGCTGAGCAATTGGGACCAGTGCTAGGTGCCAGCAGCAGGTGTGAGGATGGGTGCGAGCAGTGGCTCCAGCTCCAGCTGTGGGTGTGAGCAGGGCCAGTGCCAGAAGTGGGTGCAAGTAGGACCATCATCTGCATTGGGTGCAAGAAGCAGCTGCCGGCCCTGATCACCCCTCAGGAGCAGGGGTAGGTGGAAGAGCCCTGAGGGGCTATTGGGGCCAGCAGCTGCTGCTTGCACCCACTGATGGCACCAAGTGATCAAGGCCAACACCAGGCGCTGGCCATGGATGCTAGTGGCAGCTCCAGCACCAGGAGTGGGTGCAAGTGGGGCCAGCACCGGCAGCAACAGCTAGTGCTGGGTGGGACCACGGTGCACAGGAGCAAAGAATTTTCAGTAACCACCAGAGGTTCGCCCTGATGTCAGTGACCGGTGCCCCGTCTTGGTCTGGTGCCCCCTCTCACCTCCACCATCCCACTTCGGCTGATGCTGGCCATGTTCTCCATGTACCCCCTGCTGGTCAGAGCACATCATAGCAACCGATTGTTCAATTGTCCTACCATTCAGTCTATTTGCATATTAGCCTTTTATTATCCTATCTAATAAAAAAGTAAGATGCAAATTGACCGCACCTTTGCTACACTCACAAGCCATGCCCACCAGCCATGCCCTCCAGCCAATCAGGGGCGAATATGCAAATAAACCCCAACCAAGATGGCTGTGCCACAGAGAGTAGGAGGGAGGCTTGGGTTGCCCTGGCAATGGAGGAAGCCAAGCTTTCAGCCTGCCCTTGCCAGCTCAGGCCTCTGCTTAAGGTTACAAAGTTTCAATTATAAAATTCCAACAGAAATAGCAGCAGCCATGGAGTGAGCAGAAGGCTTGGCTCTGCTCCAGGCTACAAAGTTTCAATTGTAGAAGATAAATAAGTCCCAGATACCAGGACCTCCACTTGGATTGCTGGGGGGGGGGGGGGGGGGGTATGGCCAGCCTGCAAACCTCCACAGGCCCCTCATCCAGGTTGCCTCACGCCCCAAGGGAACCCCACCCTGATCCAGGACACCCTTCAGGGCAAACCAGCTGGCCTCCACCCATGTACTAGGCCTCTATCCTACCTAATAAAATAGTAATTTGCATAGTGACCATCACTCCAACACACAAGATAGCTGCCCTCACCCCTTGCACGAGATGGCCGCCCCCATGTGGTCACAAAATGGCCACCACAAGATGGCCGGCAGGAGAGGGCAGTTGTGGGTGATCAGGCTGGAAGGGGAGGGATGTTGGGGGCAACTAGGCTTGCAAAGGATGGCAGTTGGGGGCAATCAGGCCATCAGGAGAGTCAGTTGGGGGCAATCCAGCTGGAAGGGGAATGATTAAGGGTTGATCAGGCTGGCAGTCAGAAGCAATTGGAGCAATCAGGCAGGCAGGCAGGTGAGCAGTTGGGAGCCAGCAGTCCTGGATTGTGAGAGGAATGTCTAACAGGGATTGGGCCTAAACCAGCAGTCAGACATCCCTCAGGGTGTCCCAGATTGGAGAGGGTGCAGGCTGGGCTCAGGAACACACCCCCCCCTCCAGTGCATGAATTTTGTACACCAGGCCTCTAGTCTACAATAATAACCTGCTTCATGTTAATATTTACTGCTGTGTTGCTGACAATTACCTGAAAGAGAAGTTGGGTGCTTCACTGAGTTGGAAAAAGTTTGGCTACATCAGAAAACAAGTTTAATTAATCAAGATATATATATATATATCTTGTGATACATGTGTGATACATATAAAACTCTTGCTGGTGCCAGTTGCGTGTGTTTCTGTCATTGTTGATTATGAATTTGGTTGACACTTCTATTATAGAGAAAGGGTGAACAGTGATATTAAAATATTCTAATTAATTTCCTTTCTTTGTGCACAAATTCGTGTACTGGGCCACTAGTATGCATATATGCATAGCCCATAGTCACAGACAATAATGTGGTGAAGGTCTGGGAGGGGTGGGTGTGGGTTTGAGGGGGGCAATGGAAAAAATGAAAGAGAACAGCTGTAATACTTTTAACAATAAAGGTAATTTAAAAAAAATAAACAGTATAGAAATGTATAAAGTAAAAGATAAAAAATAAAGTGTATTATCTGTTCTTTCCCTAAAAAATAAAATAAGCATGCTTTTTAATGATGTGCTGCAGTTTCTTTCAAGCTAAATTTGTTTAAATGTGGAGGGATGTCAAATTTGATGGCAGGAGTGCAGGGCTTCTGGCTGATTTCCTAAATCCTCCTCCTGCTCCTTGATTTTCTCTCCCTGACCTTTGGTCTGCCTCAGCCTTTGGACTGTTGAAGATCTGTTAGTAAACATCAGCAGCATTTCCTTTCTCCTCTCTTCTGTCTTTTTTATTTTCCCTCTTTCCTTTTTCCAGATAAAATGACCTTTTTATCACGTCTCTTTCTCCTTTGTCTCTCTATGGGAGCTTGGATTCCATTTCATTTCACCGTCCGTCCTGAGCTAATATCTCCTCAGTCAGTTCCTGATCGGCTCTTCTATAGTGCCCGGCACTGTTCCCGGCAGTGAAGAGAACAAGAGACCATTCCCTCCTCTAACACCCCCTCCTCTAACGGCGTTTACTGCATGTTGAGAGACACATACAGTAAACAGTAAGAACAACACGTTAGATGTCAGACCATGTCCGGAGACAAAGAGACATTTGAGGAAGGAACATGGTGTTTGTGGACGGGAGCAGGTCAATAATGTTAAATGGCGTGGCCAGGGGAGGCCCTGGCGTGGAGGGTGACCTTTAAGCACAGACTGGGAGGAGGAGAGGCAGTAAAGGGCCCAGGTGGTGGGAGAAGGCGTCAGCAGGCAGAAACAACAGTGAGTGCTAACACCTGGAGAAGCTCGCAGGGGCTGATCCGGGAACAGCAAGTGGACCGGCAGCTGATAAGCACTGAGCAGGGGTGGTGGTAGAGGGAGCTGGGAGGGGGAGGTGCTGAGAAGTGATGGGTTGGGGAGGGCAGCGCGGCCTTGGCAAGCCCTGGGACTTGTTTCCTCAGTGAGATGCGGAGGAGTTTTGGACAGGAAAGTGGTACATGAGGTAGGCTTTAAATGGATCTTTCTGGCCGCTGGGTTGAGGACAAAGTGGTAGGGGAGCCTGGATAGTCACAGAGCACTTCAGACACAACCGCCGACAGCCAGATACGGGGATGTGGTAGCAATGAAGGTGGAGGGGTTCTGGCGGTACTGAAACCACGAAACGTGCTGCTGGATTGGGCAGTGTTAACATACAGCTGCATGCCCAGCAGTGGCTGTGTTTGACAGCCCTGCATCGGCTGAAGGGTCCTGTCTGTGTGCTGATCGGCTGTTAACTGATCCCTTTGCACTCCGCTGGACTTCAGCTGCCAACTCCTGTGAGTGTGACCTGAACCATGTCCTCTCCCAGAGCAGGTCCACCTGTTAAACCCAGCCAGCCAGAAAGTCCTGTGGCTCTCACAGCCCTCACCCACCCACCACGGCCTGTTATCTCAACCCCATTGTCTCCCGCCTCGGGCTCCCGCATGGCTTCCCTCCCACGGGTCCTCCTTGCAAACCCGCAGAACACTCTGGTCTCTGACCTTCTGTCCTTCCCCATGTCCAGAGAAACCCTCATCGGTGGCTTCTCCGTGGCACAGCCAGGCTGTGGCCCAGAGGCAGGCAGGCTGAACTGCGCAGTCTCCATGCGCATGCCAGTCACTCCCATATAAGCTAGTTTTGACTTTCATACGCGATGGCAGAACCTGTCCCATCCCTGTTTACCCTTTTCTCAGTACATTCCTAAGCTCCTAGCACGCAGGAGAAGTAGATAACATCAAGGAATACTTTCAGTGTTACTCACGCTCCTCCCCAGAGCCTGTGCACCCACATTTCCATCCACCAGACCTTTTTCCCGAGGGAAAAGGAGGGCTCCCAGGCCAGATCTGGCTTTTCACTTCTAGGTCCCAGGAGTTCCCCACCTCAAGAGGCCTGTTTCAAAAAACCCTGAATCTCATCCTGGTAGTTATACAAGCGTATATATTTGAAGTATACACTTAAAATGGGTGAGTTTTACTGGATGAAAATTATACCTCATAAAATTAAGATTTAAAAACACACACACACTCCTGAATTTCTCCTGTTCCGAACAATCCAATCTCTGACAAAACAAATAAAGGCTCCATTTGAAAGTGTAATCTGTATTTGCTACCCACACAAACGTTAACGAGTTCCCACATGATCCCTAGTAGGTTCTCCCCTAAGTGGGAAGCTGACCCGCTATGGCACTTACAGAACAATAGAACGGTTTTGTTAGATCAATGTTGCGGCAAGCACTGTGCATGGCGTTGGTCATATCTAACTTCATGTAATCCTCCCAACTCCCCTAAGAAGTAATTATTATTTTCTACGTTTTACTTGGAAAGACTGAGCCTTAGAAGACTACCAAAGGGACAGTGGGAGGCAGGACCCTAAACCCAGGTCTGCCTAATGCACCTCACCACTAAGTCTTCATATAGGCCAAGTAATGAGGTTTCAGGTAGTGCGGGTGTGGAGAGAGAACAGATCAGAACAATCAGCTGCTCACAAGGTCTATGCATTTCTCTAGGCCAGTGGTCAGCAAACTGCGGCTCTGTTGACTAATGAGTTTGCTGACCACTGACCTAGACTCTCGATTCCAATAATTACAGGCTGTTGTTGTTCCTTGTGATTAAGCCCCTTTCCCAGTGGTCAGCATAACAGCTGTATGCCCAAACAGTCGCAGTTTGCCGATTACTGTTCTAGGCTGTGTGAAGCCCCTGTTCTCATTGTCCTTATTCCTGAGGACACATCGGAGTGCTCCAAACAAACTCTCCTACCCCAGAATAATTAAGGCACAGAGTCCTTAATTATTGTGGACTACCAGACACAGTGCCCTGAATCTGTAGGTAACTCATGAAGTCTGGGAAATGTGTCCGACATATGTCCAACAAACGTTTATTGAACCGCTTCTACGCTGAAAGCATCAGCGTCAACTCAGGGGATACAAAGATAAAGATGAATTCTGTTTCTGAACACAAAGCCCACAGTGGGTGGGAGAGAAGTCATGCATACAACCACCCGGAATTATTTACCAGGATGATGTGACAAGGGCGGAGCACAAGTACAGGACCCTGAAGTAGTCATGTCCCCTCGTACCTGAATACCTCACCAAGAACTGACACCGTCCTCTGTATTATAAGGAGTCCATTTAAGGCGCCTCGCCCTAGATTGGGAGGACATGAAAGGTGAATGTCTGAGTGGGAATTTGGGGGTGTGAGGGCCTGACCAAGAAGGTCCTGAGTCAGCACTCAGATTAAGGGCTGGGAAGAGCATTTCCTTACTCTCTCCTATCTGAGTAGACTTTAGATAAAATGTTTTGAATCCTTAATTTTCCATTGGAAAGTGTCTTTGAAAGAGCTCACCAAGCCACATGGAGAATACACGACTGAACTAGAGGTGAGAAAGTAAGCACATGATTGTGTCTGTATCTGTTTATACACTGTTGAGAGGGAGGTGGAGGTGACACACTGGAAACATTTGAATAGATAGGGCCTGACTGTGGCTGTGGGAATTTCATGAAGTACTTGATCTACTCCTGGGTCAGTCACGTGGCCACAGATGAATATTAGCTGAGAGCAATCAGCATGCCCTTTAGTTCATTCAGGATTGCCTAACTTATGACTCATTCACAAGTGGTTGTGCCTGCCGTTTTTGAAGGCTGCCACAAGAGGCCACATGCTTTTTATAAAATGGGGCTTAGAACACTATGCATTCTTTAAAAAAAGATAAAGTGTATCAGAAAGCAAATTATTTCACCACCTGACTCAGCCACATAGTCCAGTCAGTTCTGGCCTCAGATGAATCCATTCTGTGTGGTTGTCCTGACAGGAGCAGGCTCTTCAGCTGAGTCACAGCCAGGACTTCCTGTGCTGCTGCCTCATGAGTGACTGCTCCCCGTGTGCCCCTGGCGATCTCCAGGACCCCCTGGGAACGTCTAAAGGACGCACCCTGAACCCTGGGCCACACTAACCTAGTTCTTAGAGAAGCACCCTGCAGCAGAGCTGAGACAGCCAGCACGGTGCTGGCAGGTTTGCAGATCCCGGTAAGCTCTTCTCAGCTGCACATATCGCTTAACCCCCTTGGAGGGGCTTCCCCACACCTCCCCTCTTCCCTGCCATCTGGTGACAGCCCAGCTGCTGGCAGGTTGAGGAAAGCAAATGGGATTTGAGGCCTAGGTCCAGGTTCTGCCAGGTGTTACACTCTGTCCTCACACCCTCAGCATGCAAGGTCATTGTTGTTGACAGATGATGCATTCCTTCCCCAGACTGAACTTATTTTTGACACTTGGGGACAATCTTGCAGCTGAGTCGACTGATGGACCTTCTTAGCTGGAAAGGCTTTAAGGGATCATTTGGTCCCAATTCTCATGTTAGAGGAACCTGAGTGCCAGCTGCAGCCATTTATCCAAAGCCACCCCTCCTGTTTGTACAAACAGCCTGAGCCAGAACTTAGGGCTCCTTATCCACTGCTCTTGTCCTTAGACTGGCTCCTAGAGTGTTATGATGTCCATGGACTCCAAAGGCCAGGCTCTGTTCCAGAGCAGCAAACAAAAACGACGTCACTACTTTTATGAGACTCTCATCCTAGTGCTCATGCTAGGAAACGCGAGAGTACGACAAAGGAACATGTAAAGGAGCAAGTGGGGGTGAGAACTAAGATGTATATAAAGCAGGTAGGAAGACATAGTGGTGCCAGGATGAGGGGTGTGAGGGCCTGACCGGTGCTATTTTAAGTAGGATAGGTGATAAATAGGCAGAAAGTAGGGAGGAAGGGCATCTTGCAAGTTTCCAGGAAGAAACCGTTCCAGGCAGAGGGGGCAAGTGCAGGAGTCCAGAGGTGGGTGCTTGGTGCCTACAAGGAACTCTGAGAAAGCCAGTGTAGCTGGCCCAGAGAGGGGAGCTGGAGAGTCATAGAAGATGAGGTCAGAGATACACGGAGGTGGAGGGAGCAGACCAGGCAGGGCAGCCTGACATGGTAAAATTTTAGAATTTAATTCCAAAGGCAATGAGGAGCCAGAAGAATGGCATGATTTGATTAGGCCTTTGGAAGACACTCTGGCTGTTAGGCACATAGAATAGTGGGGAAAGGTTAGAGTCCAGAAAACAAGCGTGGGGCTACTATGGTTTCTCAGTGAAGAAATGATGATGGTTTGGACTAGGGTTTCAGTGATAGAGGGGATATGATATCTGAGCAGAATCTTGAGAAATTGCTGAGCACTTCATAGCTGAATGAATATAGGGAGTATGTGGGCCAGTAGTGGAGAATGAGTCTAGGGGGGATTAGAAAAATTCAGAAATAAGCACCCAAAACTCTTAAACAATCAGAGTAAGGACAAGGGTGATATTTGATTTTAGGAAGATTATTGACGGTTGCATGGAGACTGGTCTAGAGCAGGGAGGGACTAGAGGCCAGAAGGCTGTGGTTTAACAATGTCTGAGTTATCGTTAACAGCAGGCGCGCTCCCGTTAGGGCACTGCTCACACAGGCTACAAGATTTTCAGGCTGGTGAGTGACGGCAGCATTCCAATTTAGATGCCAAAGGATGGCAGAAGATAGGGGCGGCTGGACGGAGGATTGAACCCTTTTCCAAAGGGCCTTCATGGTGCCAATGCCTCACCTGTAAGTTCCCATATTTCCAGCCCACACAGGCTGAGAAGGCTGATGAGTAGGCAACCCTTTAGATGGGACGTCCCATGACACAGCTCAGCTGTGGGCCAATGTCTTAATGACTTCTTACAAAATTCTGGGTCAAGTATGTAAGACACAGGGAGGAGGGTCACTTGTGAGCTGAGTTGGCCTTTTACTGAATAGCACAGCACAATCATGGAGTCTATGATTATTGTCAGGATACAACTTGCTTCTGTTTGTGACAAAGGTCATCAGTTTAGGGGCATTTCAGGGGCACAGCCTAGAATAAGACTTGGATGACTGATTCACCACAGATTATCATATGAGTGCCCTGAGGTGGGGACTGTCTTTTCATTGTTTCCCTATGGCACCAAGAACAATTGCGGGAATAAAGGTCACTTGAAAGTACTGAGATTCCCTATCTCCCAGTGTTTCTATTTATAATCTAAGAAAAATGTCCATTTGTACCTGTTCTACTTACAGGGATAAAATCAGAATAACAGTTCTAAGAAATACATTTAAATATTCCAGTTTCCATGATATTGTCTGTGTGGTACATTATATTGAAAAGTAAAGAAATAACAACAAAAAAAGCAAATAATCTGATTAAAAATGGGCAGAGGACCTAAACAGATATTTCTTCAAAGAGGAAATACATATGGTCAAAAAAACATATGAAAACATGCTCAATCACTATCATCAGGAAAATGCCAATCAAAACCACAATAATATACCACCTCACACCTGTCCAAATGACTAGTATCAATAAGTCGACAAACAACAAGCATTGGCTTGGAGTAAAGGGAACCCACAGACCCTGTTGGTGGGATTGTAAATTAGTGCAGCCACTATGGAAAACGATATAGAAATTCCTCAAAATGTTAAAAAAAAGAATTTCCATTTGATCCAGCAATTCCACTTATGGGTATTTATTTATCCAAAGAAATCCAAAACACTAATTTGTAAAGATACATGCACCTCTACATTCACTGTAGCATTATTCACAGTAGCCAAGATATGAAAGCAACCTAGATGTCCATCAATAGATAAATGGATATGCATTATACATATATACAAATATACAATAGGTATACGGGATATTATTCAGCAATAAAAGAAATTAAATATTGCCACTTGTGACAACATGGATGGACCTAGAGGGTATTATGCTAAGTGAAATAAGTCAGACAGAGAAAGACAAATGCTATATGACTTAACTCATATATGGAATCTAAAAAACAACAACGAAATAAGTGAATATGCAAAACAAGAAAAGGAATATTAACTGGAAAGAAAACATAAAAGGCTACTTGGCACGGAGGATTAGTATTGGACTGTGAGTTTGCACAACCAAAGACTATTTTGAGTTTGTTTCTAACTCTCTTGGTGATCTTGATAAATGGATTTATATTACTTGGCTTCAGCTTCAAAATTATTTCCAAAATTAACAGTCTATGGTTATGATTATGTTTTTATGAACTCCGTTATTTCTATTGTACAACAAAGTGCAATTTGGGCCAGCCATCATGCTTCCAGTTTCATCATATCAGGTCCCTTAACTTCCCTGTTCTTTAGAGTCTTTCTCTAGAAGGTAGTATGATAGAAAAGCTATCTTACCTCTTCCATTTGCTCCAGAATTCTGTATGTCATACAATGGGTTTGGATCAATCTTTCCTGCCTACACTACATTGTTGATTAAAAATGTTTGACTCATGCTTTGTAGGTTACTGCTGGCTCGTGTCCTTGAGGTTTTATAATGGCTCACTCAAGTGATTAGAATCAATGATCTCTGGAAGGCCATTCAGTCATCAAGATTCATTAAGTTCCTTCAGTTTGTCAGGTGCTGTGCTAGAGAAACAAGATATGAACACAAGGTCTCTGTTCTCAGTCAGTAATCTCCTCAATAACATCAAGTTAATAAATACAATCATTTCATCATTCTGTTCATATTTTTATATTTTATATTAGTGCATTTCCATTCTTAGTTGAAAGGTTTCCTTGTCTTCTAGAATAGAAGGTAGTCTTCTAGATTTTTCTTGATGATTATTAAATTTAAGTCATTTCTACATCTGGAACTTTGAAAAAAGTTGTTCCAAATTTAATTTCCTTTATATTGACCGACAATTTTTCCAGTAACATTTATTAAGTTATCCATCCTTTTTTTTTTCATTTTATTGAACAAAATAGTTGTCACTTATTAAATCTTCATATATATTGAGTCCTATTTTTTGATTCACTAGTATGTTTCACTTATATATTTGTCTATTTAGTTATATTGCCAAGTTGATTTGATTCTAGAACTTTTAAAGTATGTTTTGATATCTGGTGAGGCAAGTATTCCCTTACTAGTCTTATTCTGCAAAATTTTATTCTTGTATATTTATTATTCTATATAAACATTAAGGTAGTTTGGATTCTTAATTGGATAGTGTTTGACTTCCTATTGAAATTTCATTAAAATTATAAAATTAGCTTTAGGAACATGAATATTTTTATGCTATTTTCTTATCATGATGAGGGGACTGTATAATTATATTATGTACATTAGAAGTCCTCACCTTTTAGTCTTAAGGCTCCTATTTTTGAAGACCCTAAAGTTTTATTTTTGTGGGTTATATCTATTGATAAATGGTGTATTAGAAATTAAGTCTGGAATGTTTTTTTAAATATATTTTTATTGATTTCAGAGAGAGGAAGGGAGAGGTAGAGATAGACTCATCAACAATGAGAGAGAATCATCAGCTGCCTTCTGCACATACCCCACTGGGGATTGAGCCTGCAGCCCAGGCATGTACCTGACGGGTAATTGAACCCTGACCTCCTGATTCATAGGTTGATACTCAACCACTGAGCCACACTGGCTGGGCAAGTCTGAAATTTTTTAAAATCTTTATTATTGAAAGTATTATATATGTCTCTTCCTCACCCCCAATGACCTCTCCTAATCCACCTCCACCACCACCACCCTAGGCCTTCACCACCTTATTGTCTGTGTCCATAGATTATACATATGTGCATTCAAGTTCTTTGGTTGATCTCTTCCCACCCAACCCTCCCTCGCTTTTCCTCGGAGATTCCACAGTCTGTTCCATGCTTCTATGTCTCTGGATCTATTTTGTTTATCTGTTTATTCTGTTCATTAGACTCCACATATGAGTGAGATCATGAGATACCTTTTCTGACTGGCTTATTTCACTTTGCATAATACTCTCCAGATCCATCCATGCAAATGGCAAGAGTTCCTTCTTTTTTTATAGCCATATAGTATCCCATCGTGTAAATGTACCACAGCTTATAGATCAATGGGGGCAGAAGAGAGAACCCAGAAATTAAACACAAAAATACACAAGCACACATTCTCTTAGCCTTTAGAGTGATGATTTCATCACACATCAAGTGGTCCCTAGAGTAAAAAAGGAAAGTCTTCGCATTATTTTGAAAGTAGCTTGACCCTAGAGGAACTCTGAAAAGATCTGAGGGACCTCCTAGGGCTTCCTGGGCCACTCTTGGAGACTCTTTGATAGATGTAAATACCCACAATTGGATTTCTTTGGAGATTAATTATGTCATATATTTTGGCGCATTCACTTGTATAGCCTTCTTCCCTTTTACTAGCATTGTTCCATCGAGGAGACTATTTTTGTATGTGTGTAGCTGTTTGCAAAAAGTATCCTTTTGGCAAAAAGCGTCATTTGCTTACAAGAGGAAAATTGGAGTAGATGGGCCGTAGCATACATTACAGCAAAAGAGAGTTAAAAATGTCTTACTCTGCAAATACTGCACAGAGAAAATTGCTGTCAGCGGCGCAGCTTGGTCTGCAGTGGCAGGACTGGAAGGAGCCGGGCTGTGAGTTAGGCAGAAAGGCTTACAGCAAAATCAAAAGAAGCACTGGGACTTCTTGTCGCGCTTTGCCCTTGAAAACTATGCCGTCTTTTTTTTTTTTTTTTAACGAACAAATAGGTAGTATTTAATAACTGCTTTAACGATTCAGAATTTCCCACTTTCCTTTTAAACACAGGCTATAGCATTCAGTTGTGTTTGTTCTCTCTCTATCCTGCTTGCGAAAAGTGACAAAATAGAGCTAAGTCCCTTTGATGAGCACTCCAGTTAGGTCCCTCAGTTAATGACTAGCTGGCTCATTCTTCTCACAGTGGTTTACGCACTTCCTTCGGTTCCTTCTCTAGGTAAACGCTCCCGGGGTTCTCATCTCCGCGGCCGCTGAACACCGCGGGGCACGGGCGGGGCGGCCCCTGCCCGGTGTAACCTTTGCCCGGCCTTGCCCACTGAGGCACCGGGAAGGAGAATCCGAAAGGGCGTCCAGGGGGATGGTGACCACGAGACCGTGGCGCCTTCCTTTCGGTGGGGAGTAGATCCACACGCAGCGTCCCTCACAGGGGAGCGGTGGCGTGGCGGACGCGCGAGCCCTCGGCGCCCGGCGCCCGCAGCCCCACTGGCTGTGCGCCCCACCTACGCGCGCCGCAGCCACAGCTCGGCTTTCCACCGAGCCCGCCCTCTACCCTTCAGCCCGCGGACGTCAGCCGTCTGGCGTGCCGCCACCGGCCAATGGGAGGGAAGCCAGATTTCAAGCCTCTCCCGTGATTGGCTCCCTGCCTGGAGGCGGTGGCGGGGGTGGGCCTTAGGGCGTGCCTGCTTGGGGCCGCGCATCGCCGGGCGGCCCTGGAAACTCCCGGCGCGGAGGAGGCCGGAGCGACACCCAGGACGGCCGGGCCCTGCCGGGAGGAGGCGCCACGGGTGGTGACAGGTGTCGGCGCTGGGGCGACGCTTGAGCCTCATTTCAGTTGGCGAAGGAGGAAAAGGAGGAGGAAGGGGCCGGGTCTCCGCCCCTCGCGCTCCGGATGGATGTGCCCGGCCCGGTGTCCCGGCGCGCGGCGGCGGCGGCGGCCACCATGCTCCTGCGCACCGCGCGGGTCCCGCGCGAGGGCTGGCTCCTGCCCACCTCGCTGCTCTGCGCCTACGGCTTCTTCGCCAGCCTCAGGCCGTCCGAGCCCTTCCTGACGCCCTACCTGCTGGGGCCCGACAAGAACCTGACGGAGAGAGAGGTACGGGCAACGGGGCGCGGGCGCGGGAGCTGGTGCGGGCGGCAGATGTGCGGAGGGGATGCGGCGAGGGAAGGGGTGGGAGCCTTTCTTGGCAAATTTGTGACTTTTCCCAGTTGGAAGGCGGCCCGCGCTGTGCGCCGCGGTAGTTCAGGCTGTTTGCCCGTTGGTTTGGGGCACGCCTTCTCGGGCTCAGAGCCGCGGTGCTGGGGTGCTCCAGACCGGCAGTTCCTGCTGGGGCCGGGGAGGGCTGGGGAGGGCCGGGGGACGGGCGGGGGGGAAAGGGGGCTATGTTTGGAGAAAAAAGTGAAAACAGCAAGCTGTACTTTGCACATGGTAGAGGTCTAGTAAATATTTGTTTGAAAGCAGGGACCCACAATCTGAGTAACCCCTGCTTTTCTCCAAGGATCCGCCTTCCCGCTATTGCAGCCCCTCCCCTCCCATACCTTACTTTGTTTTCCGTTGACTTGATGGATGTGCGCAGATTAGGACAGTCCAGGGCTGCGAGATCCCGTCGTCTTAATTTGCCTTGATTCTTAGTTGGATGGGACTGTGTCCAAGGATGTGCGTCCTCCCCCCCCCTTCCCCCCGCACACACACACCTCCTGGGATAAAAGCAGATACTTAGATGGTATCGCAGAGTTGGTCCTTAATTACAGTTTTTCTTGCATTGTGAATTGTTGCTTCACAGATGTTAGTTTTGCTCAACTGCACGGTGACATCTTGCAAAACTGTCCCTCTGAGATGTTCAGAGTGGTTGGGAGCCCGCAGTCCGTGTTCAGGAACTTCTTTCTGGTTGATTTTCCCCAGATGAGGGGAATCCGTACTTCACAAGTGCACGGTATGCTTTAAAAACGCCCACCTCTCACGCCTTATGGTCAGACTCAACACGTGTGTGTTTTTAAGAAGAAAGACATATTAACTGAAAAAGGGTGATCCCACAAAACCAGAAGAAAGCAGGTGCAACATGCTCCCCTTGAAGGCTACAAAGCCTGAAAGCTGAGGTCTGGTGCTCCTTTCTGGAAAGCTGGGTGGGCACTTGTTCGCTCGCCCGGCTTGCCCAGGCTCACTTTTCCTCCCGGTTGGTGTCATACTCCTGTCTAACCCTGGCTCTTCTCCCTGATCCACCACCTCTCAGTATCCCTGCTTAACAGGTCAGAGCAGGATGGCATTACTCAGTCCACTCTGTTATTGCGCGCTCCTCCGTTTTCAAGGTCCCTCATTAGGGAGTTGAAGGTTGGGTGTTGAAGTCTGGACGGAGGGTTTCATTTGAGTTTCTCATAGCCTCACCTCTAGCAAGTATCACTGACTTTGACCCAACTTCAGGTCTTCTATTTCGCAGTCTTATGGCCCACTCCACTCCACAAGGGACTGCGACAGTTACTCATTACATATTTGAACTGTAATACTGTAATAAAATGGAAAGGGCCAACTCTTGTGAACAGAATGGTTTTACAAGAAGGAAATTACCGCAGTGGATATGAGAGAACGATCCTGGACACGCCCACAGCCACTGGGTCTGAGGTGCAGGCGCTGAAGCAGAGGTGATACTGCTGGTGAGCTGCTGGCAATTAAAGTTTCATGTGAACCGCCATGTGATCAGTGTGTGTGCCTTGCCTGACCAAGTGCAAGGCCAAGAAACATTTTCCTGGTGTTGATGTTTGAAAGGCAATCTGTTTTGTCACGTGCGCTGGGCAAAGAGTTGCTGTGGGATGTTCCATGCTGTGGCACGTGCCCTGTCTTACCAGAAAGCTTTCTAGGGTGAGTGAAAGATGTTCAGGGGCTTGGAATAAAGCGGGGAGGAGGGGGGGGCCAGGCCTCGGAAATATTTTCTGATTGTTTAACAAAACCATGGCACACTTCTTTTAAAGCAAATTAGATAAGGAAGGGGGCAGGTTTTGGAGAGAAAGCGAGTGTTTGGAAAAAGGGATGTCATTTGTCTCTGAGGACTCTGGAATTAGGGCTGAGTCTGTTGGTTGTGTGCAGTGTGGCTCTGTTCAACCTCTCCAGAATCCTAGATTTTTAAGAATAATCTAATCATTGAAATAAATAGAACAATGTGTTCTTTCTGACTGAGTGCATGCTTTCACCAATGACAGTGAAATAAAAACCTGACATGGTTTTTAGGCAGAGTGAATGTTAATCGTGCTCAGTGATGTTTGTGTTGAAGTTTGTATTTCCCCCTAGAAGACTTGAGAGGGTCCAAGCTGGATCGTCTTAAATAGAGCTATTGTTAGCCCTGTCTAAAGACAAAAGGTGGAAGGAAGGATAGACTCTCAAAATATTTTTTTCTCATATTTATGGGAAAATGTTCACTTCTTTAGGTACCACTTTATAAGTTTAAACAGGTTAAAATTTGATTGTTTCCCAAGAGTGGAAAGACAAACTTTTAATAAAATAGAACTCTTTACTTAGAAAATATTTTTAATCCTTTCATCTTTTTTAGCTTGTGATTTGACAGACATTCATTACCTTCCCTTAAAAAAAAATTCCACCTTCGCTGCCTGATACTCAGTGCCTTACAGAATTTGGCTCTGAACTCCGGAACAGCCTTATTTTTCACCGCCGACACCCTTCTTCCCTTGCCCTCTTCCACATGCTCTAGCTCCTTCCACAGTCATCCCAGAGTCCTCAGTCCAGCCCGGCCAGGGTCTCATCTCCTGGCCTGTACCCAAAGAGGAGAACTCAGCTTGGAGAAACCCTCCTGTACGTATGTATCTGTTGACACCATAGACTCATGTTTGCCTCCAGCTTCCTCATCCTTAAGGTCCATCTCACAGAAGTAACCCCGCATTTCTGACCTCCCTGATCAATAGTGTATGTGTGTGCATTCCACACTAGTTCACAGCTTTTTCTTGTAATATTCATACAGCTTAAAAACTGTTGTGCAAATAAATGCTTATTAGTTTAACTGAACTTGATTCTAAAATAGTCTAAATCTGAATTAGAAATCAAAACCGAACTCTTCCCCTTGACTTTCCCATCTCAGAAGAAAGCCACAAACAAGGCCTGACCCCAAGAGCTGTGACAGGTGCCTTACAATAAAATCAGTTCCTTTTGCTCACAGAGGAGGTTTTACCTAGTATAAGACATTGTCCAGGGTCTGGACAATAGAGCCTGTAATTTGTCCATTTCTGCATGTACGAAGTTCCCCTTCAAGATTCAAAGTGTCAATCAAAGAAGTATTTTTGGTGACAGCTTCTCCTTGGAAGCACTGAGAGAGAAGGGGTCCTTTTTTTGGAGACCCAGTGGCTAACCTCTGGAGATGCGGACTTTCTCTCTTCATGAATGCCCTGACAAGCACCTCAGTGCAGGCTGCAGAGCTGCTGTAGCCCTGGTCAGTGTGGCTCAATTGAGTCAAATGTCCTGCCATGCCCCGGAAGTCAAGGGTTCAATTCCCTGGTCAGGGCTATAGCAGGTTGCAGGTTTGATTTCTGGCCAGGGTGCATATAGGAGGCAACTGATTCTCTCTCTCTCTCCCTCCCTCCCTCCCCCTCCCTCCCTCCCTCCACTCCCTCCCTCCCTCCCTCCTTCCCTCTCTGTCTTTGAAAAAAAAAAAAAGCTGCTGCAGGCATTAGAAGTAACCCTGGAACATAGTAAATGTCCAATAACAGTTTTCTGATTGAAGAAATGAGGCATTGAAGTGTGGTGGATTCAGAATATCTAGGTCCAGTTTCTGCCTCTGCCAGTTACCATCTTTGGTAACTTGGGGGACAGTTTATATAACCTTTCTCTGAGGCCAAGTTCCTCAGTTTTAAAATAGGGATGGCAAGCATTTCCCTCCTAGGGTTGTTGTTTGGATTAAATGGGGTCATGTAGGTGGGATCAGCACAGTGCCAGCTCCTCAGTAGAGATTTGCTGTTCCAATGCAGGTCGTGCTGTGAGAGGGCGTTCAGCTAGGCGATCCTCTCTCACAGGAGAAAAGTCTGGGTTCCCGTTTACAGTGCAGAAAGAGAAGCCATCTGGGCTCTGCCCGCCTGCCTTTTGTTTGTTTCTGCTTGGCATCGCAGGTCCGGCAATGTTACTTTTCCTCATCCTCATGGTCTGTCTTGTGGTTTTTCTATTAGGAATCGCAACAGACTTGTAAGTGTAACCACTTTAAATCATTAATTAAAAGGATGAGATTTCTGTAATGACAATTTGGCAGGTAATCATGTCGGGACAATTATTATTGAAAGGTGTATGAAGTCTCAGTACAGACCATATTACAAAGTGAAGAAGTAAGTTGAAATCCGGAGGGGTGTGGTGGAAAACAAAAGAAGGTAGGGTGTTGAAGGAAGTGATGGAGGGCATTTTAAAGGAGGGGTGTGATGGCTAATAGCTTTGTGGTGCTTGGTTGGGGAAAACAAGTTGGGGAAATGGGAAGGCGAAGAAACATGTTAAGTCAAATCCAGGAGGCACTTTCAATCTTAAGGAAACTAGGAGAGTATCTAAAACTACAGGCAAAAAAGCAGTGGGAACTTGTTAAAGGAACACAGCCACGAAAAGCCTGTAGGGAAGCCTTCACTCTTCCGGCCCTCATCGCAGGGTCCTCGGGTCCCTTTGGTTTTCTACTCAGAGGCATCTTCCCCTGTGACTGAGCCAGCCAAGTGTACTCCGTTCCTCATCTGCTAAAATTTCCACACTTCTGAAGTAGGATAATTTCCACAGTTCTCGATTATTCTTTCATGCACATGTTCAGGTGCAAAAACATTTCCTGACCAAGTGGAGGTTGCTAAATGGCTTACAAATACAAGTTAGATAAAAATTCATGAAGGTGAGGCTCTTAGACAAACCACTTTTGGTATTCGGCCAGTCAGAAAGAGAAACCAAGTCTGGAATGTATTTCAGACTATGTTTTACTTTTATAGTTGTGCTCTGCACTGGCAAAAGATTTCACAATAATTGTTTATCCTGTTGCTCCTCTAAAATCTTAAAACAGCCCATTTTATACTTGGGTAAACTGAGGTATACATAAGAGTTAAAAAGAAAGTCATCCTTGAACTTAAATTGTCAAAGTCTAGGGTTACATTACACCATTGCAAAGTATTTAGCCTGTTACCAAGACGACCTTTTAGAAAGCACTTAAAAACTGGGGCCATCTAGCCAGTTTGTTCAGTGAATAGATCATCAGCCCAAGGACTGAAGGGTCCCAGATTCGATTGCATTTAGGGGTACATACCTCAGTTGCAGCCTCTGCCCCTGGTCAGGGAGGCAACCAAGTGATGTGTTTCTCTCACATCAATGTTTCTCTATCTCTCCCCCTCTCTTCCACTCTCTCTAAAAATCAATGGGAAAAAATACCCTTGAGTGAGGATTTACAAAAAATTTTAAAAAATTGGGGCCACTGATGCAGAATTTGAAATGATCTTTAAAAACTGACCGGTCTAGACCTTGCTAGACACGAGGCACATATAAGAGGAAGGAAAAGTCTCCTGTAATGATTGTTATTGGAAGAATGGGGATGACAGTTCAGTTAATTTAGCTAATTCATATTATTTCAAGTGGTCTGTATGTTCATGTTAGTCCTCAAGTCTTCAGACCTATGAATAAAGTGAAGTGACTTACACATATTTTCTCATTTAATTCTTGCAACAATAACTATGGTATAGGTCTTATCCTTCTTTTATTGATAATGGAGATTAAGTCTAACGGGAACTAAAAGAACTTGTCTAGGATCACATAGCAAATGATGAAACTGAAATTCTAGCTAGGAGTATTAATGGTTTAATGCTTAATGGTTTAATGCTAGGGGCCCGGTGCATGAAACTTGTGCACTGGGGGTGAGTGATCCCTCGGCCCAACCTGCCCCCTCACACATACTGGGAGCCCTCAGGGAATGTCCTACTGACCCCTTACCCCTGGCCAAAGCTTTAGGTCTTGGGCACCCAGCCATCACCCTGCAATGGGGCTGATGGCTAGCTCTGCCCTGACCGCCTTGGCCCAGCCCACCCGGCCCTGGCCTTAGCCCCAGCAGCTGGCAACCACCCAGTGACCGCCCAGCCCTAGGGGCCCCGTGCTCACCAGATGCCTCGGCCCTGCTCCCCAGCCCAGGCCTTAGCCCCGGTGGCAACCGCCCGGCTCTGGGGGCACGCTGCACTCGGCAGCCGCATGCATAGACTCCCAGGACGGCCTCCCTTCCCGTGTGCCGCACACCACGCCGGGATGGCCTCCCTTCCCATGTGCCGCACACCACGCCGGGATGGCCTCCCTTCCCGTGTGCCGCACACCACGCCGGGACGGCCTCCCTTCCCATGTGCCGCACACCACGCCGGGACGGCCTTCCTTCCCGTGTGCCGCACACCGCGCCGGGATGGCCTCCCTTCCCATGTGCCGCACACCACGCCGGGATGGCCTCCCTTCCCGTGTGCCGCACACCACGCCGGGACGGCCTCCCTTCCCGTGTGCCGCACACCGCGCCGGGACGGCCTCCCTTCCCGTGTGCCGCACACCACGCCAGGACGGCCTCCCTTCCCGTGTGCCGCACACCACGCCGGGACGGCCTCCCTTCCCGTGTGCCGCACACCACGCCGGGACGGCCTCCCTTCCCGTGTGCCGCACACCACACCAGGACGGCCTCCCTTCCCGTGTGCCGCACACCACGCCGGGATGGCCTCCCTTCCCATGTGCCGCACACCACGCCGGGATGGCCTCCCTTCCCGTGTGCCGCACACCACGCCGGGACGGCCTCCCTTCCCGTGTGCCGCACACCGCGCCGGGACGGCCTCCCTTCCCGTGTGCCGCACACCACGCCAGGACGGCCTCCCTTCCCGTGTGCCGCACACCACGCCGGGATGGCCTCCCTTCCCGTGTGCCGCACACCGCACCGGGACAGCCTCCCTTCCCGTGTGCCGCACACCGCGCCGGGACGGCCTCTTGTCCCACCCGCCATGGCCCCACCCCACCCGGCCTCCTACGTGCCATGGCCTCGCCCCTCGCCTCGTGCTGCTTGGCCCTGCCCCCTATTCCTGATTGGCTGGTAGTGTAGTGAGGGTATGGTCAAATTTGCATATTATTCTTTTATTAGATAGGATTGTTTCTATTATATATCAATTTTAAAAATACATTGAAAATAGCCAACACTACTACTTTTTCAAGCAAAAAGGACATCAAAGTTGCCCATAATTCTACCACCCACAGATATTTTATCAAGATTGTAAACAGCCCAACCATTGTGGCTCAGTGGTTGAGCAAAGACCTATGAACCAGGAAGTCACATGGCCAGGGAATCGATCCCCAGTAGGGGGCGTGCCACAGGTAGCAGATCAATGATTCTCTCTCATTGTTGATGTTCCTATCTCTATCCCTCTTCCTTCCTCTCTGAAATCAGTAAAATATACATATATATCTTTAAAAGATTGTAAACAGATTAACCCTTTTATTCCTGGACTCCCAAAGAAATTAAACTTAAAATTAGAGGATTCAAATCATTCCTACTCAATCAAGCAGTAGGATCAAGGCTTCCTGTCCTGTGCCCCGAAGAAGGAATTGGCAGAGATTCCAAGGCATTTATTTGTTTTGAAGACATTTATTGAGCCAGGTGTGTCTTAAACAGTAGGCCGGGTATTAGGTTGTGCAGATGAGTCCACCCTTAAAGAACTATAAGGCAATGGTTCTCAGATCTGACTCATGTTAAAATCTCCTGGGAGGTTTTTAAAAAATGCCAGTGGCTGGGCATCCAGAATTCTTAAAGCTCCTTGGGAAATGTGCAGCCATGGCTTAGAACCAGTGATGTGAGGAACTGGAAGATGACATGTACAAAGCAGTGTCCAGAGAGCTCTGAGTGTTGTGGTACAAAGATCGTTAGCACCAACAGTCTCCCTGTGCGGGGAAGCCTAAGAACAAGGCCTTGATGAATGATCAGGATTTTAAGAAAAAGATGGGAGTAGAAATAGGGAAGTATATTCCAAACAATATTCAGAACTGTTGTCATGATTTCTTTGGTTGGTAAGGATGAGGTATTTGAGATATTAATAAGTTGTTTTATAAGACTAAATTGTTACGAACATTCCAAGTCCTTTGATATCACTAAGAAGTTTTTATCCTTCTTTGCCTGTCAGGTCTTCAATGAAATTTATCCAGTATGGACTTACTCTTACCTGGTGCTGCTGTTTCCTGTGTTCCTTGCTACAGACTACCTCCGTTACAAACCCGTTGTTCTGCTGCAAGGGCTCAGCCTTATCGTCACATGGTTCATGCTGCTCTATGCCCAGGGACTGCTGGCCATTCAGTTCTTGGAATTCTTCTATGGCATCGCCACAGCCACTGAAATCGCCTATTATTCTTACATCTACAGTGTGGTAGACCTGAGCAGGTACCAGAAAGTCACAAGTTACAGTCGAACTGCCACCTTAGTGGGCTTCACAGTGGGCTCAGTCCTAGGGCAAATCCTCGTCTCAGTGGCAGGCTGGTCCCTGTTCAGCCTGAATGTCATCTCTCTTACCTGTGTTTCTGTGGCTTTTGCCGTGGCCTGGTTTCTGCCTATGCCACAGAAGAGCCTTTTTTTTCACCATGTTCATTCTACCTGCAAGGGAGTGAATGGTATCAAGATACAAAACGGTGGTGTTGTGACTGACACCTCAGCTTCTAACCACCTTCCTGGGTGGGAGGATGTTGAGTCAAAAATCCCTCTAAATGTGGAAGAGCCTCCCATGGAGGAATCGGTAAGTCCAACTTTAAATGTCTTGTGGTGGTTACTCTGGGGGCCAGGCCAGCAGTGAAAAATCAGACAGGAAACCCCTTATGCTAGACCTTGTGTTCACGTGGATTCAGGTTTTATCCTGAGTTGGATGGAGGTTCATTCATTCATTCATTGAGTCAAGATAAGGTTGATTTAAATTAGGAATGACAAATGTATTTTCCCCTGGAGTGAATGACCTTCAAGGTCAGACTGGCACAACATTCTATTGCCTGTGTCAGAGATGTTTTAGAAGCCACAGCAAGCTTTCGTCTTTCAATCTTGGCATATAAACACAGCACTCAGAAGATTTTTGCAAAATGAATAGGTGAAATGATTCCAACAAATGATGAATATCTACTTCCAGTTTCTGATTTGAAGCCAAAGTGCTTATGGATAGGAGTTACTGTCCTCTTCTGTGCTGGAAATTATACTTTGCCGAAGTTCATATTAATGAATAACACAGGAGAAGGAATAGTTAAGAAGATGAAATAATGTTAGAAGTATGACTGGGAAATTGTTTCTTAGAAGAGGTATGGCATCCAAATAATTCATCTATCCATTCTCTCTAGATAGGAAGATTCACCGCCTCCCCCAGTCAGTCACCCTTTTCATAAAAGTTTATCTTTCTATCAGGTTATAAGTTATGAAGGGCAAGATTCATTTCAAACATATTGAGTTAATCTTAGTTTTCCTGGGATGTGTTTGTTAATAAGCCTGTTGACGTTCCATCTTTGTCGACGGGTTCTGTCCGGCATGAAGGCAGGCTCCGTAGGCTTCGTGGGCTGGCTGAGAGTAGAGGCCCAGCATGAATAGAGCCTGGCTCTCCCCCTGGAGTTAACCCAACTTGTCTCAACATGGCATCAAAAATTACTCTTTTGCCTTCCCCCATTCTTCACTCGGGTCACTCGTTGAAATGTAGGTTATCATCCCAAAGAGCTTGGGTCACACTGTAGAGCCTGGTGACACCATAAACTCACTCTGACTGTTAGGGCAGCTTCAGTCAGAGATACCAGGAACTAAGTAAAAATGAAACGCTGACTCCTTCAGTTTGTTAGGTGATGCCAGAGAGTCAGAGTTGATGAGGGAGGGAAGGTATACAAGTGATCATTTGATCTCATGTAGAAGAAAGAATAAGGACCTTTAAAAAATCTGTTTTAAATGTGTCAAAATGGTTTTAGGTAAGACTAATATGTATATACATACCTGTAATACATATATATATTTTTAAATATTAACATATTGACCATAGTTCTAAAGATTTTTATAGACCAATAAATTTTAAACTTTTAAAAAATATAAACAGGAAACTACTTAGTAAGAAACATTTTAGGTAGCAACCAGTACACAGGTGTGTGTACTGATGCATGAAATTTTTGCAAGGGGCTTGGCCCTCGCCACCACGGCTGCCTCGGGGACTTTGTCCAGAAGTTTGTCTGGACAGTCGTTCTGCTGTTCAGTCAAATTAGCATAATTAAGGAGCTCATTATATAGGAGATATATACATATATATATATACACACACACACACACAAATGTATACACACACACATACATATATATATATACTTTATATGTAACTGAAACCATGGTTTTTAAAATACATTATTTTATCCTGACACATTCCATTCACTTTATTTTTTATTATGTGATCGTTGCTCACCAAATTGATTTTATTACCCACTAATGAGTTGAAACCTAGTCAATTAATGAATTGAAATCTACAGTCATAGAACAACTTTATATTTATTACTTATAGATAGGCAAAGTGTGAATATTTGACATGCTGAATAGTTATCACATTTTTGAGTTCAAAGTGATGCAAACCACAAGTCTTAGAATAATAAGAGCATCTTAAAGTTACAAGGGACATTAGATCTCATCTACCCTCTCAGAGACCATGACTGTGAAAATGCTCCTAAACACAGGTGAAGAATATACGTGAGACGCACTTCAACGTATACTGTGCTCCATGAAGTCTTTCACGGGGTGACAGCAGCCAGAGCCATCCTGTTGGTTATGGTGTGGTAAAAATTAGGATTCAAGGCCATACCATGATGTCCTTGGTTTTGCTCTTGGCACCCCAACAGGCAGGCAGTGCTGCTTAGTGCTTGCTGCTTTTCTTTGACAAACTTGAAGGAAAGTCACAATACAGATGTTGGAGATTGCACTGTCACTTTTAAGCTGACAAAGCTCATAACGGAACCATAAGTTATAATTAAAGTAATTATGGTAAAGAAAATATGTAGGTAGGTTTGATCTTGATTTTATAGAAGGGAAAAATGGGCTAGCAAGTGACATGGTATCTAGAAGTAATGATTGGTAAGAGTACTGAATGGCTTCTGAAAGCTAATGTCTGAGTTGAGACCTGAGTAACATAAAGGAACCAGCCCTGAAAATCAGAATAAAGTGTATTTCTGACTCATAGAACCATATTTTGACAAATAATAAGTTTGTCAAATTTATTCTCAAAAATTTCCATCGTAGCCATTGTTTTAACTATAGATAAATTTTCTTTGCATGGCTGAGCTCAATAAAGAGTGGCCCTTCTCTTGTAAAGACTAATTATACCCTGTCAAGGTTCTATTTAAAGGAGAAGGAGGCTACACAAAATTAACTCGAACTGGGTTAAGATCTGAGACAGTAAGACCTGAAACATTAAACTCTTAGAAGAAAACAAAGGCAGTTAGCTTCGTGACATTGGTTGTAGCAATGATTTTTAGAACCTGACACCAAAAGCAAAAGCAACAACAGCAAAATAAGTGGGTCTACATCAAACTAAAAAGCTTCTGCATAGCAAAGGAAACAGTCAACAAAATGAAAGGGCAACCTACTGAGTAGGAGAAAATATTTGCAAATTATATATCTGACAAGGGGTTAATAACCAAAATACATAAAAAACTAATACAACTCAGTAAAAAAAAAAAAAAAAAAATCCAGTTGAAAAACAGGCAAAAGATCTGAATAGACATTTTTCCAAAGAAGACATGCACGTGGGTAACAGATACATGAAGAGATGCTTTTAATCACCAGGGAAATGCAATCAAAACCACACACACCTGTTGGAATTGTTCTCAGAAAGATAAGTGTTGGCGAGAATGTGGAGAAAAGGAAACCCTTTGTCACTCTTGCTAGAGGTGTAAACTGAATATCCATGTGATCCAACAATTCTCCTTCTGGGTATTTATCTGAAGAAAACAAAAACACTAACTCAAAAAGGTATCTGCACCCCCATGTTCATTGTAGCTTCAGTTAAAATAACCAAGTTATGGAAACATCATATGTGTCCATCAGTGGGTGAACAAATAAAGAAAATGTGCATAATAATGAAAAATTATTGGCCATAAAAAATGAATTCTGACCTGGCCAGGTGACTCAATTGATTGGAGCTTTGTCCTGTGCACCAAATGGTTGCGGGTTCAATTCCCAGTCAGGGCTCCCAACTTGATTGCATGTCTGATCCCTGATTGGGGGAGGTGTGGAAGGCAGCCAATTGATGTTTCTCTCATACATCAGTGTTTCTCCTTCCCTCTCTCTCTAAAAAATAAATACATAAAAACATATCCTTGGATAAGGATTAAAGAGAAAAAAAAGAGTGAATTCTTGTCATTGAAAAACAACATAGATGGACTTCAAGTATATTATGCTACGAGAAATAAGTAACAAAGAAAGACAAATACCATACGATCTCACTTATATTTGGAATCTCAAAACAAAAACGCGCACACACACAACCAAAAATCCAAAAGCTCATAGATATAAAGAGCAGATTGGGATTGGGCAGCAGAAGAAATGGGTGAAGGGGATCAAAAGGTATAAACTTCCAGTTATAAAATAAGTGTTGGGGATACAATGTGCAATGCGATGATAGTATTGCATATTTGAAAGTTGCTAATAAAATAGGTCTTAAAAAGTTCTCCTTACAAGAAAACATTTTTAACTATGTATCAAGAGTTCATTCTTGTATTTATTGTTATTTTCCATATGAATAACTGTAAACCTACTTTTGCCCCACCCTGTATATTTTTCACAAAGGAAAAGAGTAACGCCTGTTAAATTAAATACTGAGTCTATACAATTGCTTCCTGTCCAGTTGCCTTCGAGGTGGTTGAGCTTTCTTCCCTTTGGCTGTGTAGGAGCCCCAGCCAGACCGGCTCCTTGTGCTGAAGGTACTGTGGAACGACTTCTTGATGTGCTACTCCTCCCGCCCTCTGCTCTGCTGGTCCGTGTGGTGGGCCCTCTCCACCTGCGGCTATTTTCAAGTGATCAACTACACGCAGGGCCTGTGGGAGCAGGTGGTGCCTTCTCGCCAAGCTGCTATCTATAATGGAGGCGTGGAGGCCGTTTCCACCTTGCTGGGTAAGCGGTGCTGAATTCGGGATGGTCAGGAGGGGATTCCTCTGGTAGTCGTCAACCATAATCAGGTTTCTCTCTTCTCCCAAATTTGAAGTAACTCCAAAGAATGACTTACTTATTTTGAGCTCTGATACTATAATTTATGTAGGTTAACTCTGTCCTAACAAAATCCTGAGGTAGTTGCAATTGCCATCCTATTTTACAGTTGAAACCATGGACAAATATGTTATTAACTTGCCCAAGGTAATATAGATGGTAGGTAGTGAGTTTAAGATTTGAACTCAGAGCCTGTGTCATTGACTGCTTTATTCTGTTGTCCCTTTCTAATTTGTTGACATGCCTCATAAGGTTTTTGGGAGACTGTACATGATTTCTATAAACACTTATAACTGCACTCCGTACATTTTAGCTGTCATTATCATTGTCGTCATTTTACCAAAGGGCAGAGATAGATGCCTTTTTGCCATGTTCTCAGTGGTTCCTCAGGGAGGAGAGAGGCCCTGTCCTGCCACGGTGCCAGGCTTAGGAGCAGTGGTTCTTTGGGACATGGCCTCTGCCTCAGCCGTATTTCTCCAGCAACCTCCTTCCATCTGTGGCCTCCTTTCCCATCTCATTGCCAACTGCTCTGATTCAGTCTCTCATCCTCACACTGGCTCGCTAGCATCTATTCCATCAAGTCAATTCTCTGCCTCCCTTTCAAGGCCCTCCCTAATTTTGAGCACCCTCTATATAAGTTCACAGCTTTAAAATGGAATAATCTAAGCTGATTTAAATTTTTTAAACAGCCTTTACTTATTGCTCTTTTCATTTTGCAGGTGCTGTTGCCGTTTTTGCAGTTGGTTACATAAAAATTTCCTGGTCCACGTGGGGAGAAATGACACTGTCTCTGTGCTCTCTCCTGATTGCGGCTGCAGTGTACATCATGGACACTGCGGATAACATTTGGGTGTGCTACGCGTCCTATGTTGTCTTCAGAATCATCTACACGTTACTCATCACTATAGCAACGTATGTATTTTATTCAAAGAAGCATTAGGAAAAGTTGTGATTGGATAAACCTTTTAGTTTCTTTACAAAGAAATTAAATTTTCTAGTTAAAAGAGGCAAATGGCAGAAAGCACTGTATTGTTTGTTTTCTCCTGAGGAAGCATTTAGGCAAGGTTCATTTAATTCCTCCTTCACGTGTTCCCGCTGTTTCCAGATTTTACATGAGATTGACATCATTTAGCAACAAAATACTTTTCACTTGGTTGGGAAGGTGATTGACAGCAGGAGGAAGGGGGTACCCTTCCCATTTAAATTAAAATTTTAACTACCCAGGAAGAGATTCTTATCTGTTTATTCTTCTTTATTTATTAAGTTTTCAGATTGCAGCAAACCTCAGCATGGAGCGATATGCCCTAGTGTTTGGTGTCAACACCTTCATTGCTCTGGCCCTGCAGACACTGCTCACACTCATTGTAGTCGATGCCAGTGGCCTTGGCTTAGAAATTACCACTCAGGTAAGAGCTGTTTTGCACTGAAGAATTTACACCTTGATCGGGGTGACACAGTAGAAGATGCCTAATGAAAAGAAATTCAAACAGTATAGACTGACATAACATTAAAAGTAACTGTGTTCCCCTCCTGTAAGTCCTCCCCCTTCTGTAGTTCTTTGCTACCTGGAGCATGTTGGGGGCAATCCTGCCTTATCTCGCAGCTAAGTCTCCTCCCTTCTTTATTTAATCCCCCTCCCCCAGATACCAAAGTAATGACTTGCTGTTGAAGCAGAGCATTCTGATTCTTAATACACGACCCACTGAGAAAACACCTGTACAGACAGCCAAGACTGTGAACACGTTTCTTCACTGAGGGGTCGTGTGGCTGCATATGCCTTCGTGCATCGTGAGCCTTTAGGTAGGGTTTGCTCTGTACTTGGGCAAAACAGGAGATTAAATTAAAAAGTGCCCCCATCCCAGGCTAGAAAAAGTGCTTCTTCATTATTCCCTCCATACCTTTACGTTAGTTTTATTAGAATAGAAAGACCCAACATAATTAACTGTATTTCCACTGATGAGCTTTAAAAGAGAAATCACAATAATAGGTAATGTGCACTGAGTGCTTTCTACATGCCAGGTACTTTATATAGGACTTTGTAGAGTTGTCAGGTTTAGAATGGAGGAAATAGTCTGAGAGTTAAATAATGTTCAGTGTTCAGGTCATCGAGTCAACAATAGTGGCGCAGAGCTAGGCTCTCAACCAGAATCTACTCTGAAGCCTGTCTCGTGCTGCGTTTGCTGCCTCTAAAAGGTGGAGGGGGAGCAGAGGAGGGGAGCTTACTACTCTCTATGTTTCCCAGTTACTGCTGGCAGTAGAAACCTCAGGAGACCTTGCAAGAGTTAGGTGCTTTATTAAGGATAGAGGGTAGGACAGAAACTAGAATGCTATCCTGCTATAAAATTAGGGGTTTAGACATATGGGGTAATAGAAATGTGTGGGCTGTGCCTGAACCTCTTAGCTGCTATGATTACCAGATTTCCTATAGGAAAACATATCTTTTAAAAACCTAGTTCAAAACTTAGAGCTACTCTCTACTTGAACTGAACTCATGAACCAGCTTACATAGTAAGTCATTTTAAGAAGAATATGGTGATGACTATGTTGATAAACTATATAGCCACATTAAAAAGTTGGCTTAGAGAGGATCCATATAAAATGTAATCCTATAATGGAATATACAGGGTGAGGCAAAAGTAGGTTTACATAAACACCGTTTATTCATTATTAGTATGTATTAATTATTGTATTATTTTCTATACAAACAACTCTAAATCTAATTTTGCCCCAATCTATAGTTGACCTTCTACTGCCCTCTTCTGGAGAAGAATCAGAGTTCTTGATCTTCACAACTTGGCCTGTTAGTCATAGCTAGGTACCAGTCCACCAGCTTGAGGGCAGAGATCATGACTCAGTGACAACAGAAATACCAACAGCATCGGCATGGCGCTGATAAACATTTACATACATCATCTCATCCTTCCCAACAACCCTGTGAAATAGGAAATACTAATTCCATTTTGTAAATGAAGTTAAGGTTCAGAGATTAGGTATCTCAGTCAAGGTCACACAGCTAGTCAAGGTGTCAACAGGATTTACACAGGCACCCAGGCTTCTGTATCACCACACTCTGCTGGCTTTGTTTTCAGTGCCTCGCACATTGGCAAGCACACTACTTTTTAAAGTTCTATTGAGAAACCAAATTCCTTTTAATTATAGAGTACATTTTCATATGTGTAATACAACAGCTCTTCTTATTAATAATGCTATCCATGACTTGTTTCCCCCTTTAGTTCCTGATCTACGCAGGTTATTTTGCACTCATTGCTGTGGTTTTCCTGGCTAATGGTATAGTCACGATTATGAAGAAATATACAAAGCAGGAAGATCCAGAGTCAAGTTCTCAAGTAACCACTTCATAATTCACTACTGACAAGCTACTTATAGCAAGAATTCTGCACAACCACAGTCCCTGAATATATTTAATTTTTTAAGGTGTAGAACATATATTTATGAATGTGCATTTCATGGCTTCAAAGCAGCCAATTGACTATCCCTATGTTCCCAGCGTAACATAATCGTGTTCAGAGGAACAGAAGGAAAGTGTATTTCCGTCTGTGTATGTAAGGATGACTTTTTCCTGACTCAGAAGTAAACTTGATTTTGAAAACGCAGTCATGGCGAGCAGCCAAACAGCACATGGTGTTGTATACTTGATAGCAAGTGAGCTTGGTGTCTATAGGTCAAGCAATTCTACATTTGATTACACAGAAGCCTGAGACCAGGGTCTCACAAGGGCCACAGATGTTACAGGAATGTGTTGTAACAGCACCTGTCTCTGTACAACTCAGTTCTTATTTTGTGTTACTCACGTGCACTTGCTTTCTACAGATGAAAGTTGTTCCTATCACAGGCAGTATTTGCTCTGGTTTGGTGTCCTGCCCTCTAAGGAGTATGTGTTATTTCTAATAAGTTATGTTTAAGAATTCATTGTATGAATGTTCTCAGTTCCCATTTGTCAGTTATGTTATGTGTGTAGAATTTTGTTTGAAATACATGTTTCCATTATTCTGTGCTTCCCAGAGAAGCTCATTGTTTAAAATAACTGCTAGTGATTCCAGTTCCAAGGTACTTGAAAAAATATTCTGTATATACTTAGTTAGAAAATAAGGCAAGTTTTGAAGCCTGCTAATAAGCTGAGTGAAGAGTCCTAATCCAGAAAATGTAGGTAGATTTCCTTGTCTTTTATCCCTCCATAGGAAGGACTGTTAATTCCATGATGAAAAGTTAAAATTTGGGCTAAAGATACACCTAGCCCACTCTGTATTTGCATTCTCTTTTATTTCCAAAATAAAATGAAAAAGTCTTTTTTAAAATAACTTCATCTCCATTTATAACTTATATTTGTCCTTCTTATCCAAGATAAGGTTGTCATTAGGAGTTGGATTATTGCAAGGCCTTTTTCACATACTGAGCCTTTTTGATGATTTCAATGGGACAGGAACCAGGATAGAGACGATTTCTGCATTTTGTACATTAAGTCTGCCTTTGCTCTAAAGGTGGATCATCTTTAATATTTGTTTAAAATAACTGCTAGTGATTCCAGTTCCAAGGTACTTGAAAAATATTCTGTATACATTTATGCATTAACAAATCAGCCAGTTTACCTAGAGGCTGCTAGAATATGTGAGACGTGAAGAGGTCTTTAAAGCCAACTTTTTGCCTTATCTTGATAAGAACCTCATTAGCTGCTTTCATCTGGGGGTGTTAATATTTTTCCGAGTGACACAGCTAAACTGTGAATAATAGTGTCAAGACTGCAAAATTGACATATGTTTGGTTTAAGCAAGAACTCTAAATGAAGAAGAATAGGTCATTTTCCATCTGACATCTTTTTGGATATAAGTAAAGGAAGAGAACACTAGCTCTGGAAGAGAAGAGGACATCATGTCTTAAAGTATCAGACTGAATTTTATTTTATCTTTTATTTTATTTTGTTATAAAGGGAATTGTTTACGCAGAAACAAAAGAAAAGTGGTACTTGAGGGATTTTATTTAATCTTTTTAAATAAAATGGACCGTTGTATAATCAAAGTATTTATGTTACCAAAGCATTATCTCCCTGGAATTTAATTTGAAGTCTGGGCACACAACTGGAGCCTTTACTTATTAAGACAGTATCAGGTTCACGTCTTGGTGGGTGGCCATGTTGCAGAATGCTGAACAATATTTGTAAGTTGTACTGTATGCAGTTTTGCAAAGTGGAAATAATTTGTTGTACTCTTTATTCAATTCTGTATAGCTTATAAAATTATTTTTATTAAATAAATATTTTACAGTATATTTCCCTTTTAAAATCAAAATCATTTTAAATTTATCTTTTGCTTCAGTGGGACCTTTGTATTACGCCTTTAAATCATTTAATAATTTAAGACAAATTTCATATTAAGCCTTCCCCTCCCCTGATCTTCCTAATTATCCTTGATGTCTTATTAATTCTTCCATTGTTTTGTGGTCTTTACCTTTGACTCTTCCCCTTATTTCTGTTGTTTTTCTATTTTTTTCTAGCACTTCATTGCCCTGTTCATTTTTCTTGATCTTCATCTTGATATCTCTCATCTCTGTTTTTAAAGCATTCTCCCTTTTAGAAATCGAAAAGGCCCACCTTCTCGTCAGTGTTAACTGAATTTTTAAAATAAATGAAATAAATTCAAGGGCAGAAGCTACCATCTTGTTCTAAAACTTCCCAGCTTCTTCGTTTCCGCCCAGAATATTCTGACACCCAGGGAAGCATCTTCCTGCCATCCTCGAGAATCATTTGGTCATCATGTCCCAGAAACAAATCCCATCTTTTCTTACAACCAGTGAGCACCTTCCCTTTAATACCCACTTCCAAAACCTGCTTCATTAAGGCATTTCATTGATTATCACCAAAAACTTGGGAATTTTTCATGGAAACAAAATTTTTTAAAGATTAAGTTTTCTGTTCCCATAGTTCTAACCCTTGTATGTCTTTTCCAATTGTATGCCTTCTGTGCAGGGATCCTGTCTTATTTTTGTCTGTTGTTGCAGAACACATTCCAGTGCCATATGAATATCTATAATAATAAAAACAATATGCTAATTAGACCAGAAGACCTTCCGGATGAAGGCCGGATCCTGGTGCCAGAGGGAAGCTGGTGCTGGCGGGGGGGGGGGGGGGGGGGGGGGGTGGTTTGGAGGAGGAGATGGAGGCGAGGAAGGAAGGCCTACTCTTGCACATATTTCGTGCATCGGGCCTCTAGTTGAATTATATAAGTGATATGCAATGGGCTCAATATAGCCACCTGCCAGTGCAATAGCTAAATGTCCATTATTTTATAAAATACTAAGATTAAAATGATTGCCAATAATATCTAGTCCCTGGGATGTTTTATTCAAGGCATTGTGCTTCAGTGATAGAAACGGGTTACTATTTTACTTAATCATGACATTCTCATAATACATTTGTATAACAGGATTTAGGTTGCAAAAGGTGTTTCTGGACATCATCTCCCTTGATTCTGGAAAAGGATCTTGTAGTAGTCTTAATTCCTCTATTTTTTTCATTAATATTGATGGGAGGGAGTTCAGAATGCTAGGTTTTTAAAGAATACATCTTTGCCAATTTCCTCCTACTTTTGATCAGTATTTCTACGATCCTTCTGTATTTCTTGCTCAGAACTCAGGCCAATTATGGTTGAGACTTTGACCAGAACATTTTCTGCTGACTAGGAGAAATCGAATAGATGCCACCTGTCATAAGCTTTGAATTTCTCAGAATAATGTTCGGTTAACTACCCCCTACGTACCCCCAATATAAACTTCAATGAATGGAGCAGATCTGCAAAATATCTCAACACAAAAATATGAAAATATTCTGTCTGTACAGGTTAGAAGAAATGAATGATACATTTAACTTGCCCAAAGATGGTACTGATTTTAATAGAAATGTTTGTTCACAGGTCATCTTGCAGTGTTTTGTTTTTTTTTTTTAAACATATTTTTTATTGATTTTTCACAGAGAGGAAGGGAAAGGGATAGAAAGACAGAAACATCGATGAGAGAGAAACATCGACCAGCTGCCTCTTGCACACCTCCTACTGGGGATGTGCCCGCAGCCAAGGTACATGCCCTTGACCGGAATCGAACCTGGGACCTTTCAGTCCTCAGGCCGACGCTCTATCCACTGAGCCAAACCGGTTCGGCCATCTTGCAGTGGTTTTTGCCATATGTCTGTGATATCTCAGAGGCTGTCACAGCAATTGAGGGGAGATTGCATTTTTATGTCTCACCCCATCTTTTGTGTTTTATGCCAGAGATCCTGAACTACCTAAAGATCCTGGAGTCAATGCTGTGGGCCCTCACAAATGCCACCATCTATCTGTGTGCAGTGCCCTACCTGCCCTCTTGCAGCCTTTTCATTCTTCAGAAGTTAGCGCTGACATCAACACTGCAGAAGTCTTTTTATTGTCACCTTTTCTAATCCCTTTATTTTCTTAGCTAAATGCACCCTTGTGCACCACCCTATCCTCCCCCTGTTTAATCCCATCTTCTTTTAAAGTGTGTGAGCTCCTTCACGCATATATTAGGAATTAGTCTTAATATTTCTCTGGCTTCTTAAATAAATGATGGTGAAATAAACCCTTTTAAAGTGGCTCAGGTTTATCACTGCGGATTATACGTGTTGTAATTTAGTGTTTGTCTCTGCTTGCCTGTAGAACAGATGAGCCAAAATTTGAGTTTTATTCTAAGTAGCTTCTGCTTTGAACTCCTTTTACTTATTCTCCCTATTTGTCAGTCTGTCACCCTTCTAGTTGTTTTGTTTCTTTTCGGGTGTCAGTGTTAATCTACTTTTAACAAATCACCCCTTTTCTTTCATTCCAACGATCACATTCTAATTTCTGGGCTGGGAACTCACAGACCTGAATCTATCCTCCTATTTAATAAAAGAGTAAAATGCAAATTGACCATACCTCTGCCACACCCACCAGCCAATCAGGAAAAAATATGCAAATAAATCCCAACCAAGATGGCTGTAGCCAATGAGAGCAGGAGGGAAGCTTGGGTTTCCCCGGCGATGGAGGAAGCCAAGCTTTCCGCCTGCCCTTGCCGGCCTAGGCCTTCACTCAATGCTACAAAGTTTGAATTATAGAAGATACATAAATCCCAACAGAAATGATGGTAGCCACAGAGCTGGAGAGAGCAGAGGCTAAGGTTGCCCCAAGATGGAGGAAGCCAAGCTTCTGCAGCTCTGGCCAGCCTATGCCTCCACTCCACTCTAAGCTACAAAGTTTCAATTATAGAAAGTAAATAAACCCAAACAGAAATGGCTGTTGCCACAGAGTAAGCAAAAGGCGTGGCTCTGCTCTAGGCTAAAAAAATTTAATTATAAAAGATAAATAAATCCCGGATGCCAGGGCCTCTGCTTAGGTCCATGGAGGACGTGGCTGGCCTGCAAACCACCATAGGCCCCTCACCCAGGCCACTCCATGCCCCAAGGGAACTCTCACTCTAATCTGGGACACCCTTCAGGGCAAACTAGCTGGCCCCCACCCATGCACCTGGCCTCTATCCTAATAAAAGAGTAATACACAGATTGACCATCACTCCAACAAACAAGATGGCTGCCCCCATGTGGACACAAGATGGCCAGCAGGGGAGGGCAGTTGGGAGAAATCAGGCCTGCAAGGGAGGGCAGTTGGGGTGATCAGGCCTGCAAGGGAAGGCAGTTGGGGTGATCAAGCCTGTAGGGGAGGGCAGTTAGGGGTGACCAGGCCTGCAGAGGAGGGAAGTTGGGGGCAAACAGGCTGGCAGGGGAGCAGTTAGACATCAATTAGGCTGGCAAGGTAGTGGTTAGGGGGTGATCAGGCTGGCAGGCAGAAGTGGTTAGGGGCAATCAGGAAGGCAAGCATGCAAGCAGTTTGGAGCCAGCAGTCCTGGATTGTGAAAAGGATGTCCAACTGCCTATTTAGGCCCGATCCTTAATGGGCAGTTGAACATCTGTTGAGGGGTCCCAAATTGGAGAGGGTGCAGGCTGGGCTAAGGGACACACCCCTGACCCCCATGCATGAATTTCGTACACTGGGCCTCTATCCTATTTAATAAAAGAGTAATAGGCAAATTGACTGTACCCCCGATCAAGCCACACCCACCAGCCAATCAGGAGCTTAGGCAGAACCAGCCAGCAAGTATGCAGACCGGGTCAGGGAGGGCGGGGCTGAGGAGGCCAGCATGTACTGGCCAGTGCGAAGACCCGGGCTGGGAGGTAGGGGGATGGGACTGAGGTGGCCAGGGCTGTGGGGGGCATAGTGAAAGCCAGGGCCTTGGGGGAGCGGGGCTGAGGTGACCAGAGTGATCTGGCCAGGGAGAAGGCCTGGGCTGGGGGGGCGAGGCTGAGGCCCGTGCTAGCTGGGTACAAGCTAGCTGGGCAAAGGCCCAGCCAGGAGGTGGGGTGGGACTGGGGCGGAGCCAGCTATCGGCCCCATTGCAGGGTGATGGTGAGTGGTCAGCAGGACATCCCCTGAGGACTCCCAGTATATGTGAGGGGGCAGGTTGGGCTGAGGGATCACCCACTCCAGTGCATGAATTTTGTGCACCAGGCCCCTAGTTTTATATATATATATATATATATATATATATATATATATATATATATATATATATATGAAAGCCTAAGCTACCTAATGACTGGTCAACCTGTTGCTATGATGTCCTCTGACAACCAGGGGGCAGATGCTCAACACAGGAGCTGCCCCCTCCTGGTCAGTGTGCTCCCACAGCCAACTTCATGTGCCCTGCTGATCTGGCTGGCCAGCCAACCACCTGTGGCCCCCATCGGCTCCTATTGCTGGCCAGGCCAAGAGACCCCACCCATGCATGAATTTATGCACCAGGCCTCTAGTTTCCTATAGTAAGGACTGTGACTCACAAACAGCTCCAGCTTAGCTAAAATTTTGTAGTAACTGTTTATTATTGCTTTCAAGCGTTTTTTACAATTGTTTTTGTTTGAAACTGGATTTGAGGTAACTGGAACTGTAACTTCCATTAAAGTTGGGTATAGGAGGAGGAACCAAGATGGCGGCATAGGTAAACACCTATCTTGCTGCCCCACACAACAATTCCAAAACTACAACTTAACAGCAGAACAAACATCATCCAGAATCACCGGAAATCTGGCTGAGTGAAAATTCCACAAATAAAAGTAAAGATAGGACACTGTGACTCAGAGGAGTGGTGGAGCGCAGCCTTGAAGATACACGTGGAGTCAAAGGTTCGGAGCTGTGCACACGCACGAGCGGAAAGGGCTGGAAGCTGCAAACCCAGCTGGTTTTCTCCAACGGGGAGGGCAAAGGTGTCCCACTACACTGATTCCCCAGTTCCAGGTGATGCCCGAGGTCCAGGGAAGGCACGCTGAAACCCAGGCACGGCAAAGGTCTGCAAGCTTGTGCAGAGGGCGAGCTTGTGGAGAGTGCGAGCTTGTGGAGAGTGTGCATAAACTTGGAAAGAGCAGTTTGCATGTAAACTTGGGAACAGAAGTGCGTGACCATGCAGAGAAGACTCATGACTTGCTCCCTTCATTCGGGAGACCACTGGACTGCTTTGTTTTACAACCCTGGGCAAGACTTTTGGTGTGCAGACTTATTTGGGGAGAGGCAGAGTTGTCTGGCAGCAGGTGGAGACCGGTGGCAGCTTTCTCTCAGAAGTGTGTGCAGCTGTTACCACCCGGCACAGAGACCCACGTGCTGCACAGGGTGGAGCTGACAGGAAGTCAAGGCTGCCTGCTCATCCTGGAGACTCCACCCATCCAACCTGAGCACAGCTGATCCTCACAGCCAATTGGCCTGGAGGTCAAATCCTCCTAGTGCTAACAACAATAATCTAGGTTTAACTTCAACAAGACTGTGCAACCCATAAAGGATTGCAGTAAGAGTATCCACCTCAGGTAACTGGGGAGGCTGAGCCACTGTGCCTTAGAGGAGATCTTCCACACAAAGCTAATTGACCAACTCAGAGAAGCAGCCACAATGCAGAGACATGGAAAGAAATCAGGTGTGAAAGAAATAAAGGAAAAAAGATGACTAGACATTGAGTTCAAAACCACAGTAATAAGGTTTTTCAAGAGGCTCCTAGAAAAGGTCGATGAACTTAATGAGAACTACAAGGAAATGAGTAAGAGGAAATGAACGAGACCTACGAGGATATGAAAAAGGAACAACTAGAAATTAAGCATACACTGATTGAAATAAAAAATATTACACAAAGACCTAAAAGCAGTCCAGACTACCGCAAGAACCAAGTCAAAGATTTGAAATACAAAGAAGCAAAATCCACTCAGTTGGAAAAGCATTAAGCCAAAAGAATCCAAATAATTGAAGATAGTGTAAGGGGCCTCTGGGACAACCTCAAGCATGCCAACATCCGAATTATAGGGGTGCCAGAAAAAGAAAGAGAGCAAGATACTGAAAACCTATTTGAAGAAATAGTGATCGAAAACTTCCCCCACCTGGTGAAAGAAATTGACTTAAAAGCCCAAGAAGTGCACAGAACCCCAAAATATAGAAATCTAAAGAGGACCACACCAAGACACATCATAATTAAAATGCCAAGAGCAAAAGATAAAGAGAGAATATTAAAAGCAACAAGAGAAAAACGGTTACTTATAAGGGAGCACCCATATGATTGTCAGTGGATTTCTCAACAGACGCGATGCAGGTCAGACGGGAGTGGCAAGAAATATTCAAAGTGATGAAGAGCAAGAATCTACAACCAAGATTACTCTATCCAGCAAAGCTATCATTCAGAATGGAAGGCCAGATAAAGTGCTTCGGCAAATAAGAAAAAGCTAAAGGAGTTCATCACTGCCAAACCAGTATTATATGAATTGCTGAAAGATATTCTATAAGAAGAGAAATAAGAAAAAGGTAAAAATAAAAATTATGAACAACAAACACACATCTATCAACAAATGAATCTAAAAATCAAGTGAATTGATAGGCTGATGAACAGGATAAACTGGTGAATGTAACAGAATCATGGACATAGAGAGGGAATGGACTGACAATTCTTGGGGAGAAAAGGGGTGTGGGAAGTGTAGCAAGAGACTGGACAAAAATCATGCAACTATGGGAGAGGACAGTGGGGGGGGGGGTGAGAACGGAGGGTGGGATGGGTACTGGGTAGAGGGGAGCCTAAGGGGGGAACAATGTAATTAATAAACTAAACAATAAAGAGTAAAAAAAATAAAGTTCAGTCTAAATCTAAATTTTGTGGAATAGATAATCCAGGTTTTATACTCAGTTAACACAGGGCCCTGATGATTGTAATGTTTCACATTTCTTTGTACTGCGTACATCCACACCTAGCTGTTTTAGTTAATAAAATTGTATAGATTTCAAATGTACAATTTTGTACAAACTGATAATGTAGAGAATATTTTTTATTGTAGAATTCCACACACAATTTAAAATTATTCTTATTTTCATTTTGGACATTTAATGATACTCACTCTAGAATCTACTCATCATTTTTTAAAACTATGAAATGGTAATAGTCACCATTTATTGAGCACTTTGTATGCATCAAGCATTGTGCTAAACTCATGACTGATTACCTCACTTCATCCTCATAGTTCTAAAGGCAAGTATTAACATTATCTCTGTTTTAAAGATGGTGTAACTAGACTTCGAAATTAAAATCTATAAGCTAGTTAAGCACAGGACACAGGATCCATATATTAACCTTGAGAACTTTCTTTTAAAAAAATTATTTTCAGCCGGAACCGGTTTGGCTCAGTGGACAGAGCGTTGGCCTGCGGACTGAAAGGTCCCGGGTTCAATTCTGGTCAAGGGCATGTACCTTGGCTGCGGGCACATCCCTAGTAGGGGGTGTGCAAGAGGCAGCTGATCAATGTTTCTCTCTCATCGATGTTTCTGACTTTCTATCCCTCTCCCTTCCGCTCTGTAAAAAATCAATAAAATATATTTTTAATAATTATTTTCAACTCTCCAGTGATGGTTTGCCCACTCTTCCATTAATATTTTTATAATGTTTTTATTGTTGACATATAATTTATATACCATATACTTCATCCTTTAGCAGTCACCCACCCAATCGCTCTTCAATAGCAGCACCCATATACCACCTATTCCTAGGCAACCACTAATCTACTCTGCAGATTTGCCTGTTCTGGATATTTTATAGAAATGGAATCATACAATATGTGGTCTTTTGTGTCTAGCTCCTTTCACTTAACAATGTTTATAATTTCATGGTTCATTATGTTGTAGTATTTACCAGTACTTCATTCCTTTTCATTGATGAAAGTATTCCATTTCATAGATATAACATTTTATCTATCCAGTCATTTGATGGACACTTGTCTCCAATTTTTGGTTGTTATGAATAGAGCTGCTATATCCCATTAATATTTGCAACAAACATTTCAGAGAGTCAATGGAAAAAAATATTAAAGTAGGAGTTCTAAAACCTAAGGTCTACTCTAGTTTTGGTAGTAATTCCATGTCCACTAAAGGAGATTTGACTAAAATTTCTTTGTCCTTCCACAGTCAAAAATTTCATTTTGTTTTGTCTTTTTTCAAATGTGTGGCCTCAGACTGAGTCTTGCATCAGAAGGAACATTAGGTCATTACAACTCTAAGTTCTACACTGCAGCTAGGAAAAGTAGTCCATTTTAACCTAAACATTTTTTGTGGACTTTCAGTTTGAATAATACTTAAAAGTTCAATTTTACATTGCTCCTCTTTTGATGAAAAGGTGCTCTATTATATAAAATGATAGAAATTGGAATAAAAAATTTAAAAACAACCAACACTGGATTGTGCTAAGTCCATGATGGTGAACCTATGACACACGTGTCAGCACAGACACGCATAGGCATTTTCCATCACGCGCAGTCACATGCAGTCGCATACAAGAAGTATGGGGCCGCATGCCGAGTAGGCCAAAACAAAACTGGCACAGAGCGTCTAGTTCTGGGATTTCCAGTTAGGCCGTTAGGGGATCTTTGACCTCACTTCCGGCTGGCAGAGCAGGGAGCAGCAGAATGCCGTGGGGGGCACATCTCTGGGGGACCTGTGATCGCCATTACCAGCAACCACATAACCACAGCAATCATCATCCTATCTACTGTTCTGGGGTGTCATGAATTTCTAATTGACCATCATTACTGAGATAAGTGAGGGGGAGGCTGGCTGGGAGAGGCGAGGGCCTGTGCTATGGGTGCCATTTCCCATCATTAGAAATAGTGGCAGCCATCTTAATTTATATAAGGAATCACTTTGCAGCATAGTGCAGACTCCATTTCACCACTATTATTGTTGTGCATCCTTATTAATCCCTATTTCTGCTTATTAACCCTGCCCTTTCCTAAAAGGCAGTTACATGTGCCATCTTGTGGTCAGTTAGGCTAGTTAACCCGTAATTGCCTGCAGGGCTAATAGGCTATCTACAATTCTATCTTGTCACTGCCCCCCTGATGGAGAACCCAAAAAATAAAAAGCCAAGGTTAATTAAAGGAAGTGGTCATAGCAGTAGCCAACCATTTAAGGAGACATGGACTGAGATGTATGGCATTATAGAAAAAATGGCAGATCATTTTGCGTTCTATGTACTGAAATGGTAGTAAGCAGAACATGGAATATAAATAGACGTTTTGAAACTAATCATTCCTAGCTCTTGAAAAAAGTTGAAGATGAAAGTAAGAAACACATTTCCAGGTAGCTAAACCTTTATAAGAGCCAATCTAATTCTATCCTTAAATTTATAAAAGGCTCTACAAATTTAATATCTGCAAGTTTGAACATTGCTCACTCCATAGCTCAGCATGGAAAAGCACTCAGTGAGGGAGAATTTAGTAAAGAAACTCTCCTAAGATGTGCACCAGTTCTATTTCATGATATGCAGAATAAAGATGCAATTATTAAGAGGATATCTGAGTTACCACTCAGTAGAAATATCATAAAAGACCGAACAATGAGACTGAACACAAATGTACAACTTCAATTAAAGAGAGACATAAGTAATTGTAAATATTTTTTTATCTCTCTTAATGAAAGTACTGATGTCACATCACATGCTCAGTTGGCCATTATTGGTTGATATTCTGATGGTCTCACAATGAGAGAAGAGTTGATAAAGTTAGTATCAGTGTCAACAAGTACATCAGGAAGCGAAATATAAGGTTGTTATACAAACATTCCTGACCTAAGTATTGATATCTCTAAAGTTGTGTCAGTGACGACAGATGGGGCACCAAACATGGCGGGGAAAAAAGTTGGATTTGTCAAATTGTTTAAGGAAGCTATTGGACATCCGATTGTGCCTTTTCATTGTATTATCCATCAGGAGGTTTTATGTGCCAAGGCAGGATTCATCGACTTAAATGACTTAATGTCAGTTGTTACAAAAATAGTTAATTTAATAGCTGCTCACCCCCTTCACAAGTGAGAATTTTCTGCACTTTTACTGGAGGTTGATTCCACCTACAGTGGACTGCTGATGTACAATAATGTAAGGTGGCTGAGCCGAGGCAAAGTTCTTGAGCGCTTTGTGAAGTGCTTTTAAGAAATTAAGGTATTTCTTGAGGGTAAAGACTTGGGAAACTTTTCTCAGCTCAATGATGATAAGTGGGTCAACACCCTGATATTTTTTACAGATCTCTCTGTTCATATTAATGAACTGAACTTAAAGTTACAAGGTTTTGGCAAAAGTATTGACATTATGTTTGGATACATCAAAGCTTTTGAAAGTAAACAATATTTTCAAGCAAGATGTAGAAACTAAAACTTATAAGTATTTTCCTCGAGTAACAAAGTATTTTGAGAAGGCCAGTGCAGCTGTACAAAATGAAATGGAACCCTTGCATATAAAATACCAGCATATTTTAGACTCATTACTTGACCAGTTCAGTGATAGATTTAATCAATTTAGAAGCCTAGAACAGACCATAAAAATAATTAAGTATCCTGATGTAGTAGTCTACAGTAGTTTGGAATTAAATGGTTTCCAATGGATGCAAATTGATGATTTGAAGATTCAACTTGCAGAATTTCAAGACAGCATCTGGGCTCAGGTGTTTGTCGACTTGAGGTCAAAGCTTGAGAATGTGGAAAGGTGCCGCTTGGAGAATCAAGAGGAGTGCCACTATGAACAGGAAATTTGGAGTGCCTGGAACCGATTACCAGACACTTTTAGCACCCTGAAAAATATAGCAATGGCTTTACTCACAATTTTTCCCTTAACGTACTTTTGTGAGACCTCATTCTCAGCATTAAATAATATCAAAACCAACAAAAGAAACAGATTGACAGATGAAGTTAGTAGCGCCTCCTTGAGCTTAAAGTGTACAAAATACCAACCTTCAATTGAAGGTTTAGCCAATGAAATTCAGCAACAAAAAAGTCACAAATAGGCAGGTTAATTAAAGAATTCCCCCTCCCCCTCACTTATCTTAGTTCACGGCACCCCACACAAGTTAAATGATATAAAGACCGACAAAAAAAACTGACTGAGAGATGAATAAAGAAGTCACTAAGGAGGTAAATTAAATAATTTTTGGTTTATTAAATACAGTTATATATTACAATTATACATTTTAGTTATTTAAACTATAAATATTGCAAAATTATGTTTTTTCTCTGGAAGTGACACACCACCCAAGTTATGCTCATTTTTTTGGCGAATTTTGACACACCAAGCTCAAAAGTTTGCCCATCACATCACTGTACTAAGTAAATATTTTCATTTATCCTCATTTTTATTTGTTTCTGGCAGGGAAAAGACAGTCCTAATTTCTTTCATTTGTCACCACAATCTAAATTCATCTTGCTTTCGCTTAAAAAATATTGATTTCAGAGAGGAGGGAGAGGGAGATAGAAACATCAATGATGAGCGAGAATCATTGATCAGCTGCCTCCTGCACGCCCCCATCTAGGGATGGAGCCCTGATCATAAATAACAGTGACCTCCTGGTTCACAGGTCAGTGCTCAACCACTGAGCCTTGGGTGGAGCCATCTCGCTTTCTCTTTATACATAAAAAGGATGTTTGAGGATCTAAGAGAATTCTAGTTGACCATTTTTATGAATTTTAAAAAATAAATTCATTAAGATGACAATGGTTAATAAAATTATATAGATTTTAACTGTATAATTCTAATTAATCGTTTTGACATGCTTGAAGGCTGGAGCAAACATCCTATTTCCTTTGACCACTCGGGTGATTTTGATTGGTGGGCGGCAGGGGGAGACCTTCTGGCCCAAATCTGATAACTGATTCGCAATATGCTTATCTTCAAGAACACAAACCTGTGTTTGACGTTAACAACTAAGAGAATGATGTACAGAAACATGCTCTATGGTGTCCCACACCTTCCAAAAACTGGCGAGCGGCAGGTACCCGTGGGAAAACTCACCGCCAAGAGAGCGCGGCCTCCGCCAGTCGCCAAGCTGGGGAACCTGTGTGCGTGTTAGGGGAAGGGGAGTTCCCGGCTGTCTCCCTGGAAACCACAAAGTGACAGGGCCTCCCAGGCTGCCATCTGCGCCTGCGCACGCCTGAGAAGCCCGGATGGAGGACGCGGAGACGCGCCGTTGCCATGGCAGCCGGGCCCTGGCTGCCTAGGTAGCAGGTGCCGGGGTCTCCCTCACCTCCTGGTCAGAGCTAAGAAAGGAGGAGAGGAGAGCACCCCGGCCATCTCTGCGACCTCAGCCGCTGCACCTCACAGGCAGGAGGGGCTGTGAAGGGGCTGAGGGAAGGATGGTGCGGACTTGTTTATGGGGGAGCAAGTGTAAAGGGGGAACTGCCAGGGACGGGGGTGGGGGGGTGGGAGGGTGGGGTGGAGGGGTGAGGGTGAAAGAAAGGTGGGCGCAAGACCTGAGGGAAGAGCCTTCCTGTTGGCTCCACATCCACGGAGCCCGGCAAAGCCTGGCTTGGCTCTGCGTATCTGTCATTGTTGTCGTAGGCTCCCCTCAACGTCGCCTTCCTGGGACAGAAAACTCACTCCTAGGACATTAGCTTCCTTTCCAGAAGAGGCCAAGGCCTTCACTGAGGCCGTGGCATCTTGGGTACCAGTGAAAACGATGACCTGGTGTTTGTTAACTATTATTTGTCGTCGGGCTGAGTGTGACAGATTATGTTTTTTTCTTTGTTTTTATTGTTGACACTGTTACGATGTCCTGATCGCCCCCCCTTTCCTCCCTCCACTCAAACCCGGGACCCCCTTCCCTCTGGCCATCACCACACTGTTGCCTGTGTCCATAGGTTTAGCATATATGTTCTTTGTTCACCCCGTCACCTGCTTTCGGTCCTGGGAGTCAGTCTGGGCAGGATGCGGCGGGAGGAATGGGCCCGGTGGTCTCAGGATGTTACCGTGGGTTCCATTTTGCTTACTTACTTATTTTATGTTAAAAGGTGTTCTCTTTGACCTTCTTTCAATTTCCTTAGATTTTAAAAGGAGACGAGATAAGAGTGGAGTGTATAAATTAGATGAAACTGTATTTGAAAGTTTTGAATCCTGAAAGTTATTAAAATTGTGTGTACCTCCCAACTCAGACTCAACACTAAAAAATCTGCAGTCACGTGCCCTCATGGGAGTTAGCAGAGACCAGGGAGAAGAATTAATTCCTGTCTCTTACCACAGTTCCTGTTGAGAGGGTAGTTCTTGTCCAAACCAGTTACATCGATTTTTAATGAAGATAAACATGGACAATTTAAATGTGTGAAACTTACCGGAAATGTGTTGGGTGATTCGGTTTGTGTAAGGATTATTTTTGTTCGAGTATGTTGACTGTGTATCAGATGGCCAGTAGCCTGGGAATGAAGATTAAAGAAACTGAAGGGGATTGAATATCCGGTGATGCACTTGAAAAAGGCTTAGGGGACTAGGTAACAAGAGTTTATGATTCATGTTCTTTGTTCACTTAGGAACTAGCCATGAATTTTTTAAAGTTATAGGAAAAGAATGGCACTTTTGATTTGACACAACCTGTCAATTACTTCTCAGAGTCACTTCAACTGTGGCTTTCTTTTTTTAAGTATGGTATATTAGTATGATTTCATAATACCTAATATGTTTAATTTGTAATCATTTTATTTTTTATTTTTATGCTATGGTTTGACTTTAGATTTGAGTTTTCACATGGGTGAGGTTCTTTGTAAGAAAGCATACTAATGAAAGTCTTTAGACAACCATTTATTTACAAGTACCACTGTTTATTATAAAATTAAGGGAAAGCACTGAAAAGGTCCATACAAATGTTATTCTAACAATTAGTTATGTAACTTAAACATCTTACAAGAGTACATTTCAAGATCCCTGCTCTGAAAAGAAAAACTGGTGGTCCTAAGGCATTTGTGACTGTGGAAAATAGAACTGTGTATGTGTTTTGAATCACAATGAGTTTCAGTTTATTCTGTATGACTCATAGCAACCTTATTTCACTTGCTAGGTGAGGAAACAGCAGTGATATCAGTCTGCCTTGATGGTAGGCAGTGGGGAGTAAACTCACTCTGCAGTACTGACTTGGTTTCTCTAGGTCACCTTCAAGTATTATTGCCCTCAACCTCTAACTTATAAATTATCACAGCTTTACTCTGAGTCCTTCAAGAAAGTCCATTTTGTAATCTTAGTTTAAAAGAAACACATAGCTAGAAGTAATTATAGTCCAACTAATACATTAGAAATAGTTACAATTATCCAGTTGAATAATTGACATTTCAGTTACCTAAGACTAACTTTGTCTTGAGAAGGAAAGGAAACCAATATGAAGAATCTGACAAAGAAAGATGACATTTAAATGAGACAGACTCCACAGTTTTTAAATCTTGAACTTAGTTATTTAGATACCAAGTATTTGTTTTATTTTTGAAGTATACATATATATTTACATTCAGTATTATTTTATGTCAGTTTCAGATGTGCAGCATAGTGGTTAGACAACCATTTATTTTACACAGTGTTCCTCTGATATTACCAGTACCCATCTGGCACCATACATAGTTACTACCATATTATTGACTACTTTTCCTATGCTATGCTTCACACCCCTGTGACTATGTTATAACTACTCATCTGCACTTCTCTTTTTCTTGTTCTATGGGAGTTTCCCTTTTTTATATTCTGTTTGGCTCAACCCCTCTCTTCTCTCCCCCAGCCTCCCATCTCCCCCATGCCACTGACAGCTGTCCCCTTGCTCCGTATGAGTCTGTCTCTATTTTAGTTGTTAGATAGACTTTATTGTGATGCTATGCATTTGCCTTTAAAATTCTCTTGCTTTTTGTGAGTTGGCAGTTGTTAGTTTGCATCTTATCTAAAAGATTAAAAGCGACCTTAAGAGTCATCTAGCTCAACTTTCAGTCTCCTGGAAAACATTCATGCCCAAGCCCTCTTCTAGGCACTTCAATAGGCGTCTCACCTCACTTCAGGACAAGGTTTGAAATGGAACGTCTCTCTTCCATGTGCCTAAATCTGCCCCAGTTTCCAGCCCTCCGTGCTAATTGTACTACCTGACGTGATAAGTCCGCTCCCCTTCACACGGAGCCTTTTAAATAGTGCTGAACAGGTGCCATCCAGGTCCCGTGTTTCCTTAGACTGTCATTCGAGTGCTCCCCGGCGTCCGCTGTGAAGACACCTCACTCTCACAACTCCCTTCTTCACTTCTCCTCTCGTTGATCCCCTCTCCTGGCTTACTAGCCCCTGAGTGAGTCCCAGCTTGTCTGTGTTCTTTCAATAGCAACAGCACAGGAGAGGGTGCAGGGCTTCCTGTGTTGTCCGTTTCTCGCCCACCATCTCAGCCTTGGAGCTCTTTTGCGTTTGGGATATCTCCATTTTTAAACTCATTTGGAACCCAGTGTCCACTTAAGCCTATTGCAGTGTTTTTCACATGTAGTGCTGAAAAGCCCTGCCACTTGTCTGGTGCAGCCAGTGGAAAGATGTCCTCCCACATGCTTCCACCATCATTTGTCAGTGAACAGTGGAAGGAAAACTATTTAAATCTCACTTTAGTAAAATTGGTACCAGGACAAGGTAGTCTCCTCAAATGTTTGGGAGAGTGAAGTGCAGCTAATGGCTAAAGCAGAGTTCAAGTTGGGTAATTTATCAATTCAGCCACAATAGCTCTCAGGTTATATCTTCACAAATGTGCTGAGGTCTCTCACATTCTTGACATCCGTTCTTTCTACTTCCAAAACGGATTTTAGGCAACTTACTCTTGGTGGAGGAGCCAGAGAAGCAGGTTTGGCAATAGGCTCCCAGATCCTTAGAGCCCTAACATCAGTTTTCTACAGTTTTTTTGAAATTGGGTCTGATCTTCTGTGTACATTTTGTTTAAGTCAATAATGGGAAGTATGTAGATTATTGATATATAGCTCTACCTTTATTTTGTGACAGTTAAGTCTACATACACAATTTTCCCTCAACCCTTTTCTTTGTGAAAGATAATATGACATCAAACTGACCCCTCCATATTCCTTTCAGATCTTTCTTTAGTGGCATGTTTATGTTCAGTTCCAGGGCTTGTCCATGTTTGTTTGTTCTTTCTCGTGCTGTTCTGTTTGGGTGGAATAACTGATAGTTTCTCAGACCCAGTAATCAAACCCTGCTCAGCTTTCCATGGTATTTCCAATTTAGACTGAGTTATCACATCTAACCTCATTTACTTACATTTTTATTTTTCCTACATTTTTAATTAATGTGTTTTGTTTATGATTGCCTTCTGTACCAGACCGAGTAGGCCAGAGGTCTTGTATAATCTTTATAGGAATACTGGAGGCCCAGTGCATGAAATTTGTGCACAGGTAGGGTCCCCAGCTGCCAGCTGGCTGGCGGCCAGGGCCTTCCTTTGTTCTGCACTGCCCCCTGGTGGTCAGCACACATCAAACCAAGTGATCAAACTCCTGGTCTCCCGGTCGAACTCCCAAGGGAATACTTGGCATATTAGGTTTTTATATAGAGAGATTATAGGTGTTCAATGAGTGTGTGCCAAATTGTACATATATGTGATATGTCCATACACATATACAAATATATTATAGGTAGAGATTTACATGTTTCTTTTGTTTGAAAAGTTATGCACAAAAATTAGCATGGCTGACCTCAATTTGACGATAACTTTAGCTTAGCTCTCTTAAAAATGAATGAATTTACATACCGTTTCTCAAACATTTATTAACTTTCATTTGACATCTCTATTTATTATCACTGTCTTCTAGTATTAGGCATCAGAGTGTTTTTTTTTTAACAAAAATTTTTTTATTTAAAGTTGGTAACAGCCTGACTTCTGTGGAAATCAGCATTTACCATAAGTGAGAATTAGTTATGACTTAGTTAAAAAGCTCAGGTCACAAATTATAGTTATGCCTCTAAATGACTAGATCCTTCTTCAAGAAGGATCAAGAAACTGAGGATGGGAAGTGATGTACTTGTGTTCATTTGAACATAAGAAAATGCAGATGAGCGAGACAAAAGCTGTCATAAGCTGTGAGCTCTGACGCACAGGCGTTGTAATGCTGTGCAGGGACTGTGGAACATCCCTCTCTAAGCCGCCAATAGTCTTATCTGCCTCTTAGTCTCCTTGCAAATCCCTGTTTCAGGAATTGGGGGGAAGCGGTTAGGGGTAGTACACTTAGAAAATGTCTGGCCATTGTAAGTGTACAGGCACGTGTTTATTCTGGGCACCCCATACTTTGTGAGTCTCTGTGTTAATTAGTTTGTCTTTAACATTGGTCTCAATGCACCTGAAGTTCACGTAGCATAGACCTTACCTGTTTCGTCTCATGACATTATTCCTTAACACACAGAAAATGGATGAAAATAAAGATACTGATTCCAAAGAAACTGGAGAATATGAAGATGACTTTGAAAAGGACCTGGAGTGGTTAATTAATGAAAAAGAACAAACTGATGTCAACATATTAGAGGTATATATAAATTGCCAACAGCATTCATAATGATGATATTAACAAAGTGTTTTGTAATTCTTGAAGAGGTTCACATTATCTCATGTAAACCTCACAAACTTTCTTTAAGGTCCACAGAACAAATGGCATGATCTCATCTTATGGATGAGAACATTCAGGCATGGAGAGTTTAAATTTATCATAAGGCATAGGGGTAATTAGAGAACAGGAGTTAAGTTAGTACTTAATAAAGCTAAAATTATAATTCTGAAATTGTAATTTATATACAATTTATATAAATAATATAATTAATTGTATTAACAGTAAAAATGAGTACAATTCATTTCTAGTTTATATGAACTTGGGTAAAATCATGAAGGCATGAAAAATGAAGCAAATGCTCAAAAAACATGGTCTTTTGGCTAATATTTGAAACCGTAAGAGTAAATAAGGACTGAGCAACAAAGAAAAGACAAGTGAATGAGCCCTTTTGGGAATTAATAGAGAAAAATACAAAGCATCTATTTTTATTTCCTCTAGAAAATCTAGAGGTAAAAATTGATCTGGAGTTTTGGGTTCTGCAGAAAATGGTAATAATAATCTCAAGGGATTCTTAGAACCTCAAAATAATTAAGACTTGACCAATGGCAGTAACCTTTCATGGTTGTGGGGAGAAAGATACTATTTTTTTTAAGAATACAAGTTTTATAAAAAGAAAATATTTAAAAATATACTTCTGAAAATGTAAAGGGAGGACAATTTTATAGAGGGTGGAATATTAAAATATTATATAGTTACATTTTCATGCATTGGCATAAAAAATTTTAAATATCAGTATAGCACTCAATACCAACAAATACAAATTTAGAGTTAAGTTTTTCCTAACTGCTATTGTCCATGCATTTCTGGATGCTCACAAATGTGAGTTAGAATATTATGAGCAAAGAGTGAGCAGGAAGCATGTTATTTTTCCATTTCTAAAACACATGAATCTGAAAATCCATTTCTGATTTCTTACATGTACATAGACAAAGTGTCTCCACTTTACTGAAAAGAGAACCTCATATCTTTTTTTTTTTTTTAAGATGGCTTGTGAGAATGAAGAGAGCATTAGCAACGAGTTAAAAGAGAATGAAATCGAAGCCGAACACACCGGACAGCTTTCTGATCCTGACACATCCTCAAGGGGTGAGGTGTCACCGAGAAGAAGTGACTTCATTTCTGTACCCAGCAGCCAGTCTTTGGAGACCATGTCAGACTCTGACAGTGAAAACTCTTCCCAGGAATCCAGGCTGGAAAGCCAGAAAGACGTGGAGGAGGACGAGGATGAGGAAGTGAGGAGATATATTATGGAGAAAATTATACAAGCCAACAAGATTCTACAGAGTCAGGGACCCGTGAATGATAAGAGGGAACGGAGACTGAAGTTCAAGGACAAATTAGTGGATCTAGAAGTTCCTCCACTGGAAGACACTGACGACTACAAAAATTATTTTGAAAATGAGAGCAATGTGTCTGGGAAACTGTCGCAGTTACATATTTCCAATGAGTTTGGACAGGAAGGTGTGCTCCTGTCGCTCCCCGAAGGAAGCTGTGAAGAGAACAAGGACAGGAAGATACTGGTAGAGAGAGACGGGAAGTTTGAACTTATGAATCTGCAAGACATTGAGAGTCAGGGGTTCTTGCCCCCCATTAGCAATGTCAACAGTTCAGAAAATGAAGCTCAGCAGTCATCGCCCAGGTCTTCCAGCTCAGCTGTCAGTGGTGTCAAGAAGGAAGAGCCAGCAGCCAAGATCCAGGGCTCATCCACAGAGGAGCCCTTGGCGTCCCCCCTCCAGGCGCTGCCCAACCCCAAGTCTCGGCCAAACTCCGCTGCCATCTCAGAGCCCAGTAGGGGGAATGGGAAGTCTAATCACAGGATACAGTCTGCCAGTATATCTTCAGTGACCTCAACGTACTGTCTTTCTCCGCGACAGAAGGAACTGCAAAAGCGGCTGGAACAAAGGAGAGAAAAGCTGAAGAGAGAGGTGAGAGCCACTCTCACTGGGTTGAGAGGAGAGTCTGTCTTCATGTTTTACAGGGGCAGCACCAGTTGACACGGTTCTTCAGAGTGTGGGGGATATTTGCCTGCTTGTTCTGTCTTTCTGTCGTTTATCATGTTGCAGATCAGAAAATTATCGTGTAGAAAGTTTAAGTAACTTGACCAAAGTCATTCAACTTGTTTGCAGCAAAGTTGGAGTAAAAAGTCCCAGTTTTCTTGGTGTTCACTGAGAAATAGTGTATTTTCCATTTAGGTAGGAAACCACCGGGGGAATTTCTTCGTTTATCAGGAACTCCATCCCCAGAAAAGGTGAAAAACAGAGTCAGCAAGAACCTGGAAACCACGGCACACTCGGGCCGGAGCCTGAAAGGATGGAGACTCAGCGCTTTCTTTGTCGGCCACTGGCACACAACCCCGTAACAGTCAGGCTGGCTGACTTGGATCAGATACATAACAACACTTAACAGGCTCTGTTAACTTTATGACAATGCCGAATTGCTTGTTGAGAATAACTGGACGCACACGTCCATGCATAGGTGTGGGTGTGTTTCTGTAAAGTCCCGGAGGAGGGTTTACACCATCAGGGCCCCTCGCCGTGACCTGAGGGGTCTGACTGCCGTGGCTGCCGGGCTGTTTGCATTTGAGCCCCTTTTCCGGGTTCTGTCCTCATGTCAGACATCACATAGCTGTTTCCCTCCCCTCGGGTACTTGCTGAAGGCACGGGCTTTGTGTTCCAAGGCTTTAAAAACATTATGTAGCTGCTTTCACAGGCTTTATTTTTTTATGCCTGACAAAATATTGCTGGGCCGGGCTGCTGTGCTCTGGCTGTCTGCTAGGAGCCTGCTCCCCGTTCTCCCGGCAGCTCTGTTAGCTGGGCCTGACTGATGTCCTCTGTGCACCGGTAAGTGTCTAAGGTTCCTTCTGGAGAGAGAATCATCTTGCCATGCTGTCTGTGCGCATGCAAGGCATCCAACGTCCTTTTTTTCTTTTTGTAAAAAGGAACTATATATAAGGTAAGATCCATTAGGGCTTAGAACTATATATAAGGTAAGATCCATTAGGGCTTAGAAAATAGTAGACAGTATATAAAATGTATTATATACTGTTAAGGGGATAGAATTTTGCCTTTTCTTCCTATATTGTGTTTCATCCAAAGGAATTAGAAGGACTTTCTGTTGTCAAAATGTAAGGAAGGAATTCTGACTTCCATTCTTTGAGAAAAGGTAAGCATGGGCTGTGTAGTTCAGTTCATTGCAACTGATGACCTGAGTACTGGAAGAGACTTGAGACCTGTGAAGCCGTCCATTAGAAATGAGAACACTGCGTTAAGCGGCAGTGTGAGTGCCCCCCAGCCGAGCTCGCTGCTATTCCCACCACCACACAGCGCGGCTCCCCCTCACTGCTTCATCGCTGTATGTAACTGGATTCCATTAAGTACCTCCCTTCAATTTTAAATCACTCCCTTTTAGAACATTAGTCGGATAATTCATTTTTAAAATTTTTTTGTTCTTGCATTTAACTAATTATCTAAACATTTTTCCTGATAGGAAAGTGTTAATTTATGAATATATGCTACTTGAAATATTTTTAAGCATAAAAATAAAAAAGTCCAAACATATCTAATGGTGTAACTAACCCCTCTGTTCTCATCATCTGGATTAAAACATTGCTGAGATTTTGGTGTATTTGCTTATCTCCTTCAGCTAAGGAATTTCTAGAGCAGGCCCTAGACAGCACATGATGGCTCACCCAGGCCCTTCAAAGTACCTCTCTAAGTGATGGTAGCCTTTTCTTTGCAACCACAATGCCATTTATTATGATGAACAAATGCAAAAATTATATGAAAACATTCAGAACATCTTCCCACTTTTGTGGACATCATACAGTGCTTCTGTGGCTTAGCTGCAATTTAAGACCAAAATTAAGTAGGAAGTGGAGGAGAAATTCAAGGCATTGTTGAACTGTATGTATTGTGCATCCATATAATAGTAGCCTTTGTCTCTACAGTTTAATTTATCTTAAAAATCTTCGTTCTCGAGAACCAAGATGGCGGCATAGGTAAAACACCTATCTTGCCGTCATACTCAACAATTTTAATACTACAACTTAACGAAAGAACAAACACCTTCCAGAACCACCAGAAAGCTCGCCGAGTGAAAATTCCACAAATAAAAGTGAAGACAAGACACTGTGACTCGGAGGAGCAGCGGCGGACAGCGTTGAAAGATTCGCGTGGAGAGAGGTTTGGAGCGCACGCCAGCGGAGAGGGTGGGCGACTGAAAACCGGCCAGTTTTCTTGAACGGGGAGACAAAGACAGCCCACTGGACTGATTCTCCAGCTTTGGGGGAAGTCCAGGAAACCCACTATCATACGGGGTGAAAACTGGACAGTGGGAGGGCACACCGAAGCTCGGGTGCTGCTGGGTCTGCCGGCTTGTGGAGAAGGCAGCCTGCGCGCGAACAGCTTGGCTGCGTGACGGCGCAGAGAGCGCACCGCGACTTGCTTTCTCATTCGGAAAACCGTCAGATTGCTTTGTTTTACGACCCTGGGTGAGACATTGGGCGTGCAGACTCATTTGGGGAGAGTCTGAATTCCCCGGCAGCTGGTGGAACTTGGCAGCAGCTCTCTCTCAGAGATGCTAGCAGCCATTGCCCCCGGCACAGAGTTCCTGGGGCCACATAGGGCGGAGCTAATGCTGTCTGCTTGGCCCAGAGACTCCGCCCATCCAACCTGAGCACAGCTGAGCTTCACAGACAATTGGCCTGGAGGTCAACACCTCCAAGTGCTAACAATGATTAACCTGAGCTTAACTTCAGCGAGACTGTGCAGCCCATATCCACCTCAGGTAACTGGGGAGGCTGAGCCACTGTCCCTAGTAGGAAGTCTACCACACAAAGCTAATTGACCAACTCAGGGAAGCAGCCACCATGCAGAGACATGGAAAGAAATCAGATGTGAAAGAAATGGAGGAAAAAAAACGACTGGACATGGAATTCAAAACCACAGTTATAGGGTTTTTCAAGAGGCTCCAACAAAAGGTCGAGGCCTATAAGGAAATAAGCGAGACCGACAAGGAAATCAATGAGTCCTACAAGGAAATGAACGAGACCTGCAAGGAAATGATCAAGACCTATGTGGAAATGAAGGAGACTCTCAAGGATATGAAAAAGGACCAACCAGAAATTAAGCATATACTGACTGAAACAAAAAATATTATACAAAGACCTAAAAGTGCTCTGGAGCACCCCAAGAACCAAGTTAAAGATTTGAAATACAAAGAGGGAAAATCCACTCAGCTGAAAAAGCAAGAAACCAAAAAAATCCAAAAAATTGAAGATAGTGTAAGGGGCCTCTGGGACAACCTCAAGCATACCAACATCCGAATTATAGGGGTGCCAGAAAAAGAGAGAGAGCAAGACAATGAAAACCTATTTGAAGAAATAGTGACCGAAAACTTCCCACACCTGGCGAAAGAAATTGACTTAGGAGTCCAAGAAGTGCACCGCACCCCACTATATAGGAACCCTAAGAGGACCACACCAAGGCACATCATAATTAAAATGCCAAGAGCAAAAGACAAAGAGAGAATATTAAAAGCAGCAAGAGAGAAACAGCTGATTACTTATAAGGGAGCACCCATATGATTGTCAGCAGATTTCTCAACAGAAACGATGCAGGCCAGACAGGAGTGGCAAGAAATATTCAAAGTGATGAACAGCAAGAATCTACAACCAAGATTACTCTATCCAGCAAAGCTATCATACAGAATTGAAGGTCAGATGAAGTGCTTCGCAGATAAGAAAAAGCTAAAGGAGTTCATCACCACCAAACCAATATTATATGAAATGCTGAAAGATATTCTTTAAGAAGAGGAAGAAGAAAAAGATAAAAGTGTAAATTAGGAACAACAAATACACATCTATCAACAAATGAATCTAAAAAGTGAATTAATAAGCTGATGAACAGGATAAACTGGTGAATGTAACAGAATCACGGACATAGAGAGGGAATGGACTGACAACTCTTGGGGAGAAAGGGGGTGTGGGAAGTGCAGCAAGAGACTGGACAAAATTCATGCAACTATGGGAGAGGACAGTGGAGGGGGGTGAGGGCAGAGGGTGGGATGGGTACCAGGTGGAGGGGAACTATAGGGGGAAAAAAAGGGAACAATGTAATTAATATACTGAACAATAAAGATTTAAAAAAAAGTTTAAAAAAAATCTTCATTCTCTTTCTAAGCAAATTAGAGGCATTATTATTATTATTATTATTATTATTATTATTATTTAAAGAACACCTAGCTTTTTAATGGAAAGTTTTAGAGGAGGGGATACTAACTTCAGATCTCAAAATACATCTCTCTAAGGACTCATGTATGAGTTTTAAATCTTTCATTAATGCCTTTTGATATTCTTTTCACCAGGAAGAACAACGGAAAATAGAAGAGGAGAAAGAAAAAAAAAAGGAGAACGACCTAGTATTTAAAGCGTGGCTGCAAAAGAAAAGAGAGCAGATCGTAGAAATGAGGAGAGTTCAGCGAGCAAAGGAAATTGAAGACATGAGCAGTAGAGTAAGTAAACTTCTATGAACATTAATTTGACATAGAGATGGAGGTGGGATTTGTTTACAGAAGGGCATCTGACTGTGATACTAAGAACATCCGGGAGAAGTAGAGAGAGTGGTCCAGGAACCAACCTCGCAAAAGATGCTTCAGCCATATCCTCAGAAGCTCTGCAAAAATGCAGACTGACAACTCTTGGGGAGAAAGTGGGTGTGGGAAGTGCAGCAAGAGACTGGACAAAAATCTTGCAACTATGGGATTCCTATTTCATTTAAACTTTCATAGCACCACGTAGGGAAAGCTCCCAGATTATTTAAAGACAGTGTAACTTTTATATTCAAATAGGGCAAAGGTAGTGTACACACACAAACTACCCCCTGCACCTGCATTGAGAAGTGTGCTTTCAAGTGTTTTTATTTTGACCAACATTACAAGTAGAAAATATTGTTGCGTTGCAGTGTTATTTTCAGCGAGACTGATCACCTATCAGCTATTTGATTATTCTTTTCATAGAAAAATTCTTTGTCAACTTTTCTATTAGGAAATCTTCTTTGAGAAATCTACTGCATTACTTTTTTCCTTTGTTTTTTATTTTTATTTTTATTTTTTGTTTTGTAATGAAGAAGTGTTTGGTTGTATATGGTTGTATTTATAAAAATGTAAAAACAGCTGAGACTGGTTTGGCTCAGTGGATAGAGCATCGGACTGCGGACTGAAGGGTCCCGGGTTCGATTCCTACAAGGGCATGTACCTTGGCTGCGGGCACATCCCCAGTAGGGGGTGTGCAGGAGGCAGCTGATTGATGTCTCTCATTGATGTTTCTGACTTTCTGTCCCTCTCCCTTCTGCTCTGTGGAAAATCAATAAAATATATATTTTTAAAAAATATATAAAAATGTAAAAACAAATCCTGGAAATATTAAAAAATAATCTATTAAAGTACGATATAAAACCCTACATTCAATCTAGGAGAACATTTTGTCTATTCTGTCTTCAACTTACATCCTGAGTCCCACCATCTTCATCTAAACCACCACTGTGTTGCCTGATCCACTGCAAAGACTGATTAACTGCTCCTCTGCCTTCCACGTTGCCCCCAACTCCATCTTGGCTCCAGCACAGCAGCCAGAGTGGCCTCTGAAATGCGGAGTAGAGAGCATCACGTATGCTCAGAAACTTCCACTGGCTTCTCATCTCGAAATAAAGTCCCAAGTTCCTACCACCCCCTACAAGATTGTACACTGCCGGATCCCTGTTATTCTGACTTCGTCTCCCTCCACTTGCCAGCCCCATAGCCGCCGCTTCATTTTGACATTGAACGTGGAAAACACAACCCCTTGTCAGGTCCTTTGCGGAGCTACCAGTGCTTAGAAGACACTTTGTCCAGGTGTCTCCAACTCGCTCCCTTTCTCTCTAAATGCTTTCCTTTCTCCTCACCTCTCCATTATTAGACTCTCTCCTTACCACACTTTTCTTTGAATCTGACATATCAGTCAGTCATCTATTTTTATCTGCTGGTCTAGATCAACGCTTCCCAGTGTGACTTTCTGAACTGACGGAAATGTCCTGTACTGTGCTGGCGACCAAGCCAAAATGTGGCTGTGTGTGGCTGTGAAACACTGGGAATGGAGCTAATGCGACCAAGGTGCTGAATGTTAAATTTTCTCCGTCAGAAGCTGCATGTGACTAGTGGCTACTGTGTTGTACAGTATAGGCTTAGGATGTATGGGACCTGGTTTTTCATTGATGTGACTGAGTACTCATGTGCCTGTAGATATTCTGTATAATAGATTCTCTGTAAATATCCATTGAATGAATAAATGTACAGAGGTACTCATCTGTAGGAAACGGTTATAGGGTTAAGCCTCGGACTGACCTGCTGGCAAAGTCACAAGTCCCAGCGTGGAGGGCACAGCCCTCTAAGCATAATTAATCTTGATCTTGTGATGCTCCCTAGATCTTTCCTGGGTAGCTAATGGGCTGTGGGAGGTGTAGCAAGTGCTGCCAAAACAAGTGAAACTCACAAGAACATTCTAAATTACCTTGTTTACCCCTGACTATAAACTAGACCATCAGCTTGTAGTCTGGATCTGTCTGTGGCCTCAGCAAGGCCCGGAAGATCCACCTAGACCAAGCTTTTTCTCTCTATCTATCTTTTCTTCATCCTTTGCCGGCCCTCCCTCAGGCTCGCCAAACCCTTGGCTGTGCTGGCACGGCATACTCATCAATCCTGTTCATCCCTGAATTCCCGGCTCTTCCGACCTGTAATTCCAGATGAACACTTTTTGCCATCTGCAGCCACCCTGCAGTTTCTAGATGTGCAGCAATGCCCTTTAGGTCCACGAGCCCTCTTCGCCAAGTTCAGCACGTACACAAAAGAACCCAAGTCACGCGCATCTCACAAGTGAGATCGGTGTGCTTTGCCATGTGGGTCACGGAAAGGAAAACGCAGATGTGGGAGAAGATCTCCGTCACGGCTCATATTTGGGGAAAGTATTAAATGTGTGTTCTTGTCAGGCATCCACCTTAAGGCTCCAGATCTCTCACTTTGCTCTCTTTATCTCCCAAATATAATGGGATACTCCCACTAGCTGCTGCTTATGACAAAGCTTCATGGCTGTTCCCCTTATGAGAAAGCTCTATGGCTGCAAATGCTAAAGCCACTCTCCATAAGAATAATTAAGGCTTTGGAGGTGGGCTGGGCAGCTAGATGCTCTAAAAGCTAAAAATCTCACACTCCCAGGACCAAACTGGAATTACAGCTAAAATACGGAAAAACAATCCCGAATAACCAAATGAAGACTAGCTGGAGAGAACCCCGATAACCAAGCGTGAAAAGTGGAGATGGCATACAATCTGGTAGGAAGTGTGGAATCGCCTGGCGGCTGCCCGGGCAGCAGCTGAAGTTCCGGAAGGATAGCTCAGCTAGGGGGGTTCCCACTGAGAACTTTGGGGTCTGATCCCCAAAGTTAGAATCTAAAGAAAGGCTGAATAACGTAAGTGTTGGGTCTTTGGTTTTCAGACTGATTCCGAGGTCATTCTTCAAATTGCTACAAAGATCTCAACTCTACCCACACTGCCTTTCTCCGACCGTTTGTGCTGTAGTGCAAAATTATTTTCTTTTGTCAAAGGGCTCAATTTTGCAAAGTTTGCAAGTCGCTATGTTTAGACCTTCATTTATTGATGACAGTCGTCCCCCAGTATCTGTGTGGGATTGATCCCTGGATCCCTCTGCAATACCAAAATCCCTGGATGATCAAGTTCCTTATATAAAGGGTGTGGTATTTGGATATAACCTAAATAATCCTCTCGTACACTTTAAATCATCTCTAGGTTACTTATAATACCTAATGCAATGTATATGACATGCAAATAGCTGTTGTACTATATTGTTTTCTTTCTTTCCTTCTGTGTATGCATGTATGTATTTTTTATTGAGAGAACATTAGTAACATTTTATAAGTTTCAGGTATGCAGGATTATAATTCCATATCTGTGTACACTGTAGAGTGCTTCCCAGTTATCACCAAACAATTGACCCCTTCATCCATTTTGCTCTCTCCCCACTGCCTTCCCCTCTATTACCATCTATTTTCTATATCTGACATTGTTTTTATTTTGTTTTGTTTGTTCATTTCTTTTTTGTTTCATATTCCCCATAAAAATGACTGAAATCACAGTTTTTTGTCCTTTTCCATCTGACTTGTTTCACTTAGCATAGTTCATTTGAGATCCATCCATGTTGTCCTCAATGGTAATATGTCACCTTTTTTATGGCTGAGTAGTACACCATTGCACATAAATGCCACATCTTTTTATCCATTCACCTGTCACAACTTAGGTTGTTTCCATGTTGGCTGTTGCAAATGATGCTGCAAAAACATGGGAGGGCCATGCTCACTAAAAGGTTTGAAAGAAGCAGCCACGTGGCAGTGAATTCAGTGCTGAGTTTTCTGAACTGTGTGTGTTGCCAATTCAAATGTGATGTATTTGGTTTGGATATGAGGAGTGCAGGTCATGGGCTGGCATTACTATGAAAAATTAATAAGTGAGACATATTCTTGTAGGGCCCTATAGGCCTCAGAAAGTAGTTGTGGTTTATTAAATTAAGCAAAGCTTGTTTTCGTAACTAGCAGGAAAACAGAGACCCACAACAAGCTTTTCGATTATGGCTTAAAAAGAAACACGAAGAGCAGATGAAAGAAAGAAAGACAGAAGAACTACGAAAACAGGAGGAATGCTTGTTCTTCCTCCAGGGGACAGAAGGCCGTGACCGGGCCTTTAAACAGTAAGTCAAAGGCAGAGCGCGCCCCTCCCTCATGGTGGTTTTGAAAGCTATATATCGATAAAGCTTGAAAAAAGAGCCAAATATTGGATCTTTGACATTGCATCCTATTCCATTTTAAATCCACTTCAATAAATGCGTGAGATCCTTTAATTCCACACTTGGCACAATATTGATACCATTCTTTCAAGATAGTTTTCAATACTAAAATGGTTTCTTATGGCACCAGTGTGATTCAGCCTTTGAGAGCCTACCATTCATTCATATGTTTGTCTGTTGATTTGTTCATTTCTTAGAGAAATGGGCCAAAGATTGGTTACAGCTTCTACATAGTCCTCAGAAAAACTGAATAAAGAGTTGCATTTACCTAGAACTATTTTTCTGTAAGGAAAGGCAGCCAGACTGAGAAGGAAGATCTATGTAGACCAAATGAGAGGAGATTTAGGTACATATTTTGGTGGCTAAAGGCAATCCTGATCTCTCTTCAGTATCTGGGTAAGATCCTGCATTACCTGGCTGGTTCTGAGGAAATACACTTGGCTTATGATTTTGCCAGCAAGCCAATGGAAGTTCTGTTGTTTGAAGTTACTTTCATTTCTGTTTTTGTTTGTTTGTTTTTTATATATTTCTCTTTTTTTCTTCGTCTCTTTCTTCTTTATAAAAAAATGTAACCCTTTATTATAGAAACAGTAAATATTCATTGTGGAAATGGAGGGGGAAAAATTGCATTCTTATCACTCAAATCATTATTGTTAAGACCTTAGTACATATATTCTAGATATTTCTCTGTACTTATAATTTAAAAATAGAAATTGAGATCATACTTACAAACTATTCTCAATTGGCTTATTTTCATTAATGATCTCATCTACCTCAAGCCCAGAGCCATTTCACACACATACACACACGTGCATGCACACACATACACACACACATAACACATGTACTTACATACTAGATATGTGTTTATACAATCATTTTTTATGTTATTTTACCTAAGCAAGATTTATAGACTTAACTTTGTTAGAATGTGGACTCTCCATTTTTTAATGTTTTTTATTCTAAGGTTTATTTTTCTGCATTAAGGAAGAACTAGTTTATGCAATGAAAATCAAGAATTCTGTAATTTCCTACCAAGAAAAGCAAGGCAATATTGATACATGCTTAGATTCTCAGCCTGGTTAAATAAGGTTTTAGCATGTGGTTGGTTATAAAAAAATCAGTTATTTGGAATCTATCACATTATCCTATCTAATAAAAGAGTAATATGCAAATTGACCATACCTCTGCCACATCCACCAGCCAATCAGGAGCAAATATGCAAATGAACCCCAACCAAGATGGTTGTAGCCATTGAGAATAGGAGGAAGGCTTGGGTTTCCCTGGCAATGGAGGAAGCCAAGCTTTCCACCTGCCCTTGCTGGCCCAGGCCTCCACTTAATGCTACAAAGTTAAAATTATAGAAGATACATAAATCCCAACAGAAATGGTGGCAGCCACGGAGCTGAAGAGAGCAGAGGCTAGGGTTGCCCCCAGCTTCTGCAGCCGTGGCTGGCCTAGGCCTCCACTCCAGGCTACAAAGTTTTAGTTATAGAAGGTAAATAAGTCCAACAGATATGGATGCCTACATGGAGCGAGCAGAACTCTTGGCTCTGCTCCAGGCTACAAAGTTTCAATTGTAGAAGATAAATAAATCCCAGATACCAGGGCCTCCACTTGGGTCGCTGGGGGGCGTGGCTGGCCTGCAAACCACTACAGGCCTCTTGCCCAGGCCGCCCCATGCCCCAAGGGAATCCCCACCTTGATCCAGAACAGCCTTCAGAGAAAACCAGTTGCCCCCCACCCATGTACTTGGCTTCTATCCTATCTAATAAAAGAGTAATATGTAGATTGACCATCACTTCAAAAGACAATATGGTTGCCCCCATGTGAACATAAGATGGCCAGCAAGGGAGGGAAGTTGGGAGGGACCAGGCCTGCAAGGGAGGGTAGTTGGGGGTGATCAAGCCTGCAGGGGAGGGAAGTTGGGGTCAACTGGGCCTGCAGGGAAGGGCAGTTGGGGGGGGGACTCAGTATTGTAGGGGAGAGCATTTGGGGGGGGAGAACCAGGCCTGCAGGGGAGGGTAGTTAGGGGCAAACAAGCTGGCAGGGGAGCAGTTGGGCATAAATCAGGCTGGCAGGGGAGTGGTTAGGGGGTGATCAGGCTGGCAGGCAGAAGCAGTTAGGGACAATCAGGAAGACAGGCAGGCAAGCAGTTGGGATCCAGCAGTCTTGGATTGTGAGAGAGATGGTGGGATCGGGCCTAAATAGGCAGTCAGACATCTCTTAAAGGGTCCCAGATTGAAGAGGGTGCAGATTGGGCTGAGGGACAGCCCTTCCCCCTCCATGCATGAATTTTGTGCACCAGGCCTCTAGTTTGCTTATAAAACCATATATATTTTTTTAAAAGGATAGGACCCATATCACATATAAATCGGTGTTTATTACTAAAAAATGTTACGTTTGCAATTTCATTATAAGACAGAATTAATTTAAACATTCAATACCAGATATAACTGTTTTCTTGTGTGGGTCTATGGTATAAGCCTGAAATTTTTCAGTTAATACTTTTATTTGTGCTGTAACTACAGTATTTCAATGTAAAGACATTCAATTTGTTTTAATTGTCTGTAGCATTAACTTTATAGCATGAAGCATATATGCTGGCTCACACCAGACCTGATCACGTCTGTCCCTGCAGGTGGCTCCGAAGGAAGCGGGTTGAAAAACTGGTGGAGCAGCAAGCTGTCAAGGAAAGGACTAGACAGTTCCGACTGGAAGCAAAGCGTTCCAAACAGTTGCAGAATCAGTCATATATGTCTGAAGCCAAATCCTTCCGTTTTACTGATCATTACAACTGAAGGTATCTATTAAATGCTTCCATTTTGAAGCCACACTCCTCAGAATTTTGGATATTATTTTTTTTATGCCAATTTGCTTTGGTTATACTCTGAATTATGGAAATGGTACACATCTTTTTGGTGATGTTGACAGTGATTTGTCTTTTCTTTTTTACACTAGAACAAAATAAACTTTTCTAATGTGTGGGATGTGTTATAACCTTTCTTAGGCCATGCAACAAATTGAACAATGAATGAATTCTGCATTCTTTATTCCCTTACTTCTAAATTAATGTTTCTAGCAGGAAAGAACCACAAGGCAGATTTCTATTCTTAGTTCTTATTATCATGAAAAAATTGCTACAGGACATTTCATAAGGCAAGAAGAGTTACCTCTTGAACAAGCTTGGCTCAAGGCCTTATACTAAGTCCTATTTATATCAACTTTAATCTTGATTAGCTGTGGCAAGCTAAGCAATAGGGTAGGCTTACTTCTTTAAAACAAAGTAACAATTATGCTTAATATTGTTTTAGGTATGTTACAAAATTAGCCAGCTCTTGGTTTATAATGTGCCTGGTATCGTAAATGCTTTACATAAATAATTTGGTATAATGTTGGTAACAACCCTAATAGTCTTGTTCTGTTCATGAGGTCAGCAGTGTTAGGTTTAGTGTCTGAGGAACTGCCATACTGTCTTCAATAGTGTTTGTACCATCTTGTATTCCCACTAGCAATGCACAAGAGTTCCAATTTTTTCACATTCTTGCATTGTTATTTTGCTTTTCTGATAATAGCCATCCTAATGGGTAGGAAGTACTCAATTTACATTTCCCTAATGATCAGTGATATTGAGCATCTTTTGATGTGCTTATAGGCCATTAGTATGTGTTTTTTAAAAATATATTTTATTGATTTTTCACAGAGAGGAAGAGAGAGGGATAGAAAGTCAGAAACATTGACCAGCTGTCTCCTGCGCACCCCCTGCTGGGGATGTGCCCGCAGCCACGGTACATGCCCTTGACCGGAGTCGAACCTGGGACCTTTCAGTCCGCAGGCTGACACTCTATCCACTGAGCCAAACCGGTTTCAGCCCTTTGCCCATTTTTTTAAATTGGGTTACTTTTGGTTGTTGAGTTGTAATTCTTCACTTATTCTAGGTACTGGACCCTTATTAGATATATGATTTGCAAGTATTTTCACCCATTCTGTGGGTTGCCTTTTTATTCTGTTGATAGTGTCTTTTTACGAAAGTTTTTAATTTTGGTGTTCAATTTATCTTTTTGTTCTTGTTGTCTGTGCTTCTGGTATCGTATCTAAGAAATCACTCCCAAATTCAATATCATGAAGCTTTTCCTCTATGTTTTATACTAAAACTAAGAGAAAGGCTGAAGAATCAGTTGTAAATAGTATAAGCGAGATGAAGACTTGAAATGAAATACATCATTCTGAGTGGGAAAAAAGAACATTGAATAAAGATAGAGAAATTTATTGCCTGCCACATGAAATTATAAATATAACTCAGATGATTCAGACCAAAAACATCACTAGGTTGACATTAAAATACAATGTACTCTGACCAGATTTGTTTCTTGAAGGCGTCTCTATTGACAGGCACTTCTATAACTAATTAGTACAATTTGGTATAAACATTTTATGGATAGTTTTAAAGGCCTATAAAAGGGTGTTTTGTGATTATCCATCATGAACAGTAATGGACATTACATAATGTAAATTAACTGATAGGTTACATGTTTGAGTTTGTACCGTATCTTAGAAGATCCTACTTTCTCCACCTTATTTTATAAATATCAAATTGCTTATTTTGTTGCTTTGCCAAATTGAGCAAATAGAACCTGTTTCTTCTATATATCAAATGGCATCCACTCAAAATATGGAATCCTCTGCTCAAAAACAGAACACATTTTGCTGAAGCTTTTATTAATGTGGCTGTCAATTCCTAATTTTCCTAATATGCAGCATTTATTTTTAAGGATTTATCCCTTCACCTACAGTATTTCTTAAGCAGCCTTTGTAGCCCTCCACCCCCCAAATTCACCGAAAAGGGAGACCCCCTCTCCCCCCCCTCCCCGCGGATTACTTCAGAGAGGAAATAGCTTAGGCTTTGCAGCCCGTTTCCCCGGTGCAGCTCTGCTGTGGTATTACAAGAGCCCGCCGCAGACAGCAGTAAATGATGGATGTGGCTGCCTAAGGCCCATGGCTCTAGTTTGCCAATCATTGATTTTGATTACCAAAATTAAATCTGCTCATATAAAATATATAGCGAGATGAACAATAATTTGCGGCCTAAAAAAAGGTATATAATTTTTCCCTTTTAAAACCCATTAGGAAAAGCATCATGTAATGCCTGGGAAGCATTCTCCACTTTATATATATTTGCACTGCTTCATTCTTTTCTTACCCTGAGACATTTATAAAGAAAGGGTGACCCGGAGTCTAGTACATGAAACATCTTTGGGGATACACATTATTTAAGTAGAAAGTGAGGTTACTTCTAGCATTACAGGAACGCCAGCTCCCTAGTAAGAGTGACTCCTGGGTAGCAGGCTTGAGCCTGCAGCGTGCCCCAGTGGGACATGCTAAAGGGCAATAAGTTCTCCCTGGCAGTTGTTGCAGCAGTTGAAGGTGATATTTTCATATCTAGTATAGGGATGGAATCGCCCAATATTTTTCTTGGTAGCAAGTAAGGTGGTTGGTGAAGACTCAGAAAACAGATTAGCAGGTGAGCTTTCCGTACTGGTAGCTGGGTCCAAAATGCGTAGCACCTAGGGAAAATAAGAAGTGATGTCAGAAATATGCAGCAAGGACTGTAAAACCCTAGTTTCACTGAGGTATAACTACCTATGTAGCTCCATTTCATTAATATGTAACTATCATAAAAATATCTGAATAAGGAATTTGATGAGGGAACTTATTCCTTTTCTCAAAAACTCTAAATTTAACAATGATGTCTAGTTACTACACCACCTAGTTTGTTTTTTTTTTTAAATGGAGAAATTGATGTTCTCTTATGGATACTGATGAAAACATGGAAGAAAATAAAGTTATATCAATTCTACCTTAAGTTATGTCCATTTTCATCCTAAACCAAAAAGTACCCCTATCTTCTTCCTTTAGTCTTTCATGGAACTACTTGGAATCAGGATTCTTCTATTGAAATCCTACTTTAGTTTCTGATCTCTTACTTATAAATATCAATGGCCTTTCATTTCTCTTTTACTAATTTACATGCAACATTTCATGCTCACCACCATGTTCTTATTTTTTGGGTTTCGTGGATACCAGGCTCCCTTATTCTGCTTTAACTTTCCCGATTCTACTGCTTTCCTGAGGCCCCAGCAGGAGGAGCTCCTGAATTGAAAAACTTCTCCAATAAAGGGCAACATGATAATGCTGGCTGTAGTTCCTGTTTCTCGTGTTCATCTCCCCGCACTTGTCACCGTGTGACAGACGGGTTGGTGGGAAAGAGGGAGGCAGTGCCATTGGAAGGAATCGGGAAAAGAACCGGTTCCATAAGCCCAGGGAAGAGAGTGCTGCAAGCAAGAAGGAGTGTCAGGCCTGGCACACTGCGGGCAGCAGCTGCAGAGCCAGAGACACAAGTTCCCAACAAAGAGAGTGCAGGAGAACAGAAAGGTAAAGATGATGGGTTTAGTTTTAGCCACTGATTCATTTAGGAAATAACTGAGTACCTACTATGTGCAAGGGATTATACCAGACTTTGAGGACACGGCAGACATAGGCCCCACTCTTAAAAAGCTTGTGCTTTGGGAGACGAAGAATCAAACAGTTGCAATTTTACATGTTAAAGAGCTGTAAGAAGTATGTACAAAATGTAATGGGAGCCTGGAGGAAGAAAAATCTAGGTTTGCCAGTGAGATTCAGGGAGGGCTGATTCTTCAGGTAGAGAGGTACAGGAAGGACGGTCGAGGCAGAAGGAAGAGTATGTATAGGCGGGTGAGACACATGGCATATCTGTGGAATAACAAGTGTTTAAATACTGACATGTGAATTGTGTGCACGCGTGTGTGGGGTACACCTGGAAAATGATCCTTGAAAGGATAAACGGAATATAGATTATGAAAATCCTCCTATACAATATAAAGAATTCCAACTCAATAAGAGAGCTGGGAGCTGTTTGAACAGGAATACTAGGAGGAATGCACTAACATTGGGGGTGTGTGTGGAATTGACATTTTTGAAATAACTCTGGCAGGTGAAAAGCAAGACAGGGATATTAGTGAGGAGGCTCTTGCAATAGTTGAGTTGGAGGTCAGTGGTAGAACTGGGGATGGAGCACAAATTCAAAGGAACTGATAGGGTTTGTAAAATCAACGGATCTGGGGGATGAAGAAAATAATAAAAATGATAGCAACCACTGACTGAGAAATTACACCACACTGGAACCTGCTCTGGGATTTATATGCACTCTTTTATGGAATCCTCTGGACATCCCTATATAGTAGGTGTAGTTTACTAAGACAGGGAGTAGTGGAGAGGAAGGGGGTGGCTTTCCTTCTCCTTCTTCTTGAAGGGGGTATATTATAACACATGTGCGGAAGCAAGGAGAAAAGTAATTGTTCTATTTCTAGGTGTCTGTGGGGCAAATACAGAAACATCCACCTGGATATGTCTTTTGAATTACAAAAAATGTCTCAAGAAAAGTCATAAGCAGAAAGCTTCGGGATCAGGAGTCTGTTGTGTGGGAAAACGTTCAAGAGAGGGCACAGGAAAAGGATGCTTCCCTTCCTCAGGTCACAGAAACAGCAGAAACTGTGGAAGTGTAAAAGCATGGGGAACAGAGTCCTATGGAACATCAACACATAGAGGAGCAGACAAGGTTATGACAAGGAATTCACTGAGGTAGCATGGGGCTGGGCATGAGCAATGTCACAGAAGTGACATGTAGTACATAGGACAAGAGTCATGGCCTTGGTAAGGACCTGGAGAGCAGTGGAGCGAGAAGTCTACCAGTACAAGTGACAGCGGGAACTGAGGGGGACGGGACAAGGTGAGAAACAAGTCATCACGTCCAAGAGTCCTGACTGTGAGGGGCCGGCGGGAAGAGTGCTGACCGTGAGGGGCGGGCGGGAAGAGTGCTGAGTGTGAGGGGCGGGCGGGAAGAGTGCTGACCGTGAGGGGCGGGCGGGAAGAGTGCTGAGTGTGAGGGGCGGGCGGGAAGAGTGCTGACCGTGAGGGGCGGGAGGGAAGAGTGCTGACCGTGAGGGGCGGGAGGGAAGAGTGCTGACCGTGAGGGGCGGGCGGGAAGAGTGCTGACCGTGAGGGGCGGGCGGGAAGAGTGCTGACCGGGAGGGGCGGGCGGGAAGAGTGCTGAGTGTGAGGGGCGGGCGGGAAGAGTGCTGACCGTGAGGGGCGGGAGGGAAGAGTGCTGACCGTGAGGGGCGGGAGGGAAGAGTGCTGACCGTGAGGGGCGGGCGGGAAGAGTGCTGACCGTGAGGGGCGGGAGGGAAGAGTGCTGACCGTGAGGGGCGGGCGGGAAGAGTCCTGACCGTGAGGGGCGGGCGGGAAGAGTCCTGACCGTGAGGGGCGGGCGGGAAGAGTGCTGACCGTGAGGGGCGGGCGGGAAGAGTGCTGAGTGTGAGGGGCGGGCGGGAAGAGTGCTGACCGTGAGGGGCGGGAGGGAAGAGTGCTGACCGTGAGGGGCGGGAGGGAAGAGTGCTGACCGTGAGGGGCGGGCGGGAAGAGTGCTGACCGTGAGGGGCGGGCGGGAAGAGTGCTGACCGTGAGGGGCGGGCGGGAAGAGTGCTGACTGTGAGGGGCGGGCGGGAAGAGTGCTGACCGTGAGGGGCGGGAGGGAAGAGTGCTGACCGTGAGGGGCGGGAGGGAAGAGTGCTGACCGTGAGGGGCGGGCGGGAAGAGTGCTGACCGTGAGGGGCGGGCGGGAAGAGTGCTGACCGGGAGGGGCGGGCGGGAAGAGTGCTGACCGTGAGGGGCGGGCGGGAAGAGTGCTGACCGGGAGGGGCGGGCGGGAAGAGTGCTGACCGGGAGGGGCGGGCGGGAAGAGTGCTGACCGGGAGGGGCGGGCGGGAAGAGTGCTGACCGTGAGGGGCGGGCGGGAAGAGTGCTGACCGTGAGGGGCGGGCGGGAAGGTTCCTGACCGTGAGGGGCGGGCGGGAAGAGTCCTGACTCTGAGGGGAAGGTGGGACGGCGTCTGCAGAGAACTTAGGGTAGAGGGAGGATGTTTCATTTCAGATGTGAGGGACTTGGGCACATTCTTACGCCTAAAAAAGGAAGAGCAGTAGAGAAAAGGCATGAGTGTGGGGGAGCCTGCCTAGCCTGGAAGGGAGCTTTAGCGAGAAGGGGACACCTTTTCCAGTCCGAGGGATGTGTGCAAAGCTGGCTGCCATGCAGGTAGGCGCCTAGTTATCAAGTGGGACCTTGGGGTAGTTTTCTGCCTCTGCGCCCTTTTTCCTCTGTGTGTGAGGACCCAGTCACCTGCTGGTGAGTTTGATGGGTATAGAAACAAAGACAGACAGTTGAACTGACATAGGACTGCTATATGTGAGAATTAACAAATAATCTCTTAAATCCGAAGTAGCCTATGATGTACTCATGATTACTAAATTAAAAATTCTACCTGGTAGTTTTTATATCAAAAAGAATTCTAGAAAAGGCTAAGAAAAATAGGCCCTCTTTCAAAACACTTGCAGTTTTCTCTGTAAGAACAGAATGATATTCAAGGAAGTGAAAGTTCAGAGGAGGAAATGATTTTCTCCAAGATCACAGGCTCATGTGCAATCCCATGCTCCTGAACTCCAGTGCCCAGCACTTGCCCTTACAACACACCACCCGTCAGCGAGAGGCCGTGTTAGAAGGTTCACAGGTCATGCAAAGAATATTTTACCGTTTCAGCCATTTTTTCCGCTGGGGTGCTGGAGAATTCAACTGTTGGTGGACTCCGTTTTTGGCTGTTAGTTCCAACATTTCCCAGAAGATGAGCATTTACCGCTTTTGCCAACTTGTGATTGGTTAACGCTAGTTCTGCTGTGCTGTGAGGCTGGGTGCTAGGGTAGTAAGTCTGCTCTCTCCCCCACTGCAAGGAGACCAGGAGCTCCTCCAGTAAACTGCAGAGAACACGCATGAACACTGACATTAATAAGACAAAATAGAAAAAATCAGGAATGCTCAATGAATGAGAAATTATTTCTGAAGTTATATCATATCTTTCTCCCGTATCTATCTTTCAGAGTTCAATAAATCAGGAAGTCTGGGAAAAGAATTAGATTACAAAAAGCACTTATCAATTTACTATATTACCTGGAAATAACTTAATAAGCAGTACTATTTTGTCCTCATATCCTATAACAGGTAAAATACACTAGCATATCATTGAGTTTGTACAGAACTACTGATTTGATTTGTGCATCTTATACATATGGTATTTCCTTTTGGTGAGTTGCATTAGTTAATTTTTGAATGACATACTACCTACAATTCCTGGGCTAAAACTTGGACATGATGTGTAAATCTTTTTATACAGTCATGCTCCACTAAACGACAGGGATATCTTCTGAGAAATGCATCGTTAGACAATTTCATCCTTGTGTGAACATCACAGAGTGCACTACACACACCTAGATAGTACAGCATATGGCATACCTGGGCTGTCTGGTGCAGCACATTGCTCCTGGGCTACAAACTCGCACAGCAGGTTACTGTACACAAGCCTGTCAAACTTGTGGCTGGCAGGCTGCATGCCGTGAGTTTACCATGCTTGCTGTACAACATGAGATTAAGCAAGTGCAAGAGAAATTGATGCAATACAAAGACACTGGATGGACGAGGCTGCTGCTGGAATCACATGGCACACTATTTACTTGTTGTTTTTGTGAGTGGAAGAGTGCACTCTAAAATAATGAAATAGTATAGACACACATAAATCAGTAACAGGTATTTATGGTCACTGGGTTAATGGACTGTACATATTGTATGGCTGGCAGTGCATTAGGTTGGTTTTCACCATCATCGCCACAAGCAGGCAGCCATGTCATCAGGTGACAGGAAGTTTTCAGCTCGATTATAACCTTATGGGACCACTGCAGGTTCATCACTGACCAAAACATCTTTATGCAACACATGACTATATGGTTGGATTTGATTCATTAAAATTCTGTGAAGGATTTTTGCATTTATGTCATGAGAACTACTGGTATGTTGTTTTCTTGCAATGTCTCTGTCTGGTTTGGTATCAAGATAATGCTGGCCTCATATAATGAGCTGGAAATTGTTCCCTACTTCTCTATTTCCTAGAAGAGTTTGTGTAAATTTGGCATTTCTTCCTTACATGTTTGCTAGTATTCACCAGTGAACTCCTCTAGGCCTCGGCTTTCATTTACTGGAAGGTTCTTAATTACAAATACAACTGTCTTAATAGGTTATGCTATTCAGGTTATCTGTTCTTGATACTCTTAGGTATCTTAGGTTTGTGCATTTTAAGGAGTTTGTCCATTTCATTTAAGCTGTTGAACTTATTGGCACAGAGCTGTTCACAACATCCCCCTGTAATATATACACTAGTGTCTCAGTCCATGGATTCATGCACATTGAAAGGAAATTAATCAAAAGAAATATTTTAATATTTATACAGAGTATGACTGTATAAAAAGCATGACTGTCACTATTGGCGTCTTACTAATGAAAAGAAAAATAGAACTCTACCGAGTCTCCTATCTACCTACTCTGGGACTTCTGTGAGGATTAAATGAGATGAGGTAGGGGAAAACACTTCACAAACATTTGATTAAATTGTAAAATGTTTGCACTGGCTATAAAGCAAGTTGGGTTCCTAGGCTGTAGAAACTCCAAGGATGCTAGTCACTAGGGAGAGGAAGCTGAAGCCGGGTATTGCTACATGACATCATTAATTACCCAGAGCCCACAGCCACCGTTTTCAGGCTGAGCCTCATTTTGTGCCATGGGGTCTTGGCAGCGTTGGCTGCAATTTGGTGGGGTGTTGCTGTGGGGTGGTAGCAGATCTGGGTCCCACTGGGGGAAGCTGAGTGTTGGTTTGTCAGTGCCAGGTCCACAGTGCCATTTATTTTTAAATGGCCAGTGCGCATCATGGCAGCTCCTGCATTGAGTGTCTGCCCTCTGGTGGCCAGTGCACATCATAGCTGCCAGTTGGACCAACAGGCACTTAGCCTTTTATATATATAGATATTTAATCCTCACCTGAAGATAATTTTTGTGATTGCTTTTGCAGAGTGAAAGGGAGGGATGGTGGAGGGGGAGAAACATCATTGTGAGAGAGACAGCAACTGGTTGCCTTCCACACGCACCCTGACTGGGAGCAGGGAGCAAACCTGCAACCCAGGTATGTGTCCTTGATGGGGAATCAAACCCAAGATCCTTTGATGTGCTGGCTGATGCTCTAACCACTGAGAAACACTGGCCAGCCACTCTATGATCTTTTTTTATGTTTATAGAATCTATAATCTATAGTGAAGCCTCTTCCTTCTCATTCCTGATATTGGTCATGTATATCTTTTTCCCTGATTATACTGAAGTTTCTTAATTTTATCTTTTCAAAGAAGCTGCATTTGGCTATTTCATTTATTTCTGCTCTCATCCTATTGTTTTCTTCTTTTGCTTAATTTGCTCTTTTTATTTCTTCAGGAGAAAGCTTACATTACTGACAAGACCTTTCTTCTTTTCTAAGATAAGCATTTAAAGTCATAAATTTCCCTCTAAACATTGCGTTAGTTGCCTGCCATAAAATCTGATATTTTCATTCTTCCAATTTCCCCTCTGGTTTCCTCTTTGGCCTATACTGATTTGATTTACAATAAATCAATGATGTAGCCCTGGCTAGTTTGGCTCAGTGGATGGAGTGTCGGCCTGCAGACTAAAGGGTCCTGGGTTTGATTCCAGTCAGGGGCACATGCCAGGATTGCGGGCTTGATCCCCAGTGGGGGTGTGCAGGAGGCAGCCAATCAATGATTTTTCTCATCACTGATGTTTCTATCTCCTTCTCCCTCTCTGAAATCAATAAAAACATATTTAAAAAAATCAGCGATGTAGAATACAAAGCACTTTGGAGGGAGACCACCAATTCTGCCAGTTCTGGACAGGAAAGCAAACTCAAACACTGCAGCGTGGTTCTCAAAACGATCTCCTTCCGAAGGACAAACAAGTACATGCTTTGGCTTCTACCAAACGTTACACAGAAGTGAAACAAATATAATAAAAAATGACTTTTAAGTCCTGAGAGTTCTATGTTAAATATAACTAATTCTCTCCAGTTAAAGATGTAAGCAGCAGATCTTCTATCTTTTAGTCATCTGCCTTCTCCTGGGCATCTGTTTTGAAATGCTACTCAAGTATAAACTCAACAAGTTATAAATGCAGCAACAGCCTAGACCCGCCACATGCTGGGAACTGCAGGAGCACAGAAGAGTCTGGATGTAAAAGAGTCTGGGTGTAAAAGGCCATACGTGTGGGTGGCTTTCATTCCCTGGCGAAGCTGCTCCCGCTCACTCAGGAGGTCCTGGAGAGCACCTTGCGTGTCCCGGTGCTGACGCTGCAGAACTGCCCTGGAATTGGTCAACTCGTCGGCCATAACCCTGGAAGACATTAAAATCTTACCTATAAATTCTCCGACAACACAGTGCAAAAAAGTTAATACGTATGACTGTGGCAACTGTCATTTTCAAAAGCTTACAAAGAATACTTAACATAGATATATTACTTCTCAGTGTTTCAATCTTCACTAAGAAGCATTTAAAATGTTTACAAGCTGAGAACTCACTGAAGGGATTCAATTAAAATATTTACAAATGACAAAGGAAACGGGCTTTCCTTATATATAGTGATTTTTGGAATGTTCTTCAATCTTACTTCCGATTGACCAAATTTTGGAAACAATGACAATCAAATATTTTAAATATAAAAGTTTAGAGAAAAACAAAAATGCATTATTTTCCTGCCATTCAATTACCTCTTTGCCCTTAGAAGAATATTAAAATAAAGTAAAAAGGCTTCCACACAGGAAAAGAAGCCTTCTCTCCTGTCCACGGTCCCATCCTTCTTTTACATGGATCAGTATGGTTCCTTACACATTTTTCCAGAAAAAAATTTATGTATATTCAACATAAAACTATGGGATAAAAATAAATATGTTTTTACTTACGAAAAGGGATTATTTAATACTAGAGGCCCAGTGCATGAAATTCATGCACGGGGGGAAAGGGGGAGTGTCCCTCTCCCAGCCTGCACCCTCTCCAATCTGGGACCTCTGGAGGGATGTCCGACATCCTTCTCGCAATCCAGGACTGCTGGCTCCCAACTGCTCACCTGCCTGCCTTCCTGATTGCCCCTAACTGCTTCTTCCTGCCAGCCTAATTACCCCCTAACCACTCCCCTGCCAGCCTGATTGATGTCTAACTGCTCCCCTGCCAGCCTGTTTACTTCCAACTTCTCTCCTCCGCCAGCCTGGGCACCCCTAACTGCCCTCCCCTGCAGGCTTGATCGCCCCCAACTGCCCTCCCTTGCAGGCCTGGTCTCTCCCAACTGCCCTTCCATATAGGCCTTGTGTCTCCCAACAGCCCTCCCCTGCACGCCTGGTTCCCCCCAACTACTCTCCCCTGCAAGCCTGGGTTCCCCCCAACTACCCTTCCCTGCAGGCCCAGTCACCCCCAACTTCCTTCCTCTGCCAGCCTAGTCAACCTTAACTACCCTCCCCTGCAGGCCTGATCCCTCCCAACTGCCCTCCCCTGCTGACCATCTTGTGGTGGCCATCTTGTGTCCACATGGGCGCAGGATCTTTGACCACATGGGGACAGCCATCTTGTGTGTTGGAATGATGGTCAATCTGCATATTACTCTTTTATTAGATGGGATAGAGGCCTGATGGCTGGATGGGGGCCAACTGGTTTGCCCTGAAGGGTGTCCCATATCAGGGTTGGGGTTCCCTTGGTGTGTGGGGCAGCCTGGGCAAGGGGCCTGTGGTTAGCAGGCTGGCCACGCCTTCCAGCAACCCAATCGGAGGCCCTGGTATCTGGGATTTATCTTCTACAATTGAAACTTTAGCCTGGAGTGGAGCCAAGCCTTCTGCTCCTTCTGTGGCAGCAGCCATCTGTTGGGGTTTATTTAGCTTCTATAATTGAAACTTTGTAGCCTTAAGTGGAGGCCAGGGTGTGCGAAAAGCTTGGCTTCCTTCATCGCCAGGGGCAACCCTAGCCTCTGGTTTCTCCAGCTCAATGGCCGTTGCCATTTTAATTGAAACTTTGTAGCCTTAAGCAGAGACCTGGATTGCCCAGGGTGTGTGGAAAGCTTGGCTTTATACATCTCCAAGCCTCCCTCCTGCTCTTTCTATGACTCCAGCCATCTTGTTTGGGGTTAATTTACATACTCACTCCTAATTGGCTAGTGTGAGGGCTAGTGGGCATGGCTTGTGGGTGTAGCAGAGTGATGGTTAATTTGTATATTACTCTTATATTAGATAAGATTAACTTTTCTATACTTTGCTTTTTTCACTTACTAGTTTATCTTGGTGAGTTTTTAGTATTAGCACATATAAGTATCTCACCCCCCTTTTTAAAAATAAAGCTTCATGTTTTCTTCTGATTGGATGTACCAAAGTTTATTTAATCAGTTCCCTACTGATGGGACTGACACAAATTTTAAGTATGTTTAATCAGCAGGAAATCTTAAAATTAAAATTGAAGTCTCAATCGTAGCAACAACTAAATTCCTTAAAAAAAGTTCACAATGAACGATTAAGGAAACTAAAATATCACTAAAGTATACTCTCTATTGCCTTAGAACATTATTGTCAGTTTTGATCAAGATGTTAAAAAAGTTACATATTGCAATAATCTGTTGTCTCTTAAACTGTTCAAAGAGAATTAATTAACTTTCATTCTAAGACAATAAGCAGTATGTTCATTTCTCCAAACAGCATCCTATACTGTCTTTTTCAAAAACTTACAAAGAATATTTAACATTGTTAAATTAGAAAACAAAATAAGGACTTTAAGAGAGTAGTCAATTACTAGAACGTAGCACCGATATTAAGACATGAAGAAATATTTTCTTGAAAATTTATTCATCACAATTGTGGTTCTTAGAATACAGCCTGGGAACCTTTGGGACTTTGTGAGATATCGCCACATGACTGGATGTGAATCACCAATTATTATTAGTAAGCATATTGCATGTGAAACACTGGATAAACATGGGAAATACACAGCTGGATAACCCCCAAACCGCATTCTCTAGTAACACAATGTTGGACGGAGGGGATCTATATAAAAGCCTAAGCGACCAGCCAACCAGCCAACTGGCCGGTAGCTATGACATCACCTGACCACCAGGGGGCAGATGCTCGACGCAGGAGCTGCGGAGCGACAGCAACATTGCAGAGTACCCCCTCGCACTCCAGAACTACTCATGGGATGTTGGACTGCTGGTTTCATCCTGACCCCCTCAACCTGCCCTGCCGTGCACCAGACCTCTAATCCTATCTAATAAGAGTAATATGCAAATTGACCATATCTTTGCTACACACAAATAAGCCACGCCCACCAGCCAATTAGGAGTGATATGCACCAACCAAGATGGCTGCTGCCCAAGGCCAGGGCTGGGGTGGAGCCAGTGATTTGCCCCATGACAGGGCGATCGCTGGCTGGCGCAAGGCCGGGGCTGGGGCTGGGGCGGAGCAGGGCGCTGGGGGTACCCTGCCCAGGGCCCGAGCCTCCGAGCATCAGGCAGAGGCTTGTGGCCTTGGCCGAAGGCGGAGCAGGGTGTTCAACCGCCCAGGGCCTGAGCCTCAAACAGAGACAGCAGGGTGATCGCACGTGGTGGGGGTCAACCGCCCAGGGCCCCATTCTTGGAGCATTGGCCAGAGGCTTGGGGCCTTGGCTGGGGTGGAGCAGGGCAATCACAGCTAATTGGGGGTCTCCCGCCCAGGGCCAGAGGCTTTAGGCCTTGGCAGGGGTGGAGCTGGAGATCAGAGGAGATAGGTGTGAACTGTAGAGGAAACACCTTTTCTGACCACTCATTGGCTAAGCTCCCTGTACACCACTGATAATATTCTTAGTAACTTGGGTATAAGAATCCAAAAAAGTAATCCAGGGTTCTTCCATCACACTCCTGGAGAGAAAAAAACAAAGGTCTGCTGCTGGAGGGCTAAGAAATATCATATCCTTTCCGTAGGCAGTTTGGCTCAGTGGATAATGCCTAGGTTTGCCAACCACAGGGTCCGGGTTATATTCTGATCAAGGGCATGTACCTAGGTTGCAGGCTCCTCCCTGGCTAGGGCACAGGTCAGGGCTCATGCCAGAGGTAACCAATCAAAATGTTCCTCTCACTTTGATGTTTCTCTCTGTCTTTCCCTTTCTCTTCCACACTCTCTAAAAATCAATGGAAACGTATCCTCAGGTGAGGATAAAAAAGAAAAATAAAGAAATGTCATATCCTATGAAAGACACATCTTGAAAATGCCTAAAGAAAGTTGTCATTTTTTCATGGTGAAGGGACCGGAGTCTGGGTTGATGAAAACATCTTGGTGGCTGTGGTGACTGGCAGTGGCTGCAGCAGTTGCGTGATGGGGCTGGTGCCTTTCCCTGATCAGCCCGGTCACCTCCCACAAAGGGAGGCCAGACTGTGGCTTAGGCCCGCTCCCCGTGGGGAACGGGCCTAAGCCATCAGTAGGATATCTCCTGAGGGCTCCCAGTATGTGAGAGGGGGCAGGCTGGGCTGAGGGGACCCCTCCCCACCCAGTGCACGAATTTTGTGTACCGGGCCCCTAGTAAATACATAAAGAATCATAATTTCTTTCTGTTTCCCAACTTTCAGTGTGTCCAAGGGCCTGTTGGAGCACAGCCTCATTCACTATGCATACATTTGCCATCCTTCTCTATTTGTGCAAAGAGAGAAAAAGGCTGGAAAGCTCTATTATATTATATATTATAATATGTATATTAACTACTATGAGAACAAGCATGAAGGACAAAAAATACTAAGTTACAGTGTGGCAATGACATGAGTTCTCCAGAAATATAATTTAGTTTTTTTATTGTGATTTTAATATTTACTAGATTTATGAACTGACAATTTTGTTTTGGAATTTAAATGTTATAGTGGGAGTGATTTCTACTATAGAGTAGTTACCTAGAATTCTGGAATGAGGGAGGATCCTTATATCCCTTTTTCCCTTAGGGCATCTGTGTTTCTATCCACAAGAGTGAAAGTCCACATCTTCATAATAATAAAAGAGAAACATGCAAATTTGACAGTACCTTTGCTCCTGACTGGCTATGCTACCATCCAATCAGGAGCGGGGGCAGGGTGAAGTGGCATGAGCGCCGGGCCACAGGGGTGGAGATGAAATGGCAGTGGCGGCGAGTGCCCAGCCCCCGGGCGCTGTGAGCGGAAGTGGTGGCGAGCACCCAGCCCCCGGAACTGGGTGGTCGCAGGCAGCCGGGGCTGAGCTGAGCAGGGCGATGGCTGGGTGCCCAAGGCCTAAAGCCTTGCCAGAGGCTGGGGGGGAGCCATCAGTTGGACATCCCCTGAGGGCTCCCAGTATGTGACAGGGGGCAGGTTGGGTTGAAGTACCACCCACCCCCCAGGGCACGAATTTCGTGCACCAGGCCCCTAGTCTTTAATAATACATGAACAACCTGATCAGAGTTTGTCACTCTACAATTTACTTTCTTGTGTTCTAGGTCAAAAGGTTAATTACAGTGGTCGGCAAACTCATTAGTCAACAGAGCCAAATATCAACAGTACAACGATTGAAATTTCTTTTGAGAGCCAAATTTTTTAAATTTAAACTTTTTCTAATGCCACTTCTTCAAAATAAACTCACCCAGGCCGTGGTATTTTGTGGAAGAGCCGCACTTACGGGGCCAGAGTGCCGAATGTGGCTCGCGAGCCGCAGTTTGCCCACCACAGGGCTAATAGATCAAAACTAGAAAATGGAAACTATTTAAAGCAGAACATACCTGCTCGCAAGGAATTTGCTCCTCCACACGTCACACTGTATTGACATTCGTTCTAACTGCTCGGCAAGCTGAGCTGTGTTCCGACCTAGGGCTTCATTTTCTAAAATAAGCTGGTTTTTCTCACGGGCTAGACGTTCAAAGTGATACTGAAGATCATCACCAACAGAAGCCACCAGCAGCTTTTTTAACTCACGATTGACCTAGAAGAGCACATAACAATGTAACACGCTCAGGGGCATGTCAGTAACTACAATGTACAGAATGAACAAAAAAGAAACTCTTCTGTGTAATTTGAACCTGCATTATTTAAAGATGAAAAAGTGGCAGTAAACATCTAAGTGTCATGATACACACATATTAACCAAACCTGCTTCTATCTTATAGCCCAGGTGGTTATAAACTGAGCCTCTTATAGTAAGAGCACAAGTTATTATCATAAAAATAACAAGCTGCTCCCAAGCAACACTTAAAGGGAAAAATTAAAAAAACTAAACAGTGAGTTTTGTTAAAAAATGACAGAATTAAAAAATATATATATATTAGATTTATCTTTAGAGAGAGGAAGGGAGAGGGGTAGAGAGATAGAAACATCAATCGAGAAACAACAATCGGCCGCTCCTGTAGCTCCCTGCTGGGGACTGAGCCTGAACCTCTTGGCTCCTGGATGAAGCCACAAAGGCCAGTGGTCAGAGAATGTTGTATGTGTGTATTTTTAAAATCTTATCTAATGTTTAAAAAATAATTTCTGCCCTAACTGGTTTGGCTCGGTGGATATAGCGTCAGCCTGCGGACTCAAGGGTCCCAGGTTCGATTCCGGTCAAGGACATGTACCTTGGTTGCGGGCACATCCCCAGTGGGGGGCGTGCAGGAGGCAGCTGATCGATGTTTCTCTCTCATGGATGTTTCTAACTCTCTATCCCTCTCTGTTCCTCTCTGTTAAAAAAAAAAAAATCAATAAAATATATTCAAAAAATAATTTCTTTGTGCCCTATGATTTTTCCTTTTAAGAATTTAAGTAAAGGAAGAAACTCAGGATTCTCTACAAGCGCATCCTGTAAATTAATATTGAAAACAGAAGAGTAGGAATAGAAATGTCCAATCACTGGTATTGGTTTATGATGCAGCCACTGAAGAACTGTGGCTGTATGTAATAGAATAGTCTGTGACATAAGAAGACTTTAACAGCTAAGGTGGCCCTATTTGTAACAGAATGTTCTGTGACATAGGAAAACATTAACATCTAAGGTGGCACTACTCTCATTGTTTTCTGTATTTTCCAAATTTCTTACAAATACTTTCATAGTTAAAAAGTACTTATTAAAATATATTTGGGCAAGAACCACTAACCAGTGTCACAAAGACTGAAAGGGGAAAAGTGAAGGCAATGGCAATGTTGACTGAGATGAAAAGATTAAAGAAACACAATCAAACATTATAGATGGTTTCCCTTTACAATGACGAGACCAATACTTATCCCACCATTCTTTTTATTCCAAGCATTATGTATACATAGATAAAACTACTTGGAATGCATGATCCTTAAAACAGGATTTACTAACGAGTCAGTTTCAAAGCCTGAGTTGGCCAGTCTTTGGTCTGGAAGTTTACCACTGTAACCTCCCTTATAACTTGAGGTGTTCCTCACTCTTCCCTCTTCAACGTGGGTTAGAGTATAACTTCCTGACATATACTAGCTCCATGGGAGGCCCTGGGAATGTGAAATTGAGAGGAAGCACCTAGAGAGGTGGCGAGCTGTGGTGAGTGGCACCTGCTTTCCCAGGAGCAATGGAGTCTCTAACTCGCAGGCTCAGGGCCAGGTGTGGCAAGCACCGCTGCAGCCCGGGACGGTCCTCACCTCCGTCTGCACTCGGAGCTGGTTGGAAAGGCCCTCTCGGTCCTGCAGCAGCCTCCTTTCCGAGTTCCTGAGCTTCTCCAGGGTGCTCTTGACCTCTGTGAGCTCCTTCCGGGGCTCGGCAGCTCCCTCGGACTGACCAGAGAGCTCCCCTTTTTGACGTCCGAGAGGCTTACTCTTGGCATTTTTGTTGGGGACAACGTGGGTGATAGCAGCTTTGGGAACCAATATTCTTACAGCTTCAACTTCCACTGCTTTCTCAGTGAGGATCTTGCCCAGCTGCAGGACTCCTGGGCTCTCTGGTGCCACTGCTGTCCTTCGTGGACTCGGAAGGACGTGGGGCTTCACAGGCTGGACTGCAGAGGCGACTTCAAGAGACTTGGGTGGCTCCTCCGTTTCCATTCCATCTCCTGCTCCTCGGATTGGGGTTGAAGTCAGGATGACTGGAAGAGGGAGCAAAAGCCAGAAACTACTTACTGAAAAGAAGTACCAGGAAAATGCCAAGACACATCTCACCCTACATCAGAATCATGTAGGCATTTACAGAATGGGAAAATTCAGACTAAAAGTAATTTTCAAAACAATCATGTGTCAAAGATGAATTATGCCCTACGGTTCAGGCTTCCCTAAGTAAAGGCCTCTCTCCTGTAGGAAACAGCACGTTTGGAATCAGGGTGTTTGGTTCTGATTTCTGCTTCCTAGCATGACCCGAGGACAATCAGTTGACCCTCCCTGAATCTCAGTGTCCTAACCTGCAAATGGAGACAATGACAGTTGTGCTACAGGGTTGTGGTAAGCAAGAACACAGATCAAGAACCTGACACACCGTAGACACTCAATAATATCAGCTAACTATAAAAAATATGCAGTTGTATATATGTATATTTGAAAACATCTACTTCAAAATAATTTATCTGTTGTTTGAACTCTTGGCAAAGAATGCCTCACGCAAACTACCCAACTGAACTATTCAGTGCTCTCCCCCAGGCCTCTAATCGCTGTTCCTGCTGTCTTACTCTTAAGTGGCTTCTTTGGCCCTCACTGTGGTTCTCAGTTATCCCTAAGTCAGCTTCAACTCCACGCTTCACATGAAATCTCCCTGATTGTTCCGGCCCACTCTCTGAAGAACACCCATGGCACATACTGTCTCAAACATTCAGTTTGAAGCTTAATCATGAACCAACATTATCATTTTGAGGGTTTTGTACATGCTATTTTCTCTTTCCCAGTAAGTCTGATAAGCACATTAAGAGCAGATATTATGCTCCATACAAGTGGAAGGAACATGCTGCCATAGAAATTACAGGGCTTTGGGGATCGGCCAGATCTGGTTTGAATTCCTTTCCACTATCACTATCTGGACAAAATCCTACAATGATCTCAGCTTCAGTTTTAACTTCCATGGAATTAATTTAATATTTACATCCAGGTAGTATTAAATCAGAATTTTAAATGAGGAAATATTAAGTAACAGGTAACCAACACAAAAGACTTACCATGTGCTAAATACTATTCTAAATACTTTACATAGAACTCTTGTAATCCTTACATAACCCTGTGAGTAGTATGATTAGCTCTGTTTTATTCATGAGGAAAATGAGGCCCAAGGAGGCCCAGCAACTTGCCCATGGTCACACCACATAGCTAGTAAGTGAAGAGGCAGAAGTGAATTCTAAGCATCTGTTCACAAAGACGGGGGCCTTCCCCACTGCATATACTGCCTCCTCCAGTGTCCTGAAGTTCAAGTTCAGGTATAAAGTGTCCAGCACACAATAGCAGGCATTCAACAAATAGTAGCACCCATCCCTGTCCTCCATAATGTTTAGTGCACTGCTGTACACATGTTTACCAAACTAATCTGCTCAACTGAAATAAATTATCTTCCCTCGTGTAAGCAAGAAGGCAGCTCTGCTCACCAGTACACTGCCATTGCTACAGGCAGTAACCAAAAGATTTGCTTCTTCCACCTGCTGTCTCACCGCCAGTGAGGAGCATAAGAAAGGGGTCAGTCACCTTTCTCCAAGAAAGAGCTCCCTTTACTGACTCGAGGCAGACAGTGGCTTAGCCCTGAGGAAGCATGGAGGGTGCGCTAGAACAGGAAGTGTTGCAGACCTTGAGGAGTAACTGAGGTGACACCTAACCCACATGGAGCCCCTGGGCTCATGCACAGCAGCCCTTTGAGCCCACCTGAGATTTCCTGCCACTTGACAAGTCCAGCACACATGGGGGAAATGGGAGGCAAAGCCCCAAATTGGACTCATTAGTCTTCTTTCAACTCACTGCGTGTGAAGGGCTTCTCCACATCCTTCAAATGCATGACACGTAACTTTTACACCTATCTCACGAGGTAAGCACAACATACACGTTTTGTAGACAGAAAAGGGGCTTTGAAAAGTTGCACAGCTTGTCCAAATCATCCGTGTCAGACTGGCATTTGAATCCAAATCTGACTGCAGAGTAAGCTGTTAACTGGCCCAGGAGGCCATCCACAAACCACAACTACTTCCTCATCCACCCGAACTTAGTCTCTGCTAATGATACTACCTGGCAGATCACAAGAGCCCACAGAATTTATGACAGTTATCGTAAGCTTCAAAATCACGCAGAGCTGATCTGCATCAAACCCTGGAATGGCCTCCCATCTCTCCCAGAACAAACCAAGATCTGTAGCATGGCCTTCCCAGCACTCAGACCTGGTCCTGCCTGTCTGTGGGGCTTCACCTCTGCCATTCACCCCCCAGACTCTGTATTCCAGCCTGGTCTGTTTTTTGAAGGGGTCTCAATAGCAGCAAAAGTCTGGCTTACTTTCCAGACATTTCTCTGCTTGGAATATTCTTCCTAACACCCTCCCCCCTGCAGTTAGTTCCTACTCACCCTTCAAATCTCAGTTTAACCCTTCCTCCTAAGGATCTCTGGCCAATGCAAATTTAATTATAACTGAGATACCTGGCATTTAAGAAGTAATGTAGAATCATGAATTAACTACATTAAAAAAAAAAAAAAAGAAACTAGCTCTAGCCGGTTTGGTTGTGGATAGAGCATAGGCCTGAGGACTGAAGGGTCCCACCAGGTTCGATTCCAATCAAGAGCACAGGCCCAGGTTGTGGGCCTGATCCCAGTAGGGGGCGTGCAGAAGGCAGCCGATCAATGATTCTCTCTCATCATTGATGTTTCCATTTCTCTTTCTCCCTTCCTCTCTGAAATCAATAAAAATATTTTAAAAAAAAAAGAAAGAAACTAGCCTGGCTGGTGTGGCTCAGTGGTTGAGCATCGACCTATGAACCAGGAGGTCACGGCTCGATTCTGGTCAGGGCACGTGCCTGGGCTGTGGGCTCAAACCCCAGTGGAGGGTGTCCAGGAGGCAGCTGGTCAATGATCTTCTCTCATCATCGATGTTTCTAGCTCTCTCTCCCTCTCCTTTCCTCTCTGAAATCAATAAAATATGTATATCTTTTTTTAAATAAAGGAAACTAGAGCTTTACATTTAGGCCTGCTGGAGCTTAAAAGAAATCTCCTTTCAAACAAAATATGTTCAAGTTCCAATCAAATTCAAACAACTTGGTTTAACCACAGTTTACTCTTAGCTGCATTAAACTGTCCCACTTACTCAGGGGCTTAGGAGTGCCGAGCTGTACCATGTGCCACGTGGCAGCTCCCTCTCTGTAACAGCTACGAGGCCAGCCCGCAGGCGCGCACAAGCAGGCACGTGGGGCCAGGGCTTCACATTTCCGCACCCGGAGCTCACCTTCCATAATTCTATTTTTCTCATGACACACATAGAAACCTTTATTACACACACACTGGGCACAATCCAGGGCACATTCATGAGCAATTACCTTCTCCCCAGTGGGAGGACCATGATGTGTAGTATCAGCTCCATAATTATGAGCAATGCTTACGTAAGGCAAAACATGAACCCTATCCTTCTCCACTCTGTGAAGGGAACTGACAACATAATTCAATTGTACAGCAACAGTATTTCCATCTGTGATCGTTTATCAAAGATTAAAATATATCTAAAGCTTCCGGCTCATTTTTATTGTCTTCCCCAAGGACGCTGAAAGGCAAGGAAAGAACAAATGATCGGGTTTGGCAACTTTTCCTGTAAAGGACCAGATAATAAATATTTAAGCTGTTTGGACCACAAGACAAAGTTGAGCATATTATATAGGTACTTATGAAAGAGAGGAAAAAAAAATCCCCAAATTTTATACATGAAATTCAAACTAATAATTGAATAAAGTTTGCTTGTTTTTTTAAAAAATATAGATCTAATAATGAGAAGAACAGAATTCTTTTTTATTTGGGATAACACTTGGCTTAAGTGTTAACAGTTAGTGCTTCCTATTATCAAACTGATTGCAAATGTTCTCAGGAGGCCCAAGGGCCCTAATTTTCAGCCCTGCTCTAGAATACTGAGGCAAAAAGAATACGATTTTGTAGTTTGTTATTAAACAATTCTCCTTTTCTCATAAAAGTGAAAATCTATGAAAACAGACACCCTAAGTCAGCATGATGGTGCGATAGAAAGAACCCCAGACCTTTACCCTCCGCCCGCCTCAGTGCCTTCAGAGTAATGCAAACACCAGGGTGTCTTCAAATTGCTGCTTTTCCTGCGGACTAGAATGCTGGGAGCTGGTCAGGCTGGGGCTGCCTCTCAGTCTTTGTCTCCTCAGCTTCCGGAAATGTGCTTGGCACAGAAAAGATGAACTGGTGCTTCCTGAGGTTCACTAACTAACACACTCCCCAGAAGATTCCACGTTAACAGCCAGTAACTAACTCATCCTAAAGCTGCGTAATTTTTCCCCTCTGCACTCAATCATTAGTGAAAAACTCAGCTACAGTCTGAGACACACATGATTCTCCAGGCCTCTATGAGATTTGCTCCGCTGGCTCAGACATTCCTTTGCCCTATCATCATAAATGTCATGCTTTAAAAACAATTATCAAAAGAAGACTTACCTTTAGTTTCTAAACTCTCAAGAGTAGTCATTTTTAATCAACGAAAATGTACCCCAAGACTTCTGAATAACCTGAAAATGTATAAAATGAAAGAATTAAAACAATATTGTATAAACACATTTACTAAGCAATACCCTGAAACAAATATATTTTACTTACTTCTGTATTTAGTAACATGCATTTAGAAAGGAAGTATCCCTCATATCCCTTTTTAAACAAGTAATGTTGTTAAAGCTACCAAGTGTCTCTGTCTCTCTCTTTCTCTCTCTCTCTCTCTCTCCCTCCCTCCCTCCCTCACACACTCACACACACACACACACACACACACACACACACACACACAATCAGGGGTGATATTTAAGCGTCACTGTCCTCACCAGTATACTCTAAATTATTGGGTGTGTGTCCTGAATTTTAGTTCAGAAATAGCACATTAGCTTTGCAGAAGCTCTTGCATCATTGATATAAGAACTGGAAATTTAAAGTAATTAGTGCCAGCAGACATTGGCACTAATTTGTTCACTCTGTATATCAGAGAGGAGCTTCTATTTAGATGTTTAACAAACAATAAAAATATTGATGATAGCTCAATTTGCACTTTCTCAGAAATAAGATTAAAATGGCAGAGCATGCACATTCAGAAATGTATGCGTGGCCTTAAAGTATCGACTAAGAGTCACCGCGAACATGAGAAGGAAGGCGGTACGAATGCAATATTGTGTGGTGAACTGTCAGGCGAGAGCAACTGGTTTCACCACAAAAAACGATCACTGCGAGTACTCCCCGTGGCTTGGCACCGGGCCTCCGGGACTCCCTCCCCGGCCGTCACCAACTCCTTCCACTGCCCCGAAGACGGGTCTCCAAGTGCCTGTGATGGCGCAAGGAGCCCTCAAACCGCGCTGGGAAGATGCTGAGCGATGGACACACCGCGAGCGTCTGCGGGCAAATAGGCGTGAAGGGGCGGCGGGGGTGCGGAGGGAGTGGGTAACAGGCGACCGGTGAGGGGGCGACACGCCTCTCAACCTCTGCCGTCCCGGGTGGGTAGACGTACCCGAAGGTCCGACCGTCAAGCCTTAGACCCAAGGCGTGGACAACCAAACTCCAGCCCCGACTCCGTCACTGTCAGCGTCCCCTCGGTCCCAGCGGTCCGTGCTCCGACGTACCTCCGGATTCTCACTCCTCCCAGCGGGCTTCCCGGTGCAGGGGGCTCGGCGCGAAACCCCGGGGTTACTTCTCGGCAGTCAGTCCCCTTCCATTCCGGCCGCCCGCCAGCCTTCGCGACAGCGACTTCCCTCCCTCCTATCACTTCCGATCGATTACTCAGGCTTTCGTTTCCGGAATACGTTTCCAAATAAACAGGTAAACATACTCTGTCTTGCGTTTAAACTCAAGCAACACAGACCATACTGTGCAGGCTTCAGTGAGTGAAAACTGGACAGATGCTTATTTTAAAATAAACTAGAGAATATTTGCTTAAACATATGAGATGAGTTTAAGCCGGATACCGGCTTAAACTTCCGGGTCAGCTGTCAAAGAAACGGAAGTGATGACGCTGGAAAGACCTACCCGATGTTTCATCGCTCCGGGCCACGGTGTCCAGGGCTGCGCGAGTCGACTGGGTGGGCGGAGCTTTGGTTACTCCCAGCCAATAGGGACAAAGGGAGAGGGACCGCGGCTGGTACGCCTGCAGGGGGCGGGGCTCTGTTGCCTGGGTAACCAGGCATTGGTGGCCGAGCTGGTGTCTTCCTGTGGCAGTGCTACTGTTTCTTCCTGCTGAGCTCCTGAGACTATGGTGAGTGTCAGCGGAGGCCAGAGAACGGCTCCAGGGCCCTGGAGTCGCAGTGTCCTAGTCCTGGGGCGTGTGCGCACTCGGGACGTCTCCTTCACCTTGTCCTCTCTTTGGGGCTGCTGAGCCCCTAGAGTAGTAATGTGACAGCCTGAGGTGAAGCATCATTCCTCAAACTCATTAAATGTTTACTTGTTCCTCCTTGCATTTTTCAAGCTCTCGGCTCCACCTCAGCGCGTTTCATCTAGGAGGAAGTGGTGGGGAGCACACAGTGCCTTCTACCCATAGAACGTCTCGAGAAAAACAGATAATAGAAACAAATTGCAAAGTATAATTTGTGTTGCAAAACAAAAATTACAAGATGAGGTAGAAAAGTATAACAAAATACAGTGATCTGACCTCGCCTGCTAGTCAGGGAAAGCCTGCTAGATGTGTAACTTTTTAATTCTTTTCTTTCTTACCTGGGGAGACACACAATAGACGTAAAAGAACGTGGCCACTTCATGGCGCAAATCATTGTGTGCGAAATGAAAACAAGCAGTCTGATAATGGCAGCCTCCAGGAGCAGGTGGTCCTGTCAGAGGTGACTTGAACACTGAGATCTCAAACGGGCGCCAGCCAGGTAGGGAGCTAGGAGAAGAGCATTCAGGCCGAGGCAGCAGCGAGGTGTAGGCTTGTTAGAGGAGCAGGAGGCAGACGGTGTGGCTGGGCCTGGGGAGGAGACCAGGGTGGAGACAGGAGAAGAGATCTGAGCGGCCCATGGAACTTGGGAAGGACTTTGGATTTCATTCTAAATGTAGTGGGATGATGCATCTCATATGTTTTCCTGTTCCATCAAAACATCTTTTCCTCGACTCTGCCTTATTTAAACTTCAGCCATATTAGTTGGTGCTTATTTTCATTCTACCTGTAAACTTTGGGAGACATTTTTCTGTTCTGCTTTTGTCTTTAAAGATCAATGCTTCCTGATTTCTCCCCTTATCATTGCCTTTTCACCATCTGCCCTTTTCTGGGCCTTTGTTTCCGTATCTTCTCTGAGGCATGACAGGCAGAGCTGCACCTGCAGGCAGGTGTGTGTCACTTTCTACATAGGCAACGGTGTTCTGCTGTGGTTTCTCCTGGGACTCCTCGATGGTGCTGCAGCCTCAGGCAGAAATAACTTGTTCCCCAACATTTCTTATGAACCTTATGTCCACTTTCCTGCAAAAACTGCCTAAGTACTTCACTTTCAAAAGCTGTTGACATTTTAAGACTTTCTGTTAATTAGAAGTGAGAAACTGTAGCTATTAAAATGTACTGCTTAATCAGTTTATTTTCTGATACTAGGTGCTTTGTCTAATTAAGTTGCTATTGTTCTCTCTCCTGACTCCTCTTATGTGCTGTGCCTTCTTCATATTGCTTTATTTTTAAAAATGTATTTCCATGTGTATGCATAATGGCTCTAGGTTCTCTGACATATGTAAATTTCAATTTCATCCTCTCTTTTTCAGAGTTATTATACAAGTTAAATGTACATATGTGCTATATGCATTTTATCTATCATATCTAATAAAGAGGGGATATGATAATTAATTGACCATCACTCCATCACAAAGATGCCTGCACCCACAGCTGAGGCCAAGTTCCCATAGGGAGCCTTAATGAGCAATCAGCAGGGTCCAGAGGCTATGCTCTCCCTGACCCGCCCTTATGGGGCTTGACAGGGGTCCTCAAGCTGTGCCCCCCACCCTGCAGGGCTTGATGGGGGACCTCAAGGTGCACTTCCCATCCTGGTGCTGGGCTAGGGGAACCCAGGCTGCTCCCCCTGCCCCAGCATCAGGCTGGGGGACCTCAGACCACATTCCCCGCTCAGTGGGGCTTAACAAGGGACCTCAGGCTGTGCTCCCCACCTACTGGGGCTTGAGAGGGGACCTCAAGATGCATCCGCAGTGCTGGGTTGGGGAAACCCAGGCTGTGTCTTCCTCCCCTGCCTGGCAGGGCTTGACAGGGGATCTCAGGCCATGTCCCCCACCTGGTGGGGCTTGATGGAGGACCTCAAGGCACCCCCCATCCTGGTCTGGGCTGGGGGACCTCAGGCCATGCCCCCTGTCCTGATGCCGGGCCAGGGACCTGAAGCTATGGCCCCTGTCTGGCAGGGCTTGACAAAGGTAGGACTGGCCAGGTCTGGAGTTAGTCCATTGGGGTGGGCCAGCTGGGTCTGGGTCTCACCCAATTTTGAGGTGCATGTGGGTAGGCGAGGACTTGAGTCTGGGTTCCGTGGTGTGCCCAGACTCTGACAGGAAGAAGGTTTTCATATATATTTTACTAATTTTTCTTTCATCTCTGACACTTCTATTATAGAGAAAGGGCAAATAATAATATTAAATTATTTCCTCTAATTAATCCTCTTTTAATGTGCAGGAATTTTGTGCACTGGGTCACTAGTTCTATATAACAAAGAGTTAGTATGCAAATTGACCATCACTCCAACACACAAGATGGCTGCCCCCATGTGGACACAAGATAGCTGGCAGGGGAGGGCAGTTGTGGGCAATCAGGCTAGCAGGGGAAGGCAGTTAGGGGTGACCAGGCCTGCAGGGGAGGGCAGTTGGGGAAACCAGGCCCGCAGGGGAGGGAAGTTAACAATTGGGCCAGTAGGGGAGTAGTTAGATATTGATCAGGCTGGCAGGGGAGTGGTTAGGGGGTGATCAGGCTGGCAGGCAGAAGCAGTTAGAAATCAAGCAGGCATGCCGGTGAGCAATAGGGAGCTAACAGTTCTGGATTGTGAGAGGGATATCTGACTCCCCAGTGGGATTGGGCCTAAATGGGCAGCCACACATCCTTTGAGGAGTCCCAGATTGGAGAGAGTGCAGGCTGGGCTGAGGGACCCCTCCCCCCCATGCATGAATTTTGTGCACCGAGCCTCTAGTCCTATCCAATAAAAGACTGATATACAAATTGACCATACCTCTGATCAGGCCATGCCCACAGCCACACCCATCAGCCAGTCAGGAGCAAATTATGCAAATAAACCCCAAACAAGATGGCTGGGGCCACTGAGAGCAGGAGGAAGGCTTGGGTTTCCCCAGCAATGGAGGAAGCCAAGCTTTCCTCCTGCAATTGCCGGCCTAGGCCTCCACTCAGTGCTAAAAAGTTTCAATTATAGAAGATATATTTCAACAGAAATGGCAGCAGCCACAGAGCTGAAGAGAACAGAGGCTAGGGTTGCCCAGGTGGTGGAGGAAGCCAAGCTTCTGTAGCCCTAGCGCCTAGGCCTCCACTCCAGGCTACAAAGTTTCAGTTATAGAATTTAAACAGAAATGGCTGTCACCACGGAGCAGCAGAAGGCTTGACTCCAGGCTACAAAGTTTAAATTGTAGAACACAAATTAATCCCAGATTCCAGGGCCTCCGCTTGGGTCACTGTGGGGTGTGGCTGGCCTGCAAACCACCACAGGCCCCTCTCTCAGGCTGCCCCATGCCCCAAGGGAACCAACACCCTGAACTGGACACTCTTCAGGGCAAGCCAGCCTGCCCCCACCCATGCACCAGGCCTCTATCCTATCTAATAAGAGTAATTTGCAGATTGACCATCACTCCAACACACAAGAGGGCTGCCCCCATGTGGTCAAAGATCCTGCCCCCATGTGGACATAAGATGGCCACCACAAGATGGCCAGCAGGGGAGGGCCATTGGGAGGGAGCAGGCCTGCAAGGAAGGGCAGTTGGGGACTATCAAGTCTGCAGGGAAAGGCAGTTAGGGGTGATCAGGCCAGCAGAGGAGGGAAGTTGGGGGCAAACAGGCTGGCAGGGGAGCAGTTAGACATCAATTAGTCTGTCAGGGTAGTGGTTAGGGGGTGATCAGGCTGGCAGGCAGAAGTTGTTAGGGGCAATCAGGGAGACAGGCAGGTGAGCAGTTTGGAATCAGTAGTCCTGAATTGTGACAACGATGTCTGACTGCCCATTTAGGCCCGATCCAATGGGCAGTTGAACATCCCTCAAGGAGTCCTAGATTGGAGAGGGTACAGGCTGGGCTGAGGGACAACCCTCACCCTCGTGCACAAATTTTGTGCACTGCCCCCCCCTCTCTCTCTTTCTCTCTCTCTCTCTCTCTCTCTCTCTCTCTCTCTCTCTCTCTCTCTCTCTATATATATATATATATATATACTAAAAGAGAAACATGCAAATTTGACCGTACCTTTGCTCCTGATTGGCTATGCTACCAGCCAATCAGGAGTGGGGTGGGGCCAAGTAGCATGAGCGCCAGGCCCGGGAGTGGAGATGAAACGGCCGTGGCAGCGAGCACCCAGTCCCCGGGTGCTGTGAGGGGAAGTGGCGGTGAGCGCCCAGCCCCCGGGACCAGGTGGTCATGGGCAGCCGGGGCTGAGCTTAGCAGGACAGGCTGTGGGTGAGCCATCAGTTGGACATCCCCTGAGGGCTCCCAGTATGTGAGAGGGGGCAGGTTGGGTTGAGGGACCACCCACCCCCAGTGCACAAATTTCGTGCACTGGGCCCCTAGTGTGTGTGTGTGTGTGTGTGTGTGTATATATATATATATAAAGTCTAAGTGACTGGCTGACTGGCCAGTATCTGTGACATGCACTGACCACCAGGGGGCAGACGTTCAAAGCACAAGCTGCCAAGCTGTGGTTCTAGGGCAACACACCCAGAACCAGAGAGGAGGGAGCCTGATTCTGGGGTGCATCACCTGAGAACATTCCTCTTGCAATTCGGGACTCCTTGGAGGGATGTCTGAGAGCCAGTTTTGGCCCAATCCCCATAGGCCAGGCTGAAGAACTTGATCAGTGCACAAATCCATGTACCAAGCCACTAGTATAGTGGCTTCAATGTTTGCCCCCTGGTGGTGAGTGCATGTCATAGATACTGGCCAATCAGCCAGTCACTTAGATATACATATATATATATACACACACACACACACACACACACACACACACTCTAGAGGCCTGGTGCACAAAATTTGTGCACGGAGAGGGGGCAGGGCATGTCCCTCAGCCCTGCTTGCACCCTCGCCAATCTGGGACCCCTTGAGGGATGTCCAATTGCCCAGTAGGATTGGGCCCGTCCTGCTGGCCATGCCCCCTGCTCCTGATTGGCTGTTAGCATAGCCAACCAGTTGCCAAGGTATGGTCACATATGCATGTTACTCTTTTATTAGATAGGATTATTGTCTACACAAAGAATACACCTGTAATCTTAAAGATAGGATTAGCCTCAAAAGAGACTTAAGTTTGGAAAATTTGCAAGGGTAAGTTAATGAAATTAATCCGATGGTTAAAAAGCATTCTTTTAATAGAAAACCCTAAAGACTCCATCAAAAAATTATTGGACTTAATGAGTTCAGCATTGTACAGGATACAAAATTCACAGCAAGAAATCTATGGCATTTTTATACACCAGTAGTGAACTTACAGAAAGAGAGATTTAAAAAACAATCCCATTTACTATTGTACCAAAAAAATTAAGATACCTAGGAATAAACTTAACTAAGGAGGTAAAAGACTCATACTCAGAAAACTACAGGACACTGAAAAAAGAGATAGAGGAAGACATAAACAGATGGAAGAACACATCATATTCATGGATTGGTAAAATCAATATCATTAAAATGACCATACTACCCAAAACAATCTATAGATTCAATCTATAGAATTGAATTCACAGGCCTAGAACGAATTCTCCAAAAATTCATCTGGAATAAAAAAAGACCCTAAATAGCTGCAGCAGTTCTGAGAAAGAAGAACAAAGTAGGAGGGATCTCAATACCAGATTTCAAGCTGTGTTAGAAAGTGACTCTTCTTAAAACTGCCTGGTACTGGCATAAGAATAGACATATAGACCAATGGAATAGAATAGAGATCCTAGAAATTGACCCAAACCACTATGCTTAATTAATATTTGACAAAGGAGGCAAGAGCATACAATGGAGTCAAGGCAGTCTCTTCAATAAGTGGTGTTGGGAATATTGGACAAATACATGCAAAAAAATGAAACTAGACTACCAACTTATACCATACACAACAATAATCTCAAAATGGATAAAGGACTTAAATATAATGCAGGAAACCATAAAATTCTTAGAGGAATCCACAGGCAGCAAAATCTCATACATATGCTGAAGCAATATCTTCACCAATACAGCTTCTAGGGCAATGGAAACTAAAGAAAAAAATAAACAAATGGGACTACATCAAAATAAAAGCTTCTGCACAGCAAAAGAAACCATCAACAAAAACAACAAGAAAGCCCTCTGCATGGGAGAACATATTTGCCAATATTGTCTCTGATAAGGGTTTAATCTTCAACATTTACAGGGAACTCATACAACCTAGCAAAAGGAAGGTAAACAACCCAATCAAAAAATGCACAATGGACCTAAATAGTTACTTTTAAAAGAGGACGTGAGGAAGGCCCAGAGACATATGAAAGAAAACATGCTCAAAGTCACTAATCATCTGAGAGATCAAAATGGCAATGCAGTACCATTTCACACCTGTCAGAATGGCTATCATCAAACGGCAAGTGCTACTGAGGATGTGGAGAAAAGGAACCCTCATGCACTGCTGGTGGGAATGCAGACTGGTGCAGCCACTGTGGAGAACAGTATGGAGTGTCCTCAAAAAACTGAAAATGGAACTCCCATTTGACCCAGTGATCCCACTTCTAGGAATATATCCCAAGAAACCAGAAACCCCAATCAGAAAGGATATATGCACCCCTATGTTCACAGCAGCACAATTTACAATAGCTAAGATTTGGAAACGGTCTAAGTGCCCATCAGCAGATGAGTGGATTTAAAAAAACGTACATCTACACAATGGAATACTATGCTGCTGTAAAAAGGAAGGAACTACTACCATTTGCAACTGCGTGGATGGAGCTGGAGAACATTATGCTAAGTGAAATAAGTTAGTCAGAGAAATATAAATATCACATGATCTCACTCATTTGTGGATTATAATGAACAACATAAACTGATGAACAAAAACAGATCCAGAGACAGAGAAGCATTGATCAGACTGTCAAACCTCAGAGAATGGAAAGGGGAGTGTGGGGGTAAGAGGGAGAGATCAATCAAAGGACTTGTATGTATGCATATAAGCATAACCAATGGACTCAGACACCAGGGGGGTGAGGGCATTAGCGAGGGTGGGGGAGGGGGGTAATGAGGGAGTAAGGACACACATGTAATACCTTAATCTGCGTACCCGCACACACACTCTCACACACACACACACACACACACACACACACACACACACACACAGATTAAACCATTTGTTTACGTCACGAGGAAGATATCCTTGAAATAGTTTAACAGGATTTAAAAAAAACAAAAACATTGCTTTTAACTGTTTAAAACATGTTGTGCAGTTTATTAGATGTTAGAAAGCAGGTGAAGAGCCCTCAGCTTCCATAAGAGCAGCTGTTGGAACCTGGTGATTTCTTCAGTGGCTAAAAACAGAAAACAGAAAAAGCTTTAAAAGATTTAAACTTGCTTGGAACTATTTTGTTGTTGTTGGGAGAAAGAGAAACAAAAACAAAAATTCAGATTAGGCCTTTTTTTGTGCAAGGGATTAGAAAGAAAGGAAATTGGTGACTGGAGAGGAATATTTTAAAAACCAAAAGAAACTTACTGATTTATAAATCAGTAATGGGAAATTTATTTTCTTAATTGTTAACTTTTTTCATTTATTGAGTGCCTACTTTGTATTAAGTTCTTTTCATAGAAGGAAAAGAAGTTTTAAAAAACCAAGACGAAACCACTCAAATTCATGCTACTAGTAAGTGACAGGGCCTGGCCTTAAACCTGTTTAGCCTGGAAGCCTGTGCTCCTTCTAATCTGCAATTGGTGTCCAGGTGTTTATTTTTTAGGAGTAAATTTCTTTTGCTTTTTTTTGTGGCTGTAGAGAGAAGTGAATACTGTTTACTCCCTTTTTGAAAGCTTAATTTCTAGAGCATATGAGTGCCACAAATTTTCTTCAAAAATCATAACTTGTATTTTGATAATTAGGGCTTCTGCAAAATTATGATGATTTAATATATAACGACAGTGCTAACATTTCAGGGGTGAGGCTGGTTGTAAAATGGTTGAGGCCTGGATGTGTTAAAACCCACATTGAACACTAGATGGCACTCCTCCACCATTGGACATTCTTTCATGATGTCCTTGTTGGATTTGATTAGTTGCTTGTTACTTTTAATCACTCTGATGTGGCATATGAATTCCATTCACCTAGGAAGCACAGAGTATGCAGTATCACAGGTTATTTCTCATCAGCCAGAGACACCTGCCGGCCCCGGCTCCGCGCTCCCACACAGGAGCCGTGGTGCCTGGGTCGCTTGAGTCTGTATTGCTGGCCACACCGTGCTTTCTCCAAGGACTGGTGCTCAGAAATACTAAGACTCATTCCCCCTCTGGCTGGTTTCACACAACATTGTAACAGAGGCTCTAGGCATTGCAGTCAGGCAAGGAAAAAGGGGCTGAAAGGCATCCAGACAGGAGAGGAAGAAGTAAAACTCTCTTTATTCACGAGTGATATTACCTTAAATGTAGAAAATTCTAAGGAATATTTACAATGAAAAACAAAACAAAACTGTTATAACTAATGTGTTCATCAAGGTTGCAGAATTTAAGATCAATTATATTCTACTAGTGGCCCGGTGCACGAAATTCGTGCACAGGGGAGGGGGCTGGGGGATTCCCTCAGCCCAGCCTGCACCCTCTCCAATCTGGGACCCCTCAGGCTTCTGGCTCCTAACCACTCACCTGCCTGCCAGCCTGATCCCCTTGACTGCTCTCTCCTGATAGCCTGTTTGCCCTAACTGCTCTCCCCTGCTGGCCTGGTCCCCCTAACTGCTTTCCCCTGCTTGCCTGATTGCCTCTAACCTCCTCTGCCTTGGCCCTGCCAACATGGCTTTGTCGGGAAGGATGTCTAGAAGGACATCTGGAAGGTCGCCAGAAAGATATTCAGTCTAATTAGCATATTACCCTTTTATTAGCATAGGTGCTACCTTGTCCTAAAAATGCAGGTTGTTCCCAGGTTTTCCTATCATGAAAGGGGAGCCCTCACTAGCATCCTGGGTTCTGACCAGGGCTTAAGTGCTTGTGCTTTATCTCAGCAGATGTGATTCCTAGAAGAAGACTCTTGGATATACCTTGAACATTTCTATCAAATTTGCCAAGTCATCCTCCAAAAATGTCAAACCACTTTAAACTCCCACCATCAACCATGCGTGTGCCCTCCATTCCACTTTGATGCCAATATCATTGATTTCTCCCTAGAAGCTTCCCTCCCGTCAGCTGGGAACGCTTGATACTTGAGCCAACCTCATTGTTCAGCTGGGGACTTGATTTCCCGAGATAGAATTATGGAGGAAGAAAATAGTTTTCCTCAACCTTTCTGAGTTCTTAGTGGAGGCCCTTGTAATGAAAGACAGATCGCCAAGAGAAAAACAAAAGTTCATTAACATGTGTACCTCATGTATATGTGGGAGGTCTTAGGGAAAAATAAATAACTCCCCAAGCTGGCTTAGAATGCAGATTTGGATACCTTCTTCCTAGGGAAAGGGAACAGGAGATATAGGCCTCCTAGAGGAGAGTAAATGATTTTTAGGAAAGATGAATGGGGGTGGAGAGAAGTAGTTTGTAACAAAGTTTGGGTGTTATGTCCTGTGACAGGAGTCAGTCTTCTCTGCCTGATGACACTTCTCCCATCAAGGGGACCTATGACATTTAAGCTCCTTTAGGGGGTCCAATTTTAGACAGATCAGGAGACTTCAGTGAAATCCTCTGCATGTACTTGGAGTTTTTCAAGAATCTGCAGCTCGAGATCATCAATATAACAATAAAGCATATGTTGGGGGTGGCATGTTCTCTGACCTTCAGAATACACCCAACAAAAGCTTGTTTCCTCTCTCAGATTATTTGCCACAGTAGGTTATTCCTTGGAGACGGCATTCTGGGAGTGGTCATAACATACCCTGTGTATGTAGAAAGGTGTGGGCCACATCACTAAATAATCCAGGGACAGTTTTCTCATCTTGAGGAAAGGGAGATAAAGTTATAATAGTTTATCTCCCTTCCCACAGGTTTTTGTGGGTTTGTGTCTCAGCTGCCCCCGCCCGCCACACCTCCCCCGCTCCAGCAGCCCCAGTGCCTATGCATCGGGCCTTGGGGCTGCTGGGTGCCAGGCCTGCGGGTTTGTATCTCCAGTCCACCCCCCTCCCACCCCGCAGCCCCAGGTCTGCGGTGGCGGGGCTTGGGGCTGCTGAGTGCTGGCCTCCCTGCTGGTTTGTGTCTCAGATCCAGCCCCTCAGCCCCAGCGCCCCCATGGCAGAGCTTGCAGCTGCTGGGTGCCAGCCTCCCTGCTGGTTTGTATCTCCAATCTGGGGGCTGCTGGGGGCTGGCCTCCCTGCAGGTTTATGTCTCTGATTAGGCCTTTGCAGCTCTAGCACCTGGGTGGCAGAGCTTGTGGGTGCTGGGTACCGGCCCCCTGTGGGTTTGTGTCTCTGATCCAGGGGCTCTTGGGTGCCAGCCTCCCAGCAGGTTTGTGCCCCGCACGCGCACTGCCCACCGAGGCCCCCCCCACCAGCCCAAGGCCTAAAGCCCCTGCCCTGGCCCGGCCGCCCCACCCTGCCGCTTCCACGTCCCCGCCATGCCCTCAGTACTTCAAACTCAGTCCTACAGTGGGTCTATCAAGAGAACTACATTTCCCAGAATTCCTGGCGCCCATGATACCCTGCGTGAACCAAGAGCATCCTGAATTTTCTCCACCCAGTGGTGGCCACCGGGGTCTCCACACACCCCAGAGACTGGCAGTCCCATCGTGGGTGCTGGGCTGGAGGGCATGCAGGGACCCGAGGCGTTCATTTGCATGTGATTCAGGCACCATAAGCTAAGGAGGGTCAGCCCTTAAGTACCTTGTGGGCCACCCTTATAGGGTGGTGATTGCTTTCACTGCACTGCGGCCACACCACTGCCAGCCTTGCCCCCTGTGTGCTGGCCATGGCCCTGTCCTGCCCCACCCTCTGCTCTGCCCTCTGCCCTCTGCCCTCTGCCCTCTGCCCTCTGCCCTGCCCCCTGCTCTGCCCCCTGTTCCAATTGGCTGGTAGCATAGCCAGTCAGGAGCCAAGGTACAGTCACATTTGCATGTTACTCTCTTATTAGATAGGATATATTGCAATGAACAATCTGAAAAGGAAATAATTCACAACAGCATCAAACCTAGGAGTGTTTTTAGAAGTGCAAGATTTACACTGAAAACTGCAGGGCGTTGCAGGGGAAAATTGAAAGTCTCCACGAATGGAGACGCATTGCACACTCGGGGATCGGCAGAACCAATACTGTGAAGGTGGCAATTCTCTCTTTAGTGGTTAATACATTCAGGGCAGCTCCTGTCGAAATCCCAGCAGATATTTTTGCAGAAATTGGAAAGCTGATCCTGAAATTGATATGGAACATCACATCTGGCTACCAGGAAACAAGTCATAATACTCCTGCCAAGTCACTTCACCTAGTTGACCTTCTGCTTCCTCGTCATTCGTGTCCCTTTGATGCCTGAAATTCTGTGAAAATCAAATACCAAGTACAGAAATATCAGGTGGCTGGGAATGGTCTGGCAATACTTGTGTTTTCTTGAAGAAATCTAAAATAGGTCTGCCTGGCTTCCAGAGGGAAGGTCCCCTCCCCCTGCCCCCAGTGGGCAGCGTGTGGCATTGTGATTTTACAGGGCAACAGATAGATTTAAGTTTACATAGTGATCTGCAGAAGCCTAGGAGGAAGAATTTTCAAGAAATCTACAGGACCCATGCTGAAAATACTTAGAAACCCCTTTCTTCCCTGAACCTGGCTGTGTGCCTTTTTAAATGATTCCACTTATCTAGGGAAATGATCTTTTCAGGCTTTTTTGCTCGTTAGTTAAATTGAGAGTGCATACCTGAGTCACAGTTGTGGACCCACCTGAGTTTATGTTCTGTTTATTGAGCTTCGACTTTTTTTCTGGTAAAGACCAACAGGGACACCTCTGACTGCTGCCATGTTATCTCTGATGACTTTTTTTTTTTTTTTAAGAAAATACTATGTTGGCCTGGCTCAGTGGGTTGAGCGTCAATCTATGAACTAGGAGACCACGATTCAATTCCCGGTCAGGACACATGCCTGGATTGTGGCCTCGATCCCCACGGTGGGGCGTGCAGAAGGCAGCCAATCAGTGATTCCCTCTCATCTGTGATGTTTCTCTCTGTTCTTTCTCCTTCTCCCTTCCTCTCAGAAATCAATTTAAAAAATACCATCTTGGAAATATGTGGATCCTAATGTTGAACATCATATTTTCACAAAAGGAGAAGACATCTGGCCTTAAACTGTAAATTTAAAAAAAGATAAAAGTGATTGCAATAGACCTAGCCAGTTTGTCTAGGTGGATAGAGTGTTGATCTGTGGGCTTAAAGGTTCTGGGTTTGATTCCGGTCAAGGGCATGTACCTTGGTTGCAGGCTCCTGGCCCTGATCAAGGGCATGTGGGAAGAAACCAACTGTTGTGTCTCTCTCACATGGATGTTTCTCTGTGTCTCTCCCCCTCCCTTCCATTCTCTCTAAAAATCAATGGGAAAAAAAATACTTGGGTGAGGGTAAAATAAAAAAAGTGATTGCAACCATTTTACTTAGCTCTTAAAGAATTTAAGTGGAATGGGATAATTAAGTTTAATAATTCACCTGCCTTTTCCTCTTACGCAATATGTTTGTCGGACTTGGTGAGAAATGCTAAGCTAGAACTCCACACGAAGGCCCTTTTCCCAGGAGCTCACCTGCTGTTTGCCTTTCAAGCTGGGTTCACGAGGGAGCAATAGCCCCCTGAGAACAACCAAGGCAGGTTCACACCGGTTCTGAGTTAATATTTGACACAGTCCAATGTGCAAGAAATACTTGGTCCTTGAAAAAAGCTCAGTAGGAAGACTATTTGGTAAAGGTTTAGTACAAAGCAAGTTAACACTTGAAGCCTAGCCCAGTGGTAAGGGGACTATATAAACATTTTGGCTGTCGTCTTTTTAAAAAAAAAACATATTTTATTGATATTTTACAGAGAGGAAGGGAGAGGGATAGAAAGTCAGAAACATCGATGAGAGAGAAACATCCATCAACTGCCTCTTGCACACCCCCTACTGGGGTAAGGTACATGCCCTTGATCAGAATCAAACCCGGGACCCTTCAGTCCGTAGGCCAATGCTCTATCCACTGAGCCAAACCGGTTTTGGCTTGGCTTTCGTGTTTTTGTTTCATTGTACTTACCACAGTGGCATCGAAGTGAAACACTAGGAATTGCTCTGTGCGTTTGCCTACTGTCAGGGGAGAGACCTTCAGTGGTCCGCTGTGGCCTCAGAACGTTCAAGGCCAGGTGAAGGTTTCTCTTGGGAAGCCACGTTCCCCTCACTGTCACTGGAAGCAGCAAGGGTTTCTCGTGCACTGTGGGTTTCTATTATGCTGTCAATCAGGATGGATTTCTATTATTCAGTCATTTGGGGTGGAAGCCTGTCCATCATCTGTAGAGTTTACTCCAGAGTGTCTGTGAGGTCCCACTGAAACAGATAATTGGCCTAAGATCGATTGAGACCATTTACTAACTCTTAATCATGCAAATTCTGAAAATCAGATTTCTGGTTAGCTCCACACTGTTCTCTGTTAGGTAGTATTTGAGTCCGTTTCAGAGCGATTTGGGCAAGGGAGCACTTCCGTAAGAACAAAACTGTTTTGTGGCCTGTTGTGAGGGAGCTTTTCCTGAAATGCGGCATCATAGAGAGCCACACACACTTTTCAGCGCGTGGACAGAACGCCAAGTCTGACATGGGCCCGATTGTCGTTGTCGTCCTGTTGCTTCCTAAGATCTGCTCTCACAGGAGGTTAAAAGGGTTTCACTCAGGTTCTGGACACCCAGCAAGCAGAGCAGCCTGTGAGACCGCTGGCCCTGTTCCCGAGTGCCTCCCCACTCTCAGGAGAGTGGCTAAGAGCATGGGGTCTGGCATCAGGCCGGCCAGGTTCACCTGTATAAGCTATCTCATCTTGGACATGTTTAACTTACCCGAGCCTCAGTTTCATCATCTTTAGAATGACATAATACCATCTCTCTCGTCATGCTGTTGTATAAAATATATAAGGGTTTAGAACTGTGTATTTAGCACACAGCGAGTACCTAACGGAAAGTGTGAGCTCTACACTGTTACTGTTCTTGCCAAATTGACCTGTAATGATTTGCTTACATATTTGGGTTTTATAGCATTGACCTCCTTTAAGTCAGGGATTTGTTCTTGGAATTTAAAGAATGTACCACAAAACTTGACACCAGATAAACAATTGAAAACGATTTTGGGAATGAGTAAGTCAGTGCATAAATGGATTATCTGGTCATCTGTGGTCTCTTTTTTTATTGTGGTAAAATACACAACATAAAATTTGCCATCTTAACCATCGTAAGTGTACAGTTCAGTAGTATTGACTGCACTCTTGATATTGTGCAACCACACCACCACCCATCTCCGTTGCTCTTTCATCTGGAAACACGGAAACACTATAACCAATAAAAAAAAATACCCTGCAAATTAATGGAGGCGAAATAAAGACATTTCCAGGCCAACATCCACTATGTCTTTGAACCTCCACCACCACATCATATTACTGTGGCCTCTGGGTCTTGTCTCTGCCATGGACACCCTTCCGTTCCATGAGCTGATTTCCTTCTTTAGGAATCATGTGCTGACTCGAGTGACTCCCTTGTCCGGGCCTGGTAGGACACATCTTGAATGCAGTTGACAGAAACTTACAAAAGGGCTCCCATGACCTCCTACAACTCTCGAATGACTCTTGCTCTTTATACTGTTAGTGATCTGCTCTGATTTCTTACGGTCACGGTCTCCTTGGTGCTCAGCTGCCCTCTCTCACCGCCCTCTCTCACGGCTCCCTTGCTGTTGCTCTCTGCCTGAGAGGACTCTTGGTTTCTTGGTTTGTTTTCGGTTGTTGTTCCGTATCTCACTTTCCTAGCTGTTCTTGGGAGATACCACGGCTTTGCTATACGCTGCTTTGTCAGCCAGAAACAATAGTTCTCATAAACAGTAGTTTATTCTTCATATGAATACTGTTTTCTGGATAGTGTATGTGCAGAATGTGACTACCTGCTTCAGAATTCCAGTGCCATTGCCAGTTCTGTGGGTAGGCTTCCTGGATTTGTGGAAGGGCCAGGGGCCCTGGGCTTCCATTGGCCTGACTACCCTGCCCTTCACCTTCCCTTTCCAGTAAGTAGATGTGCCTCCTTTCTTCCATTTTGTAGTGTTCTTCATTTATTTTCAGGCGAATGCACTAGTTCAATCAAGTCTTTGAGTGGATGAATATTTTATTATAGATAGTAAAAATTTAATAAGCTACTAATATTCAAATTTTATACTAAAAAAGTATAATACTAAAGGATGCCCTCTGCCCTGCAGGGCTTGACAAGAGTGGGACTGGCCGGGTCTGGATCTACCCCAGTGAGGGAGGGTTGGGCGGCTGAGTCTGGGTCTCACGTGATTTTGAGGCACCTGTGAGTGAGTGGGGACTTGACTCTTGGTCCCGTGGTGCTCCCCAGACTCTGACAGGAGAAAGGTTTTCATATACATTTTACTAGTTTTCTTTAGTCTCTGATACTTCTATTATAGAGAAAGAGCAAATAGCAATATTTAATTATTTCCTCTAATTAATACCCTTTTAATGTGCACGAATTTCATGCACCGGGCCACTAGTCTATTATAAAAGCCTAAGCGATGGTTTGATCTTTCAACCAGTAGCTATGACACGCACTGACCACCAGAGGGCAGATGGTCAACACATAGGCATTGAAACATGGAACAGACTGATGAACTCAGAGGGAAGGGGAGATGGGGAAAGGTATGATGAGATTAACCAATGATCTTCTATGCATACTAGAGGCCTGGTGCATGGATTCATGCACCGGTGGGGTCCCTCAGTCTAGCCTGTGGGGATTGGGCTGAAACCGGCAGTCTGACATCTCCTGAAGTGTCCTGGATTGTGAGAGGACACAGGCCAGGCTGAGGGACCCCACCGGTGCACGAATCCACGCATTGGGCCACTAGTTTACTATAATTTTAATTGTAATAATTTGCTATCACTGTTAGATACTTAAATTTAGGAAAGTTAAAGCTTTATGTAATTGAGAGCTAATCACTCAGAATTTTTTTTTTCATGGCAGTTTATTGATTGTGTATGTGTAAACTTGTTTTTGGCAGGACTGAATTATTGCAGTTCTAAAAAGTGTTTTAAACATGGTTAATTTGCTCAGTAAGACTGGGAGGCTGTGAGGTATCAAGTGGTTCTTAAGCCATGTTTAAGATATCTAAGGATATTTAATAAATTAGGGGCGCATATCTGAGGGTGTGTTGATAACTGATATATTGTAGAAAAGCAGAATAATTCGATATAACAGATGCATTGTACATATTTAGTAACTCTAGTTTTCAATGTATATGATTTCTACAAGAGTGCCTGTATTTTATGTATTAGTGCTAAAATCTTCCTTTTATTGCAGAATCAGAGCGAAAGATTCGTTTTCATCACAGAGTGGTATGATCCAAACGCTTCCCTTTTTCGCCGGTATGAGCTTTTGTATTACCCAGGGGATGGATCTGTCGAAATGGTAAATGAGCCTTTCTTTGTTTGCAAGCGGGCGAGGGAGCAAGGATGGGGTAGGGAGAGGACTGGGCTTGCCTTTTAGATAGTTTGTCCAAAAATACTCTTACATGTATATTTTTAATGGGGATTCTTTTTTTAGTATTAAATACCAGTTTATTTTTAAGTGTTGAAAAATAGGAATTAGTATTTTTTGGTTAGAGAACTGATAGTAAGTAGCTGGTTATGGTCACTAATGCATCCCCATTACTGAAAGCTGCCATCTCTGCCAAAGGCCTGATTGAAAAAGACTGAGTTGAGGTCCTGCCTATTTCTCCCGTCCCTTCCTTGGCAGCCCCTTTGATGGGCCACTCCCTTGGCACTGGAGGCTTGTCTGGGCGAGAAAGCAGACATTTGGAGTTTTTCTGGGAGGTCAGAGGTAGTGACTTGCTGAGATGATTTGGCAGTAAACACATCATTATAGTCAGGGTTTTCTTAAGAAGTAGCACATTTGCAAGGAGAATTTCTTATGTTATTATGGAGTAGCCTCTGAAATGCAGTAGTTATAAGAGAAATTAGGTCTGCACTTGCAGCAAAGTGAAGCAGAATGTAGCTGTGTTTAATAAAGCAGCAGGAAGGGCTCTTCCTGATCTCGGAGGAGATGAACATTCCCTCCCATCATGGCTGTTGTCCGCTCTAGCATGACATGAAGAACCGCCGCACCTTTCTGAAACGGACCCGGTATGATGACCTCCACCTGGAAGATCTGTTCATCGGCAACAAAGTGAACGTCTTCTCCCGGCAGCTGGTGCTGGTCGACTACGGGGACCAGTACACAGCGCGCCAGCTGGGCAGCAGGAAAGAAAAGTAAGGAGGCCGTGCAGTACTCTTTTCCTTCTCATTCTGTAGCCATTGGCTGGGGACCCAGTTTGGCGGTGTGTTTTCTCTATCTTGTTTTTACAATGTAGACATTGTTCAGTGATCCAGGTCAGTGCTAAGACATTTTTAGAATCCTACGGACCGGATTCTGTGATTTCCTCCTCACTTGGCTACCAGGGTGATGCCCATAGTCTTAGGCAGTGACTCTTTTCTGCAGGAAAAGAATACCAACTGTATCCACCGCAGCAATCGTAGTTGAATACATCCAACCGCAAACAGAATATTGGAATAGAAAAAGTTGTGGCGTATGGGATAAACATGGCTTGTGGGCAAAAAGGAGGACCTTAAGCTCTGGATTTTCATTGGTAGATAAGTACATGTAGATTTAAATATGTTGTGTTAGTGGTATTTTTGTACATATTTCTACCATTTTACTCCTTTTCTTCTTTTTTAGTTGAGGTCTAGGTTTATGTCTGTCCGGTCAAATTTGTGATTGTGGTGTTCACACCTTTCACATGGTCATGGTTCCCCCCCAACTAATTCTGTCAATTACCAAGGTTGTGTCAGAGTGCCCCACTATACTTGTCATCTGTCTACTTTTCCTCACAGTTATGTTCATCTTTATGTTATAATTTTGAGGGTATGTCACTAGGTTTTTAAATTGTTAAATCTTCGAAAATTGAACTTTGCTATTATGAAGAGACTAGTGGCCCGGTGCATGAAATTCGTGCACCCGGGGGTTGGGGGAGGTTGTCTCTCAGTCCAGGCTGCATCCTCTCCAATCTGAGACCCCTGTGGGATCGGGCCTAAGCTGGCACTTGGACAACCCCTGGCAATCGCTCCTAACCGCTCACCTGCCTGACTGCTTGATCACCCCTAATCACTCTGTTTGCTGGCCTGATTTCCCCAACTGGTCCCCTCTGCCGGCCTGCTCAGCCCCAACTGCCCCCCACCATTGGGGGCGTGGGCACCAGATGCAGAGCACTCAGCCCGCCAGAACCGGGTGCGCCTAACCTTGACTGTGGAGATCAACAGGACTCGGGAGGAGGGTGTGGTAGTCTCTTGCCTTCTGGACCTTCGGGCCGCGTGTCTGCCTCTCCCCGCGAAGGCTGCCCTTTGGAGGGCCCTGCTACGCACGCAGCGCCTCCCCAGCTCCCTGGCTCCCATTCTCCCACCTTCCCTGCCATGCCCAGAGATGCTCCGCCGCAGACCCGGGACCCCTCAGGCGCCTCTTCCCGTGCCTTTGCCAAAGCGCAGCACCTGTGCTTTCCCAGCCCCCTCTTTCCCTCTTGAAATGGAAAGTTATTGAGGTCGCTCAGGGTTGTTGCTCCAGACTTTATAATGGAGGGCCCAGCGGGTGACCCCCCCGGAGCCACTGGTTCAGCAGGACCCCGCTGGCGGCATGCTGGGATGAATGGCCGCAGGCTTACCAGACATCTGGATCTACGACTTTCCAAGGAACATGTAAGACAGAGAAGTTAAACGACATTATCAGTAAGAGATGGGCCAAATGCAAGAATTGTGATGCTCCACAGAGCAAATATCCAGTTTCCCCTCTACGGCCGCAAGAGAAATGGGGAGGGGTGACGACAGAGAGTAAGAGAGACCTAAAGACCAAGTAACCAAATACAACGTGGTCAATGGGACTTCGCTTGGATCCTTGGCAAACCAACAGTAAAAGGCATCTTTGAAACAAAGACATTTGAAGGTACAGTGGATATTAGGTGATATTAAGGAATTACCTTAACTTTTCAAGGTGTGACAATGGCTGAATATTTACTTCTTTTTTAAAGATGCTCATCAGAGGATATTTAAGTGGGAAACAACTTGCTTTGAAAGTGTTGCATTGTCCTGGCCCAGGCTTCCCCATACCACGGACGCCTCAAGAACCGAGCCTCTCCCGCTCGCTAGGCCCTCGAAAGCACTGTGCACAGAGGTGTGGTCCATGCTTGCCGCCACCCGCCTGCTCTACTGACCCAGCGCCTGGGCCTGATGACTCACAGCCCCGCCTCATGCTCATTACCCAAGGTGCCCTGGGTGCTAATTTGCATGTCCCATAAGACAGGTAAACCCCGCAGCTCAGTCGCAGCCTAACTATCAGAGCAACCAATATGCAAGCCTTGTGAGGGGATCCTGTGGCATCAAATTCCCCTAACCATCCCAAGGTCACCACGAAAGGATGAGACTCAGTCACCTTAACTGAAAAGGAGGAATCTCACCAGCCCTTAAATACCATGCGGCAGAACTTATAACATGCTTGCTTCAGCAGCCCATATACTAAAATTGGAACAATACAGAGAAGATTAGCATGGCCCCAGTGCAAGGATGACAAGCAAATTTGTGAAACGTCCCATATTTTGTACCCAGCTTCCCGCTGGACTCCTGTCCCTTGCGCCACAGCCACGCCCCTGCCGGCCTCCCATCCCACACGCCATGCCCCCCGCTCCTGATTGGCTGGTAGCATAGCGAAGGTACGGTCACATTTGCATGTTTCTCTTTTATTATATAGGACTAGAGGCCCAGTGCACGAAATTCGTGCACAGGGGTGTGGGGGATGTCCCTTAGCCCAGCCTGCACCCTCTCCAATCTAGGACCCCTCGAGGGATGTCCGACTGCCCATCTAGGTCTAGGCCTGATCCTAGTAGGATCGGGTCTAAACGGGCAGTCGGACATCCTTCTCACAATCCAGGACTGCTTGCTCCAAACTGCTCACCTGCCTGCCTCCCTGGTTGCCCCTAACCACTTCTGCCTGCCAGCCTGATCACCCCCTAACCACTACCCTGCCAGCCTAATTGATGTTTAACTGCTCTCCTGACAGCCTATTTGCCCCCAACTTCCCTCCTCTGCTGGCCTGGTCACCCCTAACTGCCTTCTCCTGCAGGCTTGATCACCCCCAACTGCCCTCCCTTGGAGGCCTGGTCCCTCCCAACTGCCCTCTCCTGCTGGGCTGATCGCCCACAATTGCCCTCCCTTGCAGGGCCTGGAACCTCCAACAGCCCTCCCCTGCTGGCCATCTTGTGGTGGCCATCTTGTGTCCACATGGGGACAGGATCTTTGACCACATGGAGGCAGCCCTCTTGTGTGTTGGAGTGATGGTCAATCTGCAAATTACTCTTTTATTAGGTAGGATAGAGGCCTGGTGCATGGGTGGGGGCAGGCTGGTTTGCCCTGAAGAGTGTCTCAGATCAGGGTGGTGGTTCCCTTGGGGTGAGGGGCAGCCTGGGCGAGGGGCCTGTGGAGGTTTGCAGGCCGGCCACACCCCCCAGTGACCCAAGCAGAGGCCCTGGGATCTGGGATTAATCTATGTCCACAATTGAAATTTTGTAGACTGGAATGGAGGGAAGCCAAGCCTTCTGCTCGATTGTGGCGGCAGCCATTTCTGTTTTAAACATTGTAGCCTAGAGTGGAGGCCTAGGCCAGCAGGCTGAAAGTTTGGCTTCTTCTGTTGTCAGGGAAACCCAAGCCTCTGTTCTCTCCAGCTCAGTGGCTGCTGCCATTTCTGTATCTTTTATAATTTAAACTTTGTAACATTGAGTCGAGGCCTAGAGAGGCAGAAAAGCTTGGCTTCCTCTATTGCCAGGGAAACCAAAGCCTTCCTCCTGTTCTCAGTGGTGGCAGCCATCTTGTTTGGTGTTTATTTGCATAATCTACTCCTGATTGGCTAGTGGGTGTGGCTAATGGGTGTGGCTTGTTGGTGTGGCAAAGGTACGGTCAAATTTGCATATTACTCTTTTATTAGATAGGATGATCCTTATTTCTAGCAATGAATTAGCCTTGAAGTCTCCCTGGTGAGGCAGTAGCTGCCCTGGCTTTCCTTAAATGATGTTTGCATGGTCTGGCTTTTTTCATTAAAAAAAAATAAATTAATTAATTAATTTAATCCTCACCTGTGGATTTTTTTCCATTGATCTTTAGAGGGAAAGTGGAAGAGGGGAAGGAAGGAGGAGAAATGGGGAGAGAGAGAGAGGGAGAGAGGGAGAGAGAAACATTGATGTAAGACACACCGGTTGTTGCCTCCCACTTGTGCTCCCACTGGGGATGATTGTCACGTGTGTATGTGTGTGGGATACATGTGTGTTGTGTGTTGTCATGTGAAGTAGTTGAGATACAGGATGAAGTGAAGTGCCTCTGTGTCTGCTCTGACTGTTACCAGGAGGTACAGTAGCAACCTGGACAACCGCTAAATTCACAGTTGAAAGTTCCCAGACCACCTGGGTGACGGGCACTTGTGCTGCCAGAGCATTCCAGGCCTTATACCTGGTTCATCCTCAAGGTGGAGCTGCCCACCCCAGATGACTGCAGAGCATCCTCTGTGGGGCCTGCTCCCCACCCCCAGGGACCTGGGAGTTAAAGTTCGGTGGTGCTGCCAGGTTAATGCAACGTTCTTTCCCATTTTTCTGAGTTTCCATTTTTCTTTCATTTTCGTAGCAATCATTGTTTAATACCTAGTCAGCTTATCTTTGCTTTAGAAAAATACTTGTCCTTCTTTTTAGTTTGCCGTGGAAGGTTTGCTCTGAATAGCTTTGCATTGCTGAGTGGAAAGCTCTGGCTCGGCCCTTCCCTCCAAACCACAGCTGTCTCACAAGACTTCTCCCTCACCCTGGGCAAGCACACACTTCACCCTCACAAACAAAACTTAAACCATCAGTTGGGCTTAGGATGGGCTTCTTCATGCTTAGGGAAAGGATGAATGCCTTTGGAAACAGTCACGTAAACTACCGTGGTTAAAGTGGACACAGCGTTCCTGCCGGTGGGCAGCATTCAAGGAGTCTGCAGCGCTGTGCCGTCCAGGATGTCTGCGGGACAGTGTGCGGCGGTCATCTTCATCGCATCCAGACTTGCAGTTTCCATTGTGAACCTGAAGGTGCAGGAAGGACATACTTTCTGCATGACTGTGAGGATTGTTGCTTTTCAGAAATCCCTGTCCTGCCTGAGTCTTGTGAAGACTGGCCAAAGTTTTCACTCACCACTGCTGATACGTTTTAATGTCAGAGGGCGGTTTTCATCTTTCTTGGTTTTCTTCTGAGAGCATCTCATGCTGTGTGCTGCAGAGCTTGCCTCAGAGCAGGTGAGGGGAAGGTCATTACGGTGATGCCCCAGGGAGCCACCCTTCCCGGCTGCTGTGGCCTTGACTGTCCCTCTGACCTTGACTCTTGGCTTCACCATGTGACTAGCATTGGCCAAAGAGACAGCAGCAACTGTGCTCCAAGGGATTGCTTGCTAAGTGCAGCGACACCAGACACTTTGTGCACGAAGGAGCCCCGCCTGGCCTCCTGAGGGAGGAAGGGCCACCAGGAAGAAGCCTCACACCCGACAAGCCCCCAGCCAGATGCAGCTGTGTGAGCGGCCCCAGGTGAAACCACTGCCCAGCCAGCCCACAGGATCCTCAGGAAGGGGGTTAAGCCACTGCATTTTGGGTGGTCATCCTACAGCAGCAGAAAGCGAGGCACTGTTCATATGGTGCCATCATCGCTCTTAAATGACACACATGATTGCTGATGCCTGTCTTACATTTTAATTGCCATCTATGGAACAGTTAAGCAGAACAGATATGACCGGGGGTGGGGGGTAGGATTTTCATTGCAGTAAGCAACCCTTTGTCTCCTGTAGGCATTAAAAGAGAAGTCAGAAATGCATCTTAAACTAAGTCCTGTCCATGTTTTTCACGTTGCTTCTTGTTCACAGAAGCCGACAAGTGCTGATGTGTCTGTGTTTCAAGAGTTGTGGTTTGCAAAAGTTCCCCCAGAGTTCAGCATAGACAGCTGATGGGTGTTCGGCTTATCGTGTTTAAGCAATGTGAGCTAAAAAGGGACTCATTTTCATTGTGTTCAAGGAAGCCGTATGATATAAAATACTGTAGGAGAGTCATCTGCTCCCAAACAAAGAAAAAGATAGTCTGGTACTGAACAGACCAAGATGAATAATTTGTTTTTCAAAAGTTTCAATAGCCAGCCATCAGTTACATCCAGCTGTAAGTAAGGTGTTTAAATCACGGAAGCCTCAGCCAAGTGGGTCTCCTTGGAGAAAAAGAGCCGACCAATCTCCATTTGTGGATCTGTGAGTTAAAGTCGTGTCGAAAACTGAAAATAAAGTGAAGTGCCTGCTGTTCTTGACCACAATCTTGTGTCATATACACTAAGTGACTCCCACCGGCCTGATTTTCATCTTGCATTTGTAATTATTTCTAAATCAATGGATAGCATCCGTGTGAAAGCCGGTGAGACCAGAAATCAAGCTGGCAATAGTAGCCTTGGGTTTTGTGATGATGTTCCTTTTAATAACATTAATCGTCACGCCTCTGTGGTGCAGGGAAAGCGCAGACTGGGAATCGTCAAGTGGCTGTTTTGTTCTGAAGATGCCACTGACTGGCTTTGAGATCTTAGCCGAGTTGTCTTTCTGGGCCCAGTTTTCTCATTAGTAAAATGAGGGCTCCCAGTGATCTCCATCATCAAAACTCCATTAGTCCTGTGGCTTCGGAGGGGCATGCATTGCTCTGGGGGCGCCTTGGAGGAGAGAGATTTGAAAAGTTAGGGTGGGCCCGGCCGGTGTGGCTCAGTGGTTGAACGTCAACCTATGAACCAGGAGGTGAGGGTTCAGTTCCGGGTCACGGCACAGGCCTGGGTTGCAGGCTCCGTCCCCAGTGAGGGGCGTGCAGGAGGCAGCCTGTCAATGATTCTTTTTCATCATTGATGTTTTTCTCTCTCTATTCCTTTCCCTTCCTCTCTGAAATCAATAAAAATATATTTTAAAAAAGTTAGGGTGGTGTTTGCTGACCATGTTCATCACCAGGTGTGAAGGCATTTGGTTCTTTGTGCATTACTCATGCTATGAATATGAATGCAAATAATATGTAATTATTAATAGAAGAATTTATAATTATTTCCCACCAATGTATAGCATACATGTTAAAGACAGTGAGACCAGAAATCAAGCTGATAATATATTTAATACAACGTTTTAGAAAATTCTTTTCCCCATAAAACATTCTAAGAATTAGAACTTTTAAAAAAGCATTTTTCAATTTTGGCATATTATAATGACAATTTTAATAATAACAACAATAATAAATAACAAAATAACAAAATGACAATTTTAATAATAATAAATAACAAAATAGCAATAATAATAGCTTAGGGGAATATACATTAAAATTGTCATAGGTACCTTATTTTGATTTTCTTGGAGAAAAAATAGTTAACTTGGTTTGCAGAAGTTTTTAAGAGACCTTCAGTGCACTTCTCTTATAATTTATTGTGATGTTTGATTAGGGAGACAACCATTGCTTGGGAATTAAAAGTAGAATCTGCTGAGCTACTTTCAAACTTTCTTCTTTCTTTGCAGAACATTAGCCCTGATTAAACCAGATGCCATTTCAAAAGCTGGAGAAATAATTGAAATAATAAACAAAGCTGGGTTTACTATCACCAAACTCAAAATGATGATGCTTTCAAGGTAATTCATTGATAATTTTCAGTTATGCAATGTCCGGTTCCCTTTTTTTAAAAAAAAATCACCCTTGATCATTCATCTCATTGTTTAAAATTTTAAAATCTTGCACTGAATGATAAATAGAATAGTTATCTAATCAGAATGAGAAAACGCAAGGCAGCTGGCAAGCAGTAGCTGTCAGATCCTACTGCCTCTTTCCCTGTATCTTCCACAACCCCATCTGCCGTTAGAACTCACTGTGTGCTCACTGTAATCTAATACATCAGTAGAACACTGAATAGAAATGAAAGAAGGAGAAATGAATGTTGCATTATTCCCATTGATATGGGAGTATTATTGTTGAGATTTTCAAAAGTGATGCATTTGGAAATGTTTGTATTTAGCTCCAACCAACATATATGTAATTGGGAAATAGATCTGTTTACTATTCCATTCTATCTGAGCAGGTGTTTTCTAAGTTTACCAGGAAGGCAGAAGGCTTATAAGCTAGCTTGCTTATAATGGTGCTGCTAGCTAGGTGTGTGACTGTGAACCATTGAATTCTGTGCTTCAGTCTCTTCATCTGTGAAATGTAGGTCATTATAGCACCTGTGCCAGAAAGTTCTTATAGGGCTGACATGAGTTTACCATATGTCAGGTGCTTTGAGAAACCCTGGCCCATTGTAGGTGTACCTCTGTTTGCTGTTAGTAGTAATAGCATTAGTGCTAGTGATATCATTATTATTTCATGGAAACCAAGGTCATGACCCTTTCTAAGTCAAATTTATGCCATTTCTGTAGGTATTGAGAATGCTTGCTCTTCTAGCAGGCAATGGGACTGGATTATGGAGATACATTCCATAGTTTCAATGAGATGGAACCCTTTTTATGTTGCCACACTTCCAGTGCCTGATACTTTGGCATCAAACTTCCCATGCTGGAGATGCCCAAGAAAACTTCTTCTCGTTGTTCATACCGTCTCGTGCATCTCTATTAACACTACTGTGGAGTCTTGGCTTTGCCCAGCTCAAAAGCTAATGAGGTGTCTGGTACTCTTTCACGGGTGCTACGGAAGGCAGGAGACTTCTAGGCCAGAGACAGAGGACCTTGTTGTGGCACGCAAACAGCACGGATGTCATGTTGGTATTGGTTCCTCTTGCCTCCTCGATGGCCGTGGAAATAATGTGATATGGGCCCTGCTGGGTGTTGTATGCACAATTGATTGCATCACAGTGTGGAGCATTGAACTTGGGTTACCACTGTTTCATCAGAAGCAGTAAACAAGCCTGGTCTTTGTACTGGAGAGACATGACCTCATCTTTCAGAGATAATCACCATGAACAGGACTCTGAGAAGTGGCGGGATAAAGAGCAGGCAGGGCCTCACATTCCTAGCTTATCCAGTGAGACATGCTAGGCCCACCGGAGACCATGGGAGGTCTGCCAATACTTCAGTCTTCTCCAAACTTCCCGGCTCCAGCCTCAGTCCCTCTGTTAGCAGTGTCTTAAAGGCAGCAGCTGAGTTTCATCCTACTTGGTCTTTCTAGTTCTTGGATCAAGGCTTCAGTCAAGGTAGGCACTCAGTAAATACCTCATCGAAGAATCAGTGGCTAGATCCTTTTTAAAATATATATATATTTTATTGATTTTTCACAGAGAGGAAGGGAGAGGGATAGAAAGTCAGAAACATCAATCAGTGGGAGAGAAACATTGATCAGCTGCCTCTTGCACACCTTCAACTGGGCATGTGCCCTCAGCCAAGGTACATGCCCTTGACCGGAATCGAACCTGGGACCTTTCAGTCTGCAGGCCGACGCTCTATCAACTGAGCCAAACCGGTTTGGCTCAGTGGCTAGATCCTGTGCGCTATGGTGCGTTTCTGAATAAAACAAAGCAGCTCTTCTCCAGGTGGTGATACATTTGTTAGTATCTCTTCCATCGAAACGGTTTAAGGAAAATGAAATAAGAAGGATGGGGAAAACTCATGAACTCTCATCATGGTTTCAGTTTTAGATTTTGAATGGAGATGACTGCAGGGCCAGGGACATGTAGGAAAAATAATGAAACCATTTTAGTAGTTTTTTCTTCTTTTCGTTGATATTAAAGATTATGATTGTGTGTTTTTCTCTTTTAGCAGTTCAATTGTGTTGAAAGGTAGATTGGTTCTTATGTAGTCTTACTGACTCTTCTGAAATACCACATTAATGAGTTTTTCTGGCATGCAGTGTTACCTCATGGTAGACTGCAATACACATATCTGTTTCAGTTTTGTGAATTCTTCCCCTTAATCTCTAGAATTTTTTTGAAGTTGGTAATATGGCATATACAAAAAAATGGAAAGGAGGGGTATTTGAGCAGAATATTTGGTTAAAGAATAATTCACATTCAGATAAAATTAATAGAGGGCTTTATTTTTTATTTTATTAATGTAAGCTAAAATAATTTTATGTAATTGATAACTGTTGTCCTTTTTATTATTTTATAGGAAAGAAGCAGCAGATTTTCATATAGACCATCACTCAAAGCCCTTTTTTAAGTAGGTACTAAATTGGATGCTAATGAGAATATCCTGGAAAACGAGTCATAATTTCACAATTAAAAGTTTTGTTATATGAAAATAATCTGTCAAAAGGACCCCAGCAACATCTTGCGACTACAAAGAAGCATTTTCTTTTTTTAAAATACATTTTTATTGATTTCATAGAGGAAGGGAGAGAGAGAAACGTCAGTGATGTGAGAGAATCACTGATCGCCTGCCTCCTCCTTGCCCCCCATTGGCGACTGAGCCTGCGGCCTGAGCGTGTGCCCTGCCCGGGAGTCGAACCACGACCTCCTGGCTCATAGGTGGACGTTCAGCCACTGAGCCACGCCAGCCGGGCAACACGCAGTGATTTAACAAGTCAGTACTGAAGGGGATTGGCTCGAGGAACATGTTCACCAGGACAGGAAGTGTGTGCAGCAGTCAGGAGTGAGAGCCACCGAGGCTGCGGTGCCCTGCTCCTCTCTCCCGGAGGGGCCCGCCTCTCAGCTTCGGTGAGAGACAAGCGTGGCTTTCTTCAAAAGGTAGACTGTCTCCGCTAAGCACAGTAGGAGGAACCGTGTCACTTGGCTCACAGTTAAACTTGTCATTGTTGCCTTGTACACAAATAAGGTAAAAAAAAAACGAGGTTTTGTTTCTCATATCTTGGGGTACTGCCTGACTCGGTGTATGTGTAGGCTTTGAAATTTAAAGTAGGAATAAGTCACTGCAGTTTTTATGCTAATGAAAGGGTATTTCTTGAAGGCCTATTGATTTTTTTAAATAACTAGACAAACTTAATGCTTACTGATTGAAACATAGATCAACAGGATGCATTTTAAGGCAGTGAAATAGTCTCAGTCCAATGAAACAGTGATTTTTCTGCTCAGAGTCATTGCTTTGATAACACTAGCAATTTAGGGCACCGCCAGACACTTGATTTATGGAAAATGCCCCTTGTCCACGTAAAATCCACTATACCCAGTAGTTCTGAGGTTGTAATATCCATGTTTGTGTTGACATACTCATATTCTAATGTATCCTTGTTGTGAAGAGAGATGCCTGGTCTGCCAGAACAATGAAGCGAATCCATCTTTCACCTGTTTCCTAGTGAGCTGATCCAGTTTATTACAAGTGGTCCTGTCATTGCCATGGAGATTTTGAGAGATGATGCTCTCTGTGAGTGGAAGAGGCTTCTCGGACCGGCCAACTCTGTGGTGGCGCGGGCAGATGCGCCCGGAAGCGTCCGAGCCCTCTTCGGAGCCGACGGCATCAGAAACGCAGCTCACGGCCCTGATTCCTTCGCCTCTGCAGCCCGAGTAAGGTGTTTCAAACACTGCCGCTCGGTTTTGGTTTGGGGAAATGTGTGATGTCAGAGTTTGGCATTTCCATCGCTGCTGATGGAGGGTGGTTGACAACAGCTGATCTTGTAGTGGAGAAAACCTTGACCTTTTGCCTGGGATTAAGCGGTGTTTTAATGATACATCTCCTTCGGGAGCTGGTAATCTGGTTACAGCCAATTTAAGTTTTCTCCATTTAAAATATTTGTCCCACTTCTTGTTCCAAAGACTGAACTAACTAAGGCTCATCAATGTTTAAATTATTGAATTTATGTAAGAATACCAGTTTACGACAGTGAATATTAATAAAAAGGGGGGGGGTAATTATTGGATATGTTCTCTCTTTGGCTCCTAGCACTCTAATTCCAACTTTAACATCCTTTTCTTTCCCATTTCTACCTAGAGTTTATGGAAAAGTTTCCCTACATCATTCCTTATTTTAAATTCACACAAATAAGGTATTACACTGAGTTTACACTGACATTGAGTTAACGAAGTGCAAGTTTATTCTTGGCATCACGAGACATTTCTCAGTTCATTATAAGATGGTTTTTAGTCTGGTCATGTTTGCAGTTAAATAATATTAGACAGTTTTATAATAATTGGTTTTTCTTACAAGTCCATTAGTAAATATCTTCAGCTGGCCTTTGAAATGAGACCTTGAATCTGATCACTGTGATACAACCACTGTTACATTTTCTAGGCTACTGCAGAAGCCTCCTGATTCTTTTCTTTTCTCCTGTTACTCAGTTTATGGAAATTTTATCCTGCCCAAGTAAAATTAACTGTGCCCAGGGTGACCTTCTTAAAGACAAATTGTATTAACAATTGAAAACCCTTTCATGAGCTTTTGTCTCTTGTGGCATAGCGTCCAAAGCTCCCCCCAACCTGGCCCCTGCCTCTCTCTACACTTAATCTCTCACCAGTCTCTCCCAGGTTTGTGACCATCTTGCTGTTCCCAGAATGGCCTGCTTCTGCCTGACTTATCAGCCTATAGTCCAGAGGGCAGTGTAATTGGATGTGGGGAAGAAGGAGGGACAGACGAGGTCACAGAAGTGGTCCTGTAGACCCCAATAGTACAAATTGTTGGCTTTAATGTATGTTAATTATATCTCAACAAAACTTAAGAAAAACAGTAACAGCTCTTGCTTACTTATTACCACTTCCCTGATTCTATGCTCGGCACCCTTCCTTAATGCTTGCTCCATGCCTACTGCATCCCTCTGATTCTATATTTATCCTCCTACTAATTCTTGAAGATGTCTAATTTATCTTCATACTTCAAGGATCTGGATGACAGGTGTTTAAAAAGTTTTGGAATTAAAAATGATAGAAAACCTAATGTTTATAAAGGCTCACTGTGTGTATCACAGGCACAGTTCCAAGCAGTGGAGTGTCTCATTTAAATCTCAGACATCCTGTGCAGTTGTTTGTTGTCCCAATTTACTGGTGTAGAAGCAGACTCAGTGAGTTTAGGTACCCCGGCCACGTGTGTGACCACTCCCTCCACTGCATGTGCTGAAGTAGTGGCCTACTCACTGTCTTTTAGAATGTGGAAGTCATTGGAACTAGAGAAAAGAAATTTTGTCATCAATAATTCTGTCAGCAGCATTTTTGCATACTAGAGGCCCAGTGTGTGAATTTGTGCACCAGTGGGATCCTTTGGCTTGGCCTGCACCAGCTCTCTGACATCCCCCAAGGGGTTCCAGATTGTGAGAGGGCGCAAGTCAGGCTACGAGACTCCACCGGTGCATGATTGGGGCCAGGGAGGGTCACAGGAGGTTGGCCAGCTGGGGAGGGACTGTGGAAGGGCTCCAGGGTGTGTCCAATCTGTCTCACTCAGTCCTGATCGGCTGGACCCCAGCAGCAAGCTAACCTACCAGTTGGAGCATCTGTCCCCTGATTGTCAGTACACGTCATAGCAAGCAGTTGAGCAGCCTTAGCATGTCATTAGCATATTACTCTTTGATTGGTTGCAGGGGCAACCAGACGAACAGACACTTAGCATATTAGGATTTTATTATGTAGGATTCTTCCAGCTTGTTTCCTTGATCATTTATGTAACCTGCAAAGTAAACACCATTTTACATGGTTTTAACTTAATTACTTTTTTAATTTAATATTACACCATAACATTTTTCCATGTCACTAGATTACTGTCAGAGTACATTTTAATGGCTGCAGAATATTCTCTTGCATGGAAACAACATTATTTACTTAAATGTTCCCTTTTGAAGATTAGGTTTGAGGTTTTCCTTTTTTAAAATTTTAATTTTTATTGTTCAGATTATTACAGTTGTTCCTTTTTTTCCCCCATAGCTCTCCTCCACCCAGTTCCCACCCAACCCCCTGCCCTTACCTCCTCCCCACTGTCCTCATCCATAGATGTATGATTTTTGTCTGGTCTTTTCCCACATCCCCCTCACTCCTTTCCCCCAGTCAGTCCACTCCCTTTCTCTGCCCCTGATTCTATTATATTCACCAGTTTATTCTGTTCATCAGATTTATTTACTTGATTTTTAGATTCACTTGTTGATAGACATGCATTTGTTGTTCATAATTTTTATCTTTACCTTTTTCTTCTTCTTCCTCTTCTTAAAGAATACCGTCCAGCATTTCATATAATATTGGTTTGGTGTTGATGAACTCCTTTAGTTTTTTCTTACTTGTGAAGTTCTTTATCTGACCTTCAATTCTGAAAGATAGCTTTTCTGGGTAGAGTAATCTTGGTTGTAGGTTCTTGCTATTCATCACTTTGAATATTTCTTGCCACTCCCACCTGGCCTGCATAGTTTCTGTTGAGAAATCAGCTGACAATCGTATGGGTGCTCCCTTGTAGGTAATTAACTGTTTTTCTCTTGCTGCTTTTGATATTCTCTCTTTGTCTTTTGCTCTTGGCATTTTAATTATGATGTGTCTTGGTGCGATCCTCTTTGGATTCCTTTTGTTTGGGGTTCTGTGCACTTCCTGGACTTGTAAATCTATTTCTTTCACCAGGTGGGGGAAGTTTTCAGTGATTAATTCTTCAAATAGGTTTCAGTATCTTTCTCTCTTTCTTCTTCTGGCACCCCCATAATTCTGATGTTGGTACACTTGAGGTTGTCCCAGAGGCTCCTTACACTATCTTCAAATTTTTAGATTTTTTTCCTTTTTGCTTTTATGGTTGAGTGTTTTTTGCTTCTTTGTATTTCAAATCTTTGACTTGATTCTTGTGGTCCTCTAGTCTGCTGTTCGGTCTCTGTATAATCTTTTTTATTTCAGTCAGTGTATGTTTAATTTCTAGTTGGTCCTTTTCATATCCCTTTAGGATCTCACTAAATTTATTGGCCTTTACTAGGAAATTCTTGAAAAACCTTTTAACTGTGGTTTTGAACTCTACATACAATCATTTGCTTTCCTCCATTTCTTTTATTTGTGATTTGTTTCTTTGTCTCTGCATTTTTGCTGCTTCCCTGAGTTAGTAGAGTAGCTTTGTGTGGTAGGTGTCCTATAGGATCCAGTAGCTCAGCCTTTCCAGTTACCTGAGGTGGACACTCTTGGTGCACCCCTTTGTGGACTGTGTGCACAATCTTGTTGTAGTTCAGTCTTGATTGTTGTTGCTATCACTGGGAGTACTTGATCTCCCAGGCCAATTGGCTGTGAGGATCAGCCATCTATGCTGGGAGAACTTCTATGCTGAAGACACCCTTATGAGATAAGACTTGCAAAATTGCAAAAGCCTCTGTGCTCAGCTTGGGTGGGGTGGAGTTTCAGGGCAGAGAAGACAGCCTTGGCTTCCCATCAGCCCTGCCCTATGAGGCCCCTGGGCCTCGGTGTCCCTCAGTAATCGCTGCAAGCACCTCTGAGAGAAAGCCCCCTCGAGTTTTGCCTGCTGCCAGAGAAAATGTATACTCACCTGGAACTGGAGTTCAATGCATTCGGGAGCTTCCATCTCCTTCCCACTTTAGAAAGCCAGCCACACACTCAGCCGCCCTTGCACTCAGCAGTCAGTCCTCTCTGTGCACGTGCGCCTCCGGACCTCTGCCTTCCGCAGTTCCCCTGAGTCTCAGTGTGCTCTCTCTTTTCCTGACAGTCCAGATTCCTCCCAAATGAGTCTGATTTCCCAGAGTCTCGCCCAGGACTGGAGTTCAGCGCAGTTGGGAGCTTCCGTCTCCCTCCCACTTTAGAAAGCCAGCCCCTCACTGAGCCACCTGTGCACTCAGCTGCCCATCCTCTCCATGAGCGCATCTCTATGCCTCAGCCTTTTGCAGCTCCTCTGAGTCTGAATGTGTTTTCCTCTTTCCTTGTAGTTGTAGAATTTCCACTCAGCCAGCTTTCCTGTGGTTCAGGATGCTGTCCGTTTTGTCTTTTAGTTGTAGTTTTGATATTTTTGTGCAAGGCAGTAGTTTAGGTGTTTACCTATGCCACCATTTGGTCTCTCCTCTGAGGTTTTTGTCATATTTGTAAATAAGGGTGCATTGTTCATGACACTTCATATTTTATTTTTTAGTGATTTGGGTTATTTTCTGATGAAAGGGTATTACTTGATATTAGGAAAGTTTGGTATTTTTCAATGTTTTAATCTGGAGCATTTATAAAAATAATCCTATCTAATAAAAGAGTAATATGCAAATTTGACCATACCTTCGCTACGCCCACCAGCCATGCCTACCAGCCACGCTCACCAGACAATCAGGACCGAGAGGGCGTGGCCTCAGTGGCCCGGGCAATGGGGGACCATGGCTGAGGCAGCCAAGGACTGGGAGGGCCTGAGGAGGCATAGCCCAGGAGGCCCAGGTCATGGGGGGCATGGCCAAGGTGACCTGGGCCATGGGGGGCGTGGCTGAGGTGGCCCAGGCTGTGGAGGGGGGTGGCCGAGGCAGCCTGGGCTGCGGGGGGCATGGCCCTGGCTGGAGGTATGTGTGGGGGCGGGACTGGGATGGAGCCAGCCATCTGCCCCATTGCAGGGTGATGGCTGGGTGCCCAGAGGGCTCCCAGTATGTGTGAGGGGATAGGTTGGGCTGAGGGACCACCCTCCCCCTGTGCACGAATTTCATGCACTGGCCCCCTAGTCTCTCTCTATAAAAGCCTAAGTGACCCAACAACTAGAATGATAGGAATTGACCGATCATCCAATTGCTATGACACACACTGACTATCAGGGGACAGATGCTTAACACAGGAACTGCCCCATGGTGGTCAGTGCACTTCTGCAGCCAACTTCCCCCAGCCCCTCCCCCTAGCCAGCCCAGCCCCATGGTCCCTGATCGGGAGCACGGCTGGCTGTCCAACCTCCCATGGCCCCTCCCCCTGACTAGCCAACCTCCTGCGGTCCATCCTCTGAGCTGGTCTGGCCCTTATGGGCCCGATCACTGTCTAGACTGAGGGACCCCACCCATGCACAAATTTGTGCACTGGGCCTCTAGTCCTATATAATAAAAGGCTAATATGCAAATTGTCCCCACGGGTGGGAGTTAGACAACCAGGAGTTAGATGTGCGGTGACCACCAAGGGGCAATGCAGAACATGGCAGGTGTTGGCAACATGGTGATGGCAGCGGACAGCAGTGGAGGTGATGCCAACCCAGATGGTCCATCAAGAGCAGGACAGCAGCGGGGAGCAGGGCTGCTGAGTGGACAGTGCCGGTCAAGGCGGGTGTGAGCAGGAGCTCCTATCACCCTGCAGCTGCCCCATAGATCGGCTCTGATCACCAACCAGGCCTTCGGACCCTACCTGTGCACGGGTTTTGTGCATTGGGTCTCTAGTATTTATATAAATTACTGTGTAAAAGTTTGGGAGAAACTTTTAACTAGCAACCATTTATATTTTATAATTAAAGGTATGAATATAGATTAGTCACATGCTTTAGTGAGGTTACCATTGGATCTTATCAAGGTGAAATTTATGAAAAAGTGCAACTGCATGCTTTACAATTTGTTAAATAAAATATAGTATAACCGCAATATACTTAAAACTTATCAAATTGAGTCTGAATTTTATTTACGGGAGAAAGTTATATATCTTTGTCCTTCCTTTCTGGTCAGTTTAGGGAAAAGTAAAGGCTACAAGGAGAGGAGCTTTATGGAAAATATTTAAGCAGCTCAAATCACAAAGTAATATGAAAACTTTTTTGTGTAACTTTACTTTCTGTGAAGTCTGAATTAGTAAAAGTGTGCTCTTACAAATGTTCATTTGGATTAATAGTGGTAAAAGCTTCGAGATAGGGAAGTGTGTTTAAATAGTTAACGGTACTGACGCGTATGACCATCTTTGACTAGTTCACATGACTGGGTTGTGTTTCAGTGAACCAAGGGTAAAATAACAGCCTGGCCTGGCCTGTGTGCTCAGTGGTGGTCGGCACATGAGCCCGGAGGTCATGGTTCAGCTCCCTCTTGAGGCACACGCATGGATTGCAGGCTCCATCCCAAGTAGGAGGCATTCAGGAAGCAGTGATTCATGATTCCCTTTCATCATTGATGTTTCTGTCTCTCCCCCACCTCCCTTCCTCTCTCTGAAATCCATAAAAATACACTTTAAGAAAGCACTGCCTGAATCTCGCTACAGAATATGGTTCATTTAATTTAATTTTACCACAGGACTATAGTGAGTATTTAGTTTTAACTGACAGTAGTTCTGTTTCTTGATCTCCATTTTACACATGTCAAAGTCATTTCTCTCTATTTCTAGGAAATGGAGTTATTTTTTCCTTCAAGTGGAGTCTGTGGACCAGCAAACACTGCTAAATTTACCAATTGTACCTGTTGCATTATTAAGCCTCATGCCATTAGCGAAGGTAAGTGCTATTTTGAATACAACATGTCCAACTCATTTTGTTCATAGGAACTTATGAGCAAATCCTTTTGGAAATGAGATGGGATGTAATTTTAAAAATCATCCTTAAAAAACTAGAATATCTACACTAATAAAAGAGAAACATGCAAATTGACTGTATCTCTGCTATACCCACAAGCCACACCCACCAGCCAGTCAGGAGCAAGTATGCAAATTAACCCAACCAAGAAGGCTGCAGCCACATAACAAGCAGGAGGCTTGGATTTCCCTGGCAATGGAGGAAGCCAAGCTTACTGGCCTGCTCTGGCCAGCCCTGGCCTCTGCTCAATGCTACAAAGTTTCAATTATAGAAGATAAATAAACCCCAATAAAATGGCATCAGCCACAGAGCTGGAGAGAGCAGGAGGCTTGAGTTGCCTCTACTGATAGAAGAAGCTAAGCTTCCCGCAGCCCTGGCCTGCCCTGGCCTCTGCTCAAGGCTACAAAGTTTTAATTATAGAAGATAAATAAATCCCAACAAAATGGCAGCAGCCAGTGGAGCTGGAGAGAGCAGGAGGCTTGAGTTTCCCCCAGTGATGGAGGAAGTCAAGCTTCCTACAGCCCTGACCTGCCCTGGCCCTTGCTGCTCAAGGCTACAAAGTTTCAATTGTAGAAGATAAATAAAATTCCAGATACCAGGGCCTCCACTTGGGTTGCTGGGGGGCATGGCTGGACTGCCCAGGCTGCCCCATACCCCAAAGGAATCCCCACCCTGATCTGAGATACACTTCAGGGCAAATCAGCTAGCCCCCACTTGTGCACCAGGCCTCTATTCTATCTAATAAAAGAGTAATATGCAAATTGACCATCACTCCAACACACAAGATGGCTGCCCCCGTGTGGTCAAAGATGGCTGCCCCATGTGGACACAAGATGGCCACCACAAGATGGCCAGCAGGGAAGGGCAGTTGGGAAGGACCAGGCCTGCAAGGGAGGGCAGTTGGGGGCAATCAAGCCTGCAGGGGAGGGCAATTAGGGGCAATCAGGCTGGCAGGGGAGCAGTGAGGCATCTATCAGGCTGGCAGGGAGTGGTTAGGGGATGATCAGGCTGGCAGGCAGAAGCAGTTAGGGTCAATCAGGAAGGCAGGCAGGTGAGCAGTTGGGAGCCAGCAGTCCTGGATTGTGAGAGGGATGTCTGACTGCCCGTTTAGGCCCAATCCTACTGGGGGATCCCAGATTGGAGAGGGTGAAGGCTGGGCTTAGGGACCGCCTCCCCCCCCCCCCATGCATGAATTTCATGCACCGGGCCTCTAGTCCTATATAACAAAAGCCTAATATGCTAAGTGTCCAATTGTCTGGTCACCCGTTCAACCAATCATAGCATAATAGGCTAATGATATGCTAAGGCCACTCAGCTGTTCCCTATGATGTGCACTGACCACCAGGGGGCAGATGCTCTGACTGGCAAGTTAGGTTGCTGCTGGGATCTGGCTGATCAGGACTGAGTGACATGGGCCAGACATGACCTGGAGCCCTTCCGCAGTCCCTTCGCAGCTGGCCAACCTCCCACATCCCTCCCCAGCCCCATCATGCACTGGTTGGATCCCTCGACCTGGTCTGTGCCCTCTCACAATCTGGGACCCCTCAGGTGATGTGGGCGGAGGGACCCCACTGGTGGGCAAATTTGTGCACCAGGCCTCTAGTTCTAAATAATAAACATAATAATAAACATAATTGAATGGATTATTTTTTCTTAGTATTAAAGTAATTCAGGTACACAGTAGGAAATATAGAAAAGTTTAAGTATACAATAAAAGTTATCTGTTTTAATTATCCTGAGATAGTCATTGTTTATATTTTGATATTTCCTCCAAATCTTTTTATTCTACATATGTATTTATATGTATGTCACTGACATATGTGAATGTAATTAACATGTTCAAGATATAGGTCTATAGGCTGTAGTTTCAATTTAATTTTGGGAACAGTTTTGGCTGTACTTAAATCTTCATTGATATTTTAATAGTTGTACACTATGCAACCTTATACTTGTGGTATAAGATTTGGATACTAAGATTGTTTCTGGTTTTTTGATGTTAAAAAGAAAGCTTTGAAGAATATATTTGTATGTAAGTATTTGACATTATCTCCAGTCTTTTCTTCTGACTAGTTTCTTAGTAGTAGAAGTATTGGTTGAAAGGATATGAGCCTTAAAGATCTTGTTGCATAATTAATACTTCTTTGATTATCTAGGAAGCATTTTAATATCTTATAGATCCTTAGGGCCATAATTAGAGGGAAGCAACATGCATGATGGGTAATAAACATTTATGGAGAACTTACCGCTATGTGCCAGGTAGCAGACTGAACACACCTGTACACTATCTCTTTTAATCTCAGCAATCATGTCAAATAGGTGGGTTTGTCATTCTTTCCCAGGTACATGAGGCTTTATGAGAATGAGTCATTTCCCAGTTTAGTAGGGAAGCTAGGATGCAGACACTGGTCTCCTGTCACCTCTGGGTTCTTCCTCTGCACCCACTGTTCTGCAGCAGTCCCAGCAGAGCATCACATGGTGTAGCAGTAACATTTGAAATGGCTGGGAAGTGGGAATTTTATGTTACCCTCACTTTTCTTACCTGGACATGGACGCACGCACACATGCACACACACACACACACACACACACACACACACACACACACTCAATCAATCAATCAATTTACAGACACATTTAAAAAAATATATATTTTATTGATTTTTTACAGAGAGGAAGGGAGAGAGAGAGTTAGAAACATGGATGAGAGAGAAGTATCAATCAGCTGCCTCCTGCACGCCCCCAACTGTGTTTAGGATTGGTGGAAACAGTGCGGCAGGGGTCTTACCCCAGTCTCCTCAGTACACAGTTGTTTGATTGGTGAGTTGTTTGCCAAGTTGAGAGGATATTGTGAAAAGGGGATCATTTGAGTAGTCCATTGTTGGTGTAAATGGACTTTGGGGAAGTTCCTGACATGTACAATGAAGTCATTTACTGATTTACAGCCTTATCTTTGTGGCTAGGAATTTCTTAGCATAAATAATAGTCATGCGGATGTAGGCGCCTTAGTTCTTGGTCCTGTGGTTAATCTGTATGGATTTAGTGGTTAGTGTCTCACTTCTGAGAGAGCTAGAGAAAAATACAGAGCATAGTTTGTGAGCAGGTGGCGACATTTGTGGGCTTGTTATATATGTCGATTGAAATATATTTTGTCATTTGGGGGACTCAGATTTTATAAGGCAAATATTTTTGTGTTCTTTTTTTTCTTTTTTAACTTCAAGATGATGCAATGCCTTTGTTTTGATGTCCTCAGATTACTTATATGTAGTTAGTTCAATTCCATCGATAAAAATAAGTTCATTTTACCCTGAAATCAGGCTACACAGCTTTGAACCTTACTCTCCATGGCTGTTGGGTAACCGATTTAGGTTAATCTCTTTCCACCTTATTTCCTCATCTGTGAAGTGAGATTAGCAGTATCCCTTCTTCACAGGATAACGATGCATTAAAGGTAATGGTTAATAACTAGCATGAATTAACTGCAAGGACTGTCCCAGGCCCAGTGCCCAGTGCTGAGCCGAGTGCTGCGTCCGTGTTGGATGTTCTTACTGTGATGAGTACTCATCTGCCGCTGCCATGACTCCTGCTAGGAACTCCTTAGTAACAATGCAGTGGCTTCAAATGCTAACAAATCCAACATCCATATCTGTCACCCACAGAAAGAAAGAAAGCCCATCTCATTGTTTAAGGAGCTAAGCGCTGTTCTCAGTTCAAGTCTGGTGTACGGGACGTCTGTGAGGCCGTCATTGCTTCCGTCCGGTTGACTAGCAGCGTCCTCCATTACCTGCCCTGACGGCCCGTGGGGCTGGCACTGGGCACGAGGAGGTGGCGAATCAGTCGGGAGAGCAGCCTCTACACTTGCCATGGCCCCCACGTTAGCCTTCTGAAGTGTTAGAGCCCGAATCCGGTCGGAAATGTTTTCTTTAGCAGATTAAACACTTTGGCTGTGTTGTTCATAACATTGTCCTTTCTGAAACTCAGTTTCCTTTAGTCTTTAAACCCAGGTGTTCTCTTACTCTGTGAAACTGTGCAGAAAAGTCTTAAAAAGGTCATTGTGTTCTGTATCTTAATGGTATGTCCTGGCTGTAAATATTCTGTTTTCATGGAGGCCGTTAGAAAGTAATTTTAGATTTTATTTCCAAAAAGTCATATTGTCTCTCTGCAATTCACTTATTAAGAAGCACATTATTTAGTAGACTATTGGCCACTTTGTAAGTGGAATACCAGAATTATCTCTGATCTGCTAATTGAGCAGGAGGACTGTTCTCAGCAAGTTCCTTACTTTATCCATCAGCTGTTTTTACTCAGAGCCTCTTTCCGAGTAATTTTGATGCTCAATAGGCCAAAAGCCCAAGAAGCACATCCACCTGTGGAACTTCCTGGGTTTGGGATGATTAATAAATATGATTACATTCCCACCTTTTCTATAGCTGATTTTCCTCAAATAATTTAGCCTCTGGAATACTGTGGTAGAGGTGTGAACTTTTTGGTGTAAAGAGATTGGATATAAGCATCGTAAATCTAACTCAGTTTCAGTAGAAACTCTTGGGGTGGGCCCAGTTTTGCGCAGCATGTCACAGCTGTGGAGTTTCGTGGTTGTCTTATGTTCTGTCTGAAACAGCAAACAGGAGGGGGCTTTATAAGCTGGGGCAGAGTCAGAGTGGCCTGCAAAGCTAAAATATGAGCTACCTAACCCTTCACAGAAGAAGTTTATTGACCTTTGCCATTCCGTGCATTTTTAATGGACCCTGCTGAAATTTTAGCATGTGTACCTAATTCTGAATTTTTTAATAAAATGTGGACTTGCTCACTCTTTCCAGTTTTTTTTCTAAGGCAAAGATTTTAGAATGTTTAAAACAGCCACTGGAATCCCCTCCCATCTTCCAAGTTATTAGAATGTCTATTCTCCTTTCTTTCAAACGTTTTTACTTAACCTTATTGATGTATAAATTACATAGCATAAATACACATGTTCTAAGCATGTGGTTCTGATATTATGTTACAGTGTCTCAAGCTCTCAGCCTGTGTGTATAAACTTGGTCTTGTCTGATGCCTCTCTGGAGACACTCGGGGGATGAGTAGACAGACAGACTGTGTGAATGCAGTGTCACTGTGTGAAGGAGGACTGACGAGACTTAGACCAGGCCCCACTATGTGCCTTTCTGATTAGTGGGGCTCTGTCCATGACAAAACAATGAGAGGTCGCCCTGTCTTTTATCTTCAGGCGCCAGGCTTGCTCTCCCCACCCGACTGGAATAAAGGAGCAGCTGTTGCTAAGCAGCCGGCACTAGCACCTAGCAACTATGATGTGAGCCTCAGGAGCCCTGTGCTCCCTTCAGAGCTTAGTGATGTGTGTTACAAGCACAAGACCTATGCTCATCTGTCTGACTTAGAAGAAACACAATAAAGGGATGGCCATGAGCCGGTGAACATCCTAGGCACCTGGCAGGGATTATTGTAGGATGTGGAGTTCGGACAGGATTATCCTTCTATGGGTTGACACTTGCTTGGAAAAATTTCTTAGCCTCTCCAAGGCCTCATTTTCTTCATCTGCAAGATGAAGGTGACAGAACCCACTTCATAAACAAGTTATTACATGTGATGTACACAGAACAGTTTACATAGTAAATGGTCAAGAAGCTGTTAGCTATTAATAATAGTAATTGTAGTGATTCTACCATGATGCACTTTTTAAAACCTTGAATCAGCAGTGTTTCAGTTATCTATTGCTTTATGACGAACCATCCCAGAACTTAGCTCCTTAGCAACAGTGGGTTACTCCACACACTTCTGTCACCCTGGGCTCCCTTGGCAATCCTTGCTGGTGTACCTTGGTCGCTGCGTGACTTCTAAGGTAGGCATCTGGAAGGTCAGAATGCAGTTTTTAGCTTTTGTAACTTTAGGAGTATAAATGTTACAAACTAAAAATACTACCCTGCAAGTGTAATTATTTAGTTTATATTCCTTTTTTTTAGATTTTGAAAAATACTTGATTTCAAGTTTATGTCTCAGTAAACATTTTAAAAAGAAATGTTTCATTTTAAAATGAAACTTTCAAATACTATTTTACTATATACTAGAGGCCCGGTGCACAAAATTTGTGCACTGGGTTGTGTGTGTCCCTCAGCCCAACCTGCACCTTCTCCAATCTGGGACCCCTGGGGGGATGTCCGACAGCCTTTCACAATCTGGAATTGCTGGCTCCCAGATGCTTGCCTGCCTCCCTGATTGCCCTTAACCACTTCTGCCTGCCAGCCTGATCACCCCCTAACCACTACCCTGCCAGCCTGATCACCCCCTAACCACTACCCTGCCAGCCTGATTACCCGCAACCACTACCCTGCCAGCCTGATCACCCCCTAACCACTACCCTGCCAGCCTGATTACCCGCAACCACTACCCTGCCAGCCTGATCACCCCCTAACCACTACCCTGCCAGCCTGATAACTCCCTAACCACTACCCTGCCAGCCTGATCGATGCCTAACTGCTCCCTTGCCAGTCCGATCATTCCCAACTGCCCTCCCTGACAACCCAGTCACCACCAACTGCCCTCCCCTGACAACCCGGTCACCCCCAACTGCCCTCCCCTGACAACCCGGTCATCCCCAACTGCCCTCCCTTGACAACCTGGTTACCCCCAAATGTCCTCCCCTGCATATTCCATCTTTATTAGATAGGGTTTTTTCTTTAACATATTGGATAACCCTAACTGGTTTTGCTAGGTGGGCGCATCAGCCTGCAGACTCAAGGGTCCCAGGTTCGATTCTGGTCAAGGGCATGTACCTTGGTTGGGGCACATACCCAGTGGGGAGTGTGCAGGAGGCAGCTGATTGATGTTTCTCTTTCATAGATGTTTCTAGCTCTCTATCTCTTTCCCTTCCTCTCTGTAAAAAATCAATAAAATATTTTTTTAAAAAAAGAAACATTTAAGATTCCTCCATATATGCCTGGCTGGTGTGACTCAGTGGTTGAGACCCCAGGCTGCTGCAGCTGGGAGGGGATTGCACAGTGGGGGTGCATGCCCCTGCCAGGCTGAGACCCCAGCCCAGGCTGCTGCTGCTGGCAGGGGAATGTACCGTGGGGATGGCTGAGACCCAGCCCAGGCTGTCGGCGTTGGGAGGGAATCGTGCTGTGGGGGTTGCGGCATCTCTGTCAGGCTGAGACCCTGCAGGGGTGTGTTTTTTATAAAGGGTCAGGGGGGCCCCCTGCAGGGGTGTGTTTTTTATAAAGGGTCAGGAGGGCCATCTGCGGGGTGTGTTTTTTATAAAGGGTCAGTAGGGCCCCCTGCAGGGGTGTGTTTTTTATAAAGGGTCAGGGGGGCCATCTGCATGGTGTGTTTTTTATAAAGGGTCAGGGGGGCCCCCTGCAGGGTGTGTTTTTTATAAAGGGTCAGGGGGGCCATCTGCAGGGTGTGTTTTTTATAAAGGGTCAGGGGGGCCCCCTGCAGGGTGTGTTTTTTATAAAGGGTCAGGGGGGCCATCTGCAGGGGTGTGTTTTTTATAAAGGGTCAGGAGGGCCATCTGCATGGTGTGTTTTTTATAAAGGGTCAGGGGGGCCCCCTGCAGGGTGTGTTTTTTATAAAGGGTCAGGGGGGCCATCTGCAGGGGTGTGTTTTTTATAAAGGGTCAGGGGGGCCCCCTGCAGGGGTGTGTTTTTTATAAAGGGTCAGGGGGGCCCCCTGCAGGGGTGTGTTTTTTATAAAGGGTCAGGGGGGCCCCCTGCAGGGGTGTGTTTTTTATAAAGGGTCAGGGGGGCCCCCTGCAGGGGTGTGTTTTTTATAAAGGGTCAGGGGGGCCCCCTGCAGGGTGTGTTTTTTATAAAGGGTCAGGGGGGCCATCTGCAGGGGTGTGTTTTTTATAAAGGGTCAGGGGGGCCCCCTGCAGGGGTGTGTTTTTTATAAAGGGTCAGGGGGGCCCCCTGCAGGGGTGTGTTTTTTATAAAGGGTCAGGGGGACCCCCTGCAGGGGTGTGTTTTTTATAAAGGGTCAGGGGGGCCCCCTGCAGGGTGTATTTTTTATAAAGGGTCAGGGGGGCCCCCTGCAGGGGTGTGTTTTTTATAAAGGGTCAGGGGGGCCCCCTGCAGGGTGTGTTTTTTATAAAGGGTCAGGGGGGCCCCCTGCAGGGTGTGTTTTTTATAAAGGGTCAGGGGGGCCATCTGCGGGGTGTGTTTTTTATAAAGGGTCAGGGGGGCCCCCTGCAGGTGTGTGTTATTTATAAAGGGTCAGGAGGGCCATCTGCAGGGGTGTGTTTTTTATAAAGGGTCAGGAGGGCCTCTGGGCAGTGTTCCGCCAGGCCGGCATTCTGCAGCCTGTAAGCAGCAGCCCTCCCTGAGACTGGGGGACTCAGGTGGGGCTGAGAGGACTGGCACTGCCATTTTGTCATAGAGTGACGGTTAATTTGCATATTACTCTTTATTAGGTAGGATTTGTAGCCTGTGTCTTCTGCGTTACTGAAAGCTGCGCTCAGACTCGTGGGACACCCTGTATATGTATTACTTAAGGGGCCGTATTTAGTGGAAAGAGTGTTGTATCATTTGAAAATCAGGTGGACACTTCATTGCTTCTCTTTTTCGCTTTCTTGAACGTTAGGACTTAGTAGTCACTATTCAGGGTGTGACGCTCTGGAAGCACGTTGGCGCCTGCCTTCGAGAGCTGTTCACTCGTGGGGCCCCAGGTTGCCCAGGGTTCCAGGAGGAGCAGTTGCCGCACGTTTCCAGTGGAACTTGGGTGACAGCTCCATTCCCCTCGCCTGCTCTGCCTCCGTGTCTGCTGGAGCAGAGCAGAGCCACACTTGCTCGAGACGTGCGTGAAACGGATCTCAGAGAGTTTGTAGCAGAGACAGTGAGTTTGCACCCGCCCCAGCGGAGCCCCGGGCACTAGTTTCTGTGTGTCCTGTACCCTCCCCTGCAGAAGGGCTCCACTGTGAGGAGGACAGGAGCTCTTCTGCTCGGCTGTGACTCTGCCCTTTGGACTTGTCCTTCGTCCAGGCCCGGAGCTGGCCGATCCCGTGGAGCTGGGTCCAGAGACCAGGCCATGCGATGCCACTTTACCAGGAAATGTTTCAGAAATGAAAATGTAAGACTGCACCATCTCATGTGTTAAGACTTTAAAAGATGATTTGAGTTACATGGCAGATTATGAGTGCTGAGAATCAGACAATCTAATTATAGTTGATGCCTATGAAAAAAGCTCTGGAGGAAAAACGGGGGTGAGTAACCCACGTCCACTCAGACACAGGCCAAAGTATGACAGTGCAGATGCAGTAGGATACAAACTTGTGATAGTGGCAAATGACCCACCAACACAAGGGAGAGCTGTGCGCCACAGGCCTTCTAGAGTAAGAAAGAGGCGCCAGTACGTGGAAAAGCAGAGGACCGTTTATTAGTCCGCTCACACATCTTTTCTTAGACGTGTGTCCTTTTCCCACCCTTCCTACTGCAACCTTCCTTTCGCAGGCTGCAGTGAGTCACCTCCCGCATAATCAGTGGCTGGATGAGGACAGAGTGCACCTCCAGAAACCCAGCCCGAATTCCCAGTCCTGGCTCATGTACCCCGACTGCCGGTGGAAGGGAGGGGCCAGCTGGGCTCAGGGGACTCTAAACTGCCTCGGGCAATCTCTGGGGGTCTCTGGCTTTCTGGTCATAGTCATGCTCTTAGATGTCCTTTTCCCTGCACCAGGAATGGGCTTGAGGGCTGCCAGCAATGAACTGATGAACCCAGTGGGAAGAATGCTTTTCAACCTGGTTCTAATTAAAATGAATGAATGAATGAATGAATGAATGATACATAAAACCCCAGGGAAGGACTCTGGTTGGCTTGTGCAAACAATACACCCATTCCTGGGGGAATTGCTCTGGTCTTGGAAGCTGAGTGCTAAGGCTGACCCTATTTGGGTGGATACCCACGTGGTGACCACTCTCAGAGGTATGTTTTTGTTTTGATTTTAAGATGTTTTTATTGATTTTTTAAAGAGGAAGGGAGAGGAATAGAGAGAAACATCAATGAGAGAGAACCATCATCCATCGGGTGCTTCTTGCACACCCCCTACTGGGATCGAGCCTACAACCTGGGCTTGTGCCCTGAACAGGAATTGAGCCAGTGACCTCTCGGTTCATAGGTCGACACTCAACCACTGAGCCACACCAGGACGGGTGGCAACATCCTTTCTAATCAAAGAGGATGGAGGGGGCTTCTAGTCCCAGGAGAAGCAAGAGTTTTCAGAAAAATACTGTTAATGGTTGGATACAGGGTGGCCACTTAGAGGCTTTTGAACAATCCCGGTGAGGACTATGAGGCAGTGAACTGAGACACAGCAAGTGGAGATGGAGATGATGGACATTCAAAACAGCCAAGAGGCAGCATTCACAGAATTACAAGCAAACCAGGGAACGAGTTAGCTGTGGGCACCCCCCTACCCCCAGGAAGCAGGCCTCCGCCTTGTGTGCCCTTGGAGCCTGTTGGCTGCACCGCATGCAGTTTTGCATTTTAACTTCATTTGCATAATTATTTGTCATTTTTTCAGTCACCTGAACATTTCCTATCTAGGCCAAAGTAAAGGACATGTGGTTATTGACAGTTTGTCTTTTCAGGCTGCTAAACTCAGAACGGGTTTCTTAAGTCCTCTCTGTCCTGCCTCCACACGTAACGGCATAAATAAAAGCAGTGTCCTTGCCTCGGGTCTGACTGCTCTGGGCAGAAGGCGGTGCTGCGTGGACTAGAACTCTGCATTGGTTTATCTGTGGATGGAATTATTCTGTCAATGGTACATTTTGCAGGGCTCATTTAATGTGGTTACAGACTTATAACAGGTGTAGATTGTGATTTCCTTTCATATTGGTTAATGCAGAAGGCCTAATACTGCTTTCATATTTAGATCAGGATTCTTAATCATGTAAATCATTTTCTTTATCAAAATAAACAAGATCTTGATTTGTGCTATCCAGCAGTATCCATGAGGTCAATTCTGTTTACATAATGATACTAAGTTTATAATTGCGTTCTTAAAAATTAAATTTATTGGGAAGGATTTGGTTAATTACATTATATAGCTTTCAAGTGTTTTCAAGTGTACGCTTCTATGATACATCAGAGTCAAATCTCCTTCCATCACCATGTATTTGACCCCCTTTGCCCTTACCCCACCCCACCCCTCTTTCCTCTGGTAATCCCTGTGCTATTGTCTGTCTATGAGTTTTTGTTTGGTTGCCTTATTTGTTCATTGTTGTTTTGGTTTTATGTCCCACATGCGCGTGCAATCCTATGAAAATGCCGTGCTGTGGGAAGTAGGAAAGTTCGGAACCATAGGGTTTATTTGCCTTTTTAAATGTGTTGCATTTGCACAGATGGTGCAAGGGGAAACTGCCTTCTCACAAATCAAGACAGTCACACCAAGCTCGTAGTTGGAGCATGCTCAACTCTCAGGTGCTGCAGGGAAATGCCACTCTTACGTAAGAATGTCCTTGATGCAGCAATGGAAGTGAGTAATTGTTGATCCTCAAGTACAGGTCTTGCTCACCGTGTGAACTAAGGGCACTTGTGCTCCACACTCACATACAACCTTGTCTTTACGAAAAGCACCTGTACCGTTGTTTGAGTTGTGAACTCAACGTGGGGCCTTTTTAGGGAGTCCCACATTTACCTGCAAGACTGATAGCCACCCCAGAAATATCCGCTGGTTTGCACCTTCACTCTTTTCAAAATTAAGTAATCCTGTCATGTCAAAGACATGGCAGCTGACAATAGTTGTTGCCCAAGATAAAGACCCAAGTGATGATAAAGTTTCCAGTGAACACTAGCATTGGAATCTTGGGAAACCCTACTCACCACTCGGAGCCTGAAGCTCCCCCTGCTTGAAGACTATGCTGATGAAATGGGTGGTGTTAATTGGTGGTGATTTTTTCAGTGTGGCCACATGAAATGAGTCAACATTTGGAAGACTGAGTAACTCAGTGAGCTAACATTTCCTAAATGGTCAATGTGTGAAGTTAGGAAATCATACACAAGTACAAGAGACCAGTGGATTTTGTCTCCCAGGGTTAAAAAAAAAAAAAAGTTCACTGGGAGAGGTTTGAAGTTATGTTATCTCAGTTCCCAGGGTCCTTAATCTCCGCTAAGTCTTAACTGCCCCTCCGTTCTAAGAACTCCCCTCCATTTGATGCTGTGACCCTGCTGTCATGTCAGGAGTATCTTCTCCATTCTCTTGCATGTCTCCTTCTGTGTGTCTTTATTCATTTTCATTCTTCAATTCCCAAACTTTAAAACTCAAAGCTCTTTTTTGCCTTTGTCCTTCTTTTGTCAAACAATAGTCATCTATTCTCATCATTTCAGCTCTAACCTTGCTGCACCTCATTTTATCTCTGTTGGATGGCACCTGTACTCCAAATCCCAGGGACTGCATTCCTTCACTACTCAGTGATCTTCTTCAGCCAATGGCCAAGCTCTGTCCTCAAGTACCTGTCTGTGTCCTGCTTTAAAATTTAAGTTTCTATTTTCAGAATAATTCAGTGTCTTTTTCCTTCATTTGTTTACAGTACCCGTGTTCTTGTTTTTCTTTAAAGTGCCACATTCTGCTAGTCACTTAGATTCAAAACCTCCCTCCTTCCTCTTCAGTCTGTCGAGGTTTGTCCATTACATTTGTTTGGCAACATCTATTCCTTCCTTCCTTCTCTGCTGCTGCCACCCAAACCCAGTTGGCATTTGATCATTTCATAAGCCCTTCTTCCTCTTCTGTCCTTTATTCCTTCCCTCAGATCAGGTGCCCCATCATTGTTGCTTTAGTAACTTTACTAGAACACTTCACTTTTGTCCTGTGTTGTCCAGCTCAGGCTTTCCGGGAGTCTCCATTGCTTTTGGCAGGGTTTCCTTTTATTTTTACACTAGGGGCCTGGTGCACGAAATTCGTGCACTGGGGTGGGTGGTCCCTCAGCCCAACCTGCCCCCTCTCACATACTGGGAGCCCTCAGGGGATGTCCAACTCATGGCTCACCCCCGGTCCAAGGCCAAAAGCCTCTGGCCAAAGCTTTCCATCCTTGGGTAGGGGATCTTGGCCAAGGGACCCCTGCCAACAATTGCCCTGCAATTGTGCTGATCTTTGGCTGGCTCCGTCCCAGCCCCGGCCTGCCCAAGGCCAGAAGAAGCCTCTTGATGAGGCTTTTTCTGGCCTTGGGCACCCAGTGATTGCCCTCCCATGGGGCTGATCTCACTGGCTGGCTCTGCCACAGCCCGCCCAAACAATTGCCCTGCCATGGAGCCAATCTTGCTGGCTGGCTCCGCCCTGGTACCCTGGCTGCCCAAGGCTGGAAAAAGCCTCTTGGCGAGGTTTTTCCCAGCCTTAGGCAGCAGCCATCTTGGATGGGTGTTAATTTGCAAATCACTCCTGATTGGCTTGAGAGTGTGGCTTCTGGGCATGGCTTATTGGGTGTAGCGAAGGTATGGTAAATTTGGATATTATTATTTTATTAGATAGGATATTAAAATTTTTTAAATTTATTTTTATTGATTTTAGAGAGGAAGAGACAGGGAGCTAGAGATAGAAAGATCAATGATGAGAGAGAATAATCCATTGGCTGCCACCTGCATGCTCCTACTGGGGATTGAGTCTGCAATCAGGGCATGTGCCCTGACTGGGAATTGAACAGTCACCTTCTGGTTCATAGATCAGTGCTCAACACTGCGCCACACCAGGCAGGGTTTCCTTTTGAAGGAAAAATGTATTCCCAGTGTTAACAGAAATTATTTTACTTATAATGCAACACAAATATGTCCAAATATAAAGCTAAATGTGAACTTCTTCATGTATAACTCTTTAAAACTGTTTTATAAATTTGGTACAAACAAAGCTTTATAATGGATAAAGTTTATAATGTGACTAGAGACCTAGTGCATGAATTTGTGCATGGGTGGGGTCTGGCCATCCCACCCCAATTGGGGCTGATCAGGGCTGGGTCAGCCAGGGGGAGGGGCCTTCGGAGGTTGGCCACTGACCCCACCCCGATTGGGGTGGGGAAGGCCATTGGGGGCAGAGCCGGCTGTGGGGGAGGGGCTGTGGGACATTGTGGGGCAGTTGCAGTGCATGTCATAGCGGCTTGTTGTTCTGGTGGTTTTGGTTATTCTATCATCCCAGTGGCTTGGCTTTTAAATATATAGATGTTTCCCAAAACTAAACCATGAAAATCAATGTGTACATGGTTCATACTATTCAGAGTTTGACATGAGCCTGTTACATGCTCAGACTTCTGCACAGCCTTTGTTTGTACAGTATGCTATGATGTCATTTAGCCTTCATGTGACACCAATGTGTCATTTGAGAAATAGATGGCATTGTTTTTTATTTTTATTTTTTTTATCCTTTAGTCTTCTACAAGGAAAATAGCACCGATTGGCTGCAATAACAGTAACCTAAATAAGATGCACATCCAGACACTGGTTCTTATTGGTGATTTGGGATGCCTGGGTGAGCACCCAGATGACCCAGAATATGATGGGTGTGTGTGTATGAGAATGTGTGTGTGAGTGTGAGTGTGAGCGAATGTGTGTGAGTATAAGAATGTGTGTGAGTGTGTGTGTGTGTGTGTGTGTGAATGTGAGTGTGAGTTGGTGTGTGAGTGGATGTGAGTTGGTGTGTGTTAGCATGAGAATGGGTGTGTGTGAATGAATGTGTGTGAAAGAGAGAATTTTAGTTGACTTGAAAAAATAAAGAAACTTTGACTATTTTTATAGAAAGTGAATGGGATCGGAAAATCAGTCCCAGCTTGCAGTGTTCACAGACCCCATTATACAAATTTCTCCTGCTGGCACCCAGGGCCTTCATCCGTTTGGGTTCCATTTCTCTTTCCAGCTGTTTTTCTTTTTGACGTCTCCCTGTTGAGAGGATATGCTCATTTCCCAGACTCGTGGGAGCTCCTGCTGCCTCAGTTACAATCTGATGTTTCTCCTCTGAACTTTCTGTGTACCTAGGACTTGGGAATTTAGTTTTCTTGTAGTATTAGTCTTAGTGATTTGTTTTCGTGTTCTCTACATCACTGGACTTCAGGGGCCCTAGAGCAAAATGCTATCTTAGAAGTGCTTTCCTCTTCGGGATCACCCCTGACGGTCCCGGAGCCCTTACTTCTCAGGGGGTGGAATGGCCGTAGCAGGCTACCTCAGGGGCTTAGTGCCCTTGGGCATTGTGATTTTCTCATAGACAGAGTAAGCAAAGGAAAGTAACTTGATGCAGAAAATTTGTATTTCCAGGCAACCGAAATGCCTGAGAAGTTTTGCATTTTTCAAGCGTTTGTTCTGTATTTCTAGGACTGCTGGGAAAGATTCTAATTGCCATCCGAGATGCATGCTTTGAGGTCTCAGCTATGCAGATGGTACGTAGTTTGCAATGAGTCACAACCTTTTGAGGAATTGTTTTTTTCTATGTAAATTTTAAGATGATTTACATTGAGTTTTCTCTGCATTAAAGCACACACACAAAAAAATAGAATTACTGAACTTGGTAATCTTATAATACAAATGTTTTTGAAATTATTTTACCCATGAAATCCTTCACTGAGAAAATTAATAGTCAAGTTGTGCACCTAATTGAAGCTGGTACTGGTTTATGCAGTTCTTGGAACTTTGCTGGCATATATGGGCTAAAACAAAGTATTCAGTTTTTACAAACAAAAGATAGAATTAAGCCGAGTAGTTAGTGACTTTCCTGTTGTCTGGATCTGTGACTCAGAGGGGAGTGGGGGAAGAGATCATTCCAGATTTCTCCCAGCGAGGGCCTTGTGCTGGTTTCTGGCTTTCCCCTCTGGCACCTGTTGGCCCCCCTGTGGCTGGCAGACTGCCCGCCTCAGTCTAGGAACCCCTTCACTGAAGAAGCAGCACTGCTCCTGCAGAGCCCAGGCCTCTGTGCTCCACTTACCAGTGCATTTGAGGAGGAATTGGGTGCAAGTGATTACAGGAACCAGATAAACAATGTGGTGTTACAGTATTGAAGGCCAGGAAGCTTCTGCTGTTATGATAGTGAAATATTGATCCCATTGGTGGGGCTATCCATAGGCCAATAAAAAGGTAAGAAATATCCACTGGTTTGCAAAGTCTTCAGGCAAAAACTTGAAGACTGATGAGGACGTTGGTATTTGAAGAATCTTATCTAGGACTATAAAGAAGTTGTGAGCCAAAACCTTCGTAAAGTAGCTGTGTGGCTATGTATTTGTGGGACCTAAGCCTGCTTAAAATATAACCAGCGTGGGAATTTTAGCTGCAAACATTGACCTCAGTCTGGCTAGACCAACCTGTAATGTAACCAGTGACTGACCCTTGTAGGTGCTCCATGAAAACAAGAATAATTGTAAAAGGATTCATTGACCCTGTGGGGGAGGCATGGTGATTTAGTGACAATCACAGTCCTTCATTTTTGGAGCCTTAAAGATCTATTTACGAGTCACGGGTCAGCTGCTTTCTAGGTATGTGACCCTGGCCAAATGTCAAGGTTTTTTGTGTTTTTTTTTTTCATTCTCACCTGAGGATATTTTTTCATTGCTTTTTAGAAAGAGCTGAGGGGCGAGGAGTGGGGGTGGCGGAGAGAAACATCAATGTGAAAGGGGCACATCTGTTAGTTGTTTCCCATATGGGAATTGGACCTGCAGCCCAGGTATGTGCCCTTGACTGGGAATTGAACCCATGTCCTTTCAGTGTGTGGGCCAACACTCTAACCACTTAATAACACAGGCCAGGGCTCAAATATTCTTATCTTCAGTTTTATCAACTAAGCAAGGAGCCCATTATTATCTGCCTAAGTAGATTAAATGAAATAACCCTACCTAATGGAAGAATTTCCATTGCAAGAATTGTGGAAGTTCCAGTGCAAATTGCTAGGTATTTAATAAATTATATTTTTTGTTACTACTTTATTATATTAATAGTACAGGTTGTGTGAATGAGTGGGCAGAAATTTCTCCATAATTGTCAGTCCTGGCATCAATAAGCAAAGTGAGTGGAGGGAAGTGGGAAATAAAATTGGAAAGTCTGAGGCTATTTCCGAAAACATTTAAGGTCTTAGTTTTTGAGACACTAAAACTTGATGAACTTTTACTTCTAACGAAATTTGAATGCAGCTTGGGCAGGAATCAGTCTTTGTAGGCTTACCTTGTAAGCATATCTTACAATGCTTTTTGAAGAGCAGCAGGAATTCTGGGTTCTTCACTGTGAGCTAGACTAACCAGGGACTTTAGAATGTTTGGGGAAAAAATTTATGTTCAGCCTTCTCAACAAAATTTGAAGTAATTTTATTTAGTAACTTTTTTTTTCTTGTGCACTAATCCTACATAATAAAGAGGTAATATGCAAATTGACCATCAATCCAACACACAAGATGGCTACCCCCATATGGTCAAAGATGGCTGCCCCCATGTGGACACAAGATGGCCAGCAAGGGACAGCAGTTGTGGGTGATCAGGCTTACAGGGGAGGGCAGTTAGGAGTGACCAGGCCAGCAGGGGAGGGCAATTGGGAGTGATCAGGCCTGCAGGGGAAGGGCAGTTAGGGATGACTGGGCAAGCAGAGGATGGCAGTTGGGGCCGACCAGGCCTTCAGGGGAAAGCAGTTAGGGGCGACCAGGCCATCGGGGGAGGGCAGTTAGGAGTGACCAGGCAGGCAGAGGAGAGTAGTTGGGGGCAACCAGGCCTTCAGGGGATGATAGTTAGGGGTGGTGACCAGGCTGGCAGGAGAGTGCAGTTAGGGGTGACCAGGCCAGCAGTGGAGGACAGTTCGGGGCAGTCGGGCCAGCAGGGGAGCAGTTAGGAGTTGATCAGGCTGACAGGGGAGTGGTTACGGGGTGTTCAGGCTGGCAAGCAAGTGAGTGGTTGGGAGATAGCAGTCCTGGATTGTGAGAAGGATGTCTGACTGACCTTTTAGGCCCGATCTTGGGCAATCAGACATCTCCGTCCCAGGTTGGAGAGGGTGTAGGCTCGGCTGAGACACACACACACACACACACACACATTTCATGCACTGGGCCTCTAGTTTATCCATAAACACTGTTGCATTATATATTTCTCTTTCTTATGCTGGGAATGAGGTTTTGTTCAGAGAGAGGTCATGCTGTGGTGAAGAGCATGACCAGTGAGGTCAGGCTGAGATGGAACCCAGGTTTGTGGTGGTTCCACAGCCCCTCTGAGTCTTAGCCTCATGCAAATCGGGACTGGTACCACCCCTCACAGGGCAGGGTGGTCGCAGCATCAAAGGAGTTGTGTTTGAGAGGACCAGGAGCAATGCTGACACATTAAGCACTCTAGTCATTACACAATTTATTATTGATGACAGACTCTGATAACACTTCCTTCTTCAAAGAGTGTTTGATTCATGCAAACTTTACATTTTAAAGTAAAGAAAATATATCCAAGAGATCATAAATCTTGAGTGCTTATGTATAGCTTGTTTTCTTTGCTTGATCAACTTATGGTTTTGTGGTGTTGTGTGTTTTTTTAATATAGTTCAACATGGATCGAGCTAACGTTGAAGAGTTTTATGAAGTTTATAAAGGAGTAGTGTCTGAGTATAACGTAAGTACCAAACTAAACGTAAAGCATCAGTACTGAGAACAGTTTGTGTGTCTCACATCTGGGGGATCTCAGGATAATCTTTAATGGGCAAAGTATTCTTTAACGTATACAGGATTTTGCCAGCCGCCAGTTAGTGATACCCAGTGACTGTGGATACTCTACCCCTGAGAGCCGCTGGAAACAGAAAATGCAAGGGGGACAAGCCTTGCTGGGATACTGACACATTTTGACATTATCTGTGAAGTTTATGATATCCTCATGGGGGGAGACTGTCCCTAAGCTTTAGGAAGTTAAAAACAAGTAGTTCTTAACATGATTGTGTAATTTCATAGCAGCACTCACTCTCTACTTTAACGACTCAAATGTGGGTAGAGTCATCTGAAAATGTGACTGCGACAGAAGAAACAAGACTAAAAGGGCCCTTGGAAACAAATGACTATATTCAAGTATGCCAAATTGTTCCTTAAGATAACATGTAGTAGGCATTTAATGAAAATTAGTTTCCTTCCCCTCTTTATCAAATTGTCTCAGACACATTTGTGCTGGTACACTGCCTCCTTAGCCCTGCTGTTTCAGAGAGTGTTTTGACTTTTCTTTTTTACATGAAGTTCACTGTTCCTGACAATGAGACTAGACCTCTATCCCCTCCCTTCTCGGGGCCCTTTCCTTTCAACCTTCCTTCACCAGGAAAACTGGCTGACCCCAGGATGGCTGAGCGTGATCCTTCTATCGCAGCCTTGGGCTTCCTCAGCCCTGCATGCCTGTGCCCCACCTCCCGCTGCTGAGAACTTGGCTCTTGTCATTTAGTGCAGGTGGAACTTCAGGAGCATGAGACAGGAAATCACACTCACCCCAATTATCCACCAAAATCAGTCACACAGGATCTTCATGGATAGCAGAGTGGCTTTGGGGGGTACAGTCAGGGGCCCTCAAGGGCAGGGCTCCAGGGACCATTTTAATTATGATGTCTCGTCCCTCCTCTCTCAACTTCTTTTAAAAATATATATATATTTTATTGATTTTTTAAACAGAAGAAAAGAGAGGGATAGAGAGTTAGAAACATCAATGAGGGAGAAACATTGATCAGCTGCCTCCTGCACCCCCCCCCCCCCCCAATCAGGGATCTGCCCGCAACCAAAGTACATGCTCTTGACCGGAATTGAACCTGGGACCCTTCAGTCCGACACTCTGTCTACTGAGCCAAACCAGTTTCAGCACTCTCTCAACTTCTGACACTTCTATTTGGTATGATGACTAGATTCAGATTAGTATTGAAGTGGTGTCCTGTAACAAGTAACTCTTATTTTACTGTGGCATTGTGTACCATAAACCCTGCAAGGCCACAACAATGGCCCCCAGCCCTGCATGGTCTGGCCCCATCTCTGCTGCTTCCCTGTGTCTGGCTCAGCCCCCGATGCCCTGGCTCCTTTGCAGAGCTCACATCCCCCTCCTGAACTCTGTCCGATGCCCTCGGTATTGTATGAGGGCTGGCCACTCTGCATGAGCCCTCCCATCTTCATGTATGTTTCTGAACCATTCCACATATGCTTCTGGGAGTTCTTTATCTCAGCCCTGGATTGTATCCTCTGCACCCACAGTCTCTTAGCCAACAATTCAAGTGACATTCTTGGCAGATCCCTGGGTTACCCTCCCAGGGCTCCTGCAGCCCTTCTAGTAGTCCATCCCACCGAGTCTAGTCCATGCACCGTCTTTGTCTCCTGGGCTGTGGAGAATGCTGGGCTGCCTCCTCGCCCTGTCCCACTGGCTGGAAAGAGCCTCCAGGCAGGGAGCTGGGCAGTTACAAGCTCACCTCGCTCGTTTCCCTTCTTCCATGACCACTGGCCTGCCCTTTGCCCAGTGTCTGAAGACTGTGGCTCCATATAGAGGGTCTGCTTTCCTGATGTTTAATGAGGAACATGCCATTTCTCATGTCTTTGGAAGGAGCGCTTTGGAATTTATTTCTTCAGAAATGCTTTCGACAGTGGTGTGCTCATGAGGAGAGACCCTGTGACAGGAAGTCGCACTAGAAGATGAATTCAGATGGTGAAAGTGTCCAGGATTACATTCACATGGTGGTGGGAATAGAGATGAGAGAACACAGACACTTTTGTTGGGAAAGTGGACAAAATTTGGGAACTGCTTGATAGGGAGAGTATAGGTGGAAGAAGTCAGAGGTAATTTTTAATATTACCTTTAATTTTTAATATTTTATATTACCTATCACAGGAGATGGTGACAGAAATGTATTCTGGCCCTTGTGTGGCGTTGGAGATCCTGCAGACTAACCCTGCGAAGACCTTCCGAGAGCTCTGTGGGCCCGCAGACCCTGTGAGTTACCGTTACACAGCACCACGCCTGTTCCAGTCATTAACCAAAGGTCTTCGCTGGTTCGATAGCTTCAGCTTGCCCTGTAAAAGAAATAATACAAAGGGGAACACATTAGATAAAACTTTTTATTCAAAATAGCACTTTCCATCATTTTTTATGTACTACTCTAAGAAACAGTGAGTTTTTATTATTAGCCTAGTGATGGTACAGAAAGGGCAGAAGCATTTACTGTGACATTTTCTTTTGTTGTTTCTTCTTGCTGAACTGTTAAGGTAAGTACATTTATTGAACTCTGTGGTGGAAATTGTCCGAGGTACTAATTCTCCTCTGACATAGGGAGGCCGTCAATAAGCGGTCAGGATAAAGATAAAGAACGTGGGTCTGGTGGCCTCAGACCAGATCCGACACTAAGCGTGAGCAGTACTTGGTGAAGCTTGATGTTCTCTGTACGCCTTCCAGTGGTTTTGGGCTCTCTTCACGTGACACTTGGTTGCGAGGGTCAGAGAGGGGGTTGAAAAGCAGAAGTTGCCTTAGGACACATGAGAAATCTCCACGTGTGTGGTGCAAGCTGGCAGGATCATGGTAAGTGTTACTGATTTTAAACACTAGCTAACATTTAAGCTTTCTCTTTCATCTCACTACCACTTGTAAAACAGTCGCAGTAAACGGGTGCCAACCCACTGTGTTTTGATTCAGACAGCCTTTATGGGAACCCATAGGTGTAGGACCGTCTGCTAGCAGCACCTGCTAAGGAGTCAGCTTGAGAAAGTGCTCTGAAGCACTGTGGGGGAGAACAGATACACAAAAGGTCTTTAGAATATTTACAGAGAAACCCGCAAGCAAGGACTATGTTCGGCTGAAATACAAGTGTCACAGGATTGTTAGCAAAGGAGCAGTTATTAGGAAGTGGAAGTGACCCAGAAAACTTTGTTAGAGGAAGAGACAGACCTAAACGGGATTTAGTTTAAAGAAACATCAAGGCACAGAGAATGGGAAAATTTCCGAAGCATGCGCAGACAGCAACAAAGAAATCTGCACCTTGACTGGCCCACAGCGGGCGTATCTGCTGCGCTTCCGTGGCCAGTGCATCCCTGGAAGCACAAGGAAATACAGTTGCTGAGAGGAAATGCGGTAGGGCAGGTTGGGAGTGTGGGACCAATAGCCTTAAAAGCCAGGCTGAAACTGGTGGCCTCTTTGTCATTACAATCCCATGGAGTAGGAACTAGGATTCCCTGGCCTCTCGCTTAATTCTGAGAATGCCTCGCTGTTCCTGGAGAGCAAGCTGAATTGGAAGAGCTTGGAGGCAGGGGCTCTAGAGTCGGGAGGACAGACCTTGACATCAGAGGAAGGCAGCAGGGCCTACTGTCTCCTTTCCAGGGAGCAGGAAGGATGGAAGCAAGTGTGTATGTGGCTGAGCCAGAGTGACTGAGATGTGGCTCTGCTGCGGAGGGGCTTGGAGAGAGGGACCGTGGCAAATGTTCATTGAATGCTACTCGTGAGATCAAGGTCAAGAGAAGGATGGGCAGACCCGTGTAATGACATGCGAGTTTATGGTCTCTGTGTGAGACCATTGGTTTTTGGAGAGTTTGAGCAGAGTAGTGACACAATTAGATTTTCAACAGGATCATTCTGGCTAGTGAAGAACAGTCTGAAGGGAGGCGGGCACAGGTCACAGTCCAGGCCCCAGATGCTGGTGATGTGGCCCAGGGTGGGAGCCATGGGCGTGTGGGGAAGCAGCCATGTGGTGTTTACTGCCCAGCTTAGCTCTCCTCCTCCGCCTCCACCTTCTTCTTCTCCCTCTCTCAAAGAAATTCTTTTTATTTTTTAAACATATTTTATTTATTTCAGAGAGCAAGGGAGAGGGAGAGAGAGAGAAACATCAATGATGAGAGAGAATTTTTGATCGGCTGCCTCCTGCATGACCCCTACTTGGGACTGAGCCCACACCCTGGCATGTGCCCTTGACCGGAATCAAACCTGGGACCCTTCAGTCCACAGGCCAGTGCTCTATCCACTGAGCCTAACCAGCTAGGACAGCTCTTCTCTTGATCTTGAGTGGACGAGTGGCTAAAGAAGGAATGCGGAGGACCCTCCGCTCTACGGGGTGGAAATCAGACGGAGCGGAACTCTCTTCACTGCTGGTTCACCTCAGTCTGCAGATGAGCCGGGTGGAGGGTGAGTCCCTGCTCCTCCTTGGTCAGTTCAGTGCCCACAACCATGAGAGGCTTTGATGCCCAACCAGAGGCCACAGCACACCACAGGGAGGACCAGCTGAACCACAGTTCCTCCTGCTAATTTACAGAAAAATACAGGAAACACCTTTTTTAGAATAACCAACTCAGTTATTTTATAAGCATTTCATTGATTTTAGCAAATATGAAAATAAAAAATACATCTCCAGAAATTAATAAGTGTATTTTTTAAAGAAAATTGAAAGTATTCCAAGTACAATAAAGAGTAGTTGAACAATCACGTGATAGTAATTTACTGAATTTGAAGTGATTTGCATGCAGTAATTTACCCTAGCTGTTGAGTGATTCAACAATGAAAAAAATCCTGTTTAAATCATGTTTTTAATGAAGAATAACTTTTCTAACAAAAGACACCCCACTTATCTCAGTGTCATATAGCCTTCAGAGTAACCAGCTCTGTCCCAGTTTGCTCAGGTTCAGCACCTGAGAAATCCCTCAGCCCCAGGAAAACTAAGATGGTAGGAAACCCAAAATTGACCTCATTATTGCTCGAGATAAATCTGTTTTGGAAGGTGAGTTTGCGGGACATGGTGATTCTGGTGTGGATATGAGCAGCCAAGCAGTTTACCTACTACAGTAAACATGTTTGTGATAGAAGGGATGGGTAGATTTTTTTTAAAGAAATACAGAAACAGTGATTAAAACACCAATGCCTCTTTAATTATATTCATTCATTAACTGTTCTTCCTGAGCTATTGATTTAAATTTCAGGTACATATAAGTAGCTTTAGTTCTCAGAAGTAAAAGATAGAAATAGAGAAAACCATTCAGTCTTGAGTTTAAACTCTTAGGCCCCGATCAGCTTTAGGAAAAGTGGACCCCTAGGTCTTTGGCAAATAGTTCTTGAGTGGCCTGTTCTGTTTATTGTTGAAGAACGTAGCCTGGCAGCAGTGGGCTCTCATCCAGGTCCTTCAGTGTTAATTTTAATTTTGAAGATTCTTTTGAACTCAAGTTTTGTAAAAACAAAAATGCTGTATGTCACCCTGCTGTAACCAGCAGATGTTGTTTCTCGTTAGTTCTGCTTTGGGGATTATGCAGTGGGTGGAATTAGTTGATCAGGATCCTAAAACAGATGGACGATGAAAAAAACATTCTTTAAAGGCTCACCGGGTTGAAATCCAACTATTAATATTTTTCTGCTAAATCTGTACCTCTATGAATAACTTTTTAACACTTTATTATCTCCTATAAATGTGACCCAACCCACTAAAGGTTATAATTAGAAACTGTTTAGGATCATGCCCAGTTTGGGCCTTTAACCTTCCTATTAGCTACCATAATCTGCTAGGAATTGGGATACCTGCTGAGATGTTCCATTAAGCATGTGCAGACTGCAGATGAGATGCTACTGACTCACTAGAGACCTGGTCGCTGTGGCTTCAGAGCTCCAGATGCTTGCACTAGGACACGCCTGCCTCTTCTGCAGCGAGAGGGCTGCCCTGTTATTTCAGTTTAAGTGGAACATGAACTAGACTTGCGCTGAGAAGTTTGTGATAAACTTGCCCTGTGCTGGCCTTTCCCATTGCTCTCCTCCCGGTGCTCACGGCAGGGGGACGCACGGCGACCTGCACTCAACATTTCTTTCCATCTCTCTGACATTCATTATTCAGTTGATCAACCCATCGGCCAACCCACTGGCCAGCCCCGCACTCACAGACCTGCAGGTGCTCCGTGTTCTTGGGAATGGCAATGAAGGGATGGAGGACAGGCTTCCCTGAGCCAGAGTGCCTTGGTCCGAGGGGAAGGAAATCGCCTTGTGATCAGCAATCACAGTGGAGTCTGTGGTTGCCATGATGAACATGAGTGCCCATCTAATGGGAAAACCATTCATGGTCAAATGAGATTGAGAAATCCTGGGTTAGGTGAAGCTAATCCAGTTTCTCTACACGGCTTCCTGCATCCCCAGGCACTCAAGGAGGGCTTCAGGATGAAGCGCTTTCCCCCTTGGTTGCCAGAAGTTAGGGATGACCGCCAGGATAAGAAGAAATCAAACCAGAATTCCTGCTAAGCCGGTGCGGGCACCTGAGAGACCATAAAGCGCTTTGAAACAGCTTTGCCTTTTTAGGGAGGAGAGAAAGAACCTAAATTTCAGAATGTGGCTCCTGGATTTGCAGCCTCAGCCAGCACCTCCCTCCCAGCCTTGGCCAGGGCCATCACACTGCATGCCTTCGACTTCTCATCAACTTTAGAAAGACATCGCTTGCCCTGTTGTTGAAACCCATTCATCCTCATTTTCTAACACAGAACCTGCCTTGTAGGCCATTCTCCACTTATAGAGTGAAAGGGTTATCTGCAGGTAAAGGAATTTGGAAAAGTAGTTTTGTTTCCTGGGTTTGTTTTCTCTCCCTCCCCTTTTCCTGCTGAGGGATGGAGGGGGCTTAGTTTGGGAATTCTCCCCTCTGGGGACAGCCCGAGACTGGCCTAGAGTGGGATTCTTGTCTGGTGTTGACAGACCCTTCAAGTTTCAGGGAATAGAACTTGGGACTCTGTGAATTTGGATGAGGAGAAACCCACACACTTATTTTCACTCGTCTCGGGCGAAGTGAGCTTCACACCACTGAGCGCTCACGCTGCTCCCAGCCGGGCTCGGCTCACCGTGTCACAGCTCCCCTGAGCAGACGGCCTTCTCCCCGAAAGCACAGTCGTTAATGGCTCAGCTGCTAGCTCTTGATAAAGATGCACATTATTATACCACAACTTTAAAAATATTTTGATGATTGTATTTCAAAATAACTCACTTCCTTTGTAATCCTATCGCAGACATTTAAAAACAGGACTCTGAGCAAGGTTCTTAGAACCCATCAGCGGGGCCTAGGCACCAGCAAAGTGAAGAACCCCTGTCCTAGAGGAAGCAGCGCAGGGTCCGATAGGCCCTGGAGGTGGTAGGCCAGCCCCTTTTGTGTTGTTCCTTTCCCAGCATGAACCTCCCACCCGCACGCTCTGAGCCTCGGAGGACTGGGGAGACCCGCACAGCCATCGCCACAGTCTATTGAGGACCCTTAGCACGTGGCCTCTGGCACGGAGCCATGCTCCTGGCGGTGCCGGTGCCGCCAGCCCCACTGTCTCTGCCCAGTTCCCTGCTCCATCCCAAGATGAGCCGTGTGCCCTCCGGCTCAGGAACCCTCATGACACCGCGCAGGTGGATTGTCACTGTTTCGAAGACACTGTATCTTTTTAGATTTGGACCTTTCTGACTCTCCTAATATTTTTGAATATTGTTTTCCCTGTAAGATTTTTGCTTTGCTCGTCCTCTATTGTGGCTGAGACCACATTCCCTCTGCTCACCCCTTTCTCCGTTACAGCTGAGACCACGTCCCCTCTGCCCACCCTCATTCTCTGTTATGGCTGAGACCACGTCCCCTCTGCCCACCCTCATTCTCCGTTATGGCTGAGACCACGTCCCCTCTGCCCACCCTCATTCTCTGTTATGGCTGAGACCACGTCCCCTCTGCCCACCCCTCATCCTCCGTTATGGCTGAGACCACGTCCCCTCTGCCCACCCTCATTCTCTGTTATGGCTGAGACCACGTCCCCTCTGCCCACCCTCATTCTCCGTTATGGCTGAGACCACGTCCCCTCTGCCCACCCCTCATCCTCCGTTATGGCTGAGACCATGTCCCCTCTGCCCACCCTCATTCTCCGTTATGGCTGAGACCACATTCCCTCTGCCCACCCTCATCCTCCGTTATGGCTGAGACCACGTCCCCTCTGCCCACCCTCATTCTCTGTTATGGCTGAGACCACGTCCCCTCTGCCCACCCTCATTCTCCGTTATGGCTGAGACCACGTCCCCTCTGCCCACCCCTCATCCTCCGTTATGGCTGAGACCACGTCCCCTCTGCCCACCCTCATTCTCCGTTATGGCTGAGACCACGTCCCCTCTGCCCACCCCTCATCCTCCGTTATGGCTGAGACCATGTCCGCTTTGGCCCCCCCCCCCCCCCAGCCTCTTTCCCTCACCCTTTATTCCACAGGTGCCACCTTGGTTACCACAGGGGATGAGAGGTTTGGGTAACTATCTTTTTTTTGCCTGTAATGGCCTTTCATGTTCTTCTTCTGAGTGGTGCATGTGCATGCATGTGTGTGTGTGTACAAGCGTGTGAGTGCATGTGAGTGTGTGTGCACATGTGTGCATGATTCTGACATTTCACTTGTTTTCACTTACCCTTCCTAATATCTGTACCCCCTTTCTTAGTGCAATTATCTGAAATATCCTCACAATATTTTCCTTTTTATATTTTTTAATATACTAGGGGCCTGGTGCACAAAATTTGTGCATGGGGTGTGTGTCCCTCAGCCCAGCCTGCACCCTCTCCAATCTAGGATCCCTCCAGGGATATCCGACCGCCCATTAAGGCCTGATCCCAGTAGGTCATTCCTCTCATAATTCAGGACTGCTAGCTCCCAACTGTTCTCCTGCCTCCCTTCCTGATTGTCCCTAACCACTTCTGCCTGCCAGCCTGATCAACCCCTAACCACTCCCCTGACAGCCTAATCGATGTCTTACTGCTCCCCTGCCAGCCCATTGCTCCTAACTGCCCTCCCCTGCAGGCCTGGTCACCCCTAACTGCCTTCCCCTAAAGGCCTGGTACCCCCCAACTGCCCTCCCCTGCAGGCGTGATCCCCCCAACTGCCCTTCCCTGAAGGCCTGGGTCCCCCTAACTGCCCTTTTTTGCAGGCCTGGTCGCCCCCAACTTCCCTCCTCTGCCAACCTGGTCACTCCTAACTGCCCTTACCTGCAGATTTGATCACCCCAATTGCCCTCCCTTGCAGGCCTGATCCCTCCCAACAGCCCTCCCCTGCTGGCCATCTTGTGTCTACATGGGGGAAGCCATCTTTGACCATATGGGGGAAGCCCTCTTGTGTTGGAATGATGGTCAATTTGCATATTACTCTTTTATTAGATAGGATAGAGGCCTGGTACACAGGTGAGGTCCAGCTGGTTTTCCCTGAAGGGTGTCCTGGATCAGGATGGGGGTTCCCTTGGGGCATGGGGTATCCTGGGCGAGGGTCCTGTGGTGGTTTTCAGGCTGGCCACACCCCCTGGTGACCCAAGCAGAGGCCCTGGTATCTATTTATCTTCTATAATTGAAACTTTGTAGCCTTGAGCAGAGCCAAGCCTCCAGCTCTCTCCAGCTCCATTGCTGCAGCCATTTTTGTTGGGATTTATTTATCTTCTATAATTGAAACTTTGTAGCCTTGAATGGAGGCCAGGGCTAGCCAGTGCTGGTGGGAAGTTTGGCTTCCTTCGTTGCTGGGGAAACCTAAGCCTCCTGCTCGCTCCGTGGCTGCAGCTTTCTTGGTTGGGTTAATTTGAATACTCGTGCCTGATTGGCTGGTGGGCATGGCTTGTTGGTGTAGCAGAGGTACAGTCAATTTGCATGTTTCTCTTTTATTAGTGTAGATTCCTCTTTAGTGACCTTTTACTTCTCTTTGGCTGCATGAAGTGTTTTCTCCTCAATGATACTATTCCCTTCAAGATCTCTTAGCTTAATATTGTCCCTTTTTTCCCCTTTTGTAAGAAATGGACCTCTGTGATTCATCTCCAGCATGGTCAGCTTCTGATGGAATTTGTGGAATTTCCCCAGGGCAAGCAGAATGTGGGGCCAGCATCATGGTGGAAACCAGGCCAGGCATCTGCCTCAGCTAGACAGGGGAGGTGGAGGTAGCCAGAAAGGCCTCAAACCAATTCTTAATTGGCCCAACATGAGATAGCAAGACATAGGCGACTTATAGGGAACAGGTGGCCTCATAGTACCAGCCAATGAGGAACCAGAGGAGGGACTAAATAAATAGGCTATGATCCCTGCCCATGTGTGTGCATGTACAAAACCTGCTCTCAAGAGCGTTATTTAGAGTCTCATTTTCACCATGCTTCTGTTCCCAGTCTTGTCATTTGAAATTTGGACAGGTGAGCTATTTCTCACGCCCGTCCATGTTCTTTTTATTCATAGTGAAGATCACTTGCTCTCACTCTCAGAAAATAATCATATTCCAATCAGACATGTTTCCATCACAGAAGGAGGGGCTAGAGTTTCCGCCCTGGGCTGAGCACAGTGGCCAGCAGAGTCGCCAGCATCTGAGTCCCGGGAGCTGCAGCCACGAGCAGCCTAATCTCCCCAGTGCACACGCGGTTGTCAGTTTCAGGCGTCGGCACTGCACTTCCTAGAGATACAGGCTTCGTGGCGAGGCGGGAGGAATGTATTTTCAAACCTTCTCAAGACCCTGGGAAGTTACCATTTTGGGACATGAAAGAGCCTGCCACCTGTCCAGGCTCTCAGTGGTGAAGCCCGGGCACCGGTGCCAGGTTTGGGCCCAGGATCATTTGTAGTGGCAGGAACAGTCCTGAGCCACAGTGTCCTGGGGAGACAGTTCCTAGGTGTTTTTTTTTTGTATCTTGGTGAGATAGTCCTACCACTGGCAAAGCCCAAGAAAGGGATTCAGGGCAGTAAATGTGACCATGCAGACAAGTGCCCTCTTTCGTGTTTCTGTATTGGCTTTGGGTTGGTGACCTGCGATGGCAGGACAATGATCCGGCTTCTCCGTAAGTGTGGACAGGGGCTTTCGAAAGCACTTTAAATATGACGAAAATATTAGCTCAGTGCATACAACCTAGGAATTGACTATTCATATTATTTTGAAATTCTGTTCTTTCCAATAGACTTCCTTTCAGGGGTGCTTCAGAAAGAGGTTTCCCTACATTCTAAGTAAAACCGAAATGTAAGATGCAGTGGAACAGGTAAAATGCATATCAGTGGGCAAAGATCTGAGTCTGTCAGATTTAAAATCTGGATTTGTGCAGAGGGGGTGAGTTTACCGTACTCCGGTGTCTGTTTTCCCACGTTCTGTCTTTAAGGCTCAGCCTAGAGCGGCTGTTGTCCTCAACCCCGTGCCTGTGATGGTCTGCACTTCTGACCGGCAGTTGGCAGGAGTTCTTTGTGTAATTTATCCTTTGTGAATGCCCCTCATCTCCTGATCTAGATGCTAATTCAAGGGCCTGTGTTGTACCTTTTAGGTACCTCCAATGCCAGAAGTTCTAACACAGAACTTCTTCAACTTCCATGAACATAGGAAACCCTAGGAATCTTGTTGAATTATAAGTTATCTTTTTATCGGAGCAGGGTGGGCTGAAATTCTGCTTGTATGACAGTCTCAAGCGACGTGACTCCTCTGTCCACAGGCCACACTTCAAGTCTCTGACAAACTTTCAGCAGCTGTCTCTTGAATATGCTATTTGTTTTAAAACAGGACAAAAGATTTAAGTTTTATTAAATGCCTAATTTGTCTGCAATATGAACACAGCACTAGGAAGTAAACACAGATATAAGTCAATTTCTGTGAATAATGCAAGGTGTAGGGTGTCCTTTCTATTTTGCTTTTTTTCTGATTCCTTTATTTGATCAATGGACTTTAGCGCGTCTACTGAGTAGTTGCAGATTAGATGAGATTGTATGTGAGTAACTTCTACTTGGGGCTTTAAAACAAAAGCCTCTGTAACGAAATTGGAAGACATCTCTGTTCTTAGCGAGTGAAATGAAACATTTTAATGTAATTTTTATTGTTTTCTTTCTAATTACTGAAACCATTTATTGATTATGCCAACCCCAACCCCTGAGAAGGAAACAAACAATAAAGAAAATCATGGAAGAGAACTGAGACCCAACAAAACAAAACAAAACTGTTGCTGTAGTTCCCAGAACCATTTTCTGAGGCTGCTCAGGGAGAGCCAGAGGTGAGACAGAGCCCGAAGGAGCCCTGGCAGGAGCCGCTGTAGGAGGGGAGCCTGGCCCGGGGTGCCACATGGGCAGAGGAAAGAGTAGGGGCTGGTGGCTCCAGAGTGCTAAATGCTGAGAAGGCAGATGCTTCCGTGGTTCCTCATATGTAAGCAGGTTGTCATGTGAAGGGTATTCACTGTGGGTTCCCCGCTGGCTCATTCACTGAGTCCCAAGTCCTGCCTGGGTGGGAGAGGATCCTGGGGCTGATAGAAAGGAGCCTCTCCACCTCTTCTCCGCTTCCCTTCCTGCTTCCAGTTCCTCCCAGTGTTTCCTTACCTTGTTTTAGTTGTGAATCAGTCTGATTCTGCTTATCTCCAAGAATGTACAGTGAACTGTAACTGCCTTAGTTAACTCACAGTTGCATGCAAACAGGGAAAGCAGCTTGCACGTGAGCTTTGGTGAGATATTGCTGAGGCTCCCAAGGGCCTGGAAGAGGACTGTAAATAGTGGTAGGCTCACTATGGGGAGAACCAGCATGGATCTGTGCTGTTTTAATGGTGGCAGCTGCTTCCTTGGCCTTTCATATTATGTTCTATTAACCCTCGTTGCCTATTTTTTCCATTGATTTTTAGAGAAAATATAAGGGAGGGGGAGAGACACACATTGATTGGTTGCCTCCTGCACGTGCCCCGACCAGGGCCAGAAATCAAGTCTGCAACCAAGGTACATGCCCTTGACCGGAATTGAACCCATGACCCCTTCAGTCCTCGGGCCGACACTCTAACCCACTGAGCCAAACTAGCTCGGGCTCAATTTAACTCGTTTCTTAAGTGGAAGGTCATTTTATTCTTGCATATTTCTCCCATATTGTGGAGAACTGAAACAGAATGGCATTATAATATATTTTATCAGTTGAATAGATCTATCTATAATAGTAAAAGCATAATATATTGCTAATTAGACTGGATGTCCTTCCAGAGTCCCTCTGGATGAAGCTGGGACTGTGAGGGAAGCCCAGGTCCAGGATGCCAGAGGGAAGCTGGTGCCGGCAACGGGGGGAAGGAAGGCCTGCTCTTGCACAAATTTTGTGCATCCAGCCTCTAGTTATTCAGTAAACAATAATGTTCTTTTTTAATGCGCACAGCAATAGAATAATTACATACACTTGCTCTTTCTTGTTTTCAGCATTTTGCTAATCACCGTTCTACTTAGTGCATTTTTCCACCTCTCAGATGTAGAGGTCATTCTTCAAGCAGAATTCTTTCTCCCGCTGCAGGACTAGCTGCGCTGAATTTTCAGTGCTTGTGATGAGCTGGGCACCGACCCAGCATTCGATGGGTTGGGGCTGAGCAGGCAGGTGGGCGTGGGGGGTGAATAAGGGGGTAATGTGGTAGAGCTTGAAAGACTTAGTTTAAACTCCTCACACATGCTGTGGTAAGTTCTACACGGTTATTTGTGGTATTCAGTGAAAATCACATGCTGGCACTTGGTGTTGCTTTTATGTGAATGACACTCGTTTTGTCTTCATCAAGGGTGGTGCCTGGGCCTGAGGACGGTTTTCACCGTGGAGTCTGAGGAGAGGGGGGAGCAGGAGTCCAGGAGATGGAGGGGACATGGTCTGTGGGGATCCAATGAGCTTTCACTTTTAGTATTTCAGTATTTTTATTTTCCTAGGCATATTTAATGTTTTGCAGTAACCAAAAGTAAAATCAAAGTATCAATGCCTTTCCCTAAAAAAATTATCCAAAATGAAAGCCTGAATTTTAACAGCAGTGTGAAGTGAACACTTGCTATCTGTGCCTTTAGCTTCATCACTACCAGTCATCTAAGCACAATACATTTACCAGGAAACGTGGCTTGGGAACCCAGACAACCTGAGTGACCCCTCACCTCCATGACCACTGACCTCAGGAGGCCTCACTGCTGCTCAGCAGTCTCGGCACGATTTAATTTCATTAAAATTATTTCTGTCCGTCAGGAAACATACTAAAGAAACTCAAAGGCAAGCTACATACTTGGAAAAGATATTCGTGTCATATATAACTGATAAAAAATAGAAGTTAGAATATAGTAAGAATAACATTCAAAAGAAAAAGAATAACCTACTAGAGGAATGGAGAAAAGACAAGAATGGGCACTTTAGAGAAGAGAATGTATATGAAAGACATTCAGCTTTAGTTTCCAGGGAAAGCTGGACCAAGGCCATGATGCTGTTCACACCCACTGGATTGGCAACATTAAACTCACCCAGCATCAGAGGCTGGCTTTTCTGTGGTGGTGGGAATTCTTGTGCGTGGGTGAGTGAGGGCAAATTGTTACAACCACTTAAGAAAATGGTTGGGCCCTAGCTGGTTTTGCTCAGTGGGTAGAGCTTTGGCCTGCAGACTGAAGAGTCCCGAGTTCAATTCCAGTCAGGGCACATGCTCGGGTTGTGGGCTCGAGCCCCTATAGGGGGCATGCAGGAGGCAGCCAATCAGTGACTCCCTCTCATCATTGGTGTTTCTCTTTCTCCCTCTCCCTTCTTTTCTGAAATCAATAAAAATACTTTTAAAGAAAAGAAAAGAAAGTGGTTGGCAGTGCTCAGTAAAATTGAACACCCATGTGCCCTAGGATTCCCGAAAAACTCTTGTACATTTGCACCACACCCTGTCCAAGAATGCTTGGAGCAGAATGTCTATCTGTGCAAGCTTGTGTGTATATGTGAAAGTGTATGTGTGTAGGTGAGAGGGAAAGAAAGAAGGAGAGGAAGCAGGAGAGGGAGAGAGAGAGGGAGAGGGAGAGGGAGAGGGAGAAGGAGAGGGAGAAGGAGAAGAGGAAAAGGATAAATTAGTTGAATGTCCACCAGCAGGAAAAGTTCATACATTGATGCTATTTCCGAGAAAAATTAGTACCCTCAGTGTATTCGTGTATTCCATAAACAAATAATTCCAACGTTTTATATTGCTGGCATTTTTCTTACCAACCCACTTGGCTGACTTGACCCGTCTGCGTATGTGTGTTGAACAGGAAATTGCCCGGCATCTGCGTCCCTGCACCCTCCGAGCGGTCTTCGGCAAGTCCAAGATCCAGAATGCCGTGCACTGCACCGACCTGCCAGAGGACGGGCTGCTGGAGGTGAGTTGGGAACATCTGCTTATGGCTCAGGTTCACACATAAGCTCAGCAGTCCTGGTGTATAAGAACCTCTTAATATTCTTGGATAGATACTGTTACTGGTCATCTGATAACCTCAGGCTGCAGCTTTAAAAGACCAAGCAGTAGGATGCGGTGTATAACTGGATAGCCTTCAAAAAACTGTTATTTTTCTGATTGGCATATATTATGGCTTAAAAGCAAAAAGTGGAAAACTACAGCATTAATTAAATAGTATGAAACCTGTTTTAAAGTCAGGTGAAAATGTCACCATCAGTGTCTAATCCTGGAATGCTGTCAATGAAATCAGAAGTCTAATATGTAATGTGAGAACACTGAAAGAAATAGCTACTGTTCAGTGAGTCTTTCGGGTTATGCCATTATAAGTGCTTCGTGTAAATTATTTCTAGGAATCCCACAGCAACTCTAATAAGTTGGTATTATATCTGTTTTATCAGGGAAATGAAATTGAGACTCAGAGGGGTTAAGTAACATCCTCAAATCAAACAGTGTGTATAGAACAGAGCCATGTTCTGACCTCCCATCTGTTTAACACGTTAAACACCCAGCCTGTTTTGTCTTCCAGACGGAAAGTATAGTGTTAACCACCAGTGACTGGGCATTTAACGTGTTAATTAACATAAAGTAAGAAACAAAGAATTACAAGAAAATATAAAGAAAAATTGGTCTGGTTTGGGGATAAGAAAGTCATTTGTTGGCCAAAGCAAAGAAACTTTAAGGAATGGATTGATATTCTTTCTTATAGTTTAAAAAAATTTTGTGTCTAAAGGACCTAATACAATGACAAGACAAATGCCAAATTAAAGAATCTATATATATAAAAGCCTAAGCGACCGGACGACTGGATGATCGGATGACCGGATGGAATGACTGAACGACTGGCCAACCAGTCACTGTGATGCACACTGACCACCAGCAGCAGACACTCATGCAGGAGCTGCCCCCTGGTGGTCAGTGTGCTCCCACAGTGGGAGCGCCACTCGGTTGATGGATGGGCGCCAGACAATAGGTTCATGGCTGGCAAGCATAGCTGCAGCAGTGTGAGCCTCTCTTGCCTCCACAATGGCACTACCGAGTGAGTGGCAGCAGTGACAGGCACAGCGGGTCTGGGATGAGCTTTGCGCACTACTACATCCCCGCCTGCAGGGATTGGGCTGAAACTGGGAGTCTGACATCCCCGGAGGGGTCCTGGATTGTGAGAGGACGCAGGCCAGGCTGAGAGACCCCACCAGTGCACGAATTCGTGCACTAGGCTTCTAGTTGTAGTATAAAGGACAGAAAAAGGATATCCATAAGACAGCTTATTTTACTATTTTTTGTTTTATGTTAAATCTATCAATCTTTTATTTCTACCTTTGAAATCATACATAGAGAAGCCTTCCCCATTTTGTTTAATTTCCTTGCATTGAAATGCTCAGTGCACCTGGCACCTGTATGGACACATGGTGTGAGGGAGAGATCCAGTCAGTGTTACCACATTGCTCATCAGTGCTTCCTTTTATTGCTGTTTCTCATTGGTTGACACCCATGTACACTTGTGCCATTTTATTCGACTGGTCGGTGCCAGAAAAATACTACTTTACTATTGCAGTTAATTTATCCTTTAAGGAAGTTTTCTTGGTTATTCTCTTTAACTTATTCCTCCATGTGAACTTTGCAGGAGTCTGTCGAGTTCTGTACACCACCCCACAGGATGCCAGGGGGACCGGGCTGACATCGCTGTGTTTGTGGGAGTGACATGTCTGTAGAGGCCAGCCTCCCTCTGCACAGGTGGCTGCCCTCCTGCATGCCCTCCCTTATGCCAGCAGAGCCTTCTCTTCGTGCAGGCCTGGGCGCAGCCTGTCACCCTTCTTCCCACCAGCTTTTGTTCTTAGTGCTGTAGAGAATGATTTCATTAGCTCCACTAAGATTTTTCTCCTGTAGTCCAGGGTGTAAATTGGCTAAAATCTTATCTAAACTAAAATATTGTCTAACCCTGCTATGAAATACTGACATATTCCCCAAATGTAAAAACGGTACAAACGTCACCTTTTAATTACCCAAAGGATCAAGTGTTGCTTTTAAATTCCCACCTATTTTATAACTATTCCCTTCACCTTCTAATAGCTCAGGACCTGCAGTCTAGGTTTGACTACAGAGTGTTGTTCAGCAAAACTGAAATGTTATTAATCATGAAATTTATGCCCATTAAAAAATGCTACCCAGGTATGCCCGTGCCTGCTCATGCAATTTAGACTATTACCACCTGCAGTTTACAAAGCCATTTACGAAGTGATTAAAATCGTTCTGACCTGACTGCACAAGAGATTTAATTGCAAGTATGAAAAACAATGCAGAAAGTAGAAGTTGGTGTTCTAAGAGCTTCCTGTCCTGTAGCTGGTGGTTTATAGCTGATGTGGCCTCAGTTGGATGAGTCACTTTTTCTTTCCAGGCCTCACTTCTCTTATCGATAGACTGGAACCGAGAATGCTGATGCGGCAAGCACTGCTCTCTCAGTCGGGGATCAGCTAGCTGCAGATGACTTGGCTTTAATGGTCAAGCAGTGGAACAGCACATGGAGGCCAGGAGGGTTATCTGCTCATAGGTCTTCAAAGTGCAGGTCAGCATGACACAGCCACGAGCTCTGACCAGGACTGTCTGTCCCCACACGTGCTGTTCTTTAGGGAGCATTCTTTAATTGTTGGTGACTGGGCAGTTCCCGTCACAAAGGCCTACTCCAGAGCAGTCAGGGGCACTGGGACTGTGGGCTCCCCGTTGCTGTGGCAAGAAGGGGGCCGTTTTTCCTCAGTCTTTCCCTCGTCATGTTTCCTGAGCCACGCTTGTGCCAGGAATGTCCAGGAAGTAGGATTTCAATTTATATTTTGTCCTTATAACAAACCACATAGAGGGTTTTCTTTGCTGACACTGCTCCAGGATTTCAAAGCAACTCGACCCGTCCCTTGTTCACACTGAGCTCACCGTCTAAGTGTCAGAGGTCGCGGAGGGTCTCAGCAGGAATCTGCAGATGGGTTTCTCTGAACGTCTCTCATTGCAACACAGCCGCTTTGGTGGTTATAGGAGGAGGACAGTGGCTGCAGGAGGACACAGGTCCGGGTGTCGTTTCACTGGGGTGTCCCGGACTCTCTGTGGGTAGTGACTGAAACCTTTTGTTTCTGCTTTAAAGAGAGCATGCAGGGGAAAGATCTAGTTTAACTAGTAATAAAAGAATACTGGTTTCTATAATGGCCAACTTTTAAGTGTCAACACCCACTTTTGGTGAGGCTGCAGGAAAATGGATTCCTCAGGGGCTGGTGCCAATGGATTCCTCCTCCTCCTCCTCCCCCCCCCTCTTTCCCCCCTCCTCCCCCTCCTTCTCCTCCTCCTCTTCCTCCTCCTCCTCCTCCTCCTCCTCCTCCTCCTCCTCCTCCTCCTCCTCCTCCTCCTCCTCCTCCTCGCCACAGGTCTTGAACGCCATGGGTTTGTTCAGTCCTCAGAGTTAACCCGAGGAGGGCGGGGGGGCTGCGAGGGAGAGCCAGCTATGCGGCCTCATTGAGGAGTTGGGGTGATTACAGCTGAATGGGGTGCGTGGCTCCAGGTCTAGCTGGCCTTCCTCCTCTGAGGAAGGTCCATGTGTGCTCATAGCTCCTCGCTCCCTCCGACCCAGCAGCGTAGCCACCTGTGGGCATGGCTCTGCTCCCGGGCGGGGCGTTACTCACCTCACTGCGCCTGGTTCCAGGCTCTGCGGATGAAGGTCCGCGCAGGGCCGGCGGCAGACAGCCCGGTGCCCGGCAGAGCCATCTCGGAGCCGGGGCAGTTGCAGTGTCTGTCTCCTGGTGTGCATTTCCCCGCGAGGCTGAGCACTCACAGGGAAGGGATCTGTCTTGCCTGGTATCTGAGAACTCCCCATTAAATCATTTCTGAGGGAAAGTGGGGAGGATTTGGGTAAATAAGTTATGGTTCATGTATTCAGGCTGAAGTATGTAAGCTTTTTTTTTTTTTAATGACGGTAATGGAGACCTACCTGTAGCAGTGCCTTGGCTCATGTTCGACTCACCTTGGCCACTTTTAAAATCTGATGCTCAGACCATCCTTAGAGAGTCTAACTTTTTCCCTTTTGGGAGGATTTCAAACTTATAGAAGTGTTGCAAGTACTATACACAAACTTATTTTTTTAATAAACATTGAGGTTAAGTTGCCAACATAATGCCCCATAATCTCTGAGTACTTTAATATATATATTTATATATTTATATATATTTATATATTCTAACCCAAGGATACTTTTCCATTAATTTTTAGAGAGAGTGGAAGAGAGAGAAAAAGAGAGAAAATCAATGTGAGAGAGACATATCGATTGGTTGCCTCGTGCGCCCCCAATGGGATGGAGCCTGCAACCTGGGCATGTGCCCCGACCAGGAATTGAACTGGCGGCCTCTTGGTTCCTGGCTCTATGCTCAACGACTGAGCTAAACCAGCCGAGCCAGATATTTACATTTTTAAAAATCAACAACACAGCAGGAACAGGATACATGTAGCTCTGCCCTCCTGGAGCTTATCTTCCAGGAGTGGTCACCACAGTCATTGTGTTTTCAAACGACTAAAGTATGGCTCTGTTGGAATGACCAAAATATGGATCTGTTTGTCTTTTTCAAATATTCTGTCATTTGGTTATATCATGTTTGTGATTATAATATAAAAGGTTACAAAATACATAACCTATTTCATTGTGTATATAGGTGATCAAAACAAGTCTGAATTTGCCTGCATAATTGTTTCTGCATGGGGTGTGGTTCCAGTGTACTGCATTACGCATACGCGAACAGGTGCAGAGAGACGAAGATATTGGCGGCCTGGCTCTCCTGGCCATGGTGAGCGGAGGCCCCCCACACTCACACTTGTAACCTATCTTCAGTTCTAGTTTCTATCCGGAGGGAAGAGTTATGACTTTTACTGGTACCTCATCAAAGAGGAACAACTTGTACAAAGACAAGAGCAGCATTCTCTTAGAGATCTAAAAATAGCTTAGTAAGCCTGGGCTTGACCCTGAGGGACAAAATGGCAGGAGATAGGCTGAAGAGTCAGCACGAGCCTTGTACGGACACACTGACTTCCGGGGAGGATTCGGTCACCCTGGGAGGATGCTGCAGCCTGAAAGGAAGTCGCAGCATGGATAGCCAAAAGCAGAGCTTCCAAAGTCGTCCCAGACAGCACAACTGACAACCTCAGAGACAATGGATGTGAAGGATAACCTACAGGAGACAGGATTAACTCTCATCCCCAAGTGAAGGTGATAGCAGGAGGCTAATGGGTACCTTTCTCTGTGATATCGACCTATTTCATAAGGTTGATAGCAGAGCCCATACTGATCTGACACGTGTATGATTTCTACAGAACCCACCGGAGTGACTGCCCACTCCATGATTGCCTACACCATGAATGTCACTGTGACAACCAACACCATGATTGACACTGTGACTGACACTGACTGCCCACACTGTGACTGACACTGTGACTGTGACTGCCCACACTGTGACTGACACTGACTACCCACACTGTGACTGACACAGTAGACTGCCCACGCTGTGACTGACACTGTGACTGTGACTCCCCACACTATGACTGACACTGACTGCCCACACTGTGACTGACACAGTAGACTGCCCACGCTGTGACTGACACTGTGACTGTGACTCCCCACACTGTGACTGACACTGACTGCCCACACTGTGACTGTCACTGTGACTGCCCACACTGTGACTGACACTGTGACTGTGACTCCCCACACTGTGACTGACACTGACTACCCACACTGTGACTGACACAGTAGACTGCCCACGCTGTGAATGACACTGTGACTGTGACTGACACTGTGACTGACACTGACTGCCCACACTGTGACTGTCACTGTGACTGCCCACACTGTGACTAACACTGCCCACACTGTGACTGACACTGTGACTGCCCACACTGTGACTGACACTGCCCACACTGTGACTGACACTGACTACCCACACTGTGACTGTCACTGTGACTGCCCACACTGTGACTGACACTGTGACTGCCCACACTGTGACTGACACTGTGACTGCCCACACTGTGACTGACACTGACTGCCCACACTGTGACTGACACTGTGACTGCCCACACTATGACTGACACTGACTGCCCACACTGTGGCTGACACTGACTGCCCACACTGTGACTGTCACTGTGACTGCCCACACTGTGGCTGACACTGACTGCCCACACTGTGACTGTCACTGTGACTGCCCACACTGTGACTGACACTGTGACTGCCCACACTGTGACTGACACTGTGACTGCCCACACTGTGACTGACAATGACTGCCCACACTGTGACTGACACTGTGACTGCCCACACTGTGACTGACACTGACTGCCCACACTGTGGCTGACACTGACTGCCCACACTGTGACTGACACTGTGACTGCCCACACTGTGACTGACACTGACTGCCCACACTGTGACTGTCACTATGACTGCCCACACTGTGACTGACACTGTGACTGCCCACACTGTGACTGACACTGTGACTGCCCACACTGTGACTGTCACTGTGACTGCCCACACTGTGACTGACACTGTGACTGCCCACACTGTGACTGTCACTGTGACTGCCCACACTGTGACTGTCACTATGACTGCCCACACTGTGACTGACACTGACTGCCCACACTGTGACTGTCACTGTGACTGCCCACACTGTGACTAACACTGCCCACACTGTGACTGACACTGACTGCCCACACTGTGACTGTCACTGTGACTGCCCACACTGTGACTAACACTGCCCACACTGTGACTGACACTGTGACTGCCCACACTGTGACTGACACTATGACTGCCCACACTGTGACTGACACTGACTGCCCACACTGTGACTGTCACTGTGACTGCCCACACTGTGACTGACACTATGACTGCCACACTGTGACTGACACTGCCCACACTGTGACTGACACTATGACTGCCACACTGTGACTGACACTGACTGCCCACACTGTGACTGTCACTGTGACTGCTCACACTGTGACTGACACTATGACTGCCCACACTGTGACTGACACTGTGACTGTGACTGCCCACACTGTGACTGACACTTTGACTACCCACACTGTGACTGACACAGTAGACTGCCCACGCTGTGAATGACACTGTGACTGTGACTGACACTGTGACTGACACTGACTGCCCACACTGTGACTGTCACTGTGACTGCCCACACTGTGACTAACACTGCCCACACTGTGACTGACACTGCCCACACTGTGACTGTCACTGTGACTGCCAACACTGTGACTGACACTGTGACTGCCCACACTGTGACTGTCACTGTGACTGCACACACCATGACTGACACACTGACTGCCCACACTGTGACTGACACTGTGACTGCCCACACTGTGACTGACACTGTGACTGACACTGTGACTGACACTGTGACTGACACTGACTGCCCACACTGTGACTGACACTGTGACTGACACTGACTGCCCACACTGTGACTGACACTGTGACTGACACTGACTGCCCACACTGTGACTGACACTGTGACTGTGACTTACACTGTGACTGCCCACACTGTGACTGACACTGCCCACACTGTGACTGACTCTGACTGCCCACACCGTGACTGACACTGACCGCCCACACTGTGACTGACACTGACTGCCCACACTGTGACTGACACTGTGACTGACACTGACTGTCCACACTGTGACTGACACTGTGACTGAGACTGTGACACCGTGAATGCCTGCACTGTGACTGCCCACTCTGCTGCACAGATACTGGTGTAGAGGTTACGAGAGCTCCCAGACTCCGGGGAGAGTGTGTATTATAAGGTGTGAGCATCACATCGCTAGTCCCCATTTCTAATGTCAGACACCAGGAGTTGTGAATAAAGATAGTGAGGAAGGTGTGAAACAGCCTTGGAGAAGGGGCTGGCCACATAATGGAACTTATGGGTGGTACTAAGGATGTTGGGGATTGGGGAGATTAGGCACATCGTTACGTTATTGTTTCTGATGAGTAGTTGGATTGACTCGGGAGAGGGTCTGCAGGTAGGCCCCTAGGAAGGACCATGACTGTGGGCCAGGCAGGGGAGTGATAAACCAGGCGACAGATGGCAGGAGGGGCCGCAGCAGCCTTCCCCAGAGGCCTAGGGGACAGAGGAGCTGTGACCAGCGCCGAAGTGTTAACTTCAGAGTTTCAGTATTTATCAACAGCTTAAATAAATAATGAATAATTGGATGAAGATGATTAAGAATCATGAAGGAACCCAAAGGCACAAAGAAGTTAATACAGACTCATGTCAGAACTATCTAATGAAACAGTAATATGCAAATTTGACCGTACCTTCCTTACACCCACCAGCCATGTCCACTGGCCATGCCTACTGGCCAATCAGGAGTGTGGGGGTATGGCTGCGGTGGCCCAGGCCTGGGGGGGCAAAGGGGGATGTGTCAGAGGCAGCCCGGGCCGTGAGGATGGGGCCGAGGTGGCTGGTGAGCGCTTGAGGCAGGGGGCGGGGCCGAGGTCTGTGTGAAGTGGCCAGCGAGCATGAAGAGGGGGGCCCCCGGGGCCGGGCGTTCACCGGTGGCTGGGGCCAAAGTGGGTGGCAAGCACACAGGTGGGGGATGGAGCAGAGGCATGCGAAAGGCGGGCGGGGGGTAGGGCCACATTGGAGGCTGCTGCAGCTGCTGAGTGCAGGGTGCCCCCGGGGCTGGGCGGTTGCCGCCAGGGCTAAGGCCTGGGCTGGGGAGGGGGGTGGTGAGGCCGAGGCATCCTGTGAGCGCGTGGTCCTGGGCCTGGGCGGTTGCTGGTGGTCGCCAGCGGCCGGGGCTAAGGCCAGGGCCTGGTGGGCATGGCTGAGGCGGCCGGGTCAGAGCCAGTAATCAGCCCCATTGCAGGATGATGGTTGGGTGCCCAAGGCCTAAAACTTCAGCCAGGGGTGAGGGGTCAGTAGGACATCCCCTGAGGGCTCCCAGTATGTGTGAGGGGGCAGGTTGGGCTGAGGAATCAACCACCCCCAGTGCATGAATTTTGTGCACCGGGCCCCTAGTGTTTCATAAGATTATATTATAACCAAGTATGACCTAGCAATCGACAGAAATGTGTCACTAAAATAGTGACCCCTGTGAGTTAAATATGATTTAAAACAAATAAGTAAGCCTATGAGAGCTTATGAGAGCTCTTATTTCCCATCACCACGGAGTTTCTGAAAGAACTTCCAGGCGCTGTGGCTCTTCACCTGGCACATCTGATAAAGCTCCAGCTGCCACCTCCCAGGGCGGCGTCCCTTCCTTTCCCTGACGCTGGAAAAGGGAGGCATTGGCCTTTGCACTCTGCACTTTGACCTGGACTCTTGCCTTTGGTTGCACACTGCCTTATTTTCCAGCATATGACTAAGCGTGAGCTGCCTTGATAAGTAACTCTCAGTGACTAAAGTCCTTCCAGAGGCGACAGAAGTCAGCTTCAGTGACCTGGTCAAGTCCACCCTCCTTCCCACTCAGAAAGCATTGCTGTTCCTCCAGCTTAGGTTTTAGAGTAAAGATTGCTAAGCCCACGACTGTTCTCTGCCCACTAGACAGTGAGGACGTTTCTGTTGAACAGGAGAAAGCAGAGGGATAGTCTGACGGAAGGAAGTGCCAGGGCCCAGGGTTTTCAGAACAAATGGATAGAGAAGGTTTGCAGGTGAGATAAAGCTTTTAAAGAAAACTGAAAGGCCTTCAGGACTCAGATGTCAAGTACACCACGACCACAGAGTGTACGCAGTTTTCTGCGAGGTGATTGTGAATAGCTGTGAGGAGCAGCGGCTGTTTCCTGTTCCTGTTTAACTGGAACATCCCATCAGCCATAAAGGTAGCACCTACGTCTGCCAGTGTCGTAGGCAGCAAAGGCCACACATTCTTTCCTTGATGCAAGTGCAAGTGAAACCCAAAGTGCTGTAGGTGCTATTTTTAAATCTTGTATTAGACACATGTGTGCCCTGAGTTAGGAACCTGATACAGTGTGTGGCTAAATGTAAAAGGTAGCTATGCTGTGAAATTGGTTTGTATTAATTCCTTCATGTCATCTCATTATTTTACATTTTTATGTATATGTATGGGTTCAATGTTGGCTAACTTTAGAGGTACTTACCATGTGCCAGGCATCGTTCTACATGTGTTATATACATTAACATATGTGACTTTCAATAAATATCACTACCCTATTTCTGGATCAGTAACTGAGGCATGGAGGGTTAAGCAACTTTCCCAGAATCACACAGCAGAATCGAGCAGAGAGGAGCCAGAACTGTCCACAGTCCACTCTCCCCCCCCCCCCCCCCCCCCCGCCACCTCCAAGGTCACACAGCAGAGAGGAGCCCAAACCATCCACAATCCACTTTCTCTTCCCCCCCTCCAAGGTCACATAGTCATAGGAGCTGGAACCGTTCACAATCCACTCTCTCCCGCCCTCACACAGCAGAGAGGAGCCCTGACCATCCACAATTCATTCTTCCTACCTCCCTCTCCCAAGGTCACACAGTACAGAGGAGCCCGGACCATCCACAATCCACTGTCTCCCCCCGCCCACCTCCAAGGTCACACAGCAGAGAGGAGCCTGAACCGACCACAATCCACTCCTCCCCTCCCCCCCGAAGGTCACACAGCAGAGTGGAGCCCGGACCGTCCACAATCCACTCTCCCTAACTCTCCCCCCCCCCCCCCCAATGTTATAATCTGAGCTCTAGGCGGATACTTCTCTCCAGGGCCCTGGGGCAGTGCTGAGTGAGAGCAGGACAATTCAGCTTTTGGGGGCAAAATATTACAGGATGTTGAGCCAGAACAGTTGGCCTCCCTCAGAAATAGTTAGGATGCATGGATACTTACTTATATTTTATCCTCACTGGCTTCTACTTTTATTCATGAACTTGTCCCCCTCAGTTTCAGATGAAACATAAAATTGTTTATTCCTCAGAACTCTCTCAACTAGCAGGCTCTGTCTGCACCATCAGCAGGGCAATGGTGAGGTCACGTGATTATTGATAAGCAGTTGGTTTTGCTGACTTTGTACCAACTGCCCCGTAGGTGGCCCACATCCACGTGGTAGGCAGATTTCTGTCTGAGTGGAGACCGAGGCTGGGAGGCCTGCCTTGGAAAATGATGGCCCATTTCTCTGAAAAGCCTCTGGTGTTCCTTTATGTGAGGCTGCGTGCAGCATCGGTACTTCTCTGGAACCGTTAGATACTGTGTCTCACCTGGTGCTCCCTCTCCCCGAGGCTCGACCACTCCCCAACCTCATCAGTAGCCAAGGTCACTTCTCGGGTGCACTGTGTGCCCACAGCCAAAGGGCTGTAAAACTCTTTTCCTACCTAAGTCCAGTTTTGTTTTTAAAACCCCATGGACATGCAGTCGGCTTCCATCTCTGTGCGCACGGTCCTGCGCGGCGCTTTCAGTCTGTCACCCCACCCGTCACTCCATGTCGTCCGCTGGTCCATCCGTGCTGTCTCGGTTCCCGCCGTGGCTTGAGCTGGAGTGGGGGCTGGAATGGAAAAGGGTGTGTCATCTCTCAGTGGGGGGTGGGGATACCGTTCTTCCGTGGAAGCATCTGCTCCCTGCCTCCCCCACCCCTACCCACTGTGGGGTTCTAACTGCCCGCAGGACAGCGAGTGCACCTGACACGAGAGCAGAGCCCCCGCGTCAGTAAAGCCAATGTGGGGCTGGTCCCGCTCACTGACCCTCCCAGCGCACTGAGAGCCTGGACGCGCATGCTTATAGCCTGTTGTGTAAGGGGTGCGAGCCCCCGTGCTAACTGTTGGACCCCTGGGCGCAAGCTGCAGGATCACCAGCGCGTAATCCGCTGGTCAATGAGTAACCGCTGCAGGTTTAAGGTGGCAAAATAGTGCCTTTGTTTGGACATCACTGAACCTCAGTTTCTGTGCCAAGTTCTCCGCTTTGCCTGGTACACATTAACTTTCCGTTACGGTGCGCTCAGCACCTGAGAGCTCGCGCGCTGCTTCCTCGTAGGACCAGAGCGTAAAGCACCGAGCAGGGGCACCGAGCAGGGGCACCAAGCAGGGGCGCCTGGTGCGGCCGGAGCCTCCAGGGCATCACAGCGTGCACTGGCGGAGTCCGGCAAGGAAGCCGTTGTTCCCTGATAATTTTCTGCAGTTGACATCCGTGGTGACACTGATATCTTGGACTCACTTATTTTTTTAGGATAAAATAGCTTTATGTGTCTCCTGTGTTAGGAGCCTTTGCTGACAGTTATCCACTGCCGACCTCTGCTTATTTGCTGGCCTTCCAGCCCGCCTTCGGGGGATAGTATCTGTGGGTTCTCTGCGACCCAGCTCTCCTACCATCCTTAAGGTTGGTCCTTCCAGGTTCAAGTTTGCACACAGTTGTCGAAGGTCTGTTTGTGCCATTCACTGTTCCAAACACCAGGGGGAACTCAACAGGATTTGATGTTCTCTGGGAAGGACTGGAAGCTAAATAGATCTTTCACATCAGGACGCAGTGCTGGGGGGCTGCGCCTCCACTGGGTCCCCACTCCCAGCGTGCAGCGGAGTCAGGGAGGCCCCTGGAAGGTACCAGTTCTGCCTAAATGATGGTGGGAATGGCATTCCAGGCCGAGGAAACCATGTGTGCTGGGGAGCCACATGCAATTTGATGCGTTAGAATTTAAAATGACATTGGAAAATGGCAGGTGAGCTTGGAAGAGTAGCCAAGGATCATGTGAAGTGACTGATTTATACCATATCTAGGAGCTTGAAATTTATTCATCAACTAACTGCCTGAGACTGTTTGAAAACCATTGTAAATACATTCATTTCCTTGGAAAAAAACATCTAAAGCTTTTACTAGATCTCAAAGTGTTCTACCACACAAACATTGTTCAGAATATTTGCACTGGAAGTTTTTAAGTGAATGACCATGCTGTTTATTAATTAGACTGAAGTAAAGTATTTCCATATCCATATTTCACATAAGAAATTCCATATACAGACCTATGTCAGTTCAAAGATTAAAGCTGCCAGGAAAATGCCTGTGCACACCAGCTTCTCAAATAATACTGTTTCGTTCAGTGGCGTTTCCTTATAGCATTGATGGGATGCCTGGGAACTTAACCTGATTCCCGTAAGGGTCTTTCAGAAGTGGCCTGGATGCTGCGGGCCGGGGAGGGAGTGCTGAGGACAGCGCTGACCCAGAGCCCTGTTTGAGGAGGAAAGCAGTCACGGGTGATCAATTGCAAAGTGGCCAGTTCCAGCCGCCATCAGCTGTGTAGTGACACAGGGTGAGGTGCGTGCACTAGAGGGACCTGACCAGAGGGGGTCAGGGAGGTTTTCTGGAGGGAATGACATTTGAACTGATACCTGAAGCAATTAATTCCGTGTCAGCTGGGGAAGGAGGAGAGGCGCCAGACCACAGCGCTGATGCAGGAACGCAGTGGGGAGACCCTGGGAGGCAGAGGTTGGGCCGTGCAGGGGCTGCTGGGCTGTTTCCCTCTGCCCACGAATATGGGTTTGGCCCTGGGCACTGACATGGGCCGGTCTGTACTTTCTGAGAGAGCTTCCTGGTTGCTGTGTAGAAAGTGGAAAGTGGACTGACTGACTGGAGGGGCTCGTTTGGAAGGAGTAACAGATCATGTCTAAATGTAAACGCTGAAAGTGCACCGGGTTTTGGTGTGTGGCTGGTTATAAATCTGCTGTGTTTCTCTCAGCTCAGGCTTCCCCACAAGTGAGCCGAGGCCGGATGCCCCGAGATGGGCCCTCCTTCAGCCTTTCCCAGTGCCCCCCGTGAGCCACACAAGAATGAGCGTTTTCTGTACCACGCGGCCAGAGTCCTGCTCTACTTCCCTTCTCTGCACTAACGCTTCATGCTGCTAGGCTTTGAGGGGCTCACATTCACATTTAACCCCTTGTTTTCCCAGAGGAGAGTGGCTGGCCTGGCGCTGGGCTGGTGTGTGGCGCCCTAGCCTCCTGCCCAGCGGTGCCGGGTTCGGGGCGTCGTCTTTATGGCCTGGGAGCTGGCTGACACTGTCAGGGCTGCAGGCACTTCTTTCTGTCCTCTGGCTGTGTATTCTGTCTCCAAGGCTGGTAACAATGTGTTGCTCGAAGACATCAAGCCTCTTTTTACTCAAACTTGAAGCTGAGACTTCTGCTACACGGGCGCTGGGGAAACCCGATCGCTCTCATTCTGACGAAGCTGAAAGGTTGCAGGGGCAGCACTCCTTTCCCAGAGCGCAAAGTCCGTGAGCTGACACGAGTGGCGACTAGAAAGAGAAATGAGCTGAGCTTTTCATAACTTCCACTTGATTTGAACTTGAGTTCAAAGGTAAATCAAAAGTTTAACATTGCATTTGCATGTACTGTGTCCATGGGCTTCCCTCAGCCTTAACAAAACCCTGGCACATGGGGTGAGCCCCAGAGCTCACCCTACCCTCTCTACCCTCAGCTTCAGACTCACTCACATAACATTTCAGCCCTGGCTGGTTTGGCTCAGTGGACAGAGTGTCGGCCTGCAGACTGAAGAGTTCCTGGTTAAATTCTGGTCAAAAGCATACGCCTCAGTTGCAGGCTCTCCCTGGCCCCGGCCCTTGGTGAGGGCATGTGGATGGCAACTAATCAATGTGTCTCCCTCACTTTGGTGTTTCTCTCTGTCTCTCCCTCTCCCTTCCACTCTCTCTAAAAATCCGTGGAAAAAATACCCTCAGTGAGGATTAGAAAAAGGAAAAGGAAAGAAAGAAGGGCATTTCACACTAAGCCCTGGATGAGACGACTATAAAGGACTAAATCAGCAGAGCTCAGGATAGAAGACAGACCCTCGAGGGATTTCAACAAGAAGCGGGGAGACCAGAGAAGGGCAGGGGTGCCACAGGGGTCCTGTTCTCATGCCACATCCGTGTCCTGTGATCCAGGGTCAGGCCGCGTCTTGGGGCCACCGCAGCCACAGTGCTCACTCGCCCGCCTCTCACAGCCACGAACTGAAGACGATGCAGGGGAGGCCGAGGCCGGCCACTGCAAGCACAGCCTCCCCTCGCTGGCCAGCAGCCACAGCTAAGAAGATGGCACCGATTTGCCTCTCTCTTCCATTTCACTCAAAGCATCTAATGGTGGAGCCTGATTTGTAGCAATACCCTTAGCCGCCAGGGAGTTTGGGAAATACAGTTTGTAGCTTTCCAGCTACCAAACAGAAGTCGGACGGAATGGAAATTGAGATGTTGGTTGTGCTGCCATTGGTATTTTAGTACAGACAGTCCTCAGGTTACGCTGAACTCAACGTACATCATTTCATGGTTATGTCACCGTCTCCCATTTATTTATATAAAAAAAAACTTCCGTCATTTCAATGTATGTACATATGTGCTGTATGGTTTTTATTATTTACCGCAAGTGAAGGTCAGCAATTATTATCTTCCTTTTCAATGTTTTTTACTGTTTCACTTCGGTACTGCTGTGTATGTGCTCCATGTGAATGACATAGGTGCTTATATAGGTGGGTTCCGACTCACAGCGAAGATCACGTCACGTTGCACCGTAGGAACGGATCTCCAGTGTAACCCAAGGACCTACTGTAGCAGGAGGACAGGTATCACTTAAGGTCAACTCCTAATTTACCGTGTAACCTTTCATTAACCTTAAGAGGTTGATTTGCTTCTAAAGGAATGCACTAGGGTGCAATCCTCCTGTATAATAAAAGCCTAATATGCAAATCAACTGAACAGCAGAATGATTATGATAGCACTGACCACCAGGGAGCAGACACTCATTGCAGGAGCTGCCCCCTGGTGATCAGTGCACTCCTACAGGGGGAGTGCTGCTCAGCCAGAAGCTGGGCGCACAGCTGTCGAGGGAAGCGGTGGTGGCAGGTGGTAAGGAGTGACTATGAGAGCCCCAGACTGTGAGAGGGATGACTGACTGACTGCAGCTTAGGCCCAATTGGAAAGACAGACATCCCCCCAGATGTCCCAGACTGCAAGAGGGCTCAGGCCGGGCTGTGGTACTCCCCCCCAACCCTGCCCCCTCCCCCCCCCCCCACAGTGAATCTCATGCACTGGGTCTCTAGTTAAATATAAATCCTTATGCTGTGAATCCATGGTTTATAAGATCCCTTTTCTCCCCAACAAGAGGTAGTAAATAAGGGAGCCAAGTTCTGTGTCTGGTCTGATTCAGTCAGTGAAGTTCCCTGTTTACCAATGGGTGTGCTTTGCAGCATTCAGGTTTGAACAGCTACTTGGTCTTAATTGCTAACTAGAGGCCTGATGCACGAAATTCGTGCAAGAGCAGGCCTTCCTTCCCCCGGCTGCCAGCACGGGCTTCCCTCTGGCACCTGGGACCCGGCTTCCCTCTGGCACCCGGGACCCGGCTTCCCTCTGGCACCCGGGACCCGGCTTCCCTCTGGCACCCGGGACCCGGCTTCCCTCTGGCACCCGGGACCCGGCTTCCCTCTGGCACCCGGGACCCGGCTTCCCTCTGGCACCCGGGACCCGGCTTCCCTCTGGCACCCGGGACCCGGCTTCCCTCTGGCACCCGGGACCCGGCTTCCCTCTGGCACCCGGGACCCGGCTTCCCTCTGGCCACCGGCGGGCGCTCAGGACCCGGCTTCCCTCTGGCCACGGGCAGGCGCTCAGGACCCGGCTTCCCTCGCGGCCCTGGCTTCGTCTGGAAGGTCGTCTGGTCTAATTAGCATATTATGCTTTTATTATTGTAGATACTTGGTTGCAGATGTTTGCATCTATTTCCATGAGAGACATTGTTGTGTAGTTTTCTTTTCCTGTCATGTCCATCAGGTTTGAGTATTAGAGTAAGACTAGCCTCACTGAATGAGCTACTGTCTTCTGAAGGAGATTGTAGAGAATTTGTATAATTTCTTAAATGTTTGGTAGAATTCACCTGTTTTGGGGGAATTCACTCATCAGAGCCTAGTGCTTTCTATTTTGGAGTTATTAATTATTGATTCAATTTTGTTAACAGATATAGGCCTGTTCAAATAGTCTCTTCTTTTGCAGGTGTCTTTAAAGGAATCAGTCCATTTCATCTAGGTTGTCAGACTCGTGGGCATAGAGTTTTTCATAACATTCTTTTATTACCTCCTTGATTTCCATGGGATCTATAGTGATGTTCCCCCCTTCGATTTCTGATATTAGAAATTTTTGTTCTGTCTCTTTATTTCTTAGTCGACCTGGCTAGTGGCTCCTCAGTTTTATGGATCTTTTCCAAGAACCAACTTTTAGTGATTTTTCTCTGTTGACTTCCTATTTTAAATTTTATTGATTTCTGCTTTCATTTTTATTATTTCTTTTCTTCTGTTTAATTTGAATTTAATTTGCTCATCTTTTCTAGTTTTCTAAGATAGAAGCTTGGATTAACATCTTGCTTTGTTTAAGCCTCCCAGGAAAATGCATGTCTGTGTGCTCACATCCCAGAATTCCTCGCTGTTATTGCCACAAATGCACACTCAGCTCCTTCTGTTTCCTGGGGACCCGAACCTGTAAGAGACATGGGCATACGAAGCAATATTTTGTCAGACTAGTTATATCCTGTTCTTAATTCTTAAAATATATTTCCATATTTTATATTTCCATATAAATACAAATGGAGACCAGAAAAGAGAAGTTAGAGGCCTCAACAATTAAGAAAAAAATCTTATATGGAGACTTAACTAGACATGAAATGGAGGTGAGAAAAGTTGAGCACTACACATGAGAGAATATGTTGAAGGAAGACATGGGAGAGCGATGCACATGTTCACAGACATGAGCCTGCACCTGCTGGCTGCAGGGAAAGGGGCAGTGTAGCAGGAACAGGTGTGGAAGATGAGCTCAAGTAAGTAGGTAGGTGCCAGAAGATAGAGGATCCTTCATTTGGGGCTTGGAGTTTAGAATTTCATGAACAGCACAGTCATTTCACATGGATACCCAGTGCGGTTTGTAAAACCTGCCCCAGTCTTGCTAGGTGGGTTGCTCTGGCTCCATAAGCACCGAACTGGGCTCTCCAGAGAGCATGAGGTTACAAAATGCGGAGCCTTTGTGGGAGGAACACTACTTCTCCAGTATCTCATTTATCAACAAAAACGCTGGCTGGTTGCCGACCACTGGGAGTACAGTGGAAATCCTGAAACTGATTTCAGCAGGAAAGTGCCCGTTCTCACAAAATGCGTTTGTGGCATTTTCCGGACAGAAAGTGCTCTGGAACTGGCGGCTCCCACTGCCCGCCTGGAGTCCAGCAGCTCCGTTCCTTGCTGTGATCTGAGCTTAGACACACCATCGAGGACTCAGTCCATCATGGGACTAATGAAGTATGAGCTCTTGATAGGAATTAAATGAAAACAAAGATGTTCTGTGTGAGTCACCCGGTGGCCACATCTGAGTGCCGAGTTGCTGGGCCGTCTCCACACTAAATCCCCAGCGATATTTAATGGCGTAGTAATGGGAGCCAGGTAAGGGATCATGGAAATTAGCTCCATTTTGTAATGGCTATACCACAAACATCACTGGGCATCCACCAGCATTATCATTTCTGGTCAACAATGTTTTAAATTATACTCAGGTTGAGAGAGGTTCTTTTGTAGCCATGCTTTTCTTTAGTTTTTAAAAGAAAGATGTAAATAATGTGTTTATGTACTAAAGGAAATGAAGCAAAGAATGTGTTTTCTATTCAAAGGAACACATAGAGATTTTCACTAGTTCTTTGAGAATGACAGCGAAGCACATGATAAGCGTGTTGTCACTGGGGATTTGATGACTAATTCCATTCCCATGAGATGAGTACATAATATTTTTCTTCCTCCAAGCACAAGCTGTCTCAGCCGTTCAGTAACTGTCACTTTAGTTTAAGGAGCATTTTTTTCCATTATAGTCAAAGGTAGATTCCAGTTCCCTAACTCAAAACATGATGCTGTACATTTAAATCCATAGTTCTAGACAAAACCAAGAGGGAATAACCTATGCAAATAGAGATCATTGTTTCTAACATAGTATTTTGAGTATTAACTTCCAAAATAGAAGCATGGTCGAGTTTTACAGTCGCTTGAAGGGCTCAAAAGTTCTTTTCATTACCAACTAAACCCACAAATAGAGAGGTAGGAGGTTTGTGAAGAGTACAGAGCAGCATGGACTAGTAGTCCCCTGATATTTGATGAATGTAGAAGCCCTCAGGGCTGACGTACTTACTTAATCTCAGCCTTAGAGTCCATAGCCTATGGCTCATGCTTAGCACTCCCTTTTAACCAGTGGTTAGGTTTCCAAATGAGCTGCAGGGCCTCCATTTTTTTTTACATGCAATAAACATATTTCAAGAAAAAATATTTTAAATATAATAATATTATTAAAACTGTACTAACAGAATAATATCACAAAAGTTGTAGGAAATATTAAAAATCTGAAATAACAGGATTACTTCTATTATATTCTAAAATATTTTTCCTCTGGCTCTATTTTTGTCCATCAGTTTATGTTGTGCATTATATTCCACAAATGAGTGATATCATATGATACTTGTCTTTCTCTGACTAGCTTATTTTGCTTAGCATAATACTCTCCAGGTCCATCCATGCTGTTGCAAATGGTAAGAGTTCTTTCTTTTTTACAGCAGCATGGTATTCCATTGTGTAGCTGTATCACGGTTTTTTAATCCACTCACCTACTGATGGGCACTTAGGCTGTTATTAGCTATGGTGAATTATATTAGCTATGGTGAATTGTGCTGCAAAAAAAAAACAGTGTCTCGGTAATATAGTTTGATATCTAGTATTGTGATCCCTCAAACTTTGTTCTTCCTTCTCAGGATTGCTGCGGTTATTCAGGGTCATTTTTATTCCATATTAATTTTTGGAGAGTTTGTTCTAGGTCTGTGAAATATCCTATTGGTATCATAATGGGGATTGCATTGAATCCATAGGTTGCTTTGGGTAGTATGGACATAATGTTGATCCTACCAATCCCCTGAACACAGTATATTCGTCCATTTGTTTATTTATTTTTTCAACATGCTGTAGTTTCCCGAGTACAGGTCTTTTACCTCCTTAGTTAAGTCAGAAACAGCCTTTAGCGCTGTCCTGCACTAGAGATTGAGAGGTATAGAGGACCTACCTAATACGCAGTCACAAGGCTGCTTCTGACTAATTAGGTGTCTTAATTTTTTGTTGCAATGATAAATGGGATTGCTTTTTTAGTTTCTCTTTCTGTGAGTTCATTATTGGTATATAAAAAAAAGCCATAGATTTCTGGGTGTTAATTTTGTATTCTGCTACATTGCCTAATTCATTTATTAAGTCTAGTAGTTTTTGATGGAGTCTTTGGGGTTTTCTCTGTACAATATCATATCATGTGTGAATAATGACAATTTTACTTTTTTTCCCCCAATTTGAATTCCTTTTATTTCCTCTTCTTGTCTGAGCACTATGACTAGCACTTCCAGTACTATGTCTAACAGGAATGATGAAAGTGGGCATCCCTGTCTTGTTCCTGTTCTTAGGGGAAATAGTTTTTAGTTTTTGCCCATTAAGTATGTTGGCTGTAGGTTTGTTATATATGGCCTTTATTGTGTTGAAATTTGCTCCCTCTATTCCTACTTTGCTGAGAGTTTTTTTTTAATAAAAAATGGGTGTTGTATTTTATCAAATGCTTTTTCTGCATTTATTGATATGATAATGTGACTTTTGTCATTCGTTTTGTTTATATGATATATCACGTTTATTGATTTGAGAATATTGTACCAGACTTACTTCCCTGGAATAAATCCCATTTGATCATGGTATATGATCTTTTTATTATATTGTTTGATGCGATTTGCTAATATTTTGTTGAGGATTTTAGCATCTGTGTTCACCAGGGATATTGTTCTATAATTCTCATTCTTTGTAGTGTCTTTATCTGGCTTCGAAATTAGGATAATGCTGGCCTCATAAAAAGAGCTTAAAGTGTTTCTTCCTCTTGGATTTTCTGAAACAGTTTGAAGAGGATAGGTGTTCCTTCTTCTTTGAATGTTTGGTAAAACTCTCCTGTAAAGCCGACCAGATCTGGGCTTTTATTTGGTGGGAGTTTTTTGATTACTGCTTCTATTTCATCAGTTGTTACTGGCCTATTCAGGTTTTTTTATTCTTCCTGATTCACTTTGGGCAGATTGTATTTTTCTAAGAATTGACATATAGTTGTTCATAGTATTTTCTTACAATCCTTTTTATTTCTGTGGTGTCAGTGATTACTCTTCCACTTTTGTTTCTGATTTTATTTATTTGGGTCCTCTCTCTTTGTTTCTTGATGAGTCTGGCTAATGTTTTATCAATTTTGTTTATTCTTTCAACCATATTGGTTTCATATTTTTTTTTTTAGTCTTTATGTTATTTATTTCTACCCTAATCTTTATTATTTCTTTCCTTCTACTTACTCTGGGCCTTTCTTGTTCTCTTTCTAGTTCTATAAGTGGTAGTGTTCAATAGTTTATTGCTGATTCTTCTTATTTTTTTGAGGAAGGCCTGTTGTGCTGTGAACTTCCCTCTCAGGACTGCTTTTGCGAGTCCCAGAGACTTGAGGTTGTTGTGTGTTCGTTTTCATTTGTTTCCAGGAAGTTTTTGATTTCTTTTTGATCTCGTTGGTAACCCATTCATCCTCCTATCTAAGAGTAATATGCAGATTGACCATCACTCCAACACACAAGATGGCTGTCCGCATGTGGTCAAAGATCCTGCCCCCATGTAGACACAAGATGGCCACCACAAGATGGCCAGCAGGGAAGGGCAGTAAGGGGGGACCAGGCTGGAAGAGGAGGGAAGTGACAGGCCCTGCAGGGAAGGGCAGTTGGTGGGGACCCAGGCCTGCAGGGGATGGCAGTTAGGGGTGACCAGGCCTGCAGGGGAAGGTTGTTTGGGGGGATCAGGCCTACGGCGAAGGGCAGTTGAGGGAGCAGGCCTACAAGGGAGTGCAGTTAGGGGTGATCAAGCCTGCAGGGGAGGACAGTTAGGGGTGACCAGGCCATCAAAGAAGGGAAGTTGGGGGTGACCAGGCCTGCAGGGAAGGACAGTTGGGGTGGACCCAGGCCTGCAGGGGAGGGTTGTTGGGGGGGACCAGGCCTACAGGGGAGGCCAGTTGGGAGGGACAAGGCCTGCAAGGGAGTGCAGTTGGGGCTGATCAAGCCTGCAGGGGAGAGCAGTTAGGGGTGACCATGCCAGCAGAAGAGGGAAGTTGGGATCAAACAGGCTGGCAGGGGAGTGGTTAGGAGGTGATCAGGCTGGCAGGCAGAAGTGGTTAGGGGCAATCAGGAAGGCAGGCAGGCGAACAGTTGGGAGCCAGCAGTCCTGGATTGTGGGATGAAGCCTAAACAGACAGTCAGACATCCCCCGAGGGGTCCCAGATTGGAGAAAGTGCAGGCTGTGCTGAGCCCCCTCTCCCCCACCAGTGCACAAATTCACGCACCAGGCCTCTAGTCCTATATAATAAAAGCCTAATATGCAAATAAAACAAATGGCAGAATATCTGGCGGAACAACCAGTCGCTATGACATGCACTGATCACCAGGGGGCAGATGCTTAACGCAGGAGCTGCCCTCAGCCCACAGGTCCCAGGCTGGCCAAGGCAGGGGCAAGCAGGGGGTCTGATCACCCCACCAATTGCCCCACAGATTGCCAGCCAGGTGTAGGGACCCAATCCATGCACAAGATTTGTGCACCGGCTTCTAGTTGTTTATAACATTTAATTCAGCCTCCATGTGTTTGAATGTTTGGGGTGTTTTTACTATAGTTGATTTCTAATTTCATTCCACTGTGATCTGAGAAGATTCTTGATATGATTTGAATCTTATTGAATTTTTAGAGACTTGTTTTGTGTCCTAAAATGTGGTCTGTCTTTGTGAATGATCCATGTGCACTTGAGAAGAATGTATATTCTGCTGCATTGGGGTGAAATGTTCTATAAATGTCAGTTAAATCTATCTGTTCCAGTGTGTCCTTTAGAGTCTCTATTTCCTTGTTAAGTTTTTGTCTGGAAGATCTATCCAGTGAAGTCAGAGGGGTGTTAAAGTCCCATACTATGACTGTATTGTAGTCGATCTCTCCATTATATTCATCTAGAAGTTTCTTTTATATATTTAGATGTTCCTATATTGGGTGTATATATGTTTACCAAGGTTATATTCTCCTGTTGGATTGATCTCTTTAGTATTATGTAGTGACCTCTGTTATCTCTTCTGATGGCCTTCATTTTAAAGTCTATATTGTCAGATATGAGTATTGCTTACTCCAGCTTTTTTTTCTTTTCCATTTGTATGGAAATTTTTTTCCCATCCCTTCACTCTCATCCTGTGTATGTCTTTTGTTTTGAGGTGGGTCCCTTGTAGAGAGCATAGAGTCGGGTCATGTTTTTTTTTTTTTTTGTATCCATTCAGCTACCATACACCTTTTGATTGGAGCATTTAATCCATTTACATTTAGGGTTATTATTGATAGGTACTTATTTATTGCTATTTTAATTCTGTATGGCTAGGGTTTTCTCTCTGTTTCTTCTTCTTTTTTTTTTTTTTTTTTTTTTTTTTTAATCTTTATTGTTCAGTTTATTAATTACATTGTTTCCCCTTTTTATCCCCCTATAGCTTCCCTCCACCCTGTACCTATCCCACCCTCCACCCTCACCTCCCCCTCCCCACTGTCCTCTCCCCTTGTTGCTAGATTTTTGTCCAGTCTCTTGCTGCACTTCCCACAACCCTTTTCTCCCCAAGAATTGTCAGTCCATTCCCTCTCTATGTCCAAGTCTCTGTTATATTCACCAGTCTATCCTGTTCAACAGCCTATCAATTCACTTGATTTTTATGTTCATTTGTTGATAGATGTGTATTTGTTGTTGCTAGTTTGCACTTTTACCTTTTTCTTCTTCCTCTTCTTAAAGAATATCTTTCAACATTTCATATAATGTTGGTTTGGTGGTGATGAACTCCTTTAGCTTTTTCTTATCTGCGAAGCACTTCATCTGACCTTCAATTCTGAATGATAGCTTTGCTGGATAAAGTAATCTTGGTTGTAGATTCTTGCTGTTCATCACTTTGAATATTTCTTGCCACTCCCGTCTGGCCTGCATCGTTTCTGTTGAGAAATCCGCTGACAGTCGTATGGGTGCTCCCTTATAGGTAACCAACTGTTTCTCTCTTGCTGCTTTTAATATTCTCTCTTTGTCTTTTGCTCTTGGCATTTTAATTATGATGTGTCTCGGCGTGGTCCTCTTAAGGTTCCTATATATTGGGGTTCGGTGCACTTCTTGGAATCCTAAGTCAATTTCTTTCACCAGGTGTGGGAAGTTTTCAGTCACTATTTCTTCAAATAGGTTTTCATTGTCTTGGCCTCTCGCTTTTTCTGGCACCCCTATAATTCGGATGTTGGTATGCTTGAGGTTGTCCCAGAGGCCCCTTACACTATCTTCAATTTTTTGGATTCTTTTGATTTCTTGCTTTTTCAGCTGAGTGGATTTTATCTCTTTGTATTTCAAATCTTTAACTTGGTTCTTGGGGTGCTCCAGGGCACTTTCAGGTCTTTGTATAATATTTTTTGTTTCAGTCAGTGTATGCTTAATTTCTGGTTGGTCCTTTTTCATATCCTTGAGAGTCTGCTTTATATTCTTGAGGGTTTCATTCATTTCCACGTTGGTCTTAATAATTTCTTTGAAGCTCTCGTTTATATCCTGGAGGGTGTTGTTCATTTTCTTGTAGGACTCACTCATTTCCTTTGTGGTCTTGCTTATTTCCTTATAGGCCTCGATCTTTTGTTGGAACCTCTTAAAAAACCCTATAACCGTGGTTCTGAATTCCATGTCCAGTCGTTTTTTTTCCTCCATTTCTTTCACATCTGATTTCTTTCCATGTTGCTGCATGGTGGCTGCTTCCCTGAGTTGGTCAATTAGCTTTGTGTGGTAGACGTGCTACAAGGGACAGTGGCTCAGCCTCCCCAGTTACCTGAGGTGGATATGGGCTGCACAGTCTTGCTGAAGTTAAGTTCAGTTAATCGTTGTTAGCACTTGGAGGGTTGACCTCCAGGCCAATTGTCTGTGAAGCTCAGCTGTGCTCAGGTTGGGTGGGCGGAGTCTCCGGGCCAAGCAGACAGCGTCAGCTCCGCCCTATGCGGCCCCAGGGACTCTGTGCCAGGGGCAATGGCCACCAGCACCTCTGAGAGAGAGCCGCTGCGGAGCTCCACAGGCTGCCGGTTGCCGGGGAATTCAGACTTTCCCAAAATGAGTCTGCATGCGCAATGTCTCACCCAGGATCGTAAAACAAAGCAGTCTGACGGTTTTCCGAATGAGAGGCAAGTCGCGGTGCGCTCTCTGCGCCTTCACGCAGCCGAGCTGTTTGCGCGAGCTGCCTTTCTACACGCTGGGAGACCCGGCAGCCCCCGAGCTTCGGCGTGCCCTCCCACTGTCCAGTTTTCACCCCGTGTGATAGTGGGTTCTCTGGACTTCGCCCAGAGCTGGAGAATCAGCCCAGTAGGACGCCTTTGTCTCCCTGTTCGAGAAAACTGGCCGGTTTTCAGCCGCCCGCCCTCTCCGCGGCGTGCGCTCCAAACCTCTCTCCAGGCGAATCTTTCAACGCTGTCCGCTGCCGCTCCTCCGGGTCACAGTGTCTTATCTTCACTTTTATTTGTGGAATTTTCACTCGGCGAGCTTTCTGGTGATTCTGGAAGGTGTTTGTTCTTTCGTTAAGTTGTAGTATTAAAATTGCTGATTATGACGGCAAGATAGGTGTTTTGCCTCTGCCGCCATCTTAGTTTCTCCCCTCTTCTTCTGATTATAGCAATCCCTTTAGCATTTCTTGTAACGCTGGCTTGATGGTGATGTACTCCTTTAGTTTTTTGTGTTTTGTGTTTTTTTTTGGTCAGGGAAGCTCTTTATTTGACTATTTTGAATGATAGCCTTGCTGGATATAGTAGTCTTGGTCTCAGATACTTGCTTTCCTTTACCTGAATGCTTCATGCCATTCCCTTCTGGCTGTAGAGTTTCTGATGAGAAATCAGGTGTCAGCCTTATGGGAACTCCTTTGTAGGTAACAGCTTTCTTTTCTCTTGCTGCCTTTAAGATTCTCTTTTTGTCTTTAATTTTTGGCATTTTAATTATGTGTCTGGGCATGGGCCTCTTTGGGTTTTTGTTTGGGGTTCTCTGTGCCTCCTGAACTTGTGTGACTTTCTCCTTTACTAGGTCAGGGATGTTTCTGCCATTATTTCTTCAAACACCCTCTCTATGCCTTTCTCCCATCCGCCTCTTCTGGCACACCTGCTGTTCTAATACTGTTATGTTTCACATTGTCCCACAGCTCTCCGAAGCTGTTCTCCTGTTTTTCAAGTGTTTTTTTTTTCTTTTTGGTTTTCTGTTTGAGTGATATTTTAAACTGTGTCTTCTAATTCACTGATTCGATCTTCAGTTTCCCCTAATCTACTGTATATTCTTCCAATGTGTTCTTTATTTGTGTTATGTCATTCTTTATCTCCAACTCTTCTTTTTCCATAGTCACTATATCTGTTTTCATGCTGTTGAGAATTTTTACCATCATTACCCTGAACTCTGATTCAGATAAATTTCTTATTTCTGCTTCATTTATCTCTTCTTCTGGACAATTCTCTAATTCTTTCATTTTGGGTTGTTTCTTTGTCTCCTCATTTTTGCTGTCTATTTGGGTTTGTGACTACATATTAGGTAGATCCTCTACACCTCTCAATCTCTAGTGTAGGACAGTGTTAAAGGCACTTTATGACTAATTAGATCAGGCAAAGACTCAAAGCCTCTAGAGACTGCCTCTGCCTACAGACTGATAGGATTCTAACTTGAATTGCCCTCCAGGCAATAGTTATCAGGTGTAGTTAGAGGTTTTTTTTTTCAACAAGGTAGGGCAGTTGCTTCTGTCTGGAGGCTAATTATTACTTTTAAGCTCTTAAGTGGCCTCAGGGCAAGGTATTTTCCAATAGGGTGTGTCAACTCTTCCCCCCAGGCTAGGCTAATGTGTATGTGGGAAAGATGTCCTCCACTGCATGAGGGAATGATTCTGCCCAGGAAACAGGGTGTCTGTCTTCTAAGCTATATCCCCCGAGTCCCCAGTCCTGGCTTCTGTCTCACAGCTCCAGTCCACTTCACCCTCCCTCTGTTGGAGTACAAGGTGAGTGGGTCCACAGGGAATTTGTTGATTGGCCCTTTAAACAGGTGCCTGAATTTTTTGCTGTTACTCTCTGGCAGACAGCACCCTACTGCTATTCACAGCCAGATGTTATGTATACCCTCCTCAGTTTTGTGCTCTCTGCTGGGGGGCCAGTCTTGGGGATTAGATCCCAGAGTTATCGGTGGCAACCCCCTTTAGATGAAATATATCTCCGGGACTTCTGTTGCCCTCTGTGGGTGCTAGGCCAGCCCTTTTGCACTTCGGCCCTCCTGGCAATCTCTATATGGTTTCCACTTTCAGTCCTCAGGTGTCAGGTCTCTCCTGTGAGTTTTCCATTGATTATTCAGGAAGTTTTTCTGTATTTTAGTTGTAATACCAGTTTGTTCCTGGAAGCATGTCTGTGCAGCATAAACTGACTTTGCCACCATTTTTAATCTATGGCATTTAATCCATTTCTTAAAAATATTTTTTTATTGATTTCAGAGAAGAGAGGAGACAGAGAGAACGATAGAGACATTAATGATGAGAGAGAATAATTTATTGGCTGCTTCCTGCACACCCCACACTGGAGATTAACCCCAAAACCCGGGCATGTGCCCTGACTAGGAATTGAACCATGACCTCCTGGTTCATAGGTCGATGCTCAACCATTGAGCCATGCCAGCCAGGCTCCATTTTTAAAGGAAGTAAAAAAGGTTACATTAAAATTGTAGATTTTTATGTCTTGGTTTTGTTCTATTCTCATAACCTCGCATAATTTAAAGTTTCAATAGGATGTTCCTTTTTTATTAAAGAGGGTATTTTAGATTTCCAGGGTAAGAGATGAGGTTAGGTTGTGCCTCGATACCCAGATCCTATGTTCTTAGGAATAGCTCTTCTTAATAGCATCACTGAGGCTGCCTGTGGGGTCAGTCCTCTTTTCATTGGCTTTCAAATTTGGGGTTCCCACTAACCCTGCTCAGCTTCCTGCGTGTACCAGCAGCACAGGGCGCATTGGAGGATGTGCAATGGTTAATGTCACCCATGTTAAATACACACATTGTGATTTTGACTCAACAATATAAATAAGTACAGCATTTATCCAGAGTATTTTAGTCCCTCTGACTCACTATGGAGTCAGGCCGCTTATGAATTACTGTTCCCAACATCAGACACTCTCGTTGGGGAGACTGGGAAATTTTCCGTGATGCTACAACAAAGGATTCAGGAAGGTGGTGTTTCATTTTACACACAGTTGACATTTTTATCTCTAACCTGCTCCAGTGCAGTGTCTGTGCTTCATGTCAGATGTCGCTCTGATACAGCCTTTGCTTGTGGAGCTGGCTCTCACGGGTAGCAGCAGCACCAGAGTTGGAGGAGCTCTGGCTGAGTTGACACTGCAGATGGCCTTATAGCAGAAAGGGGGCTCAAAATAGCAAAGCATTTTCCCTTCTTGGTTGTCCTGTGAGATGTTTCAGAACTTTCCAGAAGAAAGGGATCTGCATGACGGAGCTTCATCTCTCTCAGCCTTTGCTGTCACAGTGGTAGTTCTGCTTGAAGTGTCCTTGGGTGAGCTGTGTGCCTACGAGCTTAGGCATGGCTTAGGCAAACCCCAGAAGGCCACCGCGCCCCCAGCTCCCCAGAGCCGCGGCCCGGCTCCTGCCTCCTCTCCGGCTAGGTGACCAGTGCGCACCCCTCCCAGGCCCTCACAACCTGGGTGTGTTAGCTCGTCCCAGTCCCATCGTCCGTCCCTTCAGAGCAGACAGCAGGGCTTTCCGAGCAAAGGGCCACAGGCGGGCGGCTCACACCACACACCGACTTCCCCGAGCTCTGGAGGCTGGACGTCGAGGGTACAGTGGCAGCAGGCATGGTTTCTTCTGAGGACATTCCCCAGGCTTGGAGGTGGCCGCCTCCTGTTCCACACCTCATCCCTCTGTGTGTGGCTCTCTTCTCATCTCGTCCCACAAGGACACCAGTCATGGATTCAGATCCTCCTTAAAAGGCCCCATTTTACCATAGTCACCATTTAAAGATCTTTCTCCAAATACAGTCCCATTCTGAGATACATATGGGTTTGGGGTGGCCCAGCTCAGCCAGGAGAGTAGCCAGACTTCTTTATCCATGTTGGTCAGCACAAGCTCAAAGCTTCACAGCACTGACCACGGTGGGGCCGGGGAACAGCTCGTCTCCTGTGGATCCACAGAGCTGCGCTCGCAGGAGGGGTCCCAGGGCAGAGGCCTCTCCTGGGGCTCTGCCTGCAACTCAGCCGAGACCCCGTCATGAAGTTCCGAAGGGCAATGGGATAAGAAGTTCTGAGTACCACTGTGTACCAGGCTCAGTGCTGGGCATTTACACGCATCTCCTAAATCCTTAATAGTCCTGAAAGTACAGACCGCCGCGCCATTCTCACTTGGAAGCTGAGGAAGTTGGGCCAGGGTCCCCCAGCAGGTGCACAGAGTGCTGGCATCACGCCCCGTCTGCACTACTCCCTCCCTGGTCTCCAGGGCGCCTGTTTGCTTCTCTCTGCGGAAGACATGGTGACTGGCCACGTGTTACAGGCAAGCCCCACAGTACCCCTGTTCTGCAGAAAATCACCCCGTTCTGGAGATCTCGTTTTCAGTGTGTTCCTCTTGGCCAAATCAAGACGGGGTCAGTAAGCTTTTTCAGGAAAAATTTCTTTTTTCTTTTTTTTATTAACTCCAGGTGGAGCTCTGTATGGTTCAGATATTCACTGCATTGGTTCCCAGAAAAGAAGTCACTGCTGTTCTTTGTCATCATTCAAAGTGTTTGAGTACCTACTGCTGCATAGTAAATTACCCCAACCTCAGTGGCTTCAAAAGACGCGTTTTTTCTCTCAGCTCGGCGGTTCCCTGGGCTCAGGGTGGCTGACGTTCTCCCTCCACGCAGCTCCCAGCTCCTCCTCCTGCGAGCACACCGCTGCCAGGCCTCTGAAGTCCGGAGCTGGCAGTGTCCCTCCCATCACACTCTTGGCTAATGTGAGCCCACGCCAGCCTAAGTTCCGTGGCGAGGGGATGCCCAGGGCCACAGTGGCGGATGGCATGACTCATTAGGGCCACCCTGAGCAACTGGCTACCATTCAAGTTTGCTAAAGAACAGAAATGGAAAAAAGGCAGGGGGGTGGGGGAGAGCAGGCATTAGCAGCATATCAAATACAGAATGATTTCTCAATTCAGGATTAAATATAGAAATGGCTTTGAAGCAAGCACTTTAGTGCTTTTTACCAAAAACCAAGGAGTGTTTTTTAGAAAGCAATATTTAAGTAATATCAGTGAACTTATATGACTGTAGCATATTTAATCTTTGTAGGAAATAAGGCCCCTGGAGACAAATAAGACCTTGGCCTTGAGTCACTCGCTGCAAGATCTGGAGTGTGGGCTAAGCAGCATGAGCAGCACCAGTTTCAGCTGCCAGCCTCTCCTTTCTCTCTCAGCTGTAGGCGATAGGCTTCGCGCACTGGCCGAAGGGAGGCTCCTGGGATTCAGACAATTCTCTTGAAAGAAGGAGGGAGGGAGGGAAGAGTGAAGGATGGAAGGAAGCGACATGAAAACAAAACAAAGAAACTTGCACGGTTCACCAGTAAAAAGGGGCATGTGTGTTCCATCTGCGTTCAGTGGTATAATCTTCAGCATTTGTTAAGTACCACAAATTGCTAAATGATATGTACCATTTACTCAAGTATGATCAATAGTCCTTACCCTAAAAAATGAGCTTTCATGAGTTTTTAAATTATTTGAATTAGATTTTTTGTAAGATGTATAAAGACATCCCACATGGGAGATACAACTTCTTGTGTATGATCAGTGTGATTTTGCTATTTAGCATACTCATGGGAACTATTGTATGTTGCCAGCTAGAGAAGTGGATGCTGTTTAGATGTAGCGTGATTCAGTGGGGCTCATCAAACCATGGCCCACCTGCCACATCTGGCTGGCTCCCTGGTTTTATAAATACAGTTTTATTAGACCACAGCCATGTCTGTTCATTTATATAATGTCTGTAGTCTTATCAAATAGTTTTGGTCTAATAAAATAGTTTATTAGACCACAGTTACACATATTCATTTACGTGTAGAGTTTAGTTGCAACAGAGATGTATGGCCCACAATGCCTGAAATATTTACTGCCTTATCCCTTGACAGAAGGAATTTGGTGATCCCTAATTTAAATGCTTAGTCTGGCCACTTATCAGTTTTTTAAGTTTCACAAGAATTTTTCTTTGTTTTCTGTTTGTTGGTAGGTTGGAGGCTTAGAGTCAAGAATAAGGTCACAGGTACAGAGATGGGATGGGAGGAAGAGGCCCAGGAAGAGCATATGGGCAAAAGGAATGATATGTCTGGAGACCCAGAAATACAGCATAAGGTAGAGTATTTAGGTAATTTTTCAAGATTAGAGTGGCTAGAGTTTAAAATCCCAGAGAAACAAGTGGTTGTCATGGAATTTGCCCCAGAAGACTAGGCCCAAGTAGTGGTAGGCGTGTCTTGTTTCCTTGGTAAGGAGGCATGAGAGGAAGGTCCAAGCACAGAGTCAGAGACGTGCATCTGTCTCCAGTCGTACATGCCCAAATGGGTCTGACTAGACATGTTAAACATCACCTTCTCTGTTGTTCATCGTTAGGAAATGGAAAATGTGTAAAAGCAAGAAAGCAATGGAATTAAAGGGACTGTACAACATTCTCTTGGGTCTCTTTCAGTTCTTAATTCCTGTGATTCTGATTTTCCAAACTAGTCAATGAATTTCCACAGTAGCCGGCATCCCCCTCTCCCCCTCCTGTTTACTGTAGTGCTGTGAGCAGTCTCGTGAGAAAGGTCACTTCACACTTGGAAGGGGGCCTCACAGGCAACTTCCAGTGGTTGTTTTTGTTTTTGTTTTCAATCTCAACCCAAGTGTATCCCACTGCAGGTAAAAATTCCCACCTCTGTTTGGGGAGCTCCAGGTCCCAGTAGGGGGCATGGCTCCTGACTGAAGCCACCGCCACTGAAGCTGGCCCTGATTGGCACCCTTGGCGATGATGTCATTGTCAAGGTCAGGGTTGGGTCCATCAGTGAAGACAGGTCTCATCCCAGATGCCCACAGGTGAGGACCAGGTGCAGTCCAAATGTTCTGGCTTGTGAGTTAGGAAGTGACAGACACAGCAGGAGGCTTTAAATTCTCACAGTGAATATTTGTTTTTCTGGAACTGTTGGATCAGTCTTCAGTCTTTTTAAACATTTATTTTGTATGTTCTAGGAATTAAGTTGGTTGAAGATAACATAAGTTTCAGGTGTATAACATGAGCTCTGTGTACCCGAAGTCTAGTCTCCTTCCATCAGCATCTACTTGATCACCTTTACATTCTGGTCCTCTCCCCGTCTTCCTCTCTGGTAACCACCATTCTGTGGTCTGTATAAAGCTTGTTTGTTTGTTCATCTGTTGCTTTCTGTTTTATATCCCACATATATGTGAAATCATACGGTTCTTGTCCCTTTTCATCTGACTTACTTCACTTGGCATGATACTTCTGATGATAATATTTCATCTTTTTATGGCTGAGTATTATTCCATTGTGTGTATGTACTTCTTCATCCTCGCACACTGCTGGTGGGAATGTAGGTTGCTGCAGTCCTTGTGAAAAACAGAATCGAGGTCCCTCAAAAAATTAAGAATAGAGCTACCACATGACCCAGCGATCCCTTTTCTGGGTATTTACCCTCAAAACTTGAAAACACTTATTCATAACAATATATGCCCCCCTCAGTTCATTGTAGCATTATTCACAATAGCCAAGACATGGAGACAACCCGAATGCCTTTAGGGATTTATTGGAGAGTCCTAACTTAGGGCTGTGTCTAGCCTAAGGACATGAGTGGTGGAGAACAGTCCATGGGACCCCAGAACCTCGGCTGAGCGGCTGGCAGTCTTCCCTTAGGAGATGGGAGAGAGCAGGTACAGTTACAATGGGATTGCTGGGACTCATCTCCCAAGTCTGCTTCTTAGCTGAGTGTAGTGTAGAAGCCTCAGTGTCCCCAGCTGTCCACAGGTGTGAGCATCGCGAGTGTTAAATGCTGACGTATGCGAGGCGTCTAGGACAGGGCTGCTATCGCCGCCGTTGTCGTGGTTATCACGGTTATTTATAGCCTGTATGAATTGGGCTGCTGGGAATAGAAACGCCAAAAATAGAACAAATGAGAGGTTTCTTATTGGGAAAGAAGAAGGAGGAGGTCGATGTGACAGCAGCTCCGGAAACCAGTCCTGAGAGCTCTGGGAATCTCAGCTTTCTTCTCGTGTCACCGCTCAGCTCCAGGCTGGCCACTCTCCTGTGTCACGTGCTCGTTCCAGGCAGGAAGAACCCAGGGCTAGGGCAGAGGGACACTGACACCTGCCGAGTGCCTGGTCTTCTGTTTTGTTTTAAATAGATTTTTATTGTTTTCAGAGGGGAAGGAAGAGGGAGAGGGGAAGAAAGACAGACACATCAATGATGAGAGAGAATCATCGATCAGCTGCCTCCTGCAGGCTCACTTCTGGGGATCAAGCCCGAAACCGGGGCATGTGCCCTTGACCAGACTCGAACTGGTATCCTTCAGTCCACAGGTATCCTTCTATCCACCGAGCCAGATCAGCCAGGCCTGAGTGCCTGGTTTCAAGGAGCTTACTGGAAGCCTACATGACAACTTCTGCTTATGTGACATTGGTCAGGAATTCGTCATGTGCTCCCCTGTCCCTACACATGTAATGGCAGCAACATCAGCTTCTCTCTATAAAGAGAAAGGGAGAATGAGAACCAGGCGCGCACACTGTTGCCAATGTTGTTGGTGCTGCCATTCGGTGTTACTGAGGAACACGCCTCCTCTCTCCCCTGAAAGTTCCCGAAGACAGGCTCTCGGAGAGAGTACCTCCCTGTTGTAAACACGTCTTCAATCTGTCATCAGTAATCTCAAAAACGGCACCAGGGAGTGTGCTGATACCATAGCCAAGTCGCCTATACTTGCTTTGGTTGGGTTCTGTTTTAGCGTTTGACATTAGCGTTGTGATTAGCGTTTGGGAGAATATGAAACATTAATTAAAATAAGTCATCTAGACTTTGCTGAGCCACGGCTGAGGTATGCCATTCAAAATAAGACTGTAAACCAAGCCAAGCCACTCATGATATCCGATAAGTCTTTAGACAACCCATTGTTCTGTGCTATTCCAGAAACTCTAAGAACTTTTGGAATCTTTAGGGGCCACTGATGTGATTAATTCATGATGGAAAAAGGGTTTCTCTCTGTCCTTTCCAATGGGAACAGGTTACTCACCTCTTACCTCCCCGAATGCCCCCAGGCTGATGTCCAGTGCGGGCAGCATGGCCTTGGCTGGCCTCGGGACAGCCGGTTCCGCTCCAGTCACGGACGGTGGAGGTAGCGCACGGAGGCAGGGGCAGGGAGGGGCAGCGCTGCCGCTAACACACAGCAGCTGGAGGAGGCGGGGGACGGCGCGAACAGAAGAGCCAATGGGCACAGAGGAGACAGCTGGTCCCGTACTTAGGGCCACTGTGCGCAGGCAGGAACAGCGTTCCAGGTGTAAAAGGACTGTCCTTGTTCTGCTCATGAGCTCAGGAGGGAAGGAGGGCCTGGAGCCGGAAGCAAGCTGGCTGGGCCTGTCGGATGCTTCGAGAGAGCCCCAACTGGGGTAACGGATTTGATGCAAGGCAGAGAAACGGGCCATCAGTTTTGCCCAGGAGCAGGTAGTGCCCTTGAGGCTGTCCAGAGTCTGTCCAGAGACTGCTCACAGTGACGGTGGTGGATGGAGCGCGGGGGGTAGGGGGGGGTGGATGGGAGCCCCTGATTCAGAGTGCCTGTGACAGTGCCCCTCTGTCCTGCATCTGTCAGCCAAGGCACCGGCCCCAGCCCTGGGCTGCTGTCCAGTGCACCTGCCTGGGGGCTGTGCCTAAGGAGATTCTTGACGCTTCATACAGTGTATACAGCGGGGCTGATTTATAGAAATACTAGAGGCCCAGTGCACAGATTCTTACACGAATAGGGTCCCTCGGCCTGGCTGGCGATTGGGGTCTATTGGGGCTGGCCGGGGAGGAGAGGGCCCACAGGAGGCTGGCCGACTGTGGGAGGTTGGCTGTGGGAATGCACTGACCACCATGGGCAGCCTCCCGCGTTGAATGTCTGCCCTTGGTCATTGCACGTCATAGTGACCAGGTGTTAGGTCGTTCAGTCGCTTAGGCTGTTATGTAGATAGCTATGGCAGTTGCCTTTCAGAGTGTTGCTATCAGAGATTAAGGTTATCCCTTCTGCATCTCTAGCCTGCCCTACAAAAGACAGTATCAACATAGGTTTTGACCATTTGACTTGATATCTTTGGATGTAAGAAAGTCATTTTTTCTTAAATCTTCAACATTAGCTCTCTCCATTTCTTTTTGGATTGAAGTGACAAAGTCCATGCCACTATCCCCTCACTAACTATTAAATTCTGAGTACACAGCCTGTCAGCCTCAGTTAGATCTGATCTAAGAGCCTTTCCTGACTTTTCTGATGTCCTTACAAAAGTGACGTCCTGTCTTCCAGGTAATTTTAGTTGTTTTCCAATTAGATTATTTCCTTTGGAGCTTTGCAAACTGAAATGTGCAGGAACTGTGGCAGCAAGTGTTTTGCCATAAAGAGATATCTGGGGTGTTTTTACAGAGGCCCTGGGTCCTCGGTGCCCTGTCCTATCTTCTTTGAGGCCAGGCAGCAGACAGCAGCTGCCTCCGAACCAAGTCCTCAGGGAGCCCCAGGACCCCTTCCAGATGCTTCCAGAGCCTCTGGATGCTTAGAGCTCTCGCTCCATGAGCCCACTTTGATTTCCTTCTTGGGCATGCCCAAGGTGTCCCTGCTGGCTCCTGCCTCCTCTTGCCCACACTGCCATTCCACTGCGCGAGGCCCCGCCCATCTCCTCGGCACACTGCTCCTGCCCAGGGCCCAATGTACCATGCGGGCCAGCAGGGCTGGTGAACACAAGATCTCATTCTCTGCCAAAAGATCACTACGATGGTGTCGGGTGGCCTGGGTCCAGCCCAGATGCTGGGCACCGCAATTTCCTGATTCCCCATTGAGAGATGGAAGGGGTTATTTCTAGCTGTCCATTACTGTACCACACTTCAAGGCTGTGCCCTAAAACTTGGTACTCTTGTCAACACAGAACAGGGACTCGAAATCAGAAAATCACAACAGCGCTGCTCTGTGACCAGCAAGCTCTCCAGCTTCTTTCACAAACGTCTTTTGTAGCAAAAAGAGAAAACATTTCTAGGCTAGGATCCCTTCAGCAATCACATGCTGCATTGGGTTCTCATATCTCTGTACCGCCTTTGTTTGCAACGGTCTGTCTTTGTTATTGGTGATCTACACTCGGTGAAGCAGCTGTCCCCTGAGGGGCAGGAAGGGATCTCAGTGATGCAGGCTGTCCCCTGGGGGCAGGAAGGGATCTCGGTGTGCTCTCAGGGGCAGGAAGGGATCTCGGTGATGCAGGCTGTGCTCTGAGGGGCAGGAAGGGATCTCAGTGATGCAGGCTGTCCCCTGGGGGCAGGAAGGGATCTCGGTGTGCTCTCAGGGGCAGGAAGGGATCTCGGTGATGCAGGCTGTGCTCTCAGGGGCAGGAAGGGATCTCGGTGATGCAGGCTGTGCTCTGAGGGGCAGGAAGGGATCTCGGTGATGCGGGCTGTGCTCTGAGGGGCAGGAAGGGATCTCGGTGATGCGGGCTGTGCCCTGAGGGGCAGGAAGGGATCTCGGTGATGCGGGCTGTGCTCTGAGGGGCAGGAAGGGATCTCGGTGATGCGGGCTGTGCCCTGAGGGGCAGGAAGGGATCTCGGTGATGCAGGCTGTGCTCTGAGGGGCAGGAATGGTCTTCAGTCTCAGCTCTCTTGATGGCTCAGAAACCTCTGTCTTCTTAGACTCACAGCTGGTGGGCCACATATTGTGAGGATGGTGGAGAAGCAATGATAATAATACTTACTACATGGTACTTAGTACCTGCTGGCGCTGTTTTAAATACTTTTTGTGATCTAACTTATTCTTCACAGCAACACTGAGCAATAGGTTCACTGTGACAGATATGACATGTGAGACACGGGGACAAGGTTTGCTCAAGGTCATCCGGCCCGGAAGTGGCAAGGCCAGGAGCATTAGGCTTCGGGGGACCCCAGACACTCACAGCCACATGCCCCCAGGCAAGTTACCAGCTATAAACGCCTGTTTCAGCAACTGAAACACGGGACTGATCTCTACTTCACAAACGTGTAAGGATCTTGCAGGATAATCTGTTGAAGCACTGAATCCGTAGAAGATTAAGTGAAATTTAAAATGTAAATATTGAGAAATTGGCATAACTCACACTGAGATGTGGCAACTCGGTGCTTTTTCATCTGGGTGGGGGAGGGGAAAGGGGATGGAAGCAACAAATGTCTGTTCATGGTTTCAGATTGCCTGAGTGGGTGGGCAGGGACTGGCTCCAGCCAAAGCCACCTTCAGGAGATAAGGCCATTTAGTAGTCACAAAGCCCAGTTTTAGAATGGAACTCCAGAACTGTTTCCTGCACCAGTAGTTATATTAGAAAAAGGGGTGTCTACTCCCCAGGGAGAAAGGGCAGTGCCATCTATTTTGAGTTGATGAGTAATTGTCCCCGGGCTCACAGAGAGCTGTTCTCACTAGTGAGGCAAGGCTGTGGAGGGATCCAGGTCTTGCAGAGAGAATCCTGAGGACATTGGCTTTAGAGTCACTCAAGGCCTAGCACTTTCCTGCGACATTTTTGTTTGTCTTACAGCCCTCACATATGGCCTCTGGGCTCAGGGAAGACAGTCACACGCGGCAGCCACTCTGATGGCTGAGGCCCGCCTTTGTACCTGCCGTGGATTTGAGGGTCAGCCACAGTCCTCGGACGTCTGGGCTCCCAGGCTGTGATGTGGACAAGGACACCCTACTCATCTCCCTTCAGTCAAGGCCTGGAGGTTTCCTCCCAGCCCTGTGTCTGGAGCCCTAGACTCCCCTTGGCTGACACGCCGGCCAGGGGTGACCCAGCAGCGCCTGTGTCGGCGGGCACTGTGGCGGCCCGGGCTCTCTGCCCCTCCACAGGCCTGCGCTGGAAGCCACGCTCTCCCTGGGGAAGGCACGGCAGAGTCCTGCTCTTAGGAAAACCGGTTTTGTCAAGGTGTGGTGGAGCAAGCTGGGGGTCATAGTTTTACTACAGTGTGGGCCTTTTCTTAGGGTGTGGGATTCATCTGTGGCTGCGTTCTGTGGTAAGAGTTGGCACCTGAGTAAGACACTTACTCTCTGAAAACAGGTGGCAGTGACAATCTCAGAGGGAAGAATACAGATTTAAAACTCACAACAAGGTGTCTGCCTGCATCCAGCCCTCCCCCGACAGTGGGCAGGAGATGGGTGCTAACGGGACAGTAAAGACTCAGGTCTCTTTAAATCCCAGTCATCTTTCCTGGTGCTGGGCCTCGGGAATGGCAGGCACCACGTGTGCTTAGTGCTGCCCTAGAGGAGGGGAGGCCGGGCCTGGGGGAGGCAGGCATGAGTGGTTAGTGCTGCCCTAAAGGAGGGGAGGCCGGGCCTGGGGGAGGCAGGCACCACGTGTGCTTAGTGCTGCCCTAGAGGAGGGGAGGCCGGGCCTGGGGAGGCAGGCACGAGTGGTTAGTGCCCTAGAGGAGGGGAGGCCGGGCCTGGGGGAGGCAGGGACACGTGTGGTTAGTGCTGCCCTAGAGGAGGGGAGGCCGGGCCTGGGGGAGGCAGGCACGAGTGGTTAGTGCCCTAGAGGAGGGGAGGCCGGGCCTGGGGGAGGCAGGCACGAGTGGTTAGTGCTGCCCTAAAGGAGGGGAGGCCGGGCCTGGGGGAGGCAGGGACACGAGTGGTTAGTGCTGCCCTAGAGGAGGGGAGGCCGGGCCTGGCAGAGGCAGGCACGAGTGGTTAGTGCCCTAGAGGAGGGGAGGCCGGGCCTGGCAGAGGCAGGCACGAGTGGTTAGTGCTGCCCTAAAGGAGGGGAGGCCGGGCCTGGGGGAGGCAGAGACACGTGTGGTTAGTGCTGCCCTAGAGGAGGGGAGGCCGGGCCTGGGGGAGGCAGGCACGAGTGGTTAGTGCTGCCCTAGAGGAGGGAGGCCGGGCCTGGGGGAGGCAGGCACGAGTGGTTAGTGCTGCCCTAAAGGAGGGGAGGCCGGGCCTGGGGGAGGCAGGGACACGAGTGGTTAGTGCTGCCCTAGAGGAGGGAGGCCGGGCCTGGGGGAGGCAGGCACGAGTGGTTAGTGCTGCCCTAGAGGAGGGAGGCCGGGCCTGGGGGAGGCAGGCACGAGTGGTTAGTGCTGCCCTAGAGGAGGGAGGCCGGGCCTGGGGGAGGCAGGCACGAGTGGTTAGTGCTGCCCTAGAGGAGGAGCGAGGCACATTTCTCTCTGGAAACTGGAACTAAGGTCACTTGACTCACTCGATTAAAACTGGTCTTGACTGCTCACTGGGCAGCCTCCTGTGTTCCCAAGGTCCGCAGCGCTCCTCGGGCCAAACCCACAGCCAAGCGTCGCTAATCCTCTGGAAGCCAGCCGTCGGAGCGACGGCGACTCCGAAAGGTCCCGATAACCGGGTTCTGGTCTCTGATCGCTGATAGCGGTTTTAATTAGGGCTGGAGCAGCGCCCTCCGGGCATGAGAGCGGCCGTTGTTCTGAACAGAGTTCAAGCAGATTTGGCCCAAACAGGTGCGGGACTGCCAACCTTGGCTTCTTTTCATGCTGTAATTTGAACAAAGGTTCTTAAATTCTCGTCAGCCATGTATCGCCTGCGCGATTTTGACCATAGCTGGGAACCGGCCAAAATCTTACTGCTATTCTTTAAGTGCATTCCTCATCATACTTAAACCTGTTTTGCTGTCATAAGTGGAAAACGAGTATTACTTGCCCGTAATTAGAGGTCATAAAACAGATGCAATGTAACGAGTGGCCGCGTTTGCCTGCACCGGGCCAGGTCCCGAGCCGCCAGCCGCCGCCTCCTAATGGCCGTTCTAGCGCTCGCTCCCAGGTGACCGCCCACCTTTGAAAACTGTCCTTCGGGAAACTCGTTTCCTCAGAGCCTGTGAGGAATTAAGTATTGGGTTGGCTGGCCTTATGTGAAAACTCCTTTCTGAGGTGCAGGGAGGGTACCTAAGGACACTGTGAAGGGGGGCGCTGACACTGTCCTTACACCCATGACGTGGTCCCCTGAGGGACAGGCACACTGATGAGAAGAGAAAGACCTGATGATGCTTTAGAAGCAGGAGTTCCATTTCCTTATTTGTTTCTTTGTTTATAGCTCATCTCCCAACTCCACTTTGGCAACCATCAGCTTATTGTCTAAATCTTTGGGTCTGTTGCTGTTTTTTCATTTTTTTTTAATAGATTTCTCATGTTAGTGAGATCATTTGCTATCTACCTTTCTCTCTGTGACTTATTTCACTTGACATAATATCCCCTAGGTCTAATCCAAGTTGTCACAAATGACAAGACTTTATTATTCTTTGTGGCCAAGTAATATTCTATTGTATCCCACATCGTCTTTATCCTCTCATCTCCCACGGACGTCTGGATTGCTTCTCCATCGTGGCTATTACTAGTGATGGCGCAGGGAACATAGGGGTGTGTGCATCTTTTCGAATTAGTGGCTTTGTTTTCTTCAGATAAGTAGTGAAATTGGTGGACTATTTGGCAGTTTAATTTTTTAATTTTTGAGGGACCTCCATACTGTTTCCCCTGTGGCTGCACTCACTCACAATCCCATCAGCAGCGCACAAGGGTTCCCTCCCTCCCCAGCCTCGCCAGCACGTGGGGTTGATTTGTTGATGTATCTCTGGGGCTTACTTTGCATTTCCTGGAGAAGTGATGCTGGGTGTATCTTCATGCCTGGTTATCCCCGGGCCCCTTCACCCCCACCCTGGTATGTCTTCTTGGCAGAGATGTCTCCAGGTTCTCTGCCCGATTTCTTAATTGGATCGGGTTTCAGGTTTGTTTGTTTGGGGTTGTTTTACAAGTTCTTTACTTACAGATTTTGGATATTAACCCCTTATCGGATGTATCATTTGTGTGGGTTGTCTTTTCCTTTTATTCATGTTCCCTTTACTGTATAGAAACATTTCACTTTAATATAGTCCTATTTGTATTTTATATATATATATAAACATTTTTTTTTTCAGAGAGGAAGGGAGATGGGGAGAAAGAAAATCAGTGATGTGATGCCGAAACCGGTTTGGCTCAGTGGATAGAGCGTTGGCCTGCAGACTGAAAGGTCCCAGGTTCGATTCCGGTCAAGGGCATGTACCTTGGCTGCGGGCACGTCCCCAGTAGGGGGTGTGCAGGAGGCAGCTGATCGATGTTTCTCTCCCATCGATGTTTCTGACTTTCTATCCCTCTCCCTTCCGCTCTGTAAAAAATCAATAAAATGTTAAAAAAGAAAAGAAAGTCAGTGATGTGAGAGAATCATTGATCAGCTGCCCCCTGCACCCCCACACAGAGATCAAGCCTGCACCCCGGGCATGTGTGCTGACCGGGAACAAACTGAGGACCTGGTGCAAGAGGCTGGCGCTCACCACTGAGCAACCCGGCCAGGCTGTTCACTCGTTTCCCTCACCCGAGGAGCACATCCAAAAAGGTACTGCCGAGAGCGATGTCCGAGTTCACTGCGCATTTTCTCCTAGCTTATGGTTTCAGGCCTAACACCTAACTGTTTAGCCCATTTTGAGTTTATTTTTGTATCTAGTGCAAGAACACGGCAGTTTCATTTTGTGCTTGTATCTGTCTAGTTGTCCCAACACCGCTTACGGGAGACCGTCCTCACCCATTGTGTTTCCTTGCTGCCTTTGTTTAGGCTGATTGCGCATATAAAGGAGAAGTTACTCTGGGCTCTCGGTTCTGTTCCATCTGCTTTTGTGTCAGCACCGTGTCGTCCCGATTATTACAGCTTTGTGGTGTAGTTTGCTCTCAGGAAGCATACCACCCACTTTGTCCTTTCTCAAGGGTTCTTTTGCTATTTGGGGTCTTATGATTCTCCATAGATTTTAGGGTGAGTTCTAATTCTGGGAAGAATGCCCCTGGTATTTAACGAGGGCTGCACTGAACCTGCCTGTCCCTTTAGGTAGTATGGACATTTAACAGTGTTAATCTTTCCAATCCATTAGCAAGGCCCAGTCTTCCACTTATTTGTATCCTGTTCAGATCCTTTCTTCAATGCCATAGTTCTCAGAGTACAGACCTTTCACTTTTTTTGTTAAAAAAAAAAAAAGGCACTGTATTAGCTGCATTATCCAATAAGCCCCAAGATTTCAGTGGCTTAACAAAAGGTTACTTTTTATTCATGAAAACATGGTTAAAGCTACAAGTTAGAAGCACCCAGGGCCCAGTCTCCGATTCTGTGGCTTCGCCCTCCTCTAGGGACTGTGTGTGTCCAGCTGGTGCGTGGGGGGCAGGGGAAGCAGCAGCAAGAGGTCTAACAGCCGGCAAGTGCTTCATGCCAGGATGGGAGCTGCTGCAGAAAGGAACGTGTGTGTGCTTTGTTCTCTCCTGGAACGACCCTGTTTAAAGCTGCTTGGCACAGAGCAGGCGCCCACAGAAACCTGCTTCAAAGAGCACGGAGCCCACTCCCACCTCCTGTTGGAGATCTAACCCTGAGGATCACAGGTGGCTAAGGGAGGCAAGACTGGACAGGACCTTGAAGGGAGTGATGGGCAGAGTGGACACGCACACACACGCACACTTGTGCACACATGCATGCACATATGAACGGCTCAGAATAAAAGGTATGTGAAACCAGTGAGTCCTTTGTCTGACTAAGGCTGTGACCTTAGAACAGCCTCAAAAATGCAAACCAACCCCTGGCTGGTTCTCTCAGTGGTTAGAGCATCAGCCTGCAGACCAGTCATGGGTTCAATCCCCAGTCCAGGGCACGCACCTCGGTTGCAGACTCAATACCCGGCCCTGGTTGGAGTGGGTGCAGGAGGCAACCAGTCGATGTCTCTCTCTCACATCAATGTTTCTCTCCCCTGCTCCCTCCTCCACTCTAACAAGTAAACATTCCCCTTGTTCATAAACACCACACATTGAAGACCCTGTGCAGTGAGTGGTTTCAGCGACACACCCCTCGGGTCACAGGAAGGGAACTCTCCATTTCTGGGGGAAAAGGGGCTACTTTCTGAGGCCGCTTCGTGCTGCTTTAGGTTCGGTTTCCTCTGCGCCTCAGTCAGGCCTGTGCCGTGCGCTCCCTGTTGCTGTTCAATGGGGCCATTGTCCCACTGGTATTAACTGGCCATTAAGCTTTGCTGCTCTGGCGATACCAACGTCTCAGGTAATACTTCTGAAGAATAGACAAGAGCAGCCGGTCCGCGGCTGCAACGGAGCAGGAGTGGGAGTGCGGACGGGCTGCTGTGTCAGGTCTGAAAGCGACACTGCGGGCTTCTGGGCCTGGCCCGGCCAGGTTCCCTTTCCAGAAACATGAGCCACCGCTCCTGCCTGGGCCTTCCCCAGGTTGGTTAAGCAACACTGACCCTTCAGCTCAGCTCCACCCGAGGACTGTGTCCCAGGAGCTCTGTGTTGTCTTCGCACTGAGGCTGGTCTTTAAATATGGCTAAGTAAGGACTTGGGCAGACCACGAACCCCGACAGCAAGGGAGGAGCCCGCTTCATTTACCGACCCTCAACCCCAGCCTGTTTTTCTAACTGAACTGCGACAACTGGGCTTTGTTTTAAACCAGACGTATCCGGTGGAGCACCAGCAGGAGCACCACCACGTCTGACCTGCAAACCCTCCTCGCCCGGCCCTGCCTCCACCAGCCACCCGCCTGGGGGAGGGGCGAGCCTGGCGCTGCGGCCTGGCCCTCCGTGGCCTCCGCCGGCGCCGCCCCGGGTGACCCGCACAGCAGTGAGGCCAATGCTTGTCTTTCAGGTCCAGTATTTCTTCAAGATCCTGGACAACTAGATGTGCAGGCGAAGGAGCCGCGCGGAGACGAGGGACTCAGGCACGGCACGGAGGAGCACGTTCATTCTTTTATTGTCCACTGTTTGAACCTGACCGAGTACAAGATCAACAAGGGCGCTGCGGTCCTGCGCTAGTACACACGGGGGCATGGAGCTGGCTGCGGGCAGCACGGACACCGGCTATGGGCTACTGCGTTGCTTTTATAAAGTCCAAAATAAAGGTTTATTTTTCAAACAAGTGACTTTGGTTTATTTCATACATTACACTTTTTCTTGCAGAAAAAAAATAAAATTGTACAACTGCATAAATATAAAATTCTTCCACCATGACAATGGTTAACACATCATGAAGACACAGCACCAGCACGTGATGCCTCAGAGAAAGGAAAGGAAAACGCTCAAAGCAAACACCGGGGCTGATCCGGCCGGCCCAGAGCGCGGCGACAGGGCGAGGGCGGGCCAGCGTTCCCACAGCAAACACACCCCCCCGGCCCTGCTTTCAGCGCAGCGCCCCCCACAGCCCGGGGAGAAAGACCGAACACCGAGGAGACACTATGGAGTGTGTGGAAACGCTCACAGGTGGGTCTTTACCTTGTTAAGAGCCAACCCCCACCCCCCCAAAAAGTACCATGCCAGTTTCATTCCCATTGCATATTTACACCTTGGACAGCAAACTTGCTCACAGAAAGTAGAAAACAGATACGAGAAAACATGGCTTGAAAATGACCGGCGTGCGCGCCCGAGGACGCGCACGCACTGAAATGCGCACACAGCAATGCCCGGGCAGGAGCACTGCTCACCACGGTCAGAATGGAATCATAATTTACAGTAAAAATGGGCACATCCCAAGGCTCAATTTGTATTTTTTTCTTTTGTCATTTACAGTAGAATAAATATTTTGTTGCTATTGCTACACTTTAAATTTACATTCTAACCTATGAAATGCGGAAAGCTAGTGTGAAGCATAGAGATTAAGTGTAGGTCCCATACGTATGACAGTTTGTTCAAGACTAGTAGGTTTTTGTATCTTTTTCTTAACTCTTTAAATGGCTAGTGGGAAAGGTTTGTGCTTGTGATCAGCTCTTAACTTCAATCTTTACATCAAAGCGTCCCTGAAAGCGGTCTTTCTCACTGTACCCAATGTTCTCCCCGTACGCCTTACACTCGACGCGGACCTCGGTGTCCAGGGTGAGGTTGGTGAACTGCACGGCCAGCAGGGGCTGCAGGTACTTGGGCTGCAGCAGCTTGCCGTAGTAGGGGTAGTACTGCAGCGGGAAGCCGGGGTAGTTGCCCAGGCTGAAGTACTCCACGTTCCCAACTTTATCCTTGTCCTCCTCCCGCTGGAAACGGAATGGAAACGAGGCGTTAAAGCGCAGGCGCTGTTGGGCTGTTCTCACACACAGGCCCTCGCTTCCTCGGGGAGCGAGCAGACGCCGACACGGGGACGCGGCTTCCCCGACCGGCCGGGAGCAGGAGACCTAACCCCGAGGACACTGGGACGGCGTCACAGGCAGCAACACGGACTGTCTGTGAAAGCCGCCTTGAGAAACGGCCCCATCGGAGGCGACTCCCCGCGCACGGGGCCCCCACAGGTCCGCACCGCGCTCCTCCCGAGCCCTTCCTTCCCAGGACAGGTGTCCCTGTCCTCTCGAGTTGGGGGACTGTGGGGACGGGGTCCCTTACTTCTCAACAAGCCACCAGGCGCCTGCTCTTAGACCTACAGGGAACAGGTGCTGAGTGTTACCCTGAATCTGCCAATCTTTTTAAAAGAACAATCAATTTTTTATGTGAAATCACCAATTGAAAAAAAAGATTGGGCTCAAACTTTTCTCATCCCAATGGGCCCGGAGAAGCCCATGTGTGCTGGCCACCTCTCAGCTCCACACACAATATTCCTTCCACCTGATCAATCCGGACTTTGCGCTTCCTCCTCGGGGGAAACGACACAGGTCCCACTCTCGTGACAACTTCCTGTTCTCTCGGGAAGTTCTATTCCACAAGTTACAACTTGCCTCACAGGGAATGCTTCCAGGAGCAATGCTTCTTATGTCCCATAGGAAAGTTTTATCTCTAATCAAACAGCCTTCCTCAGCCCGTCTGTCTCCCCTTGCCCCGCCCCGCCCCGCCGTGCCCCTCCCCGCCCCCCCGCCCTCAGTAAGTCCGCCCTCACCTTGCCGATGCACTGGACAGGCAGAACATAGGGGCTGTACTTCAGCATTAGAAGGTTCTCCAAGGTCTCATTCTTGGGAGGCTAAAAATAAAACCCACACTGGTCAGTAATTTTGTGAATAACTGTTAATGCTCCCTCCCTCCAGCATGCCCTCCCCGTTCCTCCCCTCCAGTGGGGCACCTGCTGGAGGTATTCCGCTGGGAGGGACGCCCAGTCTGCACACAGGTAGGGGGCCCTGCCCTGAATGACGGGGTCCATCCTTCAAGGGACCCGCGCACACTTTGAAAATGACTCCTTCCCGACACAGAGGCACACACAGCCTCGTGTGCAGTCAGAACGGAAAGGGCCACACGGCACTAATGCTCTGGCCTCGCCTCTGCATGAGACCAGGAAGGAGGGATCTAGACCGGTCTCTCGGGTCCCTGCCAGCAATCCCTGCAATGTTAAAAACAGGAAGACAAGACTGGCGGACAGAAGCGAGCGAGCTTTGGTCAGGACTCGGCTGCACCCCGTCGATCCCAGCAGGACGCACACCGCACTCACAGCAGCGGGGCCCTGGCCCGGCCCAGAACCTGCTGGCGCCCCGGGCTGTGCGGGAAGGGCAGCATTAGCTGTTCACGGGAGAATACGGTCCCTCGTTCATAAACGCAGAGGCACCTGCCACCCCTCGGCCCCCAGGACGGCCCCAATCAGGGGTGCAAGCCAACAGCCGGGTCATCAAGTTCAACTCAGAGGATATTCAACGTTAATTCTGCGAGGGAACCTTCGTTCAGGACGACAAACCGTTCTGTCAGATCACAGGTCAGTTTTTAAAAAACGCCCGGCTCCGAGTGTGCCGAAAGCAGCGTGCGGCACTATGCGCAGGTAGCTTGTAAATTTAAAGACATCCTTTCCTATTTTTACTTGGAAAGAGTCCACGCCATAAAACCGTCCTCTGGCGCTGAGCACAGGGTGAAGGACGGTCACCCGCTAACCTGGGGACCCGCCCCCCTTGCCACCCAACACCTGCAGAGAGCGCGACCAGGAGCAGCTGCGGAGGCTCCAGGTGGGCATGTGCGGGTTCAGGCCGCTCTACGGGCTGTGCCTCGAAAGCCCTCGCCGGTGTCGCTCCCGCCGCCGCCCGCTCCGGCCGCAGCACTGCTCCGTGCCCCGCGGCACCTACACAGGGAGGAGGCACTTGCCTTGGGTTTGAAGCCCAGGATGCGGTTGAGCTTTATGATGACACAGGGCTTGCCCTCCTTGTAGCCGTACGAGTCGTCGTTGATGCCGGAGCAGTTGCCCAGCCACTCAAGCTTGAACCTGCAGACCTTCCGCTCGCCGGGGTCACTGTCAAAGGCGCCTCGGTCTTTGTATTCGCTGGGCACATCTGAAAACACAAGCGCATGGTCACCCTGTCCGCACTTCCCGCCCCGCTCAGCAGCTGCTCCGCCGCGAATGCCGTGTCTGGGTCAGCCGGTTCCCCGCACCCCGGTGCCGGCTCAGAACCCCACCAGGCCCCGGCGCTCGGTCAGGAGCTCATGACAGCTGGTCTCTGGCAGTATTTCTCCGCCTTAAATAATGGATGAGTCAGCGGTCGGCAACCTGAGGGGAAACTGGATCTCGGCCCAGCTCAGCCCCGAGGAGGGGAGGGCGGACGGCAGTTAGAACCAGGCCTGGGGGGTCCCCTCATCTTCAGGACGGGAGGCCTGGGGTCCGGCTTTCCCGGGGCTGTGCCTCTGCCTCAGGTTAAACAGGAGAGCGGGAAATAACTGGTTTGCTTCCTTTTCAACTGCTATTCAGTTTTCTAAAACGTTCTTTCCGATTTGAGTTCTTTGCCTTTCACAGCTGTGAGTTCTTACAAATTCTTTCAAATGAGAAGTTTTTTTGGAGCATTTTTCTTAATTCTTCATACCAAACCCAGAGTAAGAAGAAATGTCGATTTCAAAGTCCATACAAAACATCCTGCAGAATACTGAGGCAAATGTAATTTATATTTCTCATCAAGGTCACAAATTAACTATCTTTCCTTCCAAAGGGAACGTGCCTCAGTTCAATCCATCAGGCCTTCCAAGTTACTGCAGTGAGATGAAACCTTTAAATTCTAAAGAGAAAGACGCAGTGAAACGTCCCTTTAGACTGGGGGATCTTTCCTAAAGGACTTACAAGGGCAGCACCCTCCTATGGGGGGTAGGGGGGCGGGAAGGGGACACCCTGCAGGCGAAGGTGGGAGGGGGTGGAGGACTGTGTGTCGCCAGCCAGAGGTGTCCCGCCTGCTGGGAAGACGGGCAGTTACAGATGGTCCCGCCGAGGGCCGCGGGAGGAAGGCGCTGGGCCTCGCAGGGCAAGCTGGGGGAGGGCGGGCATCTGGAAATACGGCCGCTGCACTTCTCACACACCACAGCCGGCCGAGGCCCGGTGGCTGCGGCTGAGAGCCAACAGCAGACGCGTCTAGCTTATCGTTCAGAGGCAGTAACGACACCCGAGGATACAGTGCTTCCCCCACCGCATCCAAGTCTGAGCCGCAAAGTCTCTCTGCTGTGAAACACACACAATGGCCCTGGCCTGGTCGCTCCATTGGCTAGAGCGTCCTGTGCCCTGTCAGGTTGTGGGTTTGATTCCCGGTCAAGGCACATGCCCAGGTGCGGGTTCAAGCGCCAGTGGTTGGAGCAACCAATCAATGTTTCTCGCTCACATCAATGTCTCTCTCCACTCCCCCCTTCCTTTCTCTCTCTCTCTCTCTCTGTCCCTCTCAAAGAAATCAGTTTCCAAAAATGGCCCCTCAACATGACCAGAGGGCAGTCTTTCCTTATCCCAGGAGTGTGGTTCGCCGCTTAAACACAAGAAACGGGGATGGAATGAGCCCACCACAGCAGCCAGGGCGAGGGACTTACTGCCACAGTCTTCAAAAATCATGTCGTCCTTCTGCACGGCGTCCTTGTACTTTTCCAGGAAGCGCATGATGTTCGTCACGTAGGGCTCGTAGGTCTCGGGCTTGCCGGGGTGGAAGGAGATCTCCGTCTTCTGGATCTGAGGCACCTGGGTCAGTCCTGGGCCGGCAGAGGCAGAAACAGCCCGTCACCCGCGAGAAGCGAGTCAACCCAGAGAACCCACGCAGGCTCCCGGCGGACACGCACCCTGCCCACCCCGCCTGCCCGTCGGGCGGCTCCCATCTCCCCTCGGCGTCAGGTCACAGTTCCCGGTCGGCGTTGTCTCCACGTTATAAATGAAAGCGTTTCTTGCACAGAGAGGTCAAGTGCCGGGCCCAAGGTCACAGAGGGGGAGGTGGGACCGGGTTTATAACCTACCAGGCCGGCACCCAAAACTGGTCCTGCCCAGCGGTCCCCGTGCACACACACCACCCCTGCTCGGTCTCCCCGCCAGTGAGGTCAGGCCACGCCAAGCCCCACAAGACACAAGGCTCAAGCCTACCCCACAGACATTTCTCGGCTCCCCCCGAACGGGAGGGTCGGGATGGATGCGAGGGCCCTGCTTTCCATTCCGAGTGGGTGGTGGTTCCGAGCAGGCGCAGTGCCAGCCAGGGTAAAGGTCTCGGCACACACACCGGGCCCCACGCCTCACCCGGGCCCCCGACTCTCATTTCCGGAAGACTCTGCCCCCCTGGCTCTAGCAGCGCACGGCCCTCCCGGGGGCAACGGGCAGTGCCCGTCACAGGGGAATTCTATCCCGGATACAGGTGAATGCAAGATGCCTGGCCACACCACAAATCCAGAGAAGCCACAAGGAACTTCTATATGAGCATGGCCTACATGCTACATGGACACGTACTTCACACGGGGCACCCACCTACAAGATCACCTGTAATGGATCTTTAGCGCAAATGGAGTTGCACCTCCTGTATTTTTATTTGTTAATCTGGCAACTCTACTCCCAGACCTGCCCTCGGAGCCAGGAAGATAGCACATGGCCCCCTCCCTCCGGGCACCACGCAGACAGGAAAACGGGGACGTGGCTGAAGCAGAAGTGGCCACGGGGACGGCTGGTTTTCCAGCCCTCGAGGCTGACTTTGAGCTTCGAGGTGGGGAGTGCGGAGGCCGGCCAGGGGCTGGCTGGCCACCCTTCCCCCGCGCGCAGCTCCCCAGGGGGGAGGGAGGGTGGCCGACACAGACACTCCGGGGGTGACATTAGGAATCTTCAAAAGGCTGACGCAGAACCTGAAGGAACCGGGGAGGAAGCTGTCACCAGGAGGGAGGGAGGGAGTCCAGGGCGAGTCAGCGGAACTCGCTCATAAAAACGAAGGTTACTACAATTAAGATCATTTTCAGGCCCTGGCCAGGTGGCTCAGTTGGTACGAATACTGTCCCAGCACACCAAGGTTGCAGTTTGATCTCTGGTCAGAGAACACACGAGAATCCGCCAGGCAGCCGGGCAGGCGGGGCTCCGGGGTTGAGCCAGGCGGCCAGGGTTTGGTTCCCGGTCAGGGCACGAGCTCAGCTTTCGGGCTCAGTCCCCAGCAGGGGGCGTGCGGGAGGCAGCCGATCCAGGATTCCCTCTCATCATTGCTGTCTCTATCTCCTTCTCCCTATCCCTTCCTCTCTGAAATCAAAAATATGTATTAAAAAAAAAATAAGACTCTTCCAGGCAGTACATGAATGGTGCAACAACAATTTGATGTTTCTCTCTCCAAGATCAATAAATAAAACAAAATAATGTACATTTTTTTTAAAAATGCTCCCAAACCATAGAAAGTTATATGACCAAAGGAATTTAAATGTCCCGTGAACAATCATCTTTATACAATAAATGGGGCAGACTGGCTGTGGGGTTTGTGCTCAGAGGCACCTGAGTACCACTGGCAGCCACCCTCAGAGATGAGGAGGGAAATGAGCCCAGGGGAGGAGGGGCTCCCCTGGGACCTGTGCCTGAGCCAGCAGGTGCCCGGCCCTGCCCCCTATCGAAGGCCTGCAAGCTGTGGGCCTAACTGGTCTGAACTGCAACAAGACTCTTAAGTCGGGGTGACCTTCGTGGCCCCCAGGAAACAGGCAGCCAGCGCCAGAGGTGTTACCGAACCTGGGAGAGGGGGGGCCTCCTAGAGTATCCGGAGGGGAAGTGGGGTGGGGCTGGAGGGGCACTCCCCAGGGGCCTGGGAGAGCCAGGGCAGGCGGGCTCCGGGGAACTCGGGCAAGGCCTCTGCGTCTGCGGGCAGAAGGCTGGGAAACCCGTCCCAGTAGAACCTGCCCAGGCTTCTGTGTGGTGGGGACAGAGTGGGCAGGCCCAGCAGGCAGGGTGGCCAGCCCCGGCTGGGGAAGCAGAGGCAGGAGGGTGGTCACAGAGGGAGCACCGGGGAGCGGCCTCCCCAGACCTCAGGGACGGATGGGAGCGTGGGGAGGACTGGCGGGCAGACCGAGGGACCTCAGGGTGACTGACACCACCTGCCGCCCACAGTCCGTCAGCAGAGCGGGTGACCCAGCAAAAACCAAATCGCTAACAAAACGTCAGCGAGCCTGGGCCGAGCTTCGGGGAGCCTCACGGACAGGGCGGAAGCGAACCCCAGAGCCCGGGCGGAGGAAACCCCAGGACCTGAGCTGCGAGGTGAGTCCCAGGTCATGGCCCCTCCGGCCTGGCGCTCCCTCACCGGCCCTGCCTCTCACCTGCACCGCCCCTCGGGCTCGCCCAGACTGGAGGGCGAGGTGGGACCTGCAGATACCTTTCCTTCCCGTGATGCCGCCAGGGTCTCTGCGGAGACAGGGTGACACGCGGGAGCCGAGGCAGCAGCTGCCGTCAGCGCCGGGCGTTCACCGGGCACCGGCCCCGGGCACCCTTCACCCTGAGCTCACCCAGGGCTCAGCCTTCCACGAGCAGCGGCACCCCTGCTGCTCCCACCTCGGGTCTCAGCCACGCGAAGGCAGGTGCCACTACATGCAAACGGCACCCACGGCCAGAGCGACAACCCGTCTCCCCAGACGGGCTGAGGCGCACGGACAGCCCAGCAACGGAATCACACGTTTGCGAGCCCCAACCCCCCGGGCATGGCGCGCAAGCCACGCCCCGTCAAGCCTGTAAGATAGAGACAGAAACGCAGATGGAAGGTTCTGGAAGAATCCTTTGTTCTGTGCAGAGAAGCACCAGAAACTGGGGACACCAGGAAGCAGGAGGCGACAGGGACAGCTGAGCGGGGAAGGGATCCTATGGCGATGGGACCTGGGCGGGGTCTTGGCAGAGCCTGGGTGTGTGGGGGCCGGGAGCCCAGGGCAGGGAGCCCAAGGCAGAGCCGAGTCCCGGAGCCCCCGGCCCCTCGCCCACAGCTGGAGCTCCCCTGCGGCCTCCGAGGCCTGAGCTACCGGCACAAGCCACCGTGACACCCTCCAGGAACCCACTCTCACGTGATGTTCCAGAACAGCGGCACCAATGGTTTGGGTTCAGGTCATGTGATCGGGTCTCCCGAGCCCTCCCCTGAGGAGCGCAAGACAGCAGCTTCTGGAGGTCTCCCTGCCACCCCGTCTGCCCTCGTCCAGGGCCTGCGGTGGAGGCTGGCTCCTGAAGCCACCAGGGTCCCCCTGTCCGCCTGGACAGCCTTAGCTCGGAGACTCAGGCCTCTGAGCGCTGGAAACACATTCCCCTTCTCACAGTGACTCCCTAAAGCAGTGACACCCCCAGGAGCCGAGGAGGCCCCACCCGCTGTCTACATCCTTTCAGTCACCCTGACATTCTCAGAGGACCGGGGAGAGAGAAAGGAAGGGGCGGGGAGATGAACTGGTCAACCGTGCTGAGCTCTGCACGGCTTTGCAAATGTGACCCTGTGCCTTCGAGTACGTCCTGATTATAACGTAACGGAGTCCCCTGAAAGGACTGACGTGATCAGTGGGATGTGGGACTTTAACATCTGGTTCTTAATGCTTCAGCTTTACGTAGGATCTGTGGGCCCCGAGGCCCCGGAAACACTCGCCCTCTGGCGTCAGTGGGTGTTGGCGACCGGAGGGGAACGCAAGCCCGAGAAGGGCGAGGAAGGAGAAAGAGGCTCTTCACTAAGAAATAAGTGTTTTGTGTCCATTAGGTTTATACGATGTATCAAGTTCACAATTTCTCAACCTACTTGTGAGTCTGAAGTGAGAGCCCGCGGCCCCCGGACCCCGTGGCGGAGCCGCTCGGAGCCGGAGCCAGAGGGCCTGCCGAGCGGTGCCGCCGGCGCCGGCCCAGACCCAGGCCGCTGGCCGACGGGCCGGAGGATTCTTTCAACATGCGGGAAATTTCCCGGAAGTGTGTAATAATTTGAAAAACTCACAGATGAATGTTTATGGGTTTTATTTTGCCTCTGCAAGTTGAAGCAAAAATACGTATTCTACAAATACTTTTTCTGAAATTAAGAAAAAGGTATGTCATGAATGCGTAAACTATTTGTATTCTCTCTCCCATGATTTTCTTAATGACATCTTTTCTCCAGCTGCTTTATCGTAAGAACACAGCAGGCAACGCATGTAACACCAAACGTGCTAATGGGCTGTTAATGTTCTCAGAGAGGCGTCTGTCCACAGCGGCTCTGAGTGGTACGTTTCGGGGGAGTCAAAAGTTAGATGTGGGGAGTCAGCGCCCTAACCCTCATGCTGTTCACGGTCCACCTGCACTCTCTCCAAATAAGCCTCCTTCTCCACACAAACCGCAGGCAGGGACCCAGCTGACCACCAAGGCAGAGAAACACTAGTCAATACAACCACGGACAATCACCTGCATGTCCTGCCTCTCCTGTGCATTGAGAAGTGGTTTTCAATAAAAAGTGGGGGGTATATTTCATACACACACACACAGACACACACACCTATGTACACATATACACCTACATACACATCCATGCGTGCACACACGTAACAAACAAAAATGTGTGCATGCACATATATGTACACATACACACGTGCCTACATGGATGTAGACTCACATATATACACACATAACACGCTCATATTTGTACACATGTGCACACACCTTTGTATAGACTCACATGCATACACAGGTACGTGTACATGTGTGCACACACATACATGTGTATGCATGCAGTTTCCCCCTCCAAATGCCACTAAGATATTTACGGGTTTTATTTTGCCTCCACAAGGTCAGTATCCGTTTCCCTGACAACACACGAAGGGGAAGCCAGCAGCCTTTGCCTCCCCTCCCGCCTCAGGCTCAGCTTTGACAGTGACCAGGGACCACCCAGACTCAGGGCCCCTCCAAGCAGCCCCCATGTCCTCCTCCAGACACCCGGGGATCGCTTCCTTTGAAAAGCCCTCGAGAGACGAGCTGCTGGACTGTCTCTGCAGCCCATCTGGACGGCCCACAGCCCTTATGGACGGGCCTCTTCCGTCCAAGAAAAAGGCATGCGCTGGGCGGAGGCGCTGCCTGCCCCCGCCCCCCCGCCCCCCAGGTGGGCTGGGGCGAGGACCCAGCGGCTGAATGACAGCCATGGGCTCACAGGGCAGCGCGGACCGGCTGTGCGGCTCCTCGTGTGCCTGCTCCAGGGAAGGCAGGGCTCTCCTCGCGGGAAATAGGAACCGAGAAGCAACTCCCAGCACCTCAGTGACCCGTGCCTCCCGGCCAGGCCGAGCTGAAGGACAAGCACAGCCGTGTCCGCCTTGCCTGGATACAAAACAAACGCTGGCTCAGGGACCGAGATCCTGGAACAGGACACCGCGCTGGGCCCGGTATCTGACTCTGTCTAGTCATGCGTGGATGTGGGGAAGGTATGCTTCTCTGGTTGCTTTTCCGTTTGGAAGCCACTAGAAAATACTTCCCTTCCCCTCCTCCCCCGCCAACTCGTTTGCGTCACATGGGCCCTCAGGTCACGAGGTTACCAGGATGAGGGTACTGAGGCAGCCGCCCCCACACATTTCACCACCTGGGGTCGGAGGCCGAGGCCGGTGCCTGTCCAGCTCCCCTCGGCCACACCGGAGCCCCCTGCTCTCTACAGAGCAAGACCCGTATTTCTGGGGCTCCAAGAACTTCTTATGCTAACCACCAGGCTCCTGTGCACCCTAGTGGGCTTCTTGGTTGTATCCTTGTCTTTAGAAATGAAGGAACAGCCACATGGGCAGGTGGTGAGACCACTGAGGCTGGGGACCCCGAGGAACAGGAATTGGAGTTTGCAGTCACAACCATTTACTTAGGAAATCCTGCCCCCCACACCCCGTGCCACCCATCGCGGCCGGAGCTTAGGGGGAGGGGGAGGGGGAGGAGCACGAGAGGCCGGCGGGTTTGTTCATCAGTTTGGCTCAGATCACGCACTGGTGCCGTCTCATCGGAAATGGCAGGAAAACCCTTCTTGGCTTTGAAGAAACAATTCCTCCAAAATACAACGAGCAAACGGTTCCCATTCCCCAAAGTTTTAAGGGAAAGGCAGCTGTCCAAGTGATGTCTTTGGGGGAAAAGGCAATTCTGACGGATGCGATGAAACCACTCATCTGAGCTGGAGCGGCAGCCCTCGGACCCTAACAGACTTGGAGACGAGATTTGCCTCTTGGCCACGGACACGCAGCTAAGCCCGAGGGGGAGGGGCTGTGAGGTCTGGCTTCGCCACCCTGTTCCCCACCTCGGTTCTGGTTTCCGCTCTCCAACAACGAGCCCTCTGCACTTCAAAGCAAAAAAGCCATCCCAACCTTGTGAGGAAGGAAGAGCACAAGTTCATACCTGCTCAGCGGGAAGCCAGAGCTGGCTCCACCTTCCCTGGGCCCACGAGCCACACACAGGGACCTTCCTTCATGTGGCTGTTGCTCAGTGAGCTGGGGGCCAGGACCCAGGGTCAAACCAGGGCTGGGCCTGAGGGGCGTGAGCTGGTGTGCATGTGGGTCTCCGCCTGTCTAGAGCCCTTCACCCCCCCCCCCCCCGCCCCGCATCACAGGGAGTGGACAGAGCTGACCTCTATGGGCATGGGTATTCTAAAGGGAGATTACAGAACTACAATGTCACTTAAATTTACTTTGTTTTTCAAACATGTTTCCTATTCCAATGTCTCCCAAAAACTTTTCACAGAAAGCCAGGATTCTACTAGCCTTCAGAAACACGTGAGTGCATAAAGCACTCTGTTGTATCAGCCACAGCTCGGCCTGTCCAGGGTTACGGATCGGGGCTGCCTTTTAATGCCACCAGTTTGCCTTACCTGTACTTACTTAATCCTCCCAGGATAGCATTCCCATTTTGCAGATAAGGAAACTGAGGCTTAGTGAGGTGAAGCAGTGCGTGTGGCCGTGTCCAATTCCAGAGGCCGCCTTCCCGTCAGGTCAGCGTCACTGTGCACACAGGTGGAACGGCCACACCGCATTCAGGTGTCGGTTGGGCAACGTGAAATGGCCACCCAGCCACTGTGACCCACAAGAACAGTTTAATGTGTCTCGACACAACGCCCCGCCGAGGCGCCAGCCCGGGCCGTGGGGAGGTCTGCTCCTGCAGCAACAGCTTCACACGGCGCTCAGGACCGCCACAGGGCGGACGGCCACACCGCCCGGGGGACTGGCCGCGGGATCTGTGTTCCCCTGACCTGCGTTTCGTTTTGTAATCTAGTCCCGAGACTCGTGGTCAGCCTGTCGGCTTATCCAGCGTCAGAGACACGCAGGGCCGAATGCTCTGCCAGCCGCTTCCCTTGGCCACGGGCACACCGTTCCGAGCGCCCAGGGCGGGCCAGGCCCAGCTGCTGCTAGACCTCCAGTTCAGTCAAACATGGCCTCCATTTGTCTTCCATCTGTGAACCTGGGGCCAACTCTGCCACACTCATTAGGTTCATTTGCTGAAAACTACAATTTCCCCTTTAAATGTCAGAGAGGGGCTGAGAGCCGTAAGCTGAAGTCCCCAAAACAGCCAGGGTTTTTCTTCTACACATTTGTTCCGCCTGCAGCCCGCAGGACAGCTTCGGCCGAGCAAAGTTACAGGCCGCTAAGATCTGCTCTCCACGATGCAGGAGGGCGCAGGGGCCCGGGAGCACCTCAGCAGGCGGGACTCTGCGACCTGGCCACCCCCTCCGGGCTGCCAGGGTTTGCAAAGGAATGCCACGTCCCTCAGCAAGGCCGCGGATAGAGGGGGCTTGGCCTAGACTCCCCTGGCAAAGTGAAGGGCGAGGCGAGGAGGAAGAGGGGAGACAGAGAAACGACAAGAACCCAGGTGACGGGCCAGGGAACCGGGAGGATGAGGTCGGTGACTCGGCCAAAGTTCAGGACCGCATTTTTCCAAGATGAGCCGCCGGCATTCCGCTGGGCCAGGGACCGCAATGGCTTCGAGGACGCTAAATATAGGCGCTAAGCATGTGCCTTCAGGAAGGGGCTGGCCGAGGCGGGAGGGTGGCGGGAGGACCAGCGCCTGGGCCAGGGGTTTCCCAGCAAGGTCACCTGCAAGGTCACCTGCGGGATCCCCATGAAAAGGCAGGCACTTGGTTTCCCCGGAAAGTAGCAGCTCCCTCTGCACAGGACACGGAGGGGATGCGGACGTCAGAAAGGCTGGCGCCCCGTGTCCACACCCTGAAGGACCGTTTTCTAAACGTGGCACGTGAGGAAGGTGCTTGACCTTCTGCTCAACTGTGGTTGTAAACAGAAGAATTCTTCTAGAATAGCATCATTATTGAAAACTCGCTTTCCGATGGCAAACAAAAGGTCTGTACAAATTTAAACTATGATTACTAATGCCCCGAAACACTGGAACAGAAGAGGACGCCGGAAGACATGCTTCACTGTGGCGGACGTTTCCCAGAATCCCCTGCGGCCTCCCACAGACCCCCTCTCCTTGGGGATGTTGCTGGAAACGGGGTTATTAAGAGCAGGTTTAAGTAATTTTATATACTTACTACATGTTGTCTTTTTCCACTTCCCACATCCCCTAGACCCGTGGTTGGCAAACTGCCACTCGCGAGCCACATGCGACTCTTTGGCCCCTTGAGTGTGGCTCTTCCACAAAAGACCACAGCCTGGGCGAGTCTACTTTGACGTGGCATTAGAAGAAGTTTAAGTTTAAAAAATTTGGCTCTCGAAAGAAATTTCAATCGTTGTACTGTTGCTAGCTGGCTCTGTTGACTAATGAGTTTGCCGACCAATGCCTTAGACCTAAACATATCTGGAGATATTGGGGTTTCCTTACATCAGACACGACTTGACGTGAGGCTGAAAGGCCCGCTCGCCAACTCCACATTCGGGACGTTCTCAGAGTCCCTCCCACAGCCAAGGAGGTGGTGTGACAAGTCTGCACAGCAGCCATTCGTGACCGAGGCTGCTCAGTGCCCCAAGACAGCCCAGGACTGTCACCCCAATACAGGTGCTACCCAACAGCTGCCTGGGGACACGCCACTGCCACCCCAAGGTCACCTATAATGAGAACCTGAAAGTTACACAACATTTCCTTCCCTCCAGGTGCTCCCGACAGTGACTCTTCAGAGACAGGACAGCACGCTGGAGCTGCACGCCCTGTCCCGCGAGGGTTAGGGGTGCCGCCCGGGCCGGGCTCCGGGGCGGCAGTGGCTGCGTGGACACGCACAGGTGGGGCCCCGTGTGTCCTGCATTTTCTAGAAGCTTTGGGAAGCCACGCTTTCAGAGCTATAGGAGACAGTTAAATGGCAGTGGGTCCCCAAAGCCAGTAAACAGATGCTCTTTAAACAGGTAATAATACTGAGAATGGAAGAGGGTGCTTTTGTTCAAGGTCAAACTGTAGGTCAGCAGCTGGTGGGGGAATGGACCCCTGAAACCCTGACTCCTCCCGTGTGAAATCAGTTCGCCTTTGAGAACAGGAGCCAAGCGGTGTTTAAAGGATCTCTCCGAGTCACAGTCCCCTCGAGGCAGTGTGTAAGAGCCCCCTAATGGCCTGTGGCCCAAAGGGACCCAGGATGGAGGCTGGGGGGGTGGGGGGGGAGCATGGAGAGATGCACCCCATGGCCCGGCTCCGCCTGCAACAAGGGCAGGAACCGGACAGAGGAAAACTGTTGCTTGTCCCCGCAGGCTGTCCTGCTGCCTCACGGACAGCACCCCGTCCCCCTCGGGAAGCACTGAGCGCGTGCACGCCCACGTTACCTGGCGGGGCCACGCGGTCCTGGTAGGTGGGCCTAAACTCACTGATGGTGAGCAGCAGCACCTGGATGGTCCCGATGAAGATGCCAGCCAGGCAGCCGTAAAAGATCAGGTAGAACAGAAGGATCTTAACTGCAAGGAGAGCAGACAGAACAGATGCTGTGAGGCAGTCACGTGCTCAGAACGCCCCTCGAATCTTCCCAGAGATGCGTGCACGCCTTCCTCCCCCCGCCCCGCCCCCGCACCAGTGCCTGCAGGGCTCCTGCTCCAGCACTGACCAGCATGACAGGCTGGGGGGGGGGGGGGGCGCCTCCATTGTGGTGTGCCTGTCAGGGGCTTGGGGGTAGGAGGAATGTTCAACCAGGACTAAGATTCTTTACAGGAAAAAAAACTGTATTCCCCAAATGTAAGAAATGTTCATGAAGGTCATCCATGAAACCCAGGGCCCTGTCTGTGCTTCTGCAACGCACTGCAAATCACAGCTCTTCCCGCAGAAACCTGTGCGCGGTGCCTGCAGCCCGACATTTCCATCACAGCCATGCCTTTGTGCTCGTTCGAGCACGCAGCCTGCGACAGCCGAGCGCCCGGCCACAGCGGCTCTCCTGCCGCCACTCGTCACTAACACCCAGGCTTCCCTCTGGCTGCACCGAACCAGAGGAAAAAAAAGGCAGCTCTGGCTGGTATTGCTCAGTGGGAAGCGCGTCGGCCTATGGACTGAAGGGTCCTGGGTTTGATTCCAGTCAAGGGCACATGCCTGCTTGTGGGATTGATCCCCAGTAGGGGGTGTGCAGGTGGCATCCCCCCAATGATTCTCTCATCACTGATGTTTCTCTCTCTCCCTTCCTCTCTGACATCAATAAAAATATATTTAAAAAAGAAAATGCACTCGTAAAAATGGCCAGCACATTGTATTTCACCTCTGACTGGACCCAGAATAATGACTAACTTGAGCTGCATTTTCTTTTTCCCAGGACTGCAGAGGCTGAGATAGCTGAAAAAGCAAAAAAGCCAAAAACCCGGGGCCCGAGGCTCCCTGAGCTATCAGTTACAGGGTTACCAGGATTACCTCCCGATTAGCTGCACGGTAACAGGCTGTACCCGGCGCGGCCCGGCAGCCTGCGCCAGCCAAACAGCTCAACGCAGATGCAAAGTGGGGAGAAGGGAGCGTGAGGTTACCATCTGCAACATGACTGCAGAGGGGCCTTTGGTGGCGTCTAGAAAAGGTCCAGATCGCATGCACAGGGTGCGGGGTCCTTGGGAACAAGCTACAGAACAAACGTGTTATTGAAAAGAAGTGGTCGAAGGTGGTGAGAAGGACACGTGTGTGTGTGTGGGGGGGGGGGTAAGTACAGAGGGGGCATTAGCCAGGTCTCCATCCATTTAAAAGCCCAGCTTTCCTATCAGCAACTAATCCTACTAGAGTTGTCAAAATAAGCAAACCATGCCAAAAAAGCACACCAAAGTGATTAATTATGGCCCTTTCAGAAGGGGTCAAGGCAGAGGCCAGCAAAGGAAAAGGCACAGGCGGCGAAGGCAGAAGACAGCTGCCCAGCGCCATCGCGGCCTCGCGGCCTCGCGGCCTCCCGGCCAGCAAGGGTTAAGCGCTGCTCCGTATCCAGGCAGCGGCAGGCAAATGGCAAGGCTGTGACGTCAAGAGATCTGGAAAATTTTTCCAGCGGCTGCTCCTAAGAGGTGCAAGGCTGGTGCGGCCCGGTCCGCGGGAGCACGGAGCCTCTGCGTGCTGCCCCCACCTCGGCTGTGCTCTTGGCTCAGCCACACTGGCTTCCAACGCCCAGAGCCTTTCTAGACCCTCCCTCGGACCCAGACACTCGCTAACCACAGGAGAAGGTGCATAATGGAGGCTGCATCTACAGCAGGAACGAAGCCGGGAGAAACAGGGCGCTGGCCAGCTACAGATTACACTTAAGATGCAGCCGATCTGGTTGCCCAAGCAGGGCCCAGTGGGAAGCGGGAGGCGAGGAATTCCCCTCCTGCTCCGAGGTGTCACTTAGCAAGGGTGTCCAGGTGCCATGGCACAGCCACGGGGGGGGGGGGGGGGGGGGGGGCACCCAGGTCTGGCGGGGCTGCTCAGAGAGAGCTGGGCAAATGGTACCAGCCAGCCAGGGCACAGGGGCAGGCTGTAGAGGCATTTTTCTTTCTTTTAAAAAAATACAGATAATATAAAGGTTGTCCAAGGGGGGAGGGGAGGACTCTTCAAAGGGGTCACAGAGAGAAGAAAAACATGAAACCTGCAAGTTCTGTTAACGCAGTAAGGGGGGGGCACAGGTGATCTGCATTAACCTGAAAAGGTGGGACCTTCTGCCAAGGTTTCCCCAGCAGGTGGCGGGGAGGTTCCCGCGCCCCTGGGTGACAATCTATCTGTAGGCGAGACTGAGCCAAGGGCGCCCTGCCCCAGTCCCAAGGGCGCCGTGCAGGCCGGTGCTGCAAAGGTGGCCTTTCCCCGCGGGAGGCCACCGCCGCCTCCTCTGCGGAGGCGCTGACCTTTCCCACACGCCCGCCCGCAGACATGTTACACAGAGCAGACCCGACCCTGGCCCAGCACCCGCCCGGGCAGCGAGGAAGACGGGCCAGGCACACGGTGGTCCTGGTGTCCACGTCCATCCATTGTGCGGTGTGGACCGGACACACAGACATGAACACATTCATCCCTGTCTCTCCCTCCCTCCCTCCCTCTTCCCCCCATTCTCTTATGGAGGTGCTGCCCCTTAAATGTCGGCTTAAAGAACAAGTACTTCCATACAGCTTTACCCTCCAAAGCAAATATTATTCTGCAATTGGAATGAGGAAAAATATATATTTAATCAGAGAGGGGGTTACATGAGAGGCCAAATTTCGCAATATTCCCAGAGTCAATGCGGCCACGGCCCATGCCAGGGCTGGAGACGACCCATCAGGGAGGGAGGTTTGGGGCGTAGGAGAAGGGGGCCACTCTGCAGTGCACCCCCACCCCAAGGCTTCTTTCGAGTCACAGGAAGCTGTTCATGCCACACAGCCTGACTTCCAGGTTCCTTCCACGTTAGGAAAAGGCAGAGGAGCTATGGCAATCACCCCACTGAAGAACAGTCTCCCCCAAACACAAGAAAACATAAAATACGAGCGAAAAGCCATCCCCGTGAAGATCTCCATGGAACACGGCTCATGGACACCAGTGCTTCCCAGTAACACCATGGGATGAGGTTTCACCTTGACTAACCTTGAAGGGTGATGCATTATTAACCCTTCACTTTCCAATCAAGAGGGGCCTACACCACAGGCTGCACTTTTTTCTTTGTAAAAAAACATAGGTTCTGGCTTCTTCCATTTCAAAATGTCAGCCGAGCACTATTTCCCTGACTCATTCTGCTGATGCCCACAGTCTCTCAATCAGGACCCTACGCTGGCCCTGTCCGGGCTCCCTCAAGGCTGGAAGGGGGTGCAGGTGGTGTCCATGATGGTGGTGATGATACCAGAGGGGAGAGGGCAGTGATGCGGCAGGGGGAGTCCCTCCCTCTCTCACTGCAGTCACGACTCAGATTTGCCTACAACTCTGCCCTTCAAAATGACCTTTAAACACACCACACACACACACACACACACACACACCTATGTCAGCCTCCAGGTGCAGGGAGGCAGACGACACGTGTGGCATTTAATTTTCAATGGGGGTTGTGTGTGTGTGTGTGTGGGGGTGTAACCAGCTAAGCTACAGGCTGCCCAAAATCTTACACAATGACCTGCTTGTGCCTTTGTGCTATGTATTCCTCACGAACCCTTCACCAAAACCCACTCAGCACCAATGCCGCAGCTCTGAGGGGACATGGAAATCAACCAGACGTTGCGGGGATTCGGGCCCTGGCGGGCTGTGCTGGCGGGGTGAGGTCGCGGGGACCCCGGGCACCGCTCTGAAATGCTGCAGAGGGGCTGGTTCCCGCCCGCGCCCGGAGGCACGTATTTAGACTAGAAGACGCTGAAACACGCAGCCTCGCCTGCATTGCGCCCCATTACTCTCATCCTCCAGCTCCTTGTTTTTTAAGGACTTGGGACATGACCATTGGGAGAGAGCCATCCAGCTCCCCATGCCTGACCATTCCCAGCAGGGAAGGTCTGGATCGATTTACCGCAAATTACCAAAACAAGACCGCTAGGTACGGTGAATCCTCTGCCTGGCCTCGGCCCCCACCCCGCGCCCGCGCCCGCGCCGGCTTCTCCGCAGTCCGCACTGGGCGATCAGCCCGCGGCGCGGCGCCTCCACCCCCCAGGCGTGCGGTGCGGAGCGGAGCGGAGCGGTCCGCAGGGGATGCGCCGCCCTGGAGACCGGCGCGGGGGAGAGAGCTGTGGGCCCGGTACTTACACCAGCTGCCACCGGTCCTGCCCAGAAACTCCTTCTTCTCCGAGTTCCAAATGAATTTCTTCCAGCCGCCCTCCTCCTTGGCTTTTCCGCGGGCCATGGTGGCGGGTCAGCAGCTGCCGCGGGGCTGCAGTGAGACTGCGGCGTGCGCCCTGGGTCCGCTGCCGCTGGCGCCGGCCGGATCTGCGCAGGCTGCACCCGCCGCTGCCGCTGCGGCGCTCCGAGTGCCAGACGCGCCGCGGAGGAGCAGGAGCGCGAGCGAGAGGAGACGGGGGAGGAGGCGGGGGCGGAGGGAGGGAGGGACCGTGCTGGGCGGCTCCGAGCCCCGCACCTATTGGTGGGCACGCGGCCGCTCACGGGCTCTCTTTGGTCCACCACCCGCTCCTCTTGCCCTTGGAGCTCGGGGGGCTCCTGGAGCCCGCAGCTGCCACTCCTGCCGCCACTGGGAACGCGAACTGGGCCCCCGCCTCCGGTGACCTCTGCGGAGACGGCCGGGCGCGGAGGAAATCAGAGGGAAGGACGGACAAACGGACTGGCGCCCGTCACCACTGCGACGCTGCGAGGCGAGCAATTGGCGGAGGGCGCGCGCTCTACCTTTACTATATACCGCGCCGCGGCCCGCGAGGCCCCGCCCACTAGCGGCCAAGCTGGCCAATCGCCGGCGCGGCGGGGCGGGGGGGCGGGCGTGGGGCCGGCACAAAGGAGCCGCGGTGGCGAGAGGGGTGGGCGGGCGCGCGGGGGCGCGGAGAGGGCCTTCGGGAGTGAGCGGGCGGCGCCGCGCAGCCCTCTCCTCGCTCCGGCCCAGCGCCCACCAGCCCCTCCGTCGTACGGGGTCTTGCACCTGCGTCGCCCGGCGCCCCGCAGACCCCCGGGGCCCGGCCCGGCTGTACTGATCTAGTCCCGTCCGCGCCCGCTCTCCCAGCGCGCTCCTGGTTTCCTCTGCCGCAGGTCCACCCTCCTAGGCCCGGGCGGGTGGGGAAGGTCACTCCAGGACGCCCAGGAGTCGGGGATTCTGCCCAGCTCCGCCCCGCCTCCCCGCTCCTGCACCTGCCGCCCCCTGGGCGCTCCCCGCCGCTGCGGTTGAAGTTCCAGCCCGGCCCTCCCCTGACTGCCAGGCTGTGCTCCGTGTGGGCGGCTCGAACCACCTCGAGCAGGACACCTGCCAGACCCACCCGGAGCGTGGTCGGGCCGCGGGGCCTGAAAGGTGAAGGAGGCAGACCAACCCCCAGGGAGTCTTCCTTCGGAGACCAATGGCACTGCAAGGCGACCATGTCTGCACGTGACCCAGCCACTACGGGCTCTCCTTGGTGCGGAGACCCTGGCTGGTATTTTCACTGACATGCTTTTGCGCCCCTTTGTGGATACCGACCCCTTCGTTCGGGTGTGAAATCACTGGGACGAAAGGAATTGGGAAGACAGCTCAAATGGCCAGCCGTTCCGGGCAGTCCTGGGCATGCGCTCCCCTCCCATCCCCGTTGCTGAAAAGCCAGACTCCTTGGTTTCATCTCCCCCACCTCCTGGAGCCCCTGAGCTGCTTCGCACGTGCCTCTCGGGCAGTGACACAGCAGAAAGTCAGGGTGCTCTGCAGTCACCACAGGGGAGGGGCATCCATCCCATCGCTGGGCAACCGGGCCCCTCCGGAAGAATTCCCAGCCCCCTGTCCAGGAATCACCCAGTCTCTGCTGTTTGTCTGGGGCGCCTTTGTCTCCAAGGTCAACCTTGCAGGTCTGAGGATATGCATGAACTGAACAGAATGCGCTCTTTCCCGCGAATCCTTCAGGCCCACCTGCAAGGCCTCCACAAACCTGAAAACAAAACGCCTGAAGTTTTGGAAAGCAGCAGCCACCTGTCTGCACAGCCCCAGGGGGGTGCTGCTGGCAGGGCTGCCTCAAGGGCGACCCGGAGACCAGTGCTGAGACAGGAAGCCACCCTGCTTTCCCTGCAGTTTGTGTTGGCAAAGCCCCAGCTGCTGAAGAGCTGCAGGAAGAGGCTGCACCTGCAGACAGGATGCCCTGGTCCCCGCCCACGGGAGTTGCCTCATGGAGGAGTTTCCAGCAGGACAGGTCACTTGCAAGGGCGAGTGTGTATTGGACACCAGCTACCTGTGAGAGGGAAGGGCTGGAGGGCAGAACCAGCAGAAATGGATGAGTGCGGAGGAGGTGGCACAGGCCGACAGGAGTGGGGAGGGGGCCCTCCCTGTGCACACTCGCCTTGGCCCCCCCACCCCCATCCTGATTTTTCTGTCTCTGTCTCTCCTCTCTTTTCTTTCCAGTAGAAGTATGCCATAAAACAAAGCCGGTGGAGAAAGGCTCAGAGTGACAGATTTTTAATTAGAACCCCCATTTTGTCTTAAAAAAAAAAAAGAGTTGTCTTAGCTCTCTGGCTCTGTGGGGCTGTAGCAAATGCCCAGGAGATGGCCTTTGGCCAGGATGAACTTTCCCTCTTGTCCTTGACCTACTGTCTTTCCTCTGGGGGATACTCCTCCCCCTTCCCCATCAAACTTTAGCTCCCCAGCTCGCTCATTTTCCCCTCCCCTGCTTGTAAGCTCTGGCATGTCCTGAGGGTCCTGCCTTCACGCCAAAGAGGAATCTCATTCTAAATCGGCCTCCCCTAAGCCTCCGAGAACACAGTCCCCACGCCGCCCCTGAATCCCACATTGCCTATAGAGACCGGAATCTCAGCCCCATGGGAACCCGGTGTGGATGCCAGCTTCCCCGCCACTGTAGATCTTCCAGAATTGTGTCACCCACCTAAGTGTATCACCACAAAGAGCCACCTGGTGAAGAGCAAGGCAGGGCTGCATCCACACTCCCAGCAGCCACCGTGCTAGCTGTGTGACCTGGGTCAAGTCACCTGTTCTCGCCAGGGCCAGCTCTCAGTTGTAAAAATGGAGTGCTACATGGTTGCCATGATCAAATGGGAGTTGTGGCAAAGTGCTAGCTAAGCACAGTGCCTATGCATAGCAAAAGCTATTAAGTAGCTAGCTTAATTGTAATTAATTGTTTCCATTTGACCTCATCCAACCTTGGGGCTGTTGCTATGACTTTGCTCCTTCCCACTCCGATGCCCTTGGATACCCTTAGGAGGTCCCCATCCTCTCTGTACCTTTCTCCTTGCTTTCCAACGTGCTTCCCGCCCTGTGACCTCCTCTGACTCTAGTAATGAATAACCTGAGCACACGGTGTTCCTTTGGACTGGGCTGGGCAGGGCTGGGCTGGGCTTTTGTTCTGAGGCCCCTTCGGCAAAGGGTGCTGTAGCAGCGAGTTGAAAGTGGAAAGTTCGAGGTTCTCCGGAGGGCAGGGAGCCTCTGGCAGGTGGAGCGCGTGGCTGGGGGTGGGGTGGGGGGAGGAGGTGTGGCCCACAGGAACCAGGCAAGTGGCTCAGTGTCTACCTACAGAGATGGCTTTTCTCTGCAGAAAAGGGGATGGAGGAATTTGAAGGCTTGGAGGGTGGGGGAGGGAGGAGGGAGAGCAATTTTTACATCTCTTTTCTGTGCAGGTGAGGCGGGGGGAATGGGTCTGGAGTACTGTGAGTGAATGGTTCTGCCAGGACTGGTGCGGTGGGCAGGCTGGGTAGAGGGGAGCAGAGGGCAGGAAGAGCAGCAGGTTAGGGACCGCATCCAAGTGAGGGTGACAGGTTAAAACCCAGGAAATAGTCTGAAATGGAGCTTCCCACGCCTGCAGAAGAGGGGGTGTGGCTTGGCAGGTGCATGAGGGAGATTCAGATCTAAAAATCAGACCCCACCCCCACCCCCACCCCCACCCAAGCTATTGGCTCTCTGAGCCCCTGGGCCAACAATGCAGCATGCTCTCAGAGGCCTCAGAAGTCAAGCCACCATCGGGGCCACAGCAAGCTCACACACCTGCTGCCTCAGTGCCAGCGGGGGAGGGTGCCCAGCAGGGGAGGGTGCCCAGCAGGAGGGTGTGGATTGCATGATGACTCACCCTGGCAGCAGAAAGTGTGCACGCTGAGGAAGAAGGCTCCATGCGCCACGGCAGGTCTGTTCGCAGTGGCGAGCGGCCCGGAGGCACAGCTCTGCAGTGGGGTGAGGGCTGGGAGAGGGGAGCACTGTGACAGGGCACCAACTGGTTATGCTGGTGGGACATGGGTGAAGGCCTGAAAGGCTGGGTGGGAACCCCTCAACAGCCATCACGGGAGCCCCACATGGTATCATTTGGTGCTTCCCCATGGACCCTGTGTGTCTGATTAGAGACCAGGTCATCCTCTAGAGACCAGGGACCCTGAATGGGGACAAGTAGGAATGTCCCTTCGGTGCCTGCATTTAAGTCCCGGCCCTGCCTGTGTCACTGGGTCTGAGGTTGAGCTCTTGCTCTAGGAGGTATGAAAGTGTTAGAAGGAGGGGCTGTTTAGAAGGCCCCTGAGTAAGGCGGATTGCTCCTGCCCTCAGTGGAAGTAACCTTGTCACCTTGGTCACCAGGCCTGGCTGGCAGACTTCCAGAAGTGGCTTCCTGCTGACCTGGTTCCTATTTTGTAAGTCAGGAAGCGGGCGAGTCCAGAGAACATCGTGTGAGGCGGGAGAGGCCGGGATTCCTCTCGTGGAGGACCACATCCGGGTCCTTTGCCAGTTTGTTGTAAGGCGTGTGCAGGTGGAGGTGGCAGAGTGGAGGGGTGGCAGTGTGATACTGGGTGTGAAGGGCGGCGGGGCGAAGGGAGGGCGCCTGGCCGCCTGCCTGCTCTCCCCTTCCCAGGGCGTGGGGAGGTTCCATTTGCTTTTTCCCCAGAAGGGGGTCTGGTCCCACCAGCACATCCTCTTGGCTCAGAAAGTAAAGTTCCTCTGGAGAATTTCTTCTAACAGACAAGTGCGCCCGCCCACAGGTGTGGCCTCTTTCACAGCCTTGGCCTTGGCAGGTGCAGATGGGAGGGGGGCAGTTTACGGTTCTTTTCTGGCCGGTGCTGGGGTCAGTCCGCTGAGTCTTCACTGGTCCTGCAGCCTCGGCTGAGGGCTTTCGGCAGTGCAGGTCGCTGTGGCCATACCACCATGGCCAGCGCGGGCGCCAGTGCCCGAGGGGTCCCGGCTGTCTCCCCGACAGTCAGCCTCTAGGTGACGGTCGGGCTGTGCACGCCCTCCTGGGGACATCCCGCTGCGGGCAGCGGAGGAAGCCTGGCTCCTGCACCTGCGGCCCAGCCCTGCTGCTCCCGCTCCACATTCACCCTCCGGAAAGACACCCTTCTCCGGCCTCCCGGGAGGCGGGCTCTCACCTTCCCCGTCAAGCTCAGCTCCTCTCCTCGGCATTTCCGTGTAGTTTTTGTAAATAGATTTTACTGATTTCAGAGAGGCAGGAAGAGAGGGAGAGAGACGGGAACGTCAACGATGGGAGAGAATCATTGATCAGCTGCCTCCGGCACACCCCACACTGGGGATGGAGCCCGCAACCGGGCCTGTGCCCCGATGGGGAACTGAACTGAGACCTCCTGGTTTCCAGGTCGATGGTCAACCACGAGCCACGCCGGCGGCTCCGGTTTATTGACGTCCTGTTTCAAAGCGAGGACCCTGCTCCGAGGCGGCGGAGTGGAGGGGAGCCGTGTCCAGGGTGCCCTGGCCGCGGCACTGGCATCGTTAGTACCGCCCAGCACTGCGCCTCGTGGTTTCCTGGAGCCAGGCTCCTTCCGGCCGAAGCTGGGTGACTTTCAGAAAAGGCTCTTGCTCTTGGGGAGAAACAGGAAGCCCCCCCGCTTCAGTCCAGCTCGAGGACAGGGACACACATAACGCCCTTAAGGTGGGGCCCCTGGCTGGTGGGGGGAGCTGCACTCCTCCTCACGCCCCCTCGGCCAAGATGCCCCATGTGCAGGGCAGCAGCTTGGTGTGGCAGCCGGGGAGTCTTGGCAGGGCCTGCACCCCTCGCCAGCGTCCCAGCCCCTGCCGGCTGCTCCGGGCCGGCTCTGCCTCAGTCTCGGTCGAGGCGGGGGGTCAGGCGCACAGACGCCACCATCACGGCCTCAGCACTGGCCGCCGTGGCCTGGCACCGCCCTCCACGTGGCTGGGACACGCAGGAGGGGCCGCGTCCTTCCCAGGGATGCTGAGCCGGGGGGGGGGGGGGGGGGGGGGGGGGGGAGGGGACGCACAGGACGCTCAGATTGGCGGCAGACAGCACAGCCGCTCAGAACCTGCCCAGCCTGTAATGCGTGCCAGCTTTTCCTCTTCCTGATGGACTTGACCTTTCTGTGTCATTCTGAAACACTATGTGTTAAGGAGCTAGTCTGTAGGAATCAAACCTAAGGGATAAAAAAGACTATGCATTTATTTTACTTCGAGGAGGAGTGGGGAGGCAGGGAAATGCAAAAAAAAAATTGCAAAAACTAGATTACAAGCTAATGTCTGCTCCTGCATACTGCAAAGGGCAGCTCGGGCGCTCTCAGGAGCACATCCTTCAGGCGGACTGGCCGTGTGTGGTACCTGCATCCCAGCTCGCTCACAGAGTAGCTTTTGTGTTAATAAAGGGAACATCTACCTTTCATACCCACCGTCTGCGTGGCATCGCACCCACAACCCCCAGGAGGCCGTGCCCCAAATGTATGGATCGCAGGTAGCCTGTGTCAGATCACATGGCTTAACTCCCGCCAGAGTCCTCAGCTTCTAAAACTGTTGGGGTGCCTTCCTTCACAGTGGCATGGAGGACGGAGCCCCCATAAGTGAGCAGAATGCCAGAAGACCGGCCTCCCCAACAGCTCGGGCTCCATTACACCTCCTGCCGCCGCCGACTGGAATCCACACGGATGCGTGCTAACTGCATGACGGACACTCCAGGCAGGCGCTGTGCCAAGTATTTACTGTGGATGAACTTTTCCTCCTGATTTCTGCTTCATCCTTCTTACCTCCTCAGGGAGGTGGGCCTGGTGACGGTCACTCTTCCGTGTCAGTTGGCCTGGCTGAGTGATGTCAGGTGGCTGGTGAAACATGGCTGTGAGGGTGTATCTGGGAGAGACTGGGTTTGAAATGGTAGACGAGTAATGTATGTGCCCTCAGCTGGGCGCCCAGCTGCGGAGGCCTGGGTGGGACAGAAGGCAGAGGCAGGACTACCACTCGGCCTTGGCTCAGGCCAGGCGTCCACCTCCCACCTCGGCCATCAGGGCTCCTGGTTCTTGCAGACTCCCATTGGGGCTGCACCATCTGCCCTCGATTCTCCGGTCTTCAGACTTGGCCTGAACGATATCACTGGCAGATGGCAGAGTAGGGGACTTCTCTGCCTGCACCGTTCCTATAATCTCTCTATTTAAAGGGCTAATATGCTAAGTGTCCCACAGTCTGGGGAATGATGTCACATAGCAACGCCCGGCTTCCTCTTCCTAGCAACGACTAGCCTCCTTGAGGTTTCTTCAACCCAAGAACATGACTTGCTTTATAGCCAAGTGGAAACATTTTACACTGTAACCAAATGTCTGAGAAGCATTTTCCAGCGCCTCGTCTTATTTGATCCTCACAGAAGCACTAGAGTAGGTAGATAGGAGACTCGGTGGAATCCTATTTTCTTTTCATTAACCAGAAAACGGAGGTTTAGAAAGTTTGGAAACTTGACCTGGCTGAGAAGAAGTAAGAAATGGTGGACCTTGAAAATTACTTCAGGTTTTCTCACTGTGCAGAATATAGTCAAACACTGCTGCAGTTAAATATTTTACCCTTTGTTCACCCTGCGTGACCATAATAATAACCTGCTTTGTGTTGATATGTACTGCTGTGTTGCTGACAATTACCTGAAAGAGAAGTTGGGGTGCTTCACTGGGCTGGAAAAAGTTTAGCTAAATCAGAAAGCAGGTCTAATTAAGCAAGTTTATTCTATATCTATAAAAGGCTAAGTTGATTCATGCATGTGCAATATATATAAAGCTGTTGCTGGTGCCAATTGTACTCATGTGCTTTCATCTGTCATTGTCAATCATGAATTTGGTTGACCTATATAGAGAAAGGGCGAATAATGACATTAAAAAGCTTCTTCTAATTAATTTCCTTTTAATGTGCACAAATTCATGCACCAGACCTCTAGTTAGATAGATAAATGGGTAGATAGATAAAACAGGTGATAGATATATAGATAGATGATAGATGATAAATAAATAAAAGATAAATAGATATATAGATAGGTGATAGATAGAAAATAGATGATAAAAAGATCTGATAGATAATAGATTTATAGGTACATAGATCTCCTATTGGTTCTAGTTCTTTGGAGAACTCTGATTAGTGTAGTCCTATTATTATTATTACTAGAGGCCTGGTACATGAAATACATGTATTGGGGTGAGGGTCCCTCAGCCGAGCTTGTACCCTCTCAAAATCCTGGAACCCTCAATCCCTGCAGGATCAGGCCTAAACTGGCAGTCAGACATCCCTCTGACAATTCAGAACCACTGATCCCTAACTGCTCTCATGCCTGCCTGATTGCCCCTAAGCACTCTGCCTGCATGATCACTACTAACAGCTCACTGGAGGGTGGTCATCAGGGTGAGGGGGTGAGCATCTCTGTTTTTTCTGTTCATTCTGCCATTTCAGTCACTGGGCTTTTATTATATAGGATTATTAGAGGCCCAGTACATGAAATATGTGCACATGCAAGGGGGGGGGGAGTGGAAGTCCCTCAGCTTGGCCTGCACCCTTTTGCAATCTGGAACCTCTCAGGGGATGAACTGGCAGTTAGGCATCCCTCTCACAACCAGAGACTGCTGGCTTCAAACCACTCACTTGCTGCCTGCCTGATCGCCCCTAACTGCCTCTACCTGCCTGATTGCCCCTAAGTACTCTGCCTGCCTGCCTGACCACCCCTAACTACTCTGCCTGCCTGATCATCCCTAACCACCTCTGCCTGCCTGATCGCCCCAAACTACTTTGTCTGCCTGCCTGATCCCCCTAACTACTCTGCCTGCCTGCCTGTAACTGCCTCTGCCTGCCTGATTGCCCCTAAGCACTAGCCTGCCTGCCTGATCACCCACAACCACTCTGCCTGCCAGATTGCCCCAACCCCTCTGCCTGCCTGCCTGATTGCCCCTAAGTGCCTCTGCCTCAGCCCCTATTGCTGGTGGCTTCGTCCAGATGGATGTTTGAAATGATGTCCAGAAGGTTGTTCATCTATCCAGTCTAACTAGCATATTATGCTTTTATTATTATAAGCTATTATTATTATTATTTTAGTCTCATTATTATATGCAAGGGGGTGAATGACAATGTCCCATGGCGGACAGCACTAATGAGAAAAATAGTGGGGTTTGGAGCAGAGGCACCTCTTGCAGAGGAGCTGAGCCTGAGCAGGACTTGGATCTGTGGAGAATTTAGAGGTCAGAGGTCATTCTTCTGACCAGGAAGATGAAGCCCACAGGGAAATGCCTGCCCCGTCCATGTTCATTCCCATCCGCGACTCTGCTGGGCTGACCTGAGAAGACCACACGTGAAGGTGGGCCTGGGGGAGACTTCACTGTGATCTCCATTGAAAAGAAAAAAAGAACCCGCTGGCTCAGTGCTTGAGTGTCGACCGATGAACCAGGAGGTCATGGTTCGATTCCCGGTCAGGGCACATGACTGGGTTTCGGGCTCAGTCCCCAATGTGGGGCGTGCAGGAGACAGCCGATCAAAGATTCTCTCTCATCGTTGATGTTTCTATCACTTTCTTCCTCTCCCTTCCTCTCTGAAATTAACAAAAATATATTAAAAATAAAACAGTGAACTTAACACTAAATAAATTAATAAAGAAAGAAAGGAAGAAAGAAAGATCCCAAGACAATGTTATCCTTAGAGCTGGGGCTTGCTGTGAGCAAGAGAACCCCCACAATAAAATGGCTTCAGCAGTGGGTTCCTTCCCTCTCACTCAGTCCCGGAAGGTGGTCGTAGAGGAGGATGCCGGCTTTGTTCACTGTGTCCTCGGGGACCAGGCCCCTTCCAGCTCACCCTTGACCATCCCTCCCAAGGGCCCTGCTCCCCTGGCCCCAGCGGTGCCAGGCCTGAAGGCTGGAGGAGACAAAAGGCAGAAGTGCCAGCCCCATTATGGAGACACCACCCAGGAGCCGTCTGCTGGGCTCACTGGTCAGAAGGCGGCCTCAGGGCAGTGCTTGGCTGCAGGGGGAGCTGAGGCACAGTCTTTTTTTTTTTTAATTGATTTTTACAGAGGAAGAGAGAGGAATAGAGAGTTGGAAACACCAATGAGAGAGAAACATCCATCAGCTGCCCCCTGCACAACCCCCACTGGGGATGTGCCTGCAACCAAGGCACGTGCCCCTGACCGGAATCGAACCTGGGACCCCTCAGTCCACAGGCTGAAGCTCTATCCACTGAGCCAAACCGGTCAGGGCACGGTCTTTATTTGGGCGGCACGTGCAGGTGAAAATCAGAGGGTCTGTTTCCGTGTCTGCCACAATGATGCCCGAACCCACACATGAGTTAGTGTCATCCAGGCCCTTTTCAAATTACAGAGCCCAGAGGGCTGCCATTATCTGACATTTGTCCAAGGAGAGCATCAGCCTCTTTCCTTTGTGGAGACAATGAGGAGCCATTAGAAGAGTAATTCATTAGAAGAGCGATTCATTAGAAGAGCGATTCATTAGAGGTCCAGGCCAGGGGCCAGAGGAGGCTCTGGGAGGAGCAGGGGGAGCTGGACAGGGTCTCAGAGGGCGGTGGAAAACAGACGCAGGTGCTCCGGCGTGGTCTGCGGCTCTGCCCCATGGGCAGGGCCGGGCTGCTCACATTCCCGCAGCCACCGTGGGTTCAGCACTACCAGCCTCCCTGGGGCTGAGGAACTTGGACAGCTGCTGCTAATCTTAGGACGCACAGGGCACTTAGCGCCCGGGGCAGCTGGCCTGCGGGGTGGTGGCACGGGTGTGAGTTACCCACCCAGCCGGCAGCTGCCTGGTCAGTTGCAGCATGTTAACTGACAAAGGGCCTTATTTATTTATTTATTTATGTTTAAATAACTATTTTTATTGATTTCAGAGAGAAAGGGAGAGACAGAGAGAGAGACAGAGAGAGAGAGAAACTTCAGTGATGGAGAGAATGATTGATTGGCTGCCTCCTGCACGATCCACACTGGGGATGAGGCCCACAGACCTGACTGGGAAATTGACTATGACCTCTTGGTTCAGAGGTCGATGCGCAACCAGTGAGCCACACCAGCCTGGCTATTTTTTTTTAATGCATTTTTATTTTGTTTTATTATTATTTTTTTTTTTGTTAATCCTCACCTGAGAACATTTTTCCATTGATTTTCAGAGAGTGGAAGAGAGGGGGAAAGACAGAAAGAGAAGCTTCAATGTGAGAGGGACACATGGACTGGTTGTCTCCCACACATGTCCCTACCAGGGCCGGGGATCCAGCCTACAACTGAGGTACATGCCCTTGACCCGAGTCGAACCTGGGACCCCCAGTCCAGCGGCCAGCACTCTATCCACAGAGCCAGCTCCCATTCAGTTGTAAGTTAAGCTCCTGGAGAACAGGGACCTTGTCTGACCTGCATTCCACAGTTCCCAGCACAGGGCCTGGGACTCAGTGGTTTGAAGAATTGCCGATTGAATGAATGACTAAAGGAAGGATCTCCAGTTTAACCAGGTTCCTCATGGATTCAAGAATAGATGACTTGACTCAAAGGGAGCTCTGATTTACTTAAGGAGAAGATGGTGTAGATTGGTTCATCAGTGACAAAAGACATTGAGACCCAGATATATAATAACAGATCGTCTGGAAGAGGGACCCACCGTCATCTATAGAAGCTGTGACAAATGTGGCCACATGTCAAAAATTGCCCCTTTCCACAAAACGTTCCTGCCTGCTCCCTCTGATCCGAGAGAGGATGCTCCAGTATGCCGGTGCCAGGCGCTTTTGCTGAGGCTGTTCTTTGCCTATGTCTTCTACCCACAGATGCCATGGAAGACCTTCCTGGAGAACCCAGTGTGACAGTGTGATATGCTAGGCCGCTATGCTGATGCCTGCCCAGAAACCTGAAGGCAGTGCCACCTAATGACTCAACCTGGACCACCCAAAAAGCCAAAGACCCCTCTGGACAATCAATGTACTGCTTCAGCTGTGGTCAAGAAGGCCCGTATGGACATGAATGTACAGACGGAGAATGTTTCACCAGACCTTTCCAACATCTCCATTCAGCTACTACTATGCTGACAAAGATGAAACTCGGGAGCAAGACTACAAAATAAAATGAAAAGCAAGAGAACTCCAGAAAAATGGGGATTTTCCAAGGCAGTTCAAGAGGCCGCATATGAAGGCAGCGAATCAGAGGTCCCACCATGACACAAAGAAGAGGCAGGCCTCATGGAGAAACAGCAGGTGGCCTCAAGAAAGAAAAGATACCCCAAAAGAAGCAATGAGCAGGAGCCAGGGAGAGTGTGGAAGCACAGGAAGGCAACAGGTGTCGTGACGTGGACATGGACGAGGACTTTCCCAGAGGCCCCAGAACCCACTCTTCCCTAGACACCTGCGACACCCAGGAGCCTGGCAGTCCCATCACCACTCCCTCCAGCACAGGCCGAGAAGACAAGCCGCGGGAGAGGGCAGGCCGGGCGGCGGGAGGGCGGAGCATGCGTGGAGCAGGAGGGCAGGATTACTTCTTTCCCAGGAAGCAGAGGTAAAGGGTCCAGGCAGCAAGGCAGCTGCCCATATGGCTTTCCAGCATTGGTCTATGCTTCGAGTCCACAGCGTTCTGCCAATTTTCTGATGAATTAAAGTGAGTTTTGTTGTTGTTCTGTTTAATCTCTGCCACACCCAGAGCTGCTGAATGAAGACCTGGGAGATCTGTTCTGTGTCCAGCAGGTTCCAAGAGGAAAACAAAGGTCAACTCGGACTTCCCCTGTTTCAGCCAGTCATTTGTACTCAGAATCCTACGGGTAGGAAGAATTAATCTTTTCAGGAGAGTTTTTTAAAAATATGTTGAAAAAGTTAAAGCTCATCAACTGCAATTCTTCTGCAGTGTGCCTATGTAAATTAAATCCTTAACGGAAGAGAAATTATTATGAAAAAAAATTGTTGATCTTTTTCATCATCACCCTTTCTTTCACATCGAAAGGAGGATCGTTATGAACCTCAGCTTTACTTGCTTCTGAAGCTGGGGCCGACCCCCCTTTGGTTGGAGCATGGGGCCGCACCACAAAGGTGCCCCACGGAGCCCTGAGGAGCAGGAAGTGGGCTCTGAAATACGAGCAAGGAGTCCATTGGCACTGACGTCACCGGACAGGTGTCCCGAAACAAGTGAAAAAGAGCCATCAAAGGTGTCGTTGTGATCACTGTGAAATACTTCCTACCGTTTACTGCCTGCCACACTTCACGCGCATAGTCACTCAGCTATACAGAGATGAATATTGCCCAATTGGAAAAAGTGTTTTGTTTTTATGGTGTTTTTTTCTAAAACTGCATGCAGAAATGTTTGTACCTGTGAGCCTTTTGTACCTATCAAAGCCTAATGTTAGAACTGGAAAAATAAAATGTCTGAAATAGGAAAACAATTAAAAAGAATAGGTGCCTCGCACTAGGCAAACAGCATCACCAGAGAGGTGAGAGGAAGACACTTACCGACAAGCACCTCAGGCAGAGGCTTTCAGGAGCCCAAGCAGAGCGACTGCTGTGAGCTCAGCTGCGGACTCACCTAGCCGGCCCCTGGCGTGGGCTGTGGGCTGCAAGTCCTGCCCGAACTGCCCACTCATGCTATTATAGACCAAACTAGTGGCCCAGCGCACAAAATTCATGCATATTAGTAGGGGATTAATTAGAGGAAATATTTTAATATTGCCATTTGCCCTTTCACTATAATAAAAGTGTCAGAGATAAAAACATTAATAAAATGTATTTGAAAAATCTTCCTCCTGTCAGAGTCTGGGGCATGCCATGGGACCCAGAGTCAAGTCCCCGCCCACCAGTGGTACCTCAAAATCGTGTGAGACCCAGACCCAGCTGGCCTCACCCCTGTCAAGCCCTGCCTGGTGGGGGGCACAGTCTCAGGTCCCCCATCAAGCCCCACTGGGCAGGGGGCACAGCCTCAGGTCCCCCAGCTTGGCTTTGGGCAAGGGGTACAACCTGAGATCCCCTGGCCCAGGGCAAGGGAGAAGCCTGAGGTCCCCCAGCCCAGCACCGGAGTGGGGGGTGCACCTTGAGGTCCCCCATCAAGCACCGCCCGGAGGGAGGCAAGGCCTCAGGTCCCTGCTGATTGCTTCATGAGGCTCCTTACAGAAACTCAGCCTCCGCTGTGGGTTCAGCCATCTTGTGTTACGGAAACCCCACATTCACTGTGGGCGCCGCCATCTTTGTGATGGTGTGATGGTCAATTTGCATATTCCCTCTTTATTAGCTAGGATGTGTCTGTGTCCCCAAACTCATTTACTAAAGTCCTATCCCCCAAGGCGATGCTGTCAGGAGATGGACCTTCGGAGGAAATTATGTGTAGATGAGGTCGTGAGGATGGAGCCCTATGAAGGGATAGTGCCCTTCTAGGGGACACCCGAGCCTCTGTCTCTGAACCCCGAATGCAGCAGGACTGTCTGCAGCCGGGAGGAGGGCCTCACCAATCCCCCCCATGCTGGCTCCTGGTCTTGAACTTGCAGACTCCAGGACGGAGAAATAGTGTCTGTTATGTGAGCCGCCAGCCTGTGGTACTGTCACCGCAGCTCAAGCCGATTAAGACCATGGGCCAGGGTGGCCCTGCCCCAGGGAGGCTCCCTCTGTGGGCTGGCCCCCCATCCTTGATCAGTGAGGAAGCAAACCAAGATGCTGCATCGGAGACCGCAAGATAAAGTGCTTCAAGCCCTGGCCGGTTTGGCTCAGTGGCTAGAGCGCTGGCCTGCAGACCAAAGGGTCCTGAGTTCGATCCCAGTCAAGGACATGGACCTTGGTTGCAGGCTTCTCCCCGGCCTGGGCCCTGGTCAGGGCTCATGTAGGAGGCAGCCAACTGATGTATTTCCTCACCTCAGTTTCCCTCTGTCTTTCCCTCCCTCTCTCCTTCTCCCTAAAAAACAACGGAAAAATACCCTCGGGTGAGGATTAATGGCAAAAATAAAAGTGATAAAATGCCTCAAAAAGAGCAGCTCGCTTTCCTTCAGGACAGCCCGGAGGCGAGCAGAGCTCGAGGGGTCCTGGTGGAGCTGCCGGTTCTCCGACCCTGTGCACCCGCCGGGGCCGGCCCCGGCTTAAGGCTGGTCTGCAGCCCATCTCCAGCCCATCTCATTGCAAGAGGAGATCCAGGACAAGTGGCTTTGGTTTGGGGATGATGCCAAATTTATACATCTTGCTTCCATTTATACCCGTTACTCACACAGTCACCCCAACAGCGAGGCGGCTGGAGCCGTGGGCACCACGGCAGCTGTGCCTCCCCGGAAGACAGGGTCTGTCGTAGGAAGAAGGTCCTGAGATGAACCCTGGGAGACAGAGGGCACCTCTGCCAGACCTGGGGCAGCTGCCCTTCCTCCACTTGCGAATGGGCCCAGCCCTAACCTTGGGTGCCTGAGAGACGTCTGTCTTTATTATTTATTTTTTCTTTTGAGGAGAGACGGGGGAGGGGGAGGAGACAGAGAGAGAGAGAGAGAGAGAGAGAAAGAGAAAGAGAGAGAGAGAGAGAAAGAGAAAGAGGGAGAGAGAGGGAGGAGAGAAAGGGGGAGGGAGAGAGAGGGAGAGGGAGAGGGAGAGAGGGAGAGAGGGAGAGAGGGAGAGAGGGAAAGGGAGAGAGGGAGAGAGAGAGAAAGAGAAAGAGGGGGAGAGAGGGAAGAGACAAAGGGGGAGGGAGAGAGAGAGAGGGAGAGGGAGAGGGAGAGAGGGAGAGAGGAAGAGAGAGAGAGAAACATCTATCTGTTGTCTCCAGCACACAGCCGATGGGGGCCAGGGATTAAACCTGCAACTGAGGTGCATATACTTGACAGGGACTCAAACCTGCAACCCTTAGGTCTGAGGACTGACACTCTAACCACTAAGCAAACAGGCCAGACCTGAACCCGCCACTTTTGCTCCCAGGATGACACTCCAAGCAGCTGAGCCCCGCTGGCCAGTAGCTGCCTTTCCCGGATTAGTGAGTGGAACACATCTCCAGCACCGGAAGCTACAGATGCGAACACCTCCCTCCCTCAGACCTCAGTGAGGCTGGGATACACCTATGTCACACGAACCCCGAGAGGAAAGGCCTGGCCCGCAGGATGGCAGGCGCAGTTTTGTCCTCGGGACCCCTGAAATCCTTCCCATCACATCCTGGCGTTCCTTCTTGGGGCCCTCATGGGAGCGGGGGGGGGGGGGGGGGGGGGAGCAGGGTGCAGGGATGCCTGGGGCTCCGGCCTTATTATGACATGTGAGTCTCTAGTAACAGGCCCATTTCAGACCCAGGGGCCATCAGTCTCAGTTTATCAGGGATCTTGATGCTCTGCAAATGGCACCCCACCCGGTCCTCCGTGCACGGTGCCGCAGCATGTCTCCGTCCTCCTCAGAGGACACGCTGTAAAAATTAGCACTCTCTCCCCGAGGGTGACTCTACCTGTGGGGTGTCTATCCCCGTAGGATGATCTCCCTGTAGGGTGACTCTCCCTGGAGGGTGTCTATCCCCGTAGGATGATCTCCCTGTAGGGTGATCTCCCTGGAGGGTGACTCTCCCTGTAGGGTGACTCTCCTGTAGGGTGACTCTCCCTGTAGGGTGATCTCCCTGTAGGGTGGCTCTCCTCGTAGGGTGACTCTCCCTGCAGGGTGACTGTCCCTGTAGGGTGACTCTGCCTATAGGGTGACTGTCCCTGTTGGGTGATCTCCCTGTAGGGTGTATCTCCCTGTAGGGTGCCTCTCCCTGTAAGGTGACTCTCCCTGTAGGGTGACTCTCCCTATAGGGTGACTCTCCCTGTAGGGTGACTCTCCATGTAGGGTGCCACTCCCCGTGGAGTGACTCACCCTGTAGGGTAACTTTCTCTGTAGGGAGTCTCTCCCTGTAGGGTGTCTCTCCCTGTAGGGTGGCTACCCTTGTAGGGTGACTCTCTCTGTAGGGTGACTGTCCCCGTAGGGTAATCTCCCTGTAGGGTGACTCTCCCTGTAGGGTGACTCTTCCTATAGGGTGCCTCTCCCAGTAGGGTTTCTCTCCCTGTAAGGTGACTCTCCCTGTAGGGTGACTCTCTCTGTAGGATGACTCTCCCCTTAGGGTGATTCTCCCTGTAGGATGACTCTCCCTGTAGGGTAACTCTCTCTGTAGGGTGGCTCTCCTTGAAGGGTGACTCTCCCGTTAGGGTGACTCTCCCTGTAAGGTGACTCTCCCTGTAGGGTGACTCTCTCTGTAGGATGACTCTCCCCTTAGGGTGATTCTCCCTGTAGGATGACTCTCCCTGTAGGGTAACTCTCTCTGTAGGGTGGCTCTCCTTGCAGGGTGACTCTCCCGTTAGGGTGACTCTCCCCGTAAGGTGACTCTCCCTGTAGGGTAACTCTCTCTGTAGGGTGACTGTCCCTGTAGAGTGACTCTCCCCATAGGATGATCTCCCTGTAGGGTGGCTCTCCCTGTAGGGTGACTCTCCCTGTAAGGTGACTCTCCCTGTAGGGTGACTTTCCCTGCAGGGTGACTCTCCCCTTAGGGTGACTCGCCCTGTAGGTTGACTCTTTCTGTAGAGTGACTCTCCCTATAGGGTGACGCTCCCTGTAGGTTGATTCCCCTGTAGGGTGATCCCCCTGTAGGGTGGATCTCCTCGTAGAGTGACTCTCCCTGTAGGGTGACTCTCCTGTAGGGTGACTCTCCCTGTAGGGTGGCTCTCCTCATAGAGGGACTCTCCCTGCAGGGTGACTGTCCCTGTAGGGTGACTCTGCCTATAGGGTGACTGTCCCTGTAGGGTGATCTCCCTGTAGGGTGCAGCTCCCTGTAGGGTGCCTCTCCCTGTAAGGTGACTCTCCCTGTAGGGTGACTCTCCCTATAGGGTGACTCTCCCTGTAGGGTGACTCTCCATGTAGGGTGCCACTCCCCGTGGAGTGACTCACCCTGTAGGGTAACTTTCTCTGTAGGAAGTCTCTCCCTGTAAGGTGGCTGTCCCTGTAGGGTGGCTTCCCCTGTAGGGTGACTCTCTCTGTAGGGTGACTATCCCCGTAGGGTAATCTCCCTGTAGGGTGACTCTCCCTGTAGGGTGACTCTTCCTGTAGGGTGCCTCTCCCAGTAGGGTTTCTCTCCCTGTAAGGTGACTCTCCCTGTAGGGTGACTCTCTCTGTAGGATGACTCTCCCCTAAGGGTGATTCTCCCTATAGGATGACTCTCCCTGTAGGGTAACTCTCTCTGTAGGGTGACTGTCCCTGTAGAGTGACTCTCCCCATAAGATGATCTCCCTGTAGGGTGGCTCTCCCTGTAGGGTGACTCTCCCTGTAAGGTGACTCTCCCTGTAGGGTGACTTACCCTGCAGGGTGACTCTCCCCTTAGGGTGACTCACCCTGTAGGTTGACTCTTTCTGTAGAGTGACTCTCCCTATAGGGTGACGCTGCCTGTAGGTTGATTCCCCTGTAGGGTGATCCCCCTGTAGGGTGGATCTCCTCGTAGAGTGACTCTCCCTGTAGGGTGACTCTCCTGTAGGGTGACTCTCCTCGTAGAGGGACTCTCCCTGCAGGGTGACTGTCCCTGTAGGGTGACTCTGCCTATAGGGTGACTGTCCCTGTAGGGTGATCTCCCTGTAGGGTGCATCTCCCTGTAGGGTGCCTCTCCCTGTAAGGTGACTCTCCCTGTAGGGTGACTCTCCCTATAGGGTGACTCTCCCTGTAGGGTGACTCTCCATGAAGGGTGCCACTCCCCGTGGAGTGACTCACCCTGTAGGGTAACTTTCTCTGTAGGAAGTCTATCCCTGTAAGGTGGCTCTCCCTGTAGGGTGGCTACCCCTGTAGGGTGACTCTCTCTGTAGGGTGACTGTCCCCGTAGGGTAATCTCCCTGTAGGGTGACTCTCCCTGTAGGGTGACTCTCCCTGTAGGGTGCCTCTCCCAGTAGGGTTTCTCTACCTGTAAGGTGACTCTCCCTGTAGGGTGACTCTCTCTGTAGGATGACTCTCCCCTAAGGGTGATTCTCCCTGTAGGATGACTCTCCCTGTAGGGTAACTCTCTCTGTAGGGTGACTGTCCCTGTAGGGTGACTGTCCCTGTAGAGTGACTCTCCCCATAGGGTGATCTCCCTGTAGGGTGGCTCTCCTCGTAGAACGACTCTCCCTGTAGGGTGACTGTCCCTGTAGGGTGACTCTCCCTGTAGAGTGACTCTCCCTGTAGGGTGACTCTCCCTGTAGAGTGACTCTCCCTGTAGAGTGACTCTCCCTGTAGGGTGGCTCTCCCTGTTGGGTGACTCTCCCTGTAGGGCGACTCTCCCTGTAGGGTGACTGTCCCCGTAGGGTGACTCTCCCTCTAGGGTGACTCTCCCTGTAGGGTGACTCTCCCTGTAGGGCGACTCTCCCTGTAGGGTGACTGTCCCTGTAGGGTGACTATCCCTGTAGGTTGACTCTCCCTGTAGGGTGATCTCCCTGTAGAGTGACTGTCCCTGTTGGGTGACTCACCCTGTAGGGTGACTCTCCCCGTAGGATGATCTCCCTGTAGAGTGACTCTCCCTGTAGAGTGACTCTCCCAGTAGGGTGACTCTCCCCATAAGGTGACTTTCCCTGTAGGGTGACTATCCCCGTAGGATGATCTCCCTGTAGGGTGACTCTCCCTGTAGGGTGATCTCCCTGTAGGGTGACTCTCCCTGTAGGGTGACTCTCCTGTAGGGTGACTCTCCCTGTAGTGTGATCTCCCTGTAGGGTGGCTCTCCTCATAGAGGGACTCTCCCTGCAGGGTGACTGTCCCTGTAGGGTGACTCTCCCTATAGGGTGACTCTCCCTGTAGGGTTAATCTCCTGTAGGGTGACTCTCCCTGTAGGGTGATCTCCCTGTAGGGTGGCTCTCCTCATAGAGGGACTCTCCCTGTAGGGTGACTGTCCCTGTAGGGTGACTCTCCCTATAGGGTGACTCTCCCTGTAGGGTGACTCTCCATGTATCGTGCCACTCCCCGTGGAGTGACTCCCCCTGTAGGGTAACTCTCTCTGTAGGGTGCCTCTCCCTGTAGGGTGATCTCCCTGTAGGGTGACTCTCCCTGTAGGGTGACTCTCCTTTAGGGTGACTCTTCCTGCAGGGTGATTTCCCTGTAGGGTGGCTATTCCTGTAGGGTGACTCTCTCTGTAGGGTGACTGTCCCCATAGGGTACTCTCTCTGTAGGGTGACTGTCCCCATAGGGTAATCTCCCTGTAGGGTGACTCTCCCTGTAGGGTGACTCTTCCTGTAGGGTGCCTCTCCCAGTAGGGTGCCTCTCCCTGTAAGGTGACTTTCCCTGTAGGGTGACTCTCTCTGTAGGGTGGCTCTCCTTGCAGGGTGACTCTCCCTTTAGGGTGACTCTCCCCGTAAGGTGACTCTCCCTGTAGGGCAACTCTCTCTGTAGGGTGACTGTCCCTGTAGGGTGGCTCTCCCTGTATGGTGACTCTCCCTGTAAGGTGACTCTCCCTGTAGGGTGACTCTCCCTGCAGGGTGACTGTCCCTGTAGGGTTACTGTCCCTGTAGGGTGACTCTCCCTGTAGAATGACTCTCCCTGTAGGGTGACTGTCCCTGTAGGGTTACTGTCCCTGTAGGGTGACTCTCCCTGTAGAATGACTCTCCCTGTAGGGTGGCTCTCCTCGTAGAGGGATTCTCCCTGTAGGGTGACTGTCCCTGTAGGGTGACTCTCCCCATAGGGTGACTGTCCCTGTAGGGTGATTCTCCCCATAGGGTTATCTCCCTGTAGGGTGGCTCTCCCTGTCAGGTGACTCTCCCAGTAAGGTGACTCTCCCCGTAGGGTGACACTCCCTTTAGGGTGACTCTTCCTGTAGGGGGACTGTCCCTGTAGGGTGACTCTCTCTGTAGGGTGACTCTCCCTGTAGAATGACTCTCCCTGTAGGGTGGATATCCCTGTAGGGTGACTCTCTGTAGGGTGACTCTCTCTGGAGAGTGACTCTCTCTGTAGGGTGACTCTCCCTGTAGGGCGACTCTCCCCATAAGGTGACTGTCCCTGTAGGGTGACTGTCCCTGTAGGCTGACTCTCTCTGTAGGGTGGATCTCCCTGTAGGGTGACTCTCCCTGTAGGGCGACTCTCCCCATAAGGTGACTGTCCCTGAGGGTGACTGTCCCTGTTGAGTGACTCTCCCTGTAGGGTGACTCTCCCTGTAGGTTGACTCTCTCTGTAGGGTGACTCTCCCTGTAGGGTGACTCTCCCTGTAGGGTGACTGTCCCTGTAGGGTGACTGTCCCTGTAGGGTGACTGTCTCTGTAGGGTGACTGTACCTGTATGGTGACTCTCACTGTAGGGTGACTCTCCCTGTAGAGTGACTCTCCCTGTAGGGTGGATATCCCTGTAGGTTGACTCTCTCTGTAGGGTGACTGTTCCTGTAGGGTGACTCTCCCTGTAGGGTGACTCTCTCTGTAGGGTGACTCTCCCTGTTGAGTGACTCTCCCTGTAGGGTGAATCTCCCTGTAGGTTGACTCTCTCTGTAGGGTGACTGTTCCTGTAGGGTGAATCTGCCTGTAGGTTGACTCTCTCTGTAGGGTGACTCTCTCTGGAGAGTGACTCTCTCTGTAGGGTGACTGTACCTGTAGGGTGACTGTCCCTGTAGGGTGACTCTCCCTGAGAATGACTCTCCCTGTAGGGTGACTGTCCCTGTAGGGTGGATCTCCCTGTAGGGTATCTCTCCCTGTAGGGTGACTCTCCCTGTAGGGTGACTCTCCCTGTAGGGGGACTCTCCCTGTAGGTTGACTGTCCCTGTAGGGTGACTCTCCCTGTAGGGTGACTCTCCCTGTAGGGTGGCTCTCCCTGTAGGGGGACTCTCCCTGTAGGGTGGCTCTCCCTGTAGGGTGACTCTCCCTGTAGAATGACTCTCCCTGTTGGGTGGATCTCCCTGTAGCGTGGCTCTCCCTGTAGGGGGACTCTCTCTGTAGGGTGACTCTCCCTGTAGGGTGACTGTCCCTGTAGGGTGACTCTCCCTGTAGAGTGACTGTCCCTGTAGGGTGACTCTCCCTGTAGAATGACTCTCCCTGTAGGGTGACTCTCCCTGTAGGGTGACTCTCCCTGTAGGGTGACTGTCCCTGTAGGGTGACTCTCCCTGTAGAATGACTCTCCTTGGAGGGTGGATCTCCCTGTAGCGTGGCTCTCCCTATAGGGTGACTCTCACTGTAGGGTGACTCTCCCGTGGGCTTACTCTCCCTGTAGGGCGACTCTCTCTGTAGGGTGACTCTCCCTGTAGGGTGACTCTCCCTGTAGGGTGGCTCTCCTTGTAGAGTGACTGTCCCTAGGGTGACTCTCTCTGTAGGGTGACTGTCCTTGGGGGCGCCGTCCCCGGTTCCTGGCACGCTCTGGGGGTGTTTTCCTCCCCGGGCCGTGGTTTTCCGGGAAATAGCGCATTCTGGCACAGGAGGCTTTTCAGAGGGAATGGAAGGAAGTAGGTGTGGGTGACATGCACTCAGCGGCCAGGACCTGCTGGGCCAGGCCTGGGGAGAAGCCCTGGCCAGTGCTGCTCAGTGGTTAAAGTTCAGCCCGCAGACCCAAGGGTCTTGGGTTCAATTCCTGATCAAGGGCTCATAGGTGGGTTGCAGGTTCAATCCCAGGCATCCAATCTGTGTGCACCAGGCACCGTACGAGGCACTGCAGAGACAACCAGGAACACAGCTCCTGCTTTCCGGAGTGTCACAGGTGGCAGAGAGCACAGATGCAGCCCCTTCTCCCCATGTTTCACCAGGCTGCGGTGAGGCTGAGGGACTGGGGGTCAGAGCCGCTGTAGGCGGAACATTATTCTGAAGCTCACTCTAGGCTGGGCCCCGGCTTGGGTGGCACCACTGTACCTGTCATGATTTGCATCCTTGGACTAGTATCTGGCCAATCTCATTCCATCTTCTACCTTAGTGAACAGAAGCACAGCTTTTAGCAACGGACCTGAAGGAGTGTCCATAGCAAACAAGTGCTGCCCTGTGTCCCCACCCTGACCTGGCTGCAGTGCTGCCTGAAACCACCGGGGGTGTGACAGCCTCCAGGAGCCGGCAGCAAGGGGACCCAGGGCTATGCTCACAGATGCAGGAATGGAGCACAGCCTCTGTTTCCATGGCGACAGTGATAACAGCCTGTATTTATAGACCCTCTATCTCTAAGGAGCTCAAAGTACTTTACAGACACATTATCTTCTGGGGGTTGGGGGAGAAGGAGAGAGAGAGAGAGAGAGAGAGAGAGAGAGAGAGAGAGAGAGAGAGAGAGAGAGAGGGAGAGAGAGAGAGGAGAGCAGGAGGAGGAGGGGAAGGAGGGAGGGAGGAAAGGGGAGTAGAGCAGGAAGCAGGGAGGAGGGCGAGAAGGACACGAGGTGCTGTGTGCACAGCTCACAGATGGCAGGGAGTGAGGCTTGTGCCCGAAGTGTAGGGAAACCAGTGACAGGTGGCAGATGCGTGGACCATGGCCCTCCAGCTCCTGGAGCCTTGGCTGCTGGCCTTGGGCAGATGTCAGGGCTGGGCTGTCACCTTGCAGTCATCCAGCTCTGGTCAGGGTCACCTGGGACATCCAGTCACCCTGGAACATCAAGCAGAGTGGCTCACCTGCTGTGACATGAAGCACAGGGACAATCTTCCATGGAGCGCTGGGGAGAACATCCTAGTCTTATAGCGAGAGAGCCACCAGCAGCCCCTGAGGGCATGCCCAGGTGCGAGGCTTGGTATCTTACGGCTCTCAGACCCAGAAGGCTGCAGTGCAGGGGCCTGCACACACTGTGGCTCATGCCCAGTCTATAGGCCCATGCCCGGACCTCAGGCTCATGCCAGAACCTCAGGCTCATGGCCGAACCTCAGTCCAAGCCTGGACCTCAGGCTTAACCAAAGCTGAGGTCTTACTCTCCTTTGGCCGTTCAGGTTTCAGCGTCTCTGGGTTATGGGCTCATAGTTCAGTAGTGCAGGTGGCTGAGCAACAGGTCCGTTTAAAGACTTGATTTACAATGGGCTTCCGACTCCAGAGCAAAAAGAAGCTAAATGCAGGCCCCTCCGAGGAAGAAGACATGGCTGGGTGAGGCTCTCATGTCCCCAGCATCACATTAGGCACTTCACGGAGACCCAGTGGGGCCCTCCACCCGTTGGGATGGATATCCTCACCTTAAACTTCTCTCCTGTTTCCCCTTGGCCTCCAGAGGGAACCCCATTCTGTTCACCACTGTCGTCCGGGCCCCCGACGTGAGCCTGGTCCTCCTCTTTTTCTGGATTTCCCAGGCCCTCCTCCAAAGGCCCGCCCCATGCACAGAGGTGGGATGTCCTGCCTCTCCCCCACATCATTCTGTTTCTGTCATTCACCTGTCACATGCATGTCACATGCCTGTTGCATAACTGTCACACACCTGTTACACACCTGTCCTCACCAGGCACCTGCTTCCGTTCACATCAGTTTTCAGTTTCATCAGAGGTGCCTTTTGTGTGCAGAAAACATCATCCAAAGGCTCACTTCCTGGATTAAAGATTGATATTGTAATTATTAAAGTTCAATTAAAAACTAGAAGGGTTTCTTATAGTTCAGCTTACAGGTATAATTAGGTGATGTTTCCAGTGGAACTCAGTAATCACTTCAGAAGGGCCGATGAATAAAGGTAGTCAGTTACCTCTGAACATTTTAAGCTGCAGTTATAAATGGTTATATACACACATACTAGTATATGCATACACCACACACACACACACACACACACACACACACATACATTTGAATTAACTAACAGCTTTCTGATGTCCTTCAATGCTTATATACATCACCGCCCTTTAATTTAATGCATAGGGTCCTAAAGTTCTCTTATCTGATCCAATAAACCTGATAAAAAATCACTTCACAATCATAAAACTCCACCTGAATTACCCGGTTATATTTTAAATCCTCATTCCAAGGCTATCATGCTAATTGTCCCAAATCTTTTAAAATTAAAAATACACGGAACACAATTTTCTTCTTCATACCACATTGTCAATACTACACTATGCTCTCAGATCTTTGCAAACCGAACTCTCAGTCTTCCTGGGGCAGAGACCCAGGTGCCTACGGAGAGAAAAGCGTTTCCACCCCTGTCACCTGTGAGTGCGTGGAGCCGGGGACGGACGGCCTGGTAAGTGCATGGAGCTGAGGCCACACTGCAGGTCCCGTCCCCCACTGGACACGGTGGGTCTACTGCTCATGGCGTTGAGGGGTAAGTGCACAGGGTGTCTCAGTCAGGGGAGCTGGGAAAGGATTTGGGCTTGTTTGGGGGACAGGGCATCGGGTTTAAAGGGGCAGGACTTTGCTCTGTATCAGCTGCTGCCAGAGGCGATTCTGTGACTGGGGATGGGAGTCATCCTGAAGCATCGGATGATGTTCATGTTTCCGTCTGTTCAGACACTATCCTGGTGCCTTCGTTTGGGTCCTGGGCCACCATCGCACAGGGAGCCCTGAAACATGCTTGTGCGACACTGTCCCTGTGCACCTGGTTGTGTGGGCCGGGCCGGCTCCCGGCCACACCGAGGCTGAGCGGGGGCCCAGCTGGCACCAGTGTAGCCTGGAGGACAGCTTGGTGGTCCCCTGACGGTGCTCCCACACTTCCTCTTGCTGGTTTGCAGGAGCTCAGTGCCTGATGCCTTCGCCCTCCCCCACACCTGTCCCCACTGAAACTTTCAGTGCTGTCACGCTCTCTGCCTTGGATCCAGGAGCAGATGGGTGCCCAGCTGGAGAGGCTGCTGGCGAGCACGTGCCCATCCTAGAGGGTCGAGGGGCTGGAGTGCCAGCCTGCTTCTCCTCCCCTTGCTCACTCTCCACTCGGTGCTGGGGTCAGCAGAGTTGCCCAGGCCAGGCTCTCACCCCCGGCTGCTTACTCGACACAAACACTTCTGCAGCTGGACTTCCGGTGGGCGATGTCTGACACACAGAGCATCTGGAGGGAGGTTGCAACTTCCCACCGAGGCAGGAGGTGCGGTTGTGGGAGCGGCCCCACTGTCTGGGGATGCTGCTCCAAATCAGCTCTGGTCCTGGCCTTCATCCCAGGCCTCAGTGCGGACGCTTGGAAACCAGTGAGAACCCCAACATGGAGCATGTGGAGTGCACAGGACTCCGGAGCTTCCACCTTCGGGAGCTGCGGTGCCCGAGGCCTTTGCTGGGGGGAAGGTGGGGTAGAAAAGTTCAGAGCAGGATCTTTGTATCGTTTATCTCAGACAAGCTTGTACTCCCACTGTCCACACTCACCAGCCATGCAGTCCCCTGAAAAATGTAACTTTTGAAGAAATGTTCAAATATTTAGAAGGCAAGATATATATGAAACTTATTTTTTCTTTACATATATGTATAACTCATATGCATAATTACATATGTATATAATTTAACTTGTATATGTATGTAAGTTGAAGAAATGCTCAAATATTTAGAAATCAAGAAGGGATATATATATATGTGTGTGTGTGTGTGTGTGTGTGTGTGTATAAATATATATATAAAATGATATATACTTTTTTATTACATATACTAGTATGAATAACTCTATACATATATGTTCAATTATGTATGTATGTTTTCTTTCTCACACGCCTGGTGTTGTGATTGCATTAATGATAAAAATGACCTTTGGAAATGCTCATCAAAACTCCAGCTTAAACCTTGGGAGGCTTTGATTACTTGTTGGTTTTTTAATTCAGCTGCAGAGTATCTTTAACCAACCCACCCAGCTGCCCACCCGCCCACCTGAGCCTCTGCCTTGGGACCCTGGGGGCGTGGAGCAGTGAGCTGTGAGCAGGAGCGGAGAACAGCTAGGGCGTCTAGATTCTTTACTGTTCGTGAACATTGGCCTCTTATGGACTTGAGCTTTAACTTTTATATGACTGTATCAAGGGCAAAGTACAGAATCCAAGGAGCATCCTGGTATAGTGGAACATTAACTGCTCCGAGAGTCAGGAGACCTCAATTCTAGTATCACCTTAGTCATTAAACATTGACCTTGAACAAAAAAATACCTGCATCTCAGCTTTTATAGCATGAGAGGAATTAGACTAGCTGACTTGGTAGGTTCCTTACAGATTAGTATTCTAGATCTCATAGGTACAAATGCACTTCCTCAGTCATTTAGTACCGGAAGCTCACAAAAAACACCTGTGCAATTAGTGCCTGCTGCCACCAGGTGAGGGGATGCTTTGTCTGTCGGGCATGTGCTCCAGATGGTAGGCTTGCGCCATACCTATGTTGTATAAAAAAACGTATGTACACCCCCTCTTTCACCTCGATGAAACAAATATTTGTTTAAACATTAAGCTTAGCCATTATCACATACTTGCTGGCTAGAGTCATAATCTGCTCACGGTCTGATTTTATCTGTTGCCTATTCGTGCTTTCCGGCCTGGCCTCTTGGGCCGGGTTCCTGCTGAGAATAATGCGGGGCGTATCTCCATCAACTATGAACGTGAAACGGAACCTCAACCAACCAGAAAAGAGTCAGAGATCAGGCTTGACTAGATGTTCACTAGAAATGGAAACCTCACAGCAAACTTTTTTGATAAGAACATGTTAGGTCCACTTCTTAGTGACATCTTTTACTTTAAAAACCTGCCTAGGAAGTAACTATTTTAACAATATCTTATCTGAATAAAATGTTTGTTTATTTTTATTTTTGCACACTATATGTTAAAATGAAACTATAACTTCATGAGGAGAGAAGACCCTTATCATACATTTGGTTTGAGGGCCCCAAACTTAATTCTATCACCTTCAATATGACCTGTGGCTGCTGGGACGAAGCCCGCGGCGGGCACACACGCCTACTGTGGGGACTTGGGCCCCGGGCCCACCTTGTCCTGCTGATGGAGTGAACTGGAGCTGAGAACTGCCTGACAGCCCCATTCTCTCGGTCCCTCCTGTCACTCGGGTTGTGCTCTGACTTGGCGCAGCTCAGTGTGGCAGACCCCTCTCTTTCCTCCTGCCCGGGTCGGGCCGGGTTGGGACCAGGCAGGCCCTCCCCGCTGCTGGGAGAAGTCACTCACACTCTGCAGGTGTCTGCTAAGGGAAAATCAAACTTTGTTTACTCTGAAAGTGTGTTCAGCGGCGTTCTGCCTACAGACGAGGGGGGCTGGTTAGTCCAGTTGGGCAGAACCGAACAAACAAACAAGAGGCGCCGTGGGACACGTCCCAGCACCTGCCTGGCCAGCTCAGAGGACACCCTGACCTTGCACAGCTGGGAGAGCAGGGGACAGGTGTGCAGGGGAAGGTGGACAGAGGGTGCCCAGAGGGGCAAGCGGCCGGGGAGGCCTAAATGCAGGGCCAAGGGCAGGGAGCTCATGAGCGACTTGGCCAGCGTGGGCTGTTTCCTCCAGGGAGTGAGCATTTCCAATAGAGCCTCCTCGTGCTCCGGGCAGAGAGGCAGAGTCCCGCTGGGAAGGTTCCTGCCCAAGGACACGCAGCTCATTCAGAGACACGCAAACCTGTTCCCGCCTGTCACAGGGCACTGCCTGCTCCCCGTACAGAGCCTCCGGCACCTTCGGGGAGAGGGGCCCTCAGCCTGGCCTCACTCAGCATCTCGGCCTGACTCCGGGCAGGCCACCCTCTCCGAGCGTCGGTGTCACTCTCTCCAGACGGGACAGTGCTGGCCACGGTGACGGCCTCTGGGGCTGGGGTCTGGGGTCTGGGGAAAGGCTCCTCTCAGTGTCCTTATCCGTGTGTTTCTCCTGGACAGGGAGGTGGCTTCTCACAGTTTCTTCGTGTCCTGATCGGAGCTGCTAGGGCAGACCAATCTGCCTGCTGTGTCTACTTGGTGCATCGCTTCCAGAAGTCGGCCGAGACCCCTGAGCGCGGCCGGAGCGCAGGCCTGTGTCTGCCCCGGGAATCCGGACAGGAAGACCACCACGCACACCACCCGGTGCTTCTCCAAACGACGAGATGGCTCCCCTGGCCAGGGTGCCACAGGAACAACGCTTTGGGAGTTTTCTGCAGAAAGTGAGTCTGCAAGTCAACTCGAGGTGACCGCCCAGAGCAGAAGCCTGAGGCCATAGTCAGTATCAAATGGTGCTGTCCTTTCCTGCCGTTCCCCAGCACACAGCTTCAGCACCAGCAGAACCAAATATCAGCAGTCGTCCAGAACCACACGGACCCTCCTCGTCATCCAGAACCACACGGACCCGTCCTCGTCATCCAGAACCACACGGACCTGTCCTAGTCACCCAGAACCACACGGACCCTCCTAGTCACCCAGAACCACACGGACCCTCCTCGTCATCCACAACCACACGGACCCTCCTAGTCACCCAGAACCACACGGACCCGTCCTCGTCATCCACAACCACACGGACCCTCCTAGTCACCCACAACCACACGGACCCTCCTAGTCACCCAGAACCACACGGACCCTCCTCGTCATCCACAACCACACGGACCCTCCTCGTCACCCAGAACCACACAGACCCTCCTAGTCACCCAGAACCACACGGACCCTCCTAGTCATCCACAACCACACGGACCCTCCTAGTCATCCAGAACCACATGGACCCTCCTAGTCATCCAGAACCACACGGACCCTCCTCGTCATCCACAACCACACGGACCCTCCTAGTCATCCAGAACCACATGGACCCTCCTAGTCACCCAGAACCACACGGACCTGTTCCAGTCATCCAGAACCACACAGACCCTCCTAGTCATCCAGAACCACACAGACCCTCCTAGTCACCCAGAACCACACGGACCCTCCTAGTCACCCAGAACCACACGGACCCTCCTAGTCATCCAGAACCACACGGACCCTCCTAGTCACCCAGAACCACACGGACCCTCCTCGTCATCCAGAACCACACTGACCCTCCTAGTCACCCAGAACCACACGGACCCTCCTAGTCATCCAGAACCACACAGACCCTCCTAGTCACCCAGAACCACACGGACCCTCCTAGTCATCCAGAACCACACGGACCCTCCTAGTCATCCAGAACCACACGGACCCTCCTAGTCATCCAGAACCACACGGACCCTCCTAGTCACCCAGAACCACACGGACCCTCCTAGTCATCCAGAACCACACGGACCCTCCTAGTCATCCAGAACCACACGGACCCTCCTAGTCATCCACAACCACACGGACCCTCCTAGTCATCCACAACCACACGGACCCTCCTAGTCATCCACAACCACACGGACCCTCCTCGTCATCCACAACCACACGGACCCTCCTAGTCATCCACAACCACACGGACCCTCCTAGTCATCCACAACCACACGGACCCTCCTCGTCATCCACAACCACACGGACCCTCCTAGTCATCCACAACCACACGGACCCTCCTCGTCATCCACAACCACACGGACCCTCCTAGTCATCCACAACCACACGGACCCTCCTAGTCACCCAGAACCACACGGACCCTCCTCGTCATCCACAACCACACGGACCCTCCTAGTCATCCAGAACCACATGGACCCGTCCTCGTCATCCACAACCACACGGACCCTCCTAGTCATCCACAACCACACGGACCCTCCTAGTCACCCAGAACCACACGGACCCTCCTCGTCATCCACAACCACACGGACCCTCCTAGTCATCCAGAACCACATGGACCCGTCCTCGTCATCCACAACCACACGGACCCTCCTAGTCATCCACAACCACACGGACCCTCCTAGTCACCCAGAACCACACGGACCCTCCTAGTCATCCACAACCACACGGACCCTCCTAGTCATCCAGAACCACACGGACCCTCCTAGTCACCCAGAACCACACGGACCCTCCTAGTCATCCAGAACCACACAGACCCTCCTAGTCATCCAGAACCACACGGACCCTCCTCGTCACCCAGAACCACACGGACCCTCCTCGTCACCCAGAAACACACGGACCCTCCTAGTCACCCAGAACCACACGGACCTGTTCCAGTCACCCAGAAACACACGGACCCTCCTAGTCACCCAGAACCACATGGACCCTCCTCGTCACCCAGAACCACACAGACCCTCCTAGTCACCCAGAAACACACGGACCCTCCTAGTCACCCAGAAACACACGGACCCTCCTAGTCACCCAGAACCACATGGACCCTCCTAGTCACCCAGAAACACACGGACCCTCCTAGTCACCCAGAACCACATGGACCCTCCTAGTCACCCAGAACCACACGGACCCTCCTAGTCACCCAGAACCACACGGACCCTCCTAGTCACCCAGAACCACACGGACCCTCCTAGTCACCCAGAACCACACGGACCCTCCTAGTCATCCACAACCACACGGACCCTCCTAGTCATCCAGAACCACACGGACCCTCCTAGTCACCCAGAACCACACGGACCCTCCTAGTCATCCAGAACCACACGGACCCTCCTAGTCATCCACAACCACACGGACCCTCCTAGTCATCCAGAACCACACGGACCCTCCTAGTCACCCAGAACCACACGGACCCTCCTAGTCATCCAGAACCACACAGACCCTCCTAGTCATCCAGAACCACACGGACCCTCCTAGTCATCCAGAACCACACGGACCCTCCTAGTCATCCACAACCACACGGACCCTCCTAGTCACCCAGAACCACACGGACCCTCCTAGTCACCCAGAACCACACAGACCCTCCTAGTCATCCAGAACCACACGGACCCTCCTCGTCTTCCAGAACCACACGGACCCTCCTAGTCATCCAGAACCACACGGACCCTCCTAGTCACCCAGAACCACACAGACCCTCCTAGTCATCCAGAACCACACGGACCCTCCTCGTCTTCCAGAACCACACGGACCCTCCTAGTCATCCAGAACCACACGGACCCTCCTCGTCACCCAGAACCACACGGACCCTCCTAGTCATCCAGAACCACACGGACCCTCCTCGTCACCCAGAACCACACGGACCCTCCTAGTCACCCAGAACCACACGGACCCTCCTAGTCATCCAGAACCACACAGACCCTCCTAGTCATCCAGAACCACACGGACCCTCCTCGTCACCCAGAACCACACGGACCCTCCTAGTCACCCAGAACCACACGGACCCTCCTAGTCATCCAGAACCACACGGACCCTCCTCGTCACCCAGAACCACACGGACCCTCCTAGTCACCCAGAACCACACGGACCCTCCTAGTCATCCAGAACCACACAGACCCTCCTAGTCATCCAGAACCACACGGACCCTCCTAGTCACCCAGAACCACACGGACCCTCCTAGTCATCCAGAACCACACAGACCCTCCTCGTCACCCAGAACCACACGGACCCTCCTCGTCACCCAGAACCACACGGACCCTCCTAGTCACCCAGAACCACACGGACCCTCCTCGTCATCCACAACCACACGGACCCGTCCTCGTCATCCACAACCACACGGACCCTCCTAGTCATCCACAACCACACGGACCCTCCTAGTCATCCACAACCACACGGACCCTCCTAGTCATCCACAACCACACGGACCCTCCTAGTCATCCACAACCACACGGACCCTCCTAGTCATCCACAACCACACGGACCCTCCTAGTCACCCAGAACCACACGGACCCTCCTAGTCACCCAGAACCACACGGACCCTCCTAGTCATCCAGAACCACACAGACCCTCCTCGTCACCCAGAACCACACGGACCCTCCTAGTCACCCAGAACCACACGGACCCTCCTAGTCATCCAGAACCACACGGACCCTCCTAGTCATCCAGAACCACACGGACCCTCCTCGTCACCCAGAACCACACGGACCCTCCTCGTCACCCAGAAACACACGGACCCTCCTAGTCACCCAGAACCACACGGACCTGTTCCAGTCACCCAGAAACACACGGACCCTCCTAGTCACCCAGAACCACATGGACCCTCCTCGTCACCCAGAACCACACAGACCCTCCTAGTCACCCAGAAACACACGGACCCTCCTAGTCACCCAGAACCACACGGACCCTCCTAGTCACCCAGAAACACACGGACCCTCCTAGTCACCCAGAACCACATGGACCCTCCTAGTCACCCAGAACCACACGGACCCTCCTAGTCACCCAGAACCACACGGACCCTCCTAGTCACCCAGAACCACACGGACCCTCCTAGTCATCCAGAACCACACGGACCTGTTCCAGTCACCCAGAACCACACGGACCCTCCTCGTCACCCAGAAACACACGGACCCTCCTAGTCACCCAGAACCACACGGACCTGTTCCAGTCACCCAGAAACACACGGACCCTCCTAGTCATCCACAACCACACGGACCCTCCTCGTCATCCACAACCACACGGACCCTCCTAGTCATCCACAACCACACGGACCCTCCTCGTCATCCACAACCACACGGACCCTCCTAGTCACCCAGAACCACACGGACCCTCCTAGTCACCCAGAACCACACGGACCCTCCTAGTCACCCAGAACCACACGGACCCTCCTAGTCATCCACAACCACACGGACCCTCCTAGTCATCCACAACCACACGGACCCTCCTAGTCATCCACAACCACACGGACCCTCCTAGTCATCCACAACCACACGGACCCTCCTAGTCACCCAGAACCACACGGACCCTCCTAGTCACCCAGAACCACACGGACCCTCCTAGTCATCCAGAACCACACAGACCCTCCTCGTCACCCAGAACCACACGGACCCTCCTAGTCACCCAGAACCACACGGACCCTCCTAGTCATCCAGAACCACACAGACCCTCCTAGTCATCCAGAACCACACGGACCCTCCTCGTCACCCAGAACCACACGGACCCTCCTCGTCACCCAGAAACACACGGACCCTCCTAGTCACCCAGAACCACACGGACCTGTTCCAGTCACCCAGAAACACACGGACCCTCCTAGTCACCCAGAACCACATGGACCCTCCTCGTCACCCAGAACCACACAGACCCTCCTAGTCACCCAGAAACACACGGACCCTCCTAGTCACCCAGAACCACATGGACCCTCCTAGTCACCCAGAAACACACGGACCCTCCTAGTCACCCAGAACCACATGGACCCTCCTAGTCACCCAGAACCACACGGACCCTCCTAGTCACCCAGAACCACACGGACCCTCCTAGTCACCCAGAACCACACGGACCCTCCTAGTCATCCAGAACCACACGGACCTGTTCCAGTCACCCAGAACCACACGGACCCTCCTCGTCACCCAGAAACACACGGACCCTCCTAGTCACCCAGAACCACACGGACCCTCCTCGTCATCCACAACCACACGGACCCTCCTAGTCACCCAGAACCACACGGACCCTCCTAGTCACCCAGAACCACACGGACCCTCCTAGTCACCCAGAACCACACGGACCCTCCTAGTCATCCACAACCACACGGACCCTCCTAGTCATCCACAACCACACGGACCCTCCTAGTCATCCACAACCACACGGACCCTCCTAGTCATCCACAACCACACGGACCCTCCTAGTCATCCACAACCACACGGACCCTCCTAGTCATCCACAACCACACGGACCCTCCTAGTCACCCAGAACCACACGGACCCTCCTAGTCACCCAGAACCACACGGACCCTCCTAGTCATCCAGAACCACACAGACCCTCCTCGTCACCCAGAACCACACGGACCCTCCTAGTCACCCAGAACCACACGGACCCTCCTAGTCATCCAGAACCACACAGACCCTCCTAGTCATCCAGAACCACACGGACCCTCCTCGTCACCCAGAACCACACGGACCCTCCTCGTCACCCAGAACCACACGGACCCTCCTAGTCACCCAGAACCACACGGACCTGTTCCAGTCACCCAGAAACACACGGACCCTCCTAGTCACCCAGAACCACATGGACCCTCCTCGTCACCCAGAACCACACAGACCCTCCTAGTCACCCAGAAACACACGGACCCTCCTAGTCACCCAGAACCACATGGACCCTCCTAGTCACCCAGAAACACACGGACCCTCCTAGTCACCCAGAACCACATGGACCCTCCTAGTCACCCAGAACCACACGGACCCTCCTAGTCACCCAGAACCACACGGACCCTCCTAGTCACCCAGAACCACACGGACCCTCCTAGTCATCCAGAACCACACGGACCTGTTCCAGTCACCCAGAACCACACGGACCCTCCTCGTCACCCAGAAACACACGGACCCTCCTAGTCACCCAGAACCACACGGACCTGTTCCAGTCACCCAGAAACACACGGACCCTCCTAGTCACCCAGAACCACATGGACCCTCCTCGTCACCCAGAACCACACAGACCCTCCTAGTCACCCAGAAACACACGGACCCTCCTAGTCACCCAGAAACACACGGACCCTCCTAGTCACCCAGAACCACATGGACCCTCCTAGTCACCCAGAAACACACGGACCCTCCTAGTCACCCAGAACCACACGGACCCTCCTAGTCACCCAGAACCACACGGACCCTCCTAGTCACCCAGAACCACACGGACCCTCCTAGTCACCCAGAACCACATGGACCCTCCTAGTCACCCAGAACCACACGGACCCTCCTAGTCACCCAGAACCACACGGACCCTCCTAGTCACCCAGAACCACACGGACCCTCCTAGTCACCCAGAACCACACGGACCCTCCTAGTCACCCAGAACCACACGGACCCTCCTAGTCATCCAGAACCACACGGACCCTCCTAGTCACCCAGAACCACACAGACCCTCCTAGTCACCCAGAACCACACGGACCCTCCTAGTCACCCAGAACCACACGGACCCTCCTAGTCACCCAGAACCACACGGACCCTCCTAGTCACCCAGAACCACACGGACCCTCCTAGTCACCCAGAACCACATGGACCCTCCTAGTCACCCAGAACCACACGGACCCTCCTAGTCACCCAGAACCACACGGACCTGTTCCAGTCATCCAGAACCACACGGACCCTCCTAGTCACCCAGAACCACACGGACCCTCCTAGTCACCCAGAAACACACGGACCCTCCTAGTCACCCAGAAACACACGGACCCTCCTAGTCACCCAGAACCACACAGACCCTCCTAGTCACCCAGAAACACACGGACCCTCCTAGTCACCCAGAACCACACGGACCTGTTCCAGTCATCCAGAACCACACGGACCCTCCTAGTCACCCAGAAACACACGGACCCTCCTAGTCACCCAGAACCACACGGACCTGTTCCAGTCATCCAGAACCACACGGACCTGTTCCAGTCATCCAGAACCACACGGACCTGTCCTCGTCTTCCAGAACCACACAGACCCTCCTAGTCATGCAGAACCATACAGACCCATCCCTTTCGCAGTCCTAGTGGGCTCAGTTTTCTTCCATTATTGACTCCCTTTAAAAGTCTTTAAAATGGAGACAACATGTATCTTTTATAAAAGGCACATATAATTATTCGGAAAGGGTAGAAAGTTGCCCCCTAACCCTGCCACCCAGAGACGGTGACGCTGCCACCAGCTGTGCGCCTTTACCGAGCTCCGTGTGGCACACCGACACCAGGTGACAGCGCAGGTGATGCTGGCGTCGGCGTGTCCTCCGCCTGCTCTCCTGTGACAAGGCGCCGTGCACAGCCCTCCATGGTAACAAACACACACTTACAACGTGTTATAAAAGCCACAGTTTGCATGCCCATTTGTACATATTTATGTCACTATGAGCTCTTCCTCACTTGAAGTTGCTCCCGACTTTTACCTACTACAAATGGACATCTTTAAAACTAAATATTTGTACATGTTCTTGATTACTTTCTTACAGTAAATTCCTAACGTGGACTTCTTGTCAAGAGGGCATTCTGATTCAAAGGCTCTGGGTACTCAGACATCATCAAACCTCCCACGAGGAAAGTCGTGCCCAGAAATCAGTGATGATCATTGTTCTCTGCACCACAATAGCCATGCGCATTCACTTTTTTAAGACTTCAAAAAAAGTTATTTATTGACTTTTAAGAGAGAGAGAAAGGGCAACTGGGAGAGAGAGAGAGTGCACATCAATTTGTTGTTCCCCTTATTTATGTATTCATTGGTGCTTTGTGCATGTTTCCTGACCAGGGATTGAACCCACAACCTTGGATTATCAGGATGATATTCTAACCAATGGACCAGCCGGCTGGGCCCTGAGTATTTTGACGGCCCTAAAAGTCCTCTGTGCTCTGCCTAGTCATCCCCTCGTTGCCTCCTCCTCAACCCAAGTCCTCGCAATGATGGATCCTTTTTTGTCTCCACAGTTTCGCCTTCTCTAGGATGATATATAATTGGAATCACACACAGAGTATGAAGCTTTTTGTCCATTATTCAAGGTGATTCTAGAGTTTAATTTGATAGATGAGAAACCAATAATTTACAGAGGTAAATAATGTTGAAAGAGAAGTCAGAATATCATTGAAAGAAAACAGTTAAATGTATCACAATTACACAGAGAACATTTCTGGAACTATAATGTAGTAGGAAAACATTGTTTCATTTTTAAAAACTAAAAGAGGATCTCTGAAAAATATAACTTTTGTGGGAGGTGAACTCCCCCAGAGCACTCTCTGAAGTCTGGTTTCCACCCCCCAACTCTGGCTTTTTTTTTTTGCTGATAATATCTAAAATACCACCCCCACCAGCACCTTTTCTGGAAATATGGGAAAACAGCATTTGTAGCAATGCTGGTGGCTATTACGCTTTTCTGGCCTATCACAGATCTCATGGAATCCCCCTACCATTTCCAACTGCCCAGTCTGGGGCCCTGCAGCTGACACTCCCTGCATCCCCTGTTGTTTCCTGTACAGATCTGTGAGGAAGGCTTACAATGATCACTCTCTCCATTTTACAAAGGAGAGCACTGACTTAGCAGGGAGCCGGTGAGGCCTTGCACAGGCCCTCACAGCCCGGAGCCGGCGGCCAGCCCAGCTCCGTCTTCCTGGAGAGGCCCAGCCGACCGCTGAGAAAGGCGCCTCGGCCGTTTCTCTGGTTTCACACCCTGGGAAGCTCCTGGACGCCATGTCAGGAGCCAGGGAGTGTCCTGTTGTTTTTGAGTAGCTTCATCTCCGGCGAGTGACGAGTCCGGAGCAGCTTGGCCAGCAAGCCATTCTCAGGGGAGAGCTAATATTTCCCTCAGCCTGTTTGGTGTGTTTTTTGTCCCCCTCTCTTTGCCAATGAAAGTCGGTGCCAATGGAAGATCATCGGGTTGCAGGAGAGATGCCGATGGGGCTGCTATGGGAACGCAGGCCTGGCTGTACTACTGCTGGACACCGGGACTGAACCTCCCGGAGGTGCCAGCTGCGGGCACCGGAGACTCCTGCTCCTCGGGAGACTTCCTGCGTCAGAGAGGAAGGAGAAATGCACATGGAAATCTCTGTCTCCCCAAGGCCAGAACCGAGGATGGCCAGCTGGTCACCACTGTCAGACTTGCCTGCAGCAACCTTGCATGGATGTGGGCTGGTGTCTGGGGGGAGGGGTCTGTAACAGCCTCTCCCCAGCTTTGCTGAGCCACAGGCAGCCGGGTCGGCTCGGCGGGAACCTCGGGCACACATAGCTCCTAGGGTCAGAGGCCTTGGCGGAAGCTTAAACCACCAAACAACCGCAGGCCTCAGAGCCCTCCTTCCCAAGATGGGCATGAGACAAGCAGGTTTGCAGGGTTTTCGGGAGGATGGTGAGACTGGCGGGAAGGATCATGAGTTCATGGTAAATGTGTGCACACCCCCAGGAGCCAGCCTCTCTGAGCCAAGCTGTTGGTTACTAAAGAGGGACCCCCCCCTACCCAGTGAGAGAGAGGCCGCCTGGTGCTGGGGGAACAGCAGCGAGCGGCTCTGCAGCGGTGGCCTGTGTTCCAGTCGCCTTGAGGCATGTACGACTGCCCCCAGTTTATAAGTGAAGGTGTGAAAATGCAAGTCGTTTGCTCAAGGTCAAATGGGAAAACCATGATTCTAACTCAGGTTTGTCTGACTTTCAAGGATTTGCACACGTGGTATCATCTCTCAAGTACACACTTTTCAGACTGGAGAGATAAAGAGATAAGATGCTTCCATGAACGCACTGCCTCCCACGATCGAGCCACCCCGATGTCAGGAATCCGAGGCAACAAAAGTGCAAAATTCAAATGCAGCCCAGGCAGGGAGCCCTCCCTGGATGCCTGAGGGCAGGGACGCGGGTAACAACAGCAGCATATCCAGAGCCCTGGACTCGGGGAGACCACAGGGAGTGGCAGAGCCTGCGGTGACTTGGCAGGGCGTCCAGTGGGCCAGATCTTGTGATACATCAATTGCTATGATCACCTGATTTTCCTGTTAAGCCTGTCAATGTGATAGATTTCATTGATTTTTCAAACATGAATCACCAGACTTGCATCCCTGGAATAAACCCACTTGGTCAGAGTTCGTAATTCTTTTCATGTATGGAGGAATTCTACTGGTTAATACTTTGTGAAGGATGTTTACATTCATGCTGTTGAGGGATGTTGACATCTATCTGTAGTTTTCTTTTTTTGTTCTATTATCATCTAGTTTGGGTGTTAGGGTAACACCAGCTTCCGAAAATGAATATGGCAATGTTCCTCCTCTTCTTTTTTCTGGAAGAGATTGCGTTGAGTAGAAGTTAATTGTCGCCCAGAGCTCCGCCCGCCCTGCAGCCCGGCCACCTCCCCGCCACCGGATCCGCGCACCAGCCCGCAGCATGGCCCTCAAACGCCAGTCCTCGCTGCGGCCCCAGACCAAGAAACCCAAGCTGGCCCCGGGCCCCAAGCCGGAGAGGAAGCACGCCCGCCCCGGACGTGCCGAAGGGCGAAAAAGAACCGCAAGAAGCGATTGAACTTTTTGATGAAGTACAAAATGAAATAGACAGACTTAATGAACAAGCCAGTGAGGAGATTTTGAAAGTAGAACAGAAATATAACAAGCTCCGCCAATCATTTTTTCAGAAGAGATCAGAATTGATTGCCAAAATCCCAAATTTTTGGCTAACAACATTTGTCAACCATCCATGATTGTCTGCACTCCTTGGGGAAGAGGATGAAGAGGCACTGCATTATTTGACAAGAGTTGAAGTGACAGAATTTGAAGATATTAAATCAGGTTACAGAATAGATTTTTATTTTGATGAAAATCCTTACTTTGAAAATAAAGTTCTCTTCAAAGAGTTTCATCTGAATGAGAGTGGTGATCCATCTTCAAAGACCACTGAAATCAAATGGAAATCTGGAAAGGATTTAATGAAACGTTCAAGTCAAACATAGAGTAAAGCCAGCAGGAAGAGACAGCAGGAGGAACCAGAAAGCTTCTTACCTGGTTTACTGACCATTCCGATGCAGGTGCAGATGAGTTAGGAGAAGTCATCAAAGATGACATTTGGCCAAATCCTTTACAGTACTACTTGGTTCCTGACATGGATGATGAAGAAGGGGAAGGAGAGGAAGATGACGATGATGACAAAGAAGAGGAAGGGTTGGAAGATATCGATGAAGAAGGGGATGAGGATGAAGGTGAAGAAGATGAAGATGAAGATGATGATGGGGGAAGAAGGAGAGGAAGATGAAGGAGAAGATGACTAATGAACACTGATGATTCCAACCTTTTTTAATTTTCTCCAGTCCCTGGGAGCAAGTTGCAGTCTTTTTTTCCCTTTTTCTCCCCCCTACCTCTTGTGCTCAGTCGCCCTGTTTTTGAGGTCTCTTTTCTCTCCTTTACACCATGGTTCTCACCTTATTTTTTTGGGGGGTGGGGGGGTTGTACTTTGAGCAGAATACAGTGGGAAAAGAATCTTTTGCCCCTTTCTGTTCCAAATTCATTTTTATCCCTTCCTGCCTCAAGAAAAACTTAATGGAATCAACATCACCGTGCTCTGTGGGAAAAAAGAAAAACCTTCTGCTCCCTTAGCTCTGCTGGAAGCTGGAGGTTGCTAGGCCTCTGTGTAGCAGTGCATATAATTCTAGCTTTTTCCTCCTTTCTCTGTATATTGGGCTCAGAGATTACACTGTGTCTCTATGTGAATATGGACAGTTAGCATTTACCAAATGTATCTATCTACTTTCTCTTGTTTAAAAAAAAGGGAAAAAAACTTAAAAAAGGGGGGGGGTTATAGAAGGTGAGCAAAGGGTGGGTTTGAGATGTTTGGGTGGGTTAAGTGGGCATTTTGACAACATGGCTTCTCCTTTGGCATGTTTAATTGTGATGTTTAACGGACATCCTTGCAGTCTAAGATGACACTTTTAAAATAAAATTCTCTCCTAATGATGACTTGAGGCCTGCCACTCGATGGGAGAATCAGCAGAACCTGTAGGATCTTATTCAGAATTGACATTTCTCTATTGTAATTTTGTTTCTGTTTATTTTTAAATTTTCTTTTTGTTTCACTGGAAAGAAAAGATGATGCTCAGTTTTGAAAGTTAAAAGGGTACAAGTTGCTTTGTTACAATAAAACTAAATGTGTACACAAAGGATTTGATGCTTTTCTCTCAGAACAGATTTCAAGTTTGACTTGTATAACATATTGTCAGACTTTGTCAACTAAACTCCGTATTTTTTGATACGCACTTTGCAGGATGATCTCAGGGCTATGTGGACGGAGTAAAGGGGTTTGAATCAGTATATTAATGTCTCCATAGCTGGGAAACATCATGAGTACAGTTTGCTGTCAGTGTCTGAAAATTTTCTAATCATTTGGAATACCAGATTGCTCAAACTTGGTTCTGAGTATGTTGTACCTTTAATTTTGTATATCAAATTGGCATTTTAAAAATGGTCTGTATTTCCCTGGATGTAGTAGCAGTGCCTGCCACCACCACCAGACAGACCTGGTGCTCTAATGCCGTTACACACGGGGCTGTTGCGGGCATGTCTTCATTGGCACGAGAAAGGTGGCCCCGAAGACAGGCTTGCAGAGTAAGAAGTCGCATTGGTGGTTAAGAAACTCAGGTTAGAAGTACTTCTGTCTCTTTAAGTACCAGCCAGCTAGTAGCTTACTTACGTTCTCTATGAGACCAGTCTGTGAATCCGGGTGAGAGGATGGACTCCGCTCTGCTAATGCCATTGTGCACAGAAAACAACGAGAAGCTACCTGATGCCTAAGCTTTTTAATGCTGTAAAATATGGTAGCTGAAATTAAGCGCCAGCTAATTTTTTCAGAGACTAATTAATGGACAGCCCGGTCTAATTCAAAGCTATTTGATGTATAAGACTTTATAAGGAACTATTCCGTCAATAGGCAAAGTGTAATAATATCTAGATGGACAGTATGTAATTTCGGCACAGGTCTCTGTTTAGTGAACACATCGCTGTATACTGGGCAGGAAACTTGCTCCAATAAAGGAACATAAAGATTTTTTGGGGGGAAAAAAGTTAATTGTTCCTCAAATGTTTGCTCCGATTCTCTAGAGATAGTGATACCATTTGGGCTTGGATCTTTTTTTTTTTATTACTAATTCAAAATCCTTAAAAATGGATTGGGGAGCTTGGGTTGTGGTGAGTGTATGTTGCATGTGGGACAGGCACAAGCCTTTGGGACCAGAGTGTGGCAGGCAAAACAATGGCCCCCAAGGAGCTCCACATCCAAATTCCTAGAACTTGGGATTACCTTGCAAGGCAGAAAGGGCTTTCAGGCATCATTGGGGATCTTGAGATGGGGAGAGCATTCCAGATCCTCCCAGAGGGTCCACTACAGCCACAGGGCCATCCTGGAGGAAAGGTACTACAGCAGGACAGTCACAGCGAGGGCTGCACTGCGAGGAAGGCCTGGCCAGACACGGCTGATGTTGGCGATGGGAGGGACCCACCACCGAGGGCCAAGGGTGGCCTGAGAAGCTCAAAAGGTGAGGAAACAGGTTCCTCCTGCAGCCTGGACACATCTTGGGCTTCACCCCTGGATCCCATTTGGGTCTCTGGTCTCCAGGGCTGTCGGGCGACACATTTTATTGTTTTAAGCTACAAAGCTGGTGACCACTTGCCATAGCAGCAATCAGAGGGGAATGCAAGTCCAGGCTCAGAGATCCTACTCTGATGACTGTCTTTTTTGGTTCTAAAATTTGCATTTGGTTCTTTTTTGTATCTTCTCTTTCTTTGCCTACCTTTCGGAGCTCATGGCCGAGGCTTCCTGCTTTCTAAAGTTGGTTCAAGCATGTTCACAGTTGCTCGTGGAAGCATTTTTATTCTGGCTGCTTGTCATGTAAATCTAACCTCTGTGTCCTCGCGGTGTCGGCACCTAGCAAATAAATGCATTTTAAAATCCAGTTTGAGAGCCTGCGGGTTCTGGGGGTGAGGCGTGACTTGGACTGGAGCCGGCGTTTCTGTGTGGTGTGCGGAGGCTCTGGAGCCTACTGGCAGCTGCTTTGTAGCTGGGCCTGCTGGCACCATGCTGCAGGGAAGCGGGCTGCCACCTATGCGTTCAGGCAGGGTAGAGGCCGGCTCTGAATTTGGCCTCCGTTAAGCTCAAGTGATCCAGGGAGGGAGCTCCTCTGACTGCTGGGGCGGGGGGGGGGGGGGGGGGGGACGGGGGGATGGGAGCCCGGTGGCGGGTGTCCCCCTTCCCACTGGGCAGTGGTGAAGGTTCTGGTTCTGCCCCAGGCTTCCTCTGACATTCCCTAACGGGGGTGGAGAGAAGGGAGGGTGGAGGATGTCTGCCCCCTTACTACTGGGCAGTCTCCTGTTGGGGGACAGGGGGGCTCTCAGTCTGAAGTGAGGGGACTCCTAAACCACCAGTGGGACAGTGGGAACACCTCATGGGAACCTCCCTGCAGTGGAAGTGCAGGTTCCCCCTGGCTTCAAGGCTGTGGGCCCGCGCTTTCATGGGGTGCGTGGCTGGAGGAGAGCAGTTATTGTCTAAAGGCCTGTCTCCTTAGGCTGCCCTGTCTGCCCGCTGGCTGCCAGCAGGAGAGCAGGCTTTCCCTGCAGCTTGTCACCGTCTGCACCTCCTGGCCTTTCTAGGGTGTGGGGCTTCTTTGTTTCAAGTCTGTGATATATGAGTCAAAAACCAGAAGTCCTAGAACCCACTGCTGTGAGGTCCTCTGGCATCCTATCCATCTCATCCTCCCCACCTCATCCTCCCCATCTCATCCTCCCCATCTCATCCTCCACATCTCATCCTCCCCATCTCATCCTCCCCATCTCATCCTCCCCATCTCATCCTCCCCACCTCATCCTCCCCATCTCATCCTCCCCACCTCATCCTCCCCATCTCATCCTCCCCATCTCATCCTCCCCATCTCATCCTCCCCACCTCATCCTCTCAGTCTCATCCTCCCCATCTCATCCTCCTCACCTCATCCTCCACATCTCATCCTCCACATCTCATCCTCCATATCTCATCCTCCCCATCTCATCCTCCTCACCTCATCCTCCACATCTCATCCTCCACATCTCATCCTCCATATCTCATCCTCCACATCTCATCCTCCACATCTCATCCTCCACATCTCATCCTCCATATCTCATCCTCCACATCTCATCCTCCACATCTCATCCTCCACATCTCATCCTCCATATCTCATCCTCCACATCTCATCCTCCATATCTCATCCTCCATATCTCATCCTCCACATCTCATCCTCCATATCTCATCCTCCACATCTCATCCTCCATATCTCATCCTCCATATCTCATCCTCCATATCTCATCCTCCATATCTCATCCTCCACATCTCATCCTCCATATCTCATCCTCCACATCTCATCCTCCATATCTCATCCTCCACATCTCATCCTCCACATCTCATCCTCCATATCTCATCCTCCACATCTCATCCTCCATATCTCATCCTCCACATCTCATCCTCCACATCTCATCCTCCATATCTCATCCTCCCCATCTCATCCTCCACATCTCATCCTCTCTGTCTTATCTCTCCATATCATCCTCTCCATATCATCCTCCACATCTCATCCTCCCCCTATCATACTCCACATCTCATCCTCTCTGTTTTATCTCTCCATCTCATCCTCCCCGTATCATCCTTCCATCTCAATATCTCCATCTCAATATCTCCATCTCATCCTCCCTGTCTCATCCTCCCCGTCTCATCCTCCCCACCTCATCCTCCCCATCTCATCCTCCACATCTCATCCTCTCCATATCATCCTCTCCATATCATCCTCTCCATATCATCCTCCACATCTCATCCTCTCCATCTCATCCTCTCCATCTCATCCTCCCCATATCATCCTCCCCACCTCATCCTCCCCATCTCATCCTCTCCATCTCATCCTCCCCATCTCATCCTCCCCACCTCATCCTCCCCATCTCATCCTCCCCACCTCATCCTCCCCATCTCATCCTCCACATCTCATCCTCTCCATCTCATCCTCCCCATATCATCCTCCCCATCTCATCCTCCCCACCTCATCCTCCCCATCTCATCCTCCCCATCTCATCCTCCCCATCTCATCCTCCACATCTCATCCTCCCCATCTCATCCTCCCCACCTCATCCTCCCCATCTCATCCTCCCTCCCCATATCATCCTCCACATCTCATCCTCCCCATCTCATCCTCCCTGTCTCATCCTCCCCCATCTCATCCTCCCCATCTCATCTTTTCCATCTCATCCTCCCCATCTCATCCGATCTGTCTGCTGCGCATGCAGCAGGTCCAGGTGGCAGGCAGTGCTAAGGGAGGTGGGAAGGCAGGTGCTCCCACTTCCTGGGAGAGAACAGCTCTCCTGTTTTCCATGTGGTGCCTCTTTGAAATGAAAGGAGCACACCAGGGCAGGGGCATCTGAGGAAGGGGTCTATGAGCCTGTTTGGCCTGGGCTGTCAGGTTGTGATCTATGTGAACAGAAGGGAACTGAGGCACAGAATCGTTGGGGAGTGAGGATGCTGTGGTGGATGTAGTGAAAAGGGGAGATGACCCTGGAGCTTGGGGACCCAGGGCCTAGCCTAGAAGTCAGGCTCCTATGAAGCCAGCCTACACAGTTCCCTGCAGGGCCAGCCCGGCCTTCTGCGATGACTCTTAGTACTTGAAAGTCCCCCTGTTCAACTTGGCTAGAAGTTCTGCTTTGTAATTTTTAAAAAATTACCTATGTCAAAGAAGAATGTTTTGCTGATTGTAAAATAAATACAGGTTTTTGTTTTTTTTTTTGGAAAATTAGAAAAACTCAGACAAGGAGAAAGACGGAAATAACCCTTCCCACACCCTTCATCCAGAGACCGCTGTTAGGGTTGTGGTGGGTTTCATCCAGCCCCTTCCCCTCCACGTTCATCCATCTGCTGTGGCGGTTAGACAGACGTGAGAGACAAGAGCGATGGGCCAGGCACAGAAGGTTGCCAGTGTAGAAATCCCAAGTGCCCAGCAAGGGGCCATCAGTTGTAGGTGTACAACCCCAGGTGGCCTTTCCTCCCCCAGCATATCGCTAGTCCTCAGTTTGGACCTCCTTCCCTTTCCTCCAGGAGGTGATGTCTGGGCCTCAGTTGTATTTCAGCTCTGGCCCAGAAAAGAAGCAAAACCAGCCAGGGCTGACCTCAGGACCAGCCGCATTGGATAATGACTCCCGCCCTGGCACCGGCCCGTCCATCAGTGGAGACCACAGCCCTGAATGGCCACACCTGGAAAACCACTGAACAGTCTATTGAGGTCTTCCCCTGGGACCTCCCCTAAAATCTCCACTCTTAACTCTTTGTTCTCCATAAGCATCTATAGAGGCTTTTTAAAATTAAAATCAAAGTATCGTGGCGTGTGGGGGTGGTTTCCATTCTGGACGCCTGGCAGTGAACCGTTAAAACGTTTAGGATGGAGGACCCCAATGCTGGCGCCGGCGAGCGTTCCTCCTGAAGGCCTTGGCAGGAAGGGTTCCGAGTCCGGCCAGGCTGCGAGCTTCCTCGGGGGCTTCCTGGTTTTAGTCTTCTTTGCCCAGGACTCGCTGACCCTGTGGCCAGGGCGGTGTGCCTTGGGCTGCTGCTCCTGGGGTGTCTCAGGTGCCTAGTTGTGAAGGTGCCTGGGGAAGATCGCTTCTGAGGCGAAGTAACTCAAAGTAACCTCTGAGGTGGAGCAACCGAGTCTAGAGGGAGAGCATTACTCACTTTTACCAACGTACCGAGTTCAGCCCGGCGACGGAACCTCCAGCGCCAGGGCTGTGTCCTCACCACCTCCCCTCCGTCTCGGGCTGGTCTACCCAGCAACCTCCACCCCACGGGTTCTGTCCTCTTTAGAACCGTGGTCCCCACCCGGCTCCAAAGGCAACTCCTCGCTGGCCCTCCGCCTCCCCCTCCTCCTCCCGACCCCACAGAGATGTGGAGAGCGCCCTGTGTCCGGCCCTCACATCAGTGGGTTCTTTGGGTTGGGCCATTTTACTAATAACCATCCCCAGGGCTACTGGCACTGCTGCTCACCTCCCTCCACAGCCACAGGCTGGCTCTGCTGTCTGCCGGGAGCCGGGAGAGGTTGCTGTCACTGTGGTCAGGGTGAGTGATGGAGGCCGTGCAGTTAGGACATGGTGCAGCAGCAACACTAACCCTGGCTGCTGCTGAATTGTCAACCCTTAATTTTTAAACTCCTCTCTTCTCTAGGTGCTGGCTGTGGGTTGGGACTTCCACTTCTCTTCCCTGAAAAAGGGCCACACACAACTGATACTGAAACCGGACAAGGGGTCTGAGCTGCCTGTGGCTACCTGAGCCAATTCAGCAGGGACAGGGTAGACTCATATATGAGTGTTTATTCCACTACTGCTGGCGACACAGAGAGCAGCAGGTCACCCACAAACATCTGCTCTGGCCCCCCATAAGCCAGCTGTTTGCATTGGGTAGGACAAAGACTACATGGGAGAGTAGGCAAAAGGAATAAGAAGGGGTATAATGGTTGTAGGTTATAGGCAATGTGGGTGGGACTCCATTGTTTGGGCAAAAAGGATGTGATCTTTCCATGATAATGAGCCAAATTCCAAGGTTAACTCCCAGGTCCCTGGGCCATTCAACTCCCAGCCAAGTTAGAATGAGCTTTCTTTCATCAGAATGAGGTAATCACTGTTACAGAGCATGGTTTGTGGACAGAAAGGAGCCCATATGCTCACCTGACTAAATAGGGGAGGCCTGATTGGTGGCCTTGCAAACTCATAGGCCTATAGTAACCACAAAGGATGGTCTGAAATAAAACTTAAAAATATATTCAGAGTAGCCACTCAGTATATATGAAATCCATGATTCATGCATTGGTGGGGTCTTGCCAGCTTGGCCAGGGGGAGGGTACATGGGCAGTTGGCCAGCCTGCCTGCTGGTCAAACTCTTGGCCAAAGGGACAATTTGCATATTAGCCTTTTATTATATACTAGGGGTCCGGTGCACGAAATTTGTGCACTGGGGTGGGTGGTCCCTCAACACAACCCGCCCCCTCTCACATACTGGCATCCCTCAGAGGATGTCCAACTGATGGCTCACCCTCAGCCTGCCCAAGGCCTAAAGCCTCTGATGAGGCTTTAGGTCTTGGGCACCCAGACATCGCCCTGCTCAGCTCGGCCCTGGCTGCCTGTGACCACCCGGCTCTGGGGGCTGGGTGATTGCCACCACTTCCGCTCACAGTGCCCGGGGGGGCTGGGTGCTCCCTGCCGCCGCCACAACCACCACAGCTGCTGCTGCTGCCGCTGCTTCCCCTTACAACACCCGGGGGCTGGGTGCTCGCCGCTGCCACTGCCGCAGCCACTGCCATTTCATCTCCACCCCCAGGCCTGGTGCTCGTGCCACTTGACCCCGCCTCCACTCCTGATTGGCTGGTAGCATAGCCAGTCAGGAGCAAAGGTATGGTCAAATTTGCATGTTTCTCTTTTATTATATAGGAAGTCCGCAAACTCATTAGTCAACAGAGCCAAATATCAACAGTACGATTGACATTTCTTTTGAGAGCCAAATTTTTTAAACTTAAACTTCTTCTAATGCCACTTCTTCAAAATAGACTCACCCAGGCCATGCTATTTTGTGGAAGAATCACACTCAAGGGGCCAAAGAGCCACATGTGACTCGTGAGCCACAGTTTTGCCAACCATGGATGATATAGGATATACACTGAGTCGCCAGATTATTATGTGTTCAGAGATCATAATCTGGCCACTCAGTGTATATTTTTATTGATTTTAGAGAGGAAGGAAGAGGGAGAGATAGAAACATTAATGATGAGAGAGAATCATTGATTGGTTGCCTCCTACAGGCCCCCCACTGGGGATCGAGCCTAAAACCCAGGCATGTGCCCTTGACCAGAATCAAACCTGTGACCCTTCAGTCCTCACAGCACATTCTATCCACTGAGCCAAATTGGCTGGGGCTGAAATTAAAACTATTTAATTAAAAAGCAGCTTATAGTGGGTAGTCCTAGACCAGTATCTTCCCTGACAAGGATCCACTTTACGTGATTGTCTCTTTGTATCTAAGACAACATACCTGTGGAATGTCAGGGTAACTTGTAACTTCCCTCTTTCCAGACCCCTCCGGGCCCAACAAATGGCGCCAGGGCCCAGACCACAAATTCCCTTTGACATTACCATGTCAGCTGTTGACTGTTAACTATGCTATGCCCACCTGTGGAAAGGAAGCACAGTGTGTCTATCATTTCTCTTTTTCTCCAATGCCAGAGCTTCTCTAGCTTTGCTTTCTCCCACCTTCCTTATCTATTACCAATGGATTTCATGTAACCCACTTACATCTCCTTCTTTGATAGTAATTTATAAAAATAGGTTTAAAAAAATCACCATTTCCGTGAGCATTATCCCAATCTGTTGAGAGTCTGCTTCCCAGCAATTGTCAACAGTTTGGCTTAAATAAATTAAAAAATTCTTTACAGGTTTGAATGTTTCTTTCAGCAGGGACAGAGTAGATTCATATATGAGCATTTATTCAAATATGAATCAATATTTCTTATGGTTCATGTTTCTTATAACTGTAGCTGGTCCCCATTATTCTACTTCTGGCCCTAGCGCTCCCACGGCAGGACGACACCAGCCGGCGGACCCTTCAGTCTGCAGGACCTGGGGCTCGGTGCAGCCAGCTACTGGCAGGTTGGGAGCCTGGGTCTCAGACAAACACAGCAGCGGAGACCACACTTTTGGGAACTGGCAGGCCCTTTGCCAACACCTGGCTGTTTTCTTGGGGTGGTTCTGTGACCCAGTTCTTCTCCAGACTGTTCCAGGAGAAACCTGCTTCCGTGGCCGGAGCCAGAACACACCCGCCCTCTCTGGAGAGAACAGTAGGAGAAGGAAGACGTTTCATAATGTGGACAGTGGCTCATGGCTGAGGAATCTGAGCCCTGCTTTGCAAGTGTGGGGTGGAAGGGAGGTTGCTGTGGGAGGAGGGTGTGTGCCCAGGAGGACTTCCTGGAGAGGGAGGAGGATCAGAGGAGGCTCCCAGGCATCCTCTGTTCCCTGGGCCTCTCTGAGAAAGCCAGGATGGAGTCCCTGCTGACCCAGAGAGTGGGCATCAGAGAGACAGCGCACCCAAGTCAAGCGAGTGAGGGTGAGCGGCAGAGAGGGCCCAGGACCAGGCGGGCTCCCCAGGACCGATCGCAGGAGGACAGTCCGGTCCCCAGGACACATGGGCTCCTGGCCTCTCTCTCTTTGTAGAAGTGCTACGTTTTCACAAGGCTTCCAGTGTTTCGACGAGAACCTTCACAAGCCCTCGCGGAATCTCCAGGGGAGCAGCAGGTGCTTTCTACCCTGAGAGTCTTTCGTTTTATTCCACAGTGTTGTAGTAAAATACAGAAGTGTTTAAAAATGCTTAAAGAATGTATAAAAACGTTAAGAAGGTTTTGAAATGTTTCCTTGAAACTTAAAGTGTGATATCAAGGACACATTCCCCACTGGCCTGAAGCGTGTGTACCCCACAGATAAGGATTTGAACTTCAGTTACGGACTCAAGAGTGACTTGCTAAGATCACCATGTGTGTGAGTGATGTACTCCCCCAAGGTAACCACGTGTAGCCCCTCACCCTGTTTGAGATTGGCATGTGTACATTGACGCAGTTCATTGACAGCCACCTGAACAGGTCCTGGCCGGCTGACTGTGCTTGATGCTCGCCCGTGGAGGCCGCCACAAAGGCCAGTCCTTCTGTCAGTCTGGTGAGCGACGCTGCTCCACACTCCTCTCCCTGCCGGACGACAGAAGGACGGCTAGTACCTCCCGATCGAGACCCGACTGAGGTCTCCGATGAGGAACGCAGGCCCCCTGCGTCCGGACCAGCCCAGCCCGGCTGCCGGACCCCAGAGGACACCACCACCGGGCTCCCCATCCAGCCTGTACCTGCAGCACCAGGAATTGTGTGAGTGATAAAGTGCTGGGTGATTTCCAACTGCATTTGTTTCATGTGGTGTAATTCCTTCCCAGTTAAATGAATCATTTTGGATAAAATTAATATTAAAAATAATATTAAAGCTTCTTTCTTTTCAGGCCTGCCCTTGGTCCTGCTGGCATAGAGCAGCCTCTTCACTACTTGTGTGTCCCAACACCTGCCCACTTAAAGTTTATTAAAAGGGACACTTAGATAAACACCCAGATCCTTTCCTGGGAGCTACTTGGGACACACAGGCAGAAGCTGAGGTCAAGCCTCTCTGCTCCGGTCTTGACATTGATCTGGAAGTGTAACCAGACGGCCAAGGGATCTGGGCTGCCGGTCACTGAGCCAATTCAGCAGAGACGGCTGAATCATATATGATATTTTATTCCAATACTGCCTGCAGCGTGGAGAGCAGCAGGTCCGCCACAAACATCCCTCTGCCTCCCATAAACCAGCTGCTTATATGGGGCAGGACAAGGATTACGTGAGGAAGCAGGGTTACAGGTATGGGGAAGTAGGCTATGCAAGTTGGGGTGGGACTCCATCATTTGGGCAACAAGGTTGTCAATCTTTCCATTGCAATAGGCAGTTCTTGAATGAGAATGGACCGCATTCCAAGGTTGACTCCCAGGTCCTGGGGGCGTACAACTCCCATCCAGGTTAGAACATCCTTTCTTTAACCAGCACAAGGCACCATGGTTACAGAGCATGATTACTATTTCCCATATCCATAGCTAGTCCCTGTGGACGGAAGGGGCCACATGCTGACCGGACAAGCTCAGGGGAGGCCTGCGTGGAAGCCTTGCAAACTCAGAGACCTAAAGTCGCCATAAGGATGGTCTGAAATTAAAACTTTAACTGAAAGCAGTGATGGTGGGCAGTCACATGCTAGGCCGGTATTTTCCCTGTCAAGGTCAACCTTCACCTTAACTGAGCCTATGTGTCTTTTTGCTTCTATAATAGCATCTTTAAAGTGTCTGGATAACTTGTAACTTCCCTTTTAACTTCCTGGGCACCAGGACAGAGACCATAAATTCCTTCATTATTATTGTTATCATGTTATTGTTGAGTGTTAACTATGCTGCACCCACCTAAGTATGTGTCTATCATTTTACTTTGTATCCAATCCCAGAGGTCTCCCCACTCTGCTTTCTCCCGCCTCCCTAATCTATCACCAGTGGAGTTCATGTAACCCACCCACATCTCCTCCTTTGATTGCGATGTATAAAAATAGATGAAAGACCAACACTCTCCAGAGCACTATCCCAATCCACCGAGGTTCTGCGTCCTGGCAATTGTGGACAGTTTATTCTTCACAGCTTTGAATGTTTTTACTTAACATCCCCAGTATTCCATTTTTGCCCCTAACAGAACCAGGATGTGCACACCATGGAGCAGTGCCTGGCCCAGTGCCCCCAGGAGACTGCTCAGTGGGCCGTGTCCTGTCAGAGGCTGCAGGGGCCCTGCTGTGGGGTTGCCCGCCCACAGGGACACGGCGTGGGGCCCTCTGAGTCATCACTGTGGGGGCTGGGGCTTATCTCCTCAACGAGACGCAGCGCTGAGTGAGCAGGATTCTGGTCTTAGAATAGTGTGCTTTCCGGGGGTATAACATGGGGATCGTTTTCCATTCCTCCCTTAGGAGGGCGATGGGCCACTGGTCCGTTGCAGACACTGTGGGATGCCCACCAGGGAGCCCTGTCCTCCTCGCTGCCTGGCAGACAGGGCCCTGGGGGTTGCCCTCTTCTTAGGCTCATGTCCTCTTCAGGCCGTGGGCTCCACCCAGCTCCATGGGCGCAGGCCGCTGAGGGGCCTCTTGCCTGGAGAGGGCTAAGCGGAGTGGGTTGTGCTGATTCTGGCCAGAGACCCGGGGACATCTGCTGAGGGACACGAGACGGGACACCATGAGCAAAGGGGGACAGCAGAGGGAGGACTTGGGGAGAACTGGGGTCCTCGATGCCGTCTCCACCGCTCACATAAGTAACACAGATCCTTTCCACCTGGGACGCTCCCATTGCAAGAGGGAATGGCCTATCCCGCTGTCCCGGGGCCACCTGATTGGGCTGCCTAAGGGCCGGTGCCTCCCCTCCCCTCCTGCAGAGCCTTTCAAACCAGGGCTGGGGGGGGGGGGAGGGGGGGCGGTTGGGGGAGGGGAGGAGGGAAACCCCCATGTCCTGAAGGATTAGGATGAGGAGAGCAGAAATCCACTCAACTTCCCTCTTCAGCTTTGGAATTCATGGGGACTCTTCATTCTAGCTCCTAACATTTTTCTTCACTTATAACTGATATCTCCCCCACTTTCCAATTAAATGACTGAACCCCCTCGGCATGTTGTCCACGTGAAGCAGCTGTGCGGGGCCCGGGCCGCACGCCAAGGGATCCCCCAGGGCGTGGCAGCACCTGCCGAGGCCCAGGCTAAGGTTGCCGACAGGAAAGGGGCAGAGCAGGAGGAAGCACCTGGGGTGGATGTAGCAACTTTCCCTTCCCGGATCCTCCCTGGAAAGCCAGGGCGGGTGGTGGTGACAGAGCCCAGCTCCGGCCGCATTCCTGCCTCAGGTGAGGTCTGTGAGGTGAATTCCCAGGTTGCAGGAAGGGCACAGTCATCACAGCTGAGAGTCCCCCATCTTCTCCCCCCCCCCCCCCCCCTCCGGGTCCGGAACCCTTGCTGGCTAGGATCCAGGCAAAAGGACCAATCACTGACCTTGTTTGTCATGGGTTTCTTTCAGTCTTCCCACCAGACTGGCCTTTGTGGTGATGTCAAGACCCTCCTTCCATGAAGGCCCCTAGGATGTCCTCTGCAGGAGGGGGGTGGGAGGCGGTGAGGACTTTGCAGGTCTGGTCCCTACAGGCTCCCATCGCCCAAGCCGTCTGGCGTCTCCTGTGTCTCGTGAGTATTTCTGAATGAGTGACTTGGATGAGCTAGGATTGGGGGTGCTCTGAGCCCACAGCACAGTGGGAGAGAGGAGAGTGCCCAGTGCACCTGGACTCTGCGCAGAGTTGGACGGCAGGGTAGAGAGAAATGAAGATGGAGCCTTGCAGGGGACCGGGAGGAGCTGCGGGGGAAGCAGGGTGCCCCCCCCCCCTCCCCGCCAGTTCTCATGAGCACGTGGGAGAGCACAGCTCACCTTTACGTGTGTGGAACTGCTGCCGGCCTGGGTCCAGGTCTGGGCTAGGCAATGCTCTGTGGGCCCAGGACAGAACCGGGCCCCACCCCTAGCACCCCCATGGCCCGGCCAGCACTGATCCGATGCCCAGACTCTCCCTGGTCCCTGTTCAGCACTTTCCGGGTGGTTTCCAGAGCCCGGCGGAGAGGCTGAGGGGAGCCCCCGAATCATCCCCGGTGAAGAGCTGGAGGGAGGCTGTCCTAGACGCCGTTCCCGGGCCCTCTGCCGGCCCCGCCGCCCGCGTCTGCGAGGGGCCTCGCCTTCCTCTGCCGTCTCTCCATCAACATCCTGGCCCTTCGCTTTGGACTCAGAACCCCTCGTGTTCCCGGCTCTGTGGCACCTGCTTCACCTGCGACTCTGCTCTCAGCTGCCTCGCCAAGGCCAGGAAGCATTCCTCAGAGGTTCTCCGCTGAGGACCGGCTCGGATGGCGGAAGCAGCGGCTCTGCCCGGCCCAGCGCTTGTCCGGTGGCTCTCTCCGCGCCTGCAGACGGCAGAGCCCTCACCAGGGAGGGGGCCGAGAGGAGCCGCGGGCTGTGTTGAGGACTGAGACAGAGAATGCACAGGGGCATTTACGGGGCCTGGCACGCAGGTGGCCAGTGGACGCCAGCCATCACATTTGGCTTCTCCTTCCCATCGTCTTTGTGTCTCTCGCCTACATTGATCAGAACTTCGCCCCTCACAGGATGGGAGTTTGTGGGAAGTGGCGATGGGGATGGAGGGGCAGAGGCTTCTGTTTATTTTTAAATCACCAGGTCCATTTTTAAAAATGGCCGTTGCTTGTTGAAGGCCAGGCCCTCTGCTGCGGGCTCGGGCCTCCTTGCACAGTGGACTCCACAGGAGGAGAGTCTCATCTCACCCTGACTGTGAGCGGAGGAGGGGCCAGCTTCTCACCAGCGGGAAGCTGTGCGGTGGCGCCTGGAGACTTGGGGGTGTCTGGGGAGCCCTGTCCCCCATGGAAGAAGTCCAGGGATCAGCAGGGGCAGAGGAGATAGGCTGCATGGCAAGGCACCCCAGATGCAGGGAGCGGCCAGGGAGCCCAGCTGCTCCAGCCGAGGTCTTGGACCCGGGGGTGAGGAGGCCCCCAGTGTGACCCCACTTGAGCCACCAGCTGACCACGACCTCCTCAGAAACCCCAGGGGAGCAGCCGGGCTCAGCTGCTCTCAATTCCTGGCCCACGAGGCAGCTCTTGCTCTTGGAAGCCACGGCATTTTGGGCAGTTGGTCAAGCATTCATCGATCACAAGAACGAGGCATCCACTAGCAGCTATATCAGGATATTATCTCAGTTTTACAAATGAAGAAATCAAGCTTCAGAGACTCCGAGGAGCACGTGTAAGATGCCGCCAGGAAGATGATGTGACCTCAGAGCTGCTCTAGGCTCTGCGCGGGGCAGCCTCATGCTTCCTGCAGCGGGGGGGGGGGGGGGGGGGGGGGGGGGGGGGGGGGGGGGGGGGGGGCTGGGAGGATGTGGGTGCCGGCTCCTGCTGTCACTGCCCCACAGGCTTCTCGCTGGGCTGGCTGCGCACGCTCGCCCTGTGCTCGGAAGATCACCACGTGCTCCGCTCCCGTAAGCTCACCCAGGTGACCCCAAAGGCTCTGCCACACGGCTCCCTGTGTGACAGCTCTGGACGGGGCAGGGCTCAGGGAGGCCAGGATGGCAGGGGAGGAGGCTGGGAACAGCAGGCAGGAGGAGCCACATGGTGTGCGGAGCACCAGGTGGGGAAGACAGAATATCAGCGCTGAGGGCGGGAGGATGGCTGAGGAGGTGCCAGTGGAGAAGTCCCAAAGAGCAATGAGAACATATGTGCAGAGGACGCTGAGTGTCCTCGAGGCGAGCAGGAGGGCCCCTTGCTGCCAAGGGGAGAGCCAAAGAGGCACACGCCAGCCCACAGGGTCCCGTGCAGCCTCTGAGCCACTCGCTGCTCCTCCCTAGCAAGCCTGCACACAGGTGTCCCAAGACAGGTGTTCACCTCTATCCAGCACCAATCACAGCCAGGCGCACCTCCATCCAGCACCAATCACAGCCAGGCACACCTCCATCCAGCACCGATCACAGCCAGGCGCACCTCCATCCAGCACCAATCACAGCCAGGCACACCTCCATCCAGCACCAATCACAGCCAGGCGCACCTCCATCCAGCACCAATCACAGCCAGGCACACCTCCATCCAGCACCAATCACAGCCAGGCACACCTCCATCCAGCACCAATCACAGCCAGGCGCACCTCCATCCAGCACAGATCACAGCCAGGCGCACCTCCATCCAGCACCAATCACAGCCAGGCGCACCTCCATCCAGCACCAATCACAGCCAGGCACACCTCCATCCAGCACCAATCACAGCCAGGCGCACCTCCATCCAGCACCGATCACAGCCAGGCACACCTCCATCCAGCACCGATCACAGCCAGGCGCACCTCCATCCAGCACCAATCACAGCCAGGCACACCTCCATCCAGCACCGATCACAGCCAGGCGCACCTCCATCCAGCACCGATCACAGCCAGGCGCACCTCCATCCAGCACCGATCACAGCCAGGCGCACCTCCATCCAGCACCAATCACAGCCAGGCACACCTCCATCCAGCACCAATCACAGCCAGGCGCACCTCCATCCAGCACCGATCACAGCCAGGCACACCTCCATCCAGCACCGATCACAGCCAGGCGCACCTCCATCCAGCACCAATCACAGCCAGGCGCACCTCCATCCAGCACCAATCACAGCCAGGCGCACCTCCATCCAGCACAGATCACAGCCAGGGTACCCTCACCCAGGGCACCCTCCTCACCCAGGGCACCCCTACCACCCCAGGCACACTCACCATCCCAGACACCCTCCTCACCCAGGGCACCCCTATCACCCCAGGCACACTCACCATCCCAGACACCCTCCTCACCCAGGGCACCCCTACCACCCCAGGCACACTCACCATCCCAGACACCCTCCTCACCCAGGGCACCCCTACCACCCCAGGCACACTCACCATCCCAGACACCCTCCTCACCCAGGGCACCCCTACCACCCCAGGCACACTCACCATCCCAGACACCCTCCTCACCCAGGGCACCCTCCTCACCCAGGGCACCCTCCTCACCCAGGGCACCCCTACTACCCCAGGCACCCTCCTCACCCTGGGCACCCTCCTCACCCAGGGCACCCCTACCACCCCAGGCACACTCACCATCCCAGACACCCTCCTCACCCAGGGCACCCTCCTCACCCAGGGCACCCCTACCACCCCAGGCATACTCACCATCCCAGGAGCCCCCACCACCTGGGGCACACGCACCAACCCAGGAACCCCCACCACCTGGGGCACACTCATCACCCCAGGAACCCCCACCACCTGGGGCACACTCACCACCCCAGGAACCCCCACCACCTGGGGCACACTCACCACCCCGGCACACCCTCCCACCAAGCACCCCCACCACAGGGCCTTTACTCAGCCTGTCCTCCCGCTGAGTGTGCTCTCCCGGGCACTGGCCTCCCTCATGCCAGTGCTAAGATGCCCTTCTTAGAGGCCCATCCTGCCCTCTCCCCATAGTCCAGCCCTGTCTGCCCTGTGCATCTCTCCACAGCATCCCACCTCTGTCTGCCGAGACTTTATTTTCAAATGTGTCTGCACAGAACCCGAATATATCAGATAACTCAGAGCAGGCCCTGACTGAGATGGCACAGCGCCCCTCGTGCGCTGGAAATAGGAGCCCTGGTGAAGAACATGCAGACACGAGTAAACAAATAAAATAAAATGATTGCTTTTGGCAAATGAGTTCAGCTACCTGTAAACGAGCTCTATTATTCTAAGTTCACTTACCGCTGTTTATGCTCAAATAGTCATTGAAAAGCCGGGTCTGTAAGAAAGAGACAGACACTGTCTGCACACAGACCTGACACTGTGGACGGAAGGGGCCACATGCTGACCTGACAGCTCAGGGGAGGCCTGGATGGCGGTCTTGCACACAGAGACCTAAAGTCACCACAGAGGATGGTCTGAAATTAAACTCTAACTAAAGCAGTGATGGTGGGCAGTCACATGCTAGGCCGGTATCTTCACTGACAAGGTCAACGTTTACCTTAACTGAGCCTGTCTGTCTTTTTGCATCTATGATGACATACCCTTGAAATGTCTGGGTCACTTGTAACTTCCCTTTTTCTGGACCCCTTGGGGCACAAGGGGGCACTAGGACGGATGCCACAAATTCTTCATTGTTATGTTAATTGTTCCTGCACCCACCTAAGTATGTGTCTATCATTTTACTTTTTATCCAATCCCAGGGGTTCCCCCCCACACACACTTTGCTTTATCCTGCCTCCTTAATCTGCTGAATGTGGCCCACATCCAGCTTCCATGGCAAGTTCTTCCTCACTAGCTCATTCACTAGCTCATTCACTGTGCAACCCACCCTGTGCTAGCACTCGCCCCGTTTCCAGAGACTTAGACTTCAGGTCAGCTCAGTGTGGGCTGGGCTTGAGCCCAGGCCATCTGGACGCAGGAAGGACTCCACTCTCTGAGAGCCGGTGCTGCTCAGCCAGGGGCCTGCCTCTCCCTCACCTGGGCCGGCATGCTGCCCCAGAGGTGCCCCACTTGGCTGGTCAGCCTCCCCCAGGCCTTGCCTTCCTCCACGGATGTTACATGGTATCACATGGTACATGCCGCCTGCTGAGATGCAACAGAAAGATCGAGATCAAGAGCAGTCGAAAGCAGCAAGTAGGTTTACTTTGATGAAGAAAATACGTCACAATCATTTCCTGTATCCAAGATCGACGTAGTTTCTGCAGAATAGTCCTTGAAGCCCTACATCTAGCGACGAGGCCCAGAGGGGCCCATTGCCCACATCTCGCCCAGCCTTTACTAACTCAAGGGCTCACACACTTTCAGGCATCTTCCTATCTAATAAAAGAGTAACATGCAAATGTGACCATACCTTGGCTCCTGACTGGCTATGCTACCAGCCAATCAGGAGCAGCGGGTGTGGCTGGGGATGTGGCCATAGCGTGCCTGGCCGCTTCCCTTCAAGCTGGTGCCCATGGGGAACGAAGCACTTCATGCCAGCGGGGGTGGGAAATGAAACACTGCTTCACACCGTGGCCAGCTGGGAACGCTTCGATTCATGCTGGCAGGGGCGGGGAATGAAGCAGGGACCACTCCTCTGCGCTTTTGAGGGTCTAGCCAGCGAGAGACGCTCAGTCCTTGAGGCGTCTGTGGTGTGGGGAGGGCTGGGCCAGGACAACACCATACTTTCAAAGCAAGTTGTTTCCCACTTAAATATCCTCTGATGAGTATCTTTAAAAAAGAAGTAAATATTCAGCCATTGTCACACCTTGAAAAGTTAAGGTAATTCCTTAGTATCACCTAATATCCACTGTACGTTCAAATGTCTTTGTTTCAAAGATGCCTTTTACTGTTGGTTTGCCCCCTCCGGAGGCTACCCAAGGTCTTATTTCAGCCCTGATGTCGGGCTGCTTCCCCTGATCATAAGTTCCCAACGCACTTCCAGCCAGCGTTAAAGGGGGCTTCTTCTGTTTTTAAGGCATCGCCATATCCAGTGCCTGCCAGGCCCCTGTGAAAGCATTCCTCTTTAGGTCACCCCCCATCACCCTCTCCCAATTATCCTGGCCCAGCCTTCCCTATGCATACCTGCTCACGGAGAGCGTGAGGTGGTCCTGGCAGTGGGACAGGAGGCCTATACCCTCCCCCAATCCAGAAGGGCTTGACAGGGGACCTCAGGCCTGGACCTCCACCCCAGAACCAAGCCAGGGGACCTGAGGCCATGTCCTCCACCCTGTGGGGCTTGACGGGGGACCTCAAAGTGTACTTCCCGTCCTGGTGCTGGGCTAGGGGACCTCCGGTTGCTCGCCCTGCCAGGCAGAGCTTGACAGGGGACCACAGGTCATGCCCCCCATCCAGCAGGGCTTGACAGGGAACCTCAAGGTGTGCTTCCCTCCCTGGTGCTGGGCTAGAGTACCTCAGGCTGCTCCCCCAGCCCCAGCTCCTGACTGGGGGACCTCATGCCATGCCTCCCACCTGGTACGGCTTGGCAGGGGACTGCAAGCCACACTCCCAACCCGCCAGGGCTTGACAGGGGACCTCAGGCTGTGCCCTCACCTGGCAGGTCTTGCCAGGAGACCTCAAGTTGCACCCACACCTTGGCACCAGGCTAGGGGACCTCAGACCGTACCCTCCGCCCCAGCACCAGGCCCCCCAACCCATTAGGGCTTCAAAGGAGACCTGAGCTTGCACCCCTGTGCCAGCGGGGATTGACGGGGGACCTGAGTCTGTGCCTCCCTCCCAGTGCTGGGCCGGGGGACCTGAGACTTGCTCTTCTGCCTGGTGGGGCTTAATGGGGGACCTCAGGCTATGCCCCCTACCCAGCAGGGCTTGACAGGGGATCTCAGATCGTGTGTCCCACCTGGTGGGACTTGATGGGGGACCTCAGGCCACGCCCTCCATCCTGGTGCTGGGCCAGCGGACCTGAGAGACCTCCTGTCCTTCGGGGCTTGACAAGAGTTGGACTGGCAGGGTCTGGATCTACCCCAATGTGGGCGGGGAGGGAGGGCTGGGTCTGGGTCTCACGTGAATTTGAGGCACAAGTGAGTGAGTGGGGACTTGACTCTGTGTCCCGTGGTGTGCCCCAGACTCTGAAGGGAGGAAGGTTTTCATATACATTTTACTAATTTTCTTTAGTCTCTGATACTTCTATTATAGAGAGAGAGCAAATAGCAATATTAAATTATTTCCTCTAATTAATACCCTTTTAATGTGCATGAATTTTGTGCACCAGGCCAGTAGTATCTAATAAGAGAGTAATATGAAAATTGACCATACCTTTGCTATACCCACAAGCCACACCCACCAGCCAATCAGGAGCATTGGGCAGGGCTGAGGCATGCATGAGATGGCAAGCAGGTTCGGGAGGGGCCCCCCCAGGGCTGGGCATTCACTGGTGGCCTAGGCCCAGGTGGCCAGTGAGCACGTGAGGCAGGGGGTGGGGCTGAGGCGTGTGGGAGGCGGGGGTTGGGGCCAGCCTGTGCACTAGGCCGCTGAGTGTGGGGTGCCCCTGGGGTTGGGTGGTTGCCAGCGGGCTAAGGCCTGGGTTGGGAGGACGGAGCTGAGGCATCTGGCAGGTGCAGAGGCCCCCGGGGCCAGGCATTCGCTAGGCCATTGTCAGCGGCCAGGGCTAAGGCCAGGGCCAGGTGGGTGGGGCCAAGGCAGCTTGGGCAGAGCCAGCCATGGGCCCCATTGTAGAACATCCCCTGAGGGCTCCCAGTATGTGTGAGGGGGCAGGTTGAGCTGAGGGATCACCCACCCCCAGTGCACAAATTTTGTGCACCAGGCCCCTAGTCCTATATAATAAAGAGCTAATATGCAAATGATCATCATGCCCTCATGCCATAATGGCTCAGACACTCAACACTGGGAGAGAAGAATAGGGACTAACCAGGCTGTGGCCCGGGAGAGACAAGCCGCACCTCCCACGATCCCAGATGCCAGCAGCTGCACCTGTGGCCTGGGAGAGGTACAAACTGCCTGCCCCACAGCCTCCTGAGGCTACAGCTGACCTGGGTGAAGCCAGCCGGGTCCTGGGTGCCTGGGTTGGCCAAAGGGAGGAAAGCCTGGGTCCCAGGTGTCTGCAACCAGCTGGAGGAGGGACCCCTGGGTCCCTGGTGTGGGGTGAGGCAGTTAGGGGCAGTCAGGCCATCAGGGGAGCAGTTAGGAGCCAGAAGTCCTGGATTGCAAGAGGCAATCGGACACACTCTCTCTGCCCCTTCCCCAGGAGTCCCAGTTTGGAGAGGGTGCAGGCTGGGTTGAGGGAACCCCTCCCAACCCACTGCACAAATTTTGTGCACCAGGCTTCTAGTTCTAAAATAAGTGTCAATATTCACTGTTTGGCTGCACTCTTTATAACGTCTACATTCACATCAGCAAGGGGTACTGTAGTAAGAACTTAATTTTAAAATAGAAACCATCCCCTACAGACAAAAAGGACATGGTAATGTTATATTAAGTAAAAACACTTAACCCTATTGCCATTTTACAAAGAAACACTGAAGCATGAGTGTCAGAGGCAGAGGCAGGTCAATGGGTGGGGTCCTGGCTTTCGAAGGGTCCTGCTGGGGCATTAGAACGGTATAAACACCCCACACAGAACGTTATGCCATATGGTGGGATTAGAGGCATTTTCATGTATGAAAAATATTGTTCTGAATTGCCTGGAATTTTTAAAAAAATATATTTTATTGACTTTTTTTTTATGAGAGGAAGGGGGAGAGAGAGCCAGAAACATTGATGAGAGTGAAACATTGGTCAGCTGTCTCCTGCATACCCCCCAATGGGGATGTGCCCACAACCAAGGTACATGCCCTAGACCAGAATCCACCCCGGATCCCTCAGTCTGCAGGTGGACTCTCTATCCACTGACCCAAACTGGAGTCGGCTGAATTGCCTGGAATTTTAAACGAGAGTCTATTGCTCCTATAATCAGGTGACTGAAAAGGCTGTGCATTAATAAAGGAAGAACCCAGTGGAAAGCCAAGGAGGCCGGCCTGGCTGTCTGACCCTCACTGCCCGGGCAGTGCTCCCCCTGCAGCCGCTGGCATACCTGGCTTCCCCCCAGCCCCGGTGGGGTGTCTCATGCTCCTGCTTCTTCCAGAACAAATGGGGTCCCGCAGGTGCCCTGGCTCTCTGACCTCAGCCTGCCCCGCTGCTCAGCCTGGCCCCTCTGATGAGTCCCAGGCCAGCCTGCTGCACTGGGTGGTGGGGAAGGGGGTTCAGAGCCGGAAGCTGGGGTTCAGGCCGTAGCTTTGCCCGGCAGCCTATTGAACAGGGCAGGTTATTTGTTTCCATATCTCTAGAGGGCAGATGATAACACTGCCTTTTGTGATTGTTTTAATTATGAGAGAGAAAAACGAAGAGTGTTTATCAAAATGCTTATCATCTCCTCATTCTGTTGTGTGTCTGCACCATGTGCCCCTCTCCTCTGGGCATGGCGCGATGGAGTCTCTGTGGTTCTTCAGGGGAATATGTATTTTCGACTCCTACCTGAGTACAGACACCGCGCATGCCTCTCAGGGACTGGTGCTCGGTCTGAGCTGTGCTCCGGAGCCAGCGGTCCCCGCCCCGGACCGGAGCTGCTAGCGGTCGCTATGCCGCTCCCTTTTGGCCGTTATTCACAGCCTCCCGTGTGGCCGCTGGGCTTTACTTTTTTTTGAAAGGCAACGAGAAACTAGGGACAAGCTGAAAAAAGCTGTCATAGTTAACACCACTAAGGAATCACAGGCTCTCGTTTATGGAAAAGGGAGGCTCATTGTTCAGACCTCAGGACCCCAGCGCAGCTTGTGAAATGTCCCTAGTTGTCAGAGCCAGCATCTTACTGTACACTGTACAGGCCGTGGGAATAAGAACACCTTTGAGAGAGCTGAAATAAGAAAGAAGCGCTGGCGCTGACGCCATGACCATCTGCAGGTCTCGGGAACCTGAGTGCTCCAGCTAACCAGCGGTGCTGGCAGTTGCTGCACTTTTCATGAGCTGGGCAGTGTTCTAAGACAAGCTACTTTAACCCTCACATCAGGAAGCTGTTAGCATCCCCCTCCCCCCGCTTTATAGGTGAGAAAACTGAGGCACAGAGGTTCCGGAGGTGGGTCACAGGAGTGCATGGCAGAGCTGGGGTTCGAGCCAGCAAGCTGCGCTCTGAAGCCGTGTGTCTTTTGCAACATTGGATGTGCGTGTTGGTTACTGTGGAGCCGCACTACAGACTTAGGAACAATCGGACTTGTTAACTAGCTTTTTAAAATATGTTTTTATTGATTTTAGAGAGGAAGGAAGAGGGAGAGAAGATAGAAACATTAATGTTGAGAGAGAATCATTGATCGGCTGCCTCTTGCCCACTATCTACCGGGGATCAAGTCCATACCACAGGCTTGTGCTCTGACGGGGAATTGAACCATGACCTCCTGGTTCATAGGTCAGCGCTCAACCACTGAGCCACACCAGCCAGGCATATTGTTTTATCTCTTTCCACAAGTATGCACATTCACACAAATATTCTTGGGCGACCTTTTTGAAAGTTGGTCCCACAGAACCTTAGCCCATGTCTTCTAAGAGCAAGGACATTATCTTACATAACAGCAACATAAAAATTACATTTGGGAAATCTAACATTGAAGACATGTTATCTGATGCAAAGACCCCAACTGTCCCAATAATATTTTAAATGCTTTTTTTCAATCCAGAATGGAATCAATAAATATTAATCCCATTAGCTGTCTTTTAAAAAATCTAAGATATAGTTCCAGAGCCTAAAATAAAGATTTATCTCATTACCTTGACATTTTTAATGAAAAATCATTTATCTTGTCAAGACAAGAATAGTTACAAAAATTTTTTTGTTGTGATGAAGACTTTGAGGATCTACTATCTTAGCAACTTTCAAATATGCAACCTCTTATTCTTAACTACTAGTGGCCCAGTGCACGAAATTCGTGCACGGGGAGAGGGGTGGAGTGGAGGGGGGTATGTCCCTTAGCCTGGCCTGCATCCTCTCTAATCTGGGACCCTTGTGGGATCAGGCCTAAATTGGTAGTCAGACAAACCCCTCACAATCCGGAACTACTGGCTCCTAACTGCTCACCTGCCTGCTTGCTTGATCTCTCCTAACCATCCTGCATGCTGGCCTGCTTGCCCCCAACTGCACAACCCTGCCAGCCTGATCACCCCCAACTGCCTTCCCATCCTGGCCTGATCACCCATAACTGTCTCTGCCTTGGCCTCACCACCATGGCTTTATCCGGAAGGACATCTGGAATGTCTCATGGTCTAATTAGCATATTACCCTCTTATGAATATAGATAGGATATGACATACTGCCATAACTATAACATATCTACCAATATTACCTATGAGAATACGTACTTCATGAGATAGGAAGGCATCTAATACATTATATTGTATATGTTGTAAGTAGTAGGAAATACAGTATCTGTAGCAATAATAAGGGAAGACACCCTGTGTCTTTCCTTCCTGATCTGGGAATGGTTCCCAGGTCTTTGAACATTTCCTGGCCCCTAATGTATTTTTTTGTCATTCAGTGTAACTTTATTTACTGTTTATTGCACATGATTTGGGGTCTTTAATTTCTAACCACCAAAGTTTCAAAGGACTATTTTTTCCATGAATTTTAACATTAACATTAGTGAATTCGTGTATTCATGTGTTTTATTGTAAACATCTGAATTATTCACATTGTCATAGACCCTGAACTCATAAGCGTGACCATGCACAGACTGGCAGCAAGCCAGGAAGCCACTCTGCAAGCAAACTGATACTCTGTATAAGGAGAAAAATCATAGCATAAGATTTAATGTCCAACTTTAATTCCTATAATATTGGGAACTCAACTGCTTGGTTGATGATGGGGTTGAGTATTGGGAGGATTATTCCTGAAATAATTAAGGAAAGGGGAGCTCAATCTTTCTTCTTAGTTGCTTGCTCCTCCCCAGCACCTTCATCTCTTTGGGCAGCTTCTTGGGCAGCTTCTGCTTCACCTTCTCCTCAGCTTCTGGGGCATCTTCTCCTTCACCTTCACCTCCTTCCTCATTTGAATCTTCAAATTCTTTCTTGGCACCTCTTTCCTCTTCTCCTTCCTCTTCCTCAGCCTCTTCCTTCTCCTCCTCTTCAGATTCTCCTTCAGAAGGGGGTTCACCCTTAGTTTCCTCAGCTTTTTCAGCCTCAATGGTCTCTTCCACCTCAATCTGCTCATCCTGGATATGGCAGGGGTATTAAGAAGGGAAGGAGCGAGCAGACATCAAGTAGGAGCTAATCTGTAAACCACTGTAGGCAGATCACCAAAGACCTGGGAACTCTGGGATTAGCCTCTGTCTATGCATCCCATGCTGGTGAAACTGAGCAGGGTCTCCTCACCTTCCAAGAATTTCCTGTAAGCTGCAATGTCAATGTCCAAAGCCATCTTCACATTGAGGAGGTCCTGGTATTCTTTTAAATATCATGCTATTTCACTCTTTGTAGTTCTCAACTCATTTTCTAATTTGTTGATCGAGTCCTGCATAAGCACTAACATCAGAGTTCTGCTTATCCTCAGCTCTCACAGCTGCTTTCCCAGTGCTTTGTTCATGCTCTGGCATGATTCCATCTCCAGGGTCTTGGCCTTGAGCAGTCGCTGGCCCACATTGTATAGGTGTTCTTGGCAGAGCTCTTGGTCAGCATGGTGAAGCGGTTCTTGTACCATTCTTCAGCATTCTGCATGTTCTTGGCAGCCAGCTTCTTGTACTGGGCGCGATTGTACTGGATGTCCTTGAGCATAGCGGAGAGGTTGGACTTGGAGAACATGTCCATTTCCACGGAGATATGAGCATACTGGATCTGCACCTGCAGCTTGGCAATCTCCTTGTCGTGCACCTTCTTCAGAAAGACAATTTTTTCCATCAGGCTGTAGATGTACTTTTCCACCTCAGAGCCTGCAAGAGCCGCCTCATCTGCACCTTTGCTCACCTCCATTAGCCAGCCCTCTGCATCCTCATCATTCAGCACCTCTTCCTGGCAGCATGCCTGCAGGTTGTTCCCAGCCACTTCGGAGCTCAGATACCTCCTAACTGCCCACTTCCCTCTCCTCTCCAGGGACAGGGCATGGTGGGGCAGGACACAGGCATTTCATTTTCATTAAAATATTGAACCCAGGCCTGCTCCACCAGTGTCCTCAGGCGACCCAGGGGCAGACAGTGATCCAAGAGACCCTGGCCACTCCTGCCTATGGACCCCCCAGCAACTTAAGGCACTGTCCATGCTACCTGCCCTATCCCAATTGCCACCTGGACTCCAAAGGGGGCATTAGGTGCTGTCCATGCCATCTGCCTGGTCCCCAATAGCTGCCTGAACCCTGCGGACGACATCAGGAGCTGCCTGCAGGAACTGCCTGGTCCGATCACCACCTGAACACTGTGGGCAGCGTCAGACACTGTCCATGCCACTTGCCCGGTCCCGATCGATGCCTGGACCCCGTGAGCAGCATCAGGCACTGTCCATACTGCCCTCCCGGTCCCGATGCCGCCTGGACCCTGAGGGTGACATCAGACACTGTCCACGATGCCTGCCTCGTCCTGGATGCCATCTGGAGCCCATGGGAAATGTCAGGCACTATCTATGCTGCCTGCCCCATACTGATCACTGCCTAGAGCCTGCAGGCGACATCAGGAGATGCCTGCTGGAACTGTGCAGTCCCTATTGCCACCTCGACATAGCAGGCAGCATCAGGCATTATCCATGCCACCTGCCCAGTCCCAATCACTGTGGACAGGGTCAGGTGCTGCCTGCCAAGCCTGCCCAGTTCCTATCGCCACTTTGACCCCCCAGGGACATCAGGTACTGCCCACCAGGTCTGTCAGGTCCATGGTGGCCTGGACCCTGCAGGCTACATCAGGTGCTGCCTGCCCCGCCTGCATGTGCAAATTTACTGGCCCTGGGCACCCAGCCATCGCTCTGCTATGGGCCCTGCCATCACTGGCGGGCCCCGCCCCCCGCCAGGCCCAGCCTAACCCAGAGCCGGAAAAGGCCTCTCAGTGAGAGGCCTTTTCTGAACCTGGGCACCTGGCCATCACCCTGTGATTGGCTGGTGGGCATGGTTTATTGTGTGTAGCAAAGGTATGGTCAATTTGCATATTACTGTTTTATTAGATAGGATAGTCACTGTGCTGTACATGCCATGACATTTATTTTATAACCAGAAGTCTGTTCAATTGATCCCTTCACTCATTTTGATCACCTCCTGCTCCGGCCTCTGACAACCCTCAGTCTGTTCTCTGTATCTGTGGTGTTTCAAGTCCACATACAAGTGAAAGCGAATGGTATTTGTCTTCCTCCATCTGACTTATGTCCCCAAAGTCCATCCATGTAGTTACAAATGGCGAAATTTCCTTCTCTTTTGTGGCTGAAGAGTATTCCATGGTGTGTGTATACAAACCCGTTTCCTCTGCAATAAGAAAGGCCCTGTGAGGGCACGGCAGGCAGGTGGCCATCTGCAAGCCCAGGAAAGAGGCCTGGGAATACCCCCCTGCCCCTACCTTGGCCTTGACTGCTATGCTTCACAGACACTTCACAGCACAAGTCATCTATCTCCCTTGTAAGGAGTTAGAAGCGCTCAAACGGAAAGGCATGAGCGAAGCATTACACAGACAGCTTAACCGATTGGCTTCACCTTTACGGCAGGTCATAGAGCACAAAACCGTTCTCAAACCTGTCTTTAGACAGCAATACACGGTCATTGTTGAGCACTGTGCCTAGAGGGGGAGGAGCTGGGAGCCAGTTTTGGCCTCCACAGAGAATCTATGCAGCCAGACCAGCATGGACTCTGGGTTTCAGAGGACAGAGGATTCTCCACGAGAGGCCCTGTACCCCGGAAGCATCGGCCCCTCTGGGTGCCCGCGGTGCCTGGAGGCAGAGCCAGCCCCTCGCCGAAGCCCGGCCTCTGCATTCACGCCACAAGGCTGGTGAGTCCCAATGTCAGGCACGGGACACGTCCAGTCCAGAGGGTCCCTGCCGCCGTGTGATGGCCGTCCTGACAAGAGGACAGCGTTCCCCCCTTCGTCGGAAGCTCCAAACAAAAGCCAAGCCAATGCGGTCTCCAGGGCCTGCCCAGACGGTGTTCACTGTTGCCAGGTTTTTACGTGACCAGTTGAAAACCACTGCTCCAGATTCTTACGAAACTACAACTCATGCTAGATTTCAGATCCATTCATCTGTGATTCAGCCAGGCACTCACTCACTCAGCAAACGTTTACTGAGCGTCTATTATGGACCAGATGCCTTGCTAGATTCGGGGAATAGCATCCTGACTCTGATGACATGCAGTTCAGCGGGAGAGGGGATGGTAAGCTAATAGTCACACAAATCTCACAAAGAACTACATAGTCATGATTACGATGTTCTGTGAAGGATAAATAGAGGGCATTCTTATACGATGCGGCCCCTTTGTCCTCACCTTTCTTTCTACACTTACTTGCTAAAGAAGCCCATAGGAAAATACTAGGAGGAAATGTCAAATTCCTGAATATTTGAAAAGACAGTAACGTTTAAATCCCTCAAGTAAGTGCTTTAAGTAGCTCACGGAGAGGTGGTCTGGCTGCACGAGATCACTTCACTTGCCCCAGCAACACTGAAAATAGCAAACTTCGCGACTTTCAAAGCAAGTCTGACCTACGTAGGGAAGAGCGTGGAAGTCCTGTGTATACAACCCCGTGGTGTTTTTACAAACTGAGCACAGCTGTATAACCAAAACCTCGGTCAACACACAGAAGCTTTTAGAAGCCAGAAGGCCCACCCTGTCCACTTCTCTTCAGCAGACCCAGCTCCCCAGCTTCTGAGCATTTCCACGCGGCGGGCTCACGCAGAGCCTTTCACATCGCGGGAAGGGCAGTTTATTTTCCCCTCTTGGGTGTGTTGTGATTCTCTGGGGAGCGGTGGACTGTCAGCCAGGAGCACACGCCGCATGCAGAGAGCCAGAGCGCACCCCGCCAGCACGCCAGGCTCTTGGAGGCTGCATTCCTGGAGATTTTCCACATGCGCAGAAAATTTCCATGGGGCAGAGGCCAGCGCCGCGGACAGAGGCCGGGATGGCAGTGCCCTGGTGGCCAGATGCCAGCCCCGCACGCAGGATGGCGCCAGGCCTTCTTCAGTTGCCGTTCCAGGCCCCCTCCTCCCTCTCGGAGAAAACTGTCACCCTGTGTGTCTCTCCCCACCCCCTCACCACGCAATCCTCCTTGAAAATGACCGGACTGGCGTGCTGATTCCGAACTGGTAGGCCTATGGGGTGTTTGTTAAGCTGTAATCACCGAAGCGCTGAAGTAGTTTACATCTAGTTCCTCTGATTCTGGTAGGGGGCGTTAAAGACTATGGCTGGGGTGTTAAAGACTATATATATAGATAGAGCATCAGCCTGGGCACTGAAGTATCCAGAATTTGATCTCGAAAAGGGCTCATGCCCGGGTTTCGGGCTTGATCCCCAGGAGGGGGTGTGCAGGAGGCAGCCATTGATGATTCTCTCTCATCATTGTGTTTCTGTCTCTGTCTCTCCCCCCTTCCTTCTTCTCTGAAACCAATAAAAATATGTTAAAAAAAAAAAAGAGTGTGGCTGGGAAGAAGGAATTCGAAGGATCGTGGGAGACAGGGACAGAGCAGCCACCCGCTTCCCGAAGGAGGTTTGGCCTTCATGGAATAACCCTAAGAAAGCTCACGGGCAGCGGTTGATTTCTGCTTCAGAGACCCATCCAGGCCAGGAGGTGGCCAGGAGCCACGCCTCGTCACATGGTGCAAGGAGTCCGGGGACAAGAGCCCTCTCAGGTGTTTGCACAGCCCTGCTCCTCATGCCGCCGCTGCGTGTTTTTGCTGTCCGGGTTGTTTGGTGCTTGACCCAACATGCCAGTGACCCAACATACGTGCTGGTCATGCTGGCATTTCTGCACGTTCGGTAGGCGGGGTTGCACACAGACCTTCCTGTCTCTTCTGGTGCCTTGCATGGGGAACCCCTCTCTGTCTGGCAGCTTCCCTGGTGAAGACGTGTCCCTCTGAAAATCCCTGCTTGACCCTGGCCGGTGTGGCTAAATGGTTAGAGTTTCACGCTACACACCAAAGGTTTGTGGGTCCACTTCCTGATCAGCACGAGGCAGGTTTGATCCCCTCATGCGGGAGGTAACCAATCAGTGTCTTTCTCACATCAGTGTTTCTCTCTTTCCCCTCCCTTCCTCCTACTCTCTCTGAAAATCAATGGAAAAAATATCCTTGGATGAGGATTAGCAAATACATAAATAGATAGTTAGATAGATAGATAGATAGATAGATAGATAGATAGATAGATAGTAAAAGCTCCTCCAGGGTGTCGCCTCAGCTGTGACGTCCTCGCCAGCCTACACAGGGAGAATTAGTGTCACTGTGTCCTTGGCTGTTTGTGTTCACGATTCTGTGTATTGTTACAGGAGTGGGGGAATGGATGAATGAACCCAGAAGTCTTCTTCCTGATAGTTTCAGAGTTTTGCCCAGGACCTGGCCCAGTCCCCATGGTCTCACATGATGATCATAAGAGATTAGAGTTGGTGGGAACTTCCAACAGCATCTCCATTATACGCTCACTGCAGAAATCAAGCATTGTGCTAAGAATGCAGTATATAGATCATATATCATAGAACTGTACACTTGAAATCTGTATGATCCTAGCAACCTTTTCAAACGTAGTTTTCTGTTAGTCTAGTTAAGAATAAAGTACTCTTAGTCACCACAATAAATTTAATCAACATGTTAAGTGTCATGTCAGTCTCCGGTGGCTGACACTATACTTTCAGTCACTGGTGCCACCTGCATATCGGTGGAAGTGAAATAAGTGAGTCAGAGAAAGACAAGTACCATGTTATTTCACTCACCTGTGGAATCTAATGAACACAATAAACTAACCAACAAAATAGATATAAAACAGAATGACAGCTGTCAGAGGGGAGGGGCTGGTGGGATGGGTGAAAAGAGGGAAGGGATTAGCAAAGAGAAAACACACTCACAAACACAGTATGGCAATTACCAGAGGAAAATGGGGTGGGGCTGACAAATGGGTACAGGGGTGACAAATGGTGAAGGAAGGAGACTTGACTTGGGGTGGTGAACACACAATATAATATACAGATGGTGTGTTATAGAATCACACCCCGGAAACCTATATAATTTTATTAACCAATGTCACCCCAATAAATTCAATTAGAAAGAAAAGGAAGTCCTCTGTAGCGTGGGTTCTGTTGTCTGCTGGAACAGCCCCGGCGGTGGGCGCTCACTAATCTATTGGACAGCATGATTTGCAGTGGCTCAAACTGCTTGCAAAGTGCTCCTTCCTGTCGGGCTGAAAATTGCCTCACTGCAACCTTTACCCCTGTTGGTCCCATTCCTCCCTGCCCCTCTCCCCGAAAACTGGGCACTAGCCATCCTCACCTATTTGAAAACTGCTGTCAGGTTCCCTTTAATATTCTCTTTCCCCAAGTGGGCCACTCTGTGCTGAATCAGACAGCAGTCTGTCATAGCACAGTTTCTAGGCCGTTCCTCTTCTAGCCCTTCTTTGACGTCCAGCTTGTCCCTGTGGTTCTGTGGGGAGCGCTCAGGAAGGTAGTGCGGTGCTGGGAAGTCAGAGGCGTAGGTCTGACCCCTGGTCACGTTCCTGAGCCTCTGAGCCCCAGGGCGAGCACTCAGAGGGCGGCGGCCACTCTCACAGCAGGTGCTGCTGAGGCCATTGGGCATATGCCGCCACAGTGACCGGGCGCCTTCCCTCCGGCACGGATCAGAGAGCTTCTCTCCCAGGGGTCTTCCCAAACTGAGGGGCGCTGGAGGGAAGGAGCCCGCCCAGTGAGGACAAAGGTGACATCGGGCTCAGTGATCACTGTCAGGCATGGAGGACGCTGTGTGGAGGGAGGAGGCTGAGCAGCAAAGCCAGGGGCCTGGGTGGCAGAGGGGCTGGCTCAGCCCTGCACCGATTTCTGAAACGTGCTAGGGGTGCGAGTGGGGACTCTCACTTCAGGAGCATGACTCCGGCGTGGCAGCACCGGCCATGCCTTCACCGTCTCCATGTGTCCACAGTGGGGGGCGGCGGGGGAAGTGCAGAGCAGGTGCCGACCTGAGAGGGCTTCACTGTCCTTCCCTCCCTCAGTGTCGGCCGCAGATGCACACACACGGCCAGCTAAAACCCGACCCAGAGAGAGGTGCTTTCAGCAAGGCCCCTGTCCTCCCACTTCGGGCGGGGGAGGGGTCTGCCTGCCGAGCACCCGGCTACCCCAGAGGCAGCACTGCCCTTCTCTCAGGTTCCTCTGATAAGATGGGGGCCGGGCGGGGGGGATGGACTTATCTTCAGGAATATTTGCAGTTGGTAGTGTATTCCCGGACTCCGAGGTCATCCCCAGCTCAGAGTGCACACAGTGAGAGAGATCTCTAAACTCCAAAACCAGGCGGCGGAAGCAAAGTGCAGGCCTGGAAAGTAAGAGGATGAAGGGAAGCTGACTGCTGAGCGAGGTCACCTGACTCATCCGGAGCACAAAGGAGACATGGGTTTCGAAGGCCAGGCTGGCCCTGTGCCTGGGGACGCAGCCGGGGCAGGAGAGGCAGAGCCGGAGCCGGTGGGGGGCAGAGCGGGGCGCTCGCAGGTTCAGTGCGGCGGGCTCTGGTCCTTCTCAGTGTGTGACACCTGAGGGCAGAGGCCACGTGACTCTGTCTGCAGGGAGAGGCATGGGCATTGTGTAGGTGGTGCCGGGGAGGGGACCCGCTGGCCACCACACGAGCTCCTCGAGGCGGGTCCCTCAGCAGGAGGGCCGCACAGCATCGGGGAGGACTCCATCATCCCTCCCCTGAGGGCTGCGAGCCACTGGACAAAGACCCAAGCTGGCAGGGCCCCCAGGGGTGAAGGTGTGCTCTGGCCTCTGTCGCTGGCTCTGAGCGGGTCACTTCGTCCCACCGGGAAGCACGCGCTTGGGAAAGCGGCCCCTGTGTCGGCCCAGCAGCTGCAGGGCCTGGGGGTCTGGCCTGAGCAGCACTCTGATCGCCCGAGTCCACTGACCATCATGGGGGTGCTAGAGCCCTCCTCCTCTCTTTCCTTCCCTTCGCCTTAAACTAGTGCCATCCCACCCTCCTGAACCTGCGCCTCCCCGCCACAGCTGAGAGCCTACAGGGCGCCCCCGCCAGGACACTCGCAGGGCAGGCCCTGCCCGCCCGCCGCCCACTGGGCCCTCGAGGGAGCCGGGGCTTCTGGCTACTTGGTGGAGGAGCGCCAAGGTCAAGGAAAACCAGGAAAGGACAAAAGTAAATGTTTGTGGAAAAGCACAGCCAGCACCAACAGGAAGCATTTGCTTCCTCATGTGTCTTGCCCTTCTTGAGTTTTGGGTTTCCCAAAAGGAAACAGTTCTGTTTTTGGAAAGCACACACACATGCATGCGTATACACACGCGCACACATGTGCACACACATGCACACATGCGTGTGCATGGCAGGGTGTGTCCGGAGCCAAATTATCAGCTCCCACAGTCTCTTCCAGTCACCTCTGTGCCCAACGAAAAGGCACAATGAAAAGCAAGGACGGGCCGTCTGGCACCGCGGGTCCTGCAGGGGCCCCTAAGGCCCCCAACCCAGGAGTCAGCTCAGTCTCAGGAGGAGCTGCTCTGAGACGCCTTTCTTGTCCTCTGGGGCTGACAGAAGCTGGGGACTTGGCTGGGCCTCCCACTGCCCAGGGGCTCAGCGAACAGGCAGCCGAGGCTGCAGGGCCCCCGACAGTGTGCACGGGGCATCAGGATCCGGGCCTTGGTGTGCAATGCCGGGGCCTTGCCTGGGATGGCCAGCCCCGTAAATGCCCCCATTTCCTCTGCACTGCGGTCTACGTTGAAGTTCCTGTTGGACCCAATGTTCCGGGAGGGCCCGGCTCTCCGCACAGGCCGGGGCATCAGGACCTCGACTCCAGGTAGACCTGGGAGCAGAGGATTGTCTGCACACAACCCTCTCCACTGACTCGGAAACGGGTGCTCCTGCGGGCAAGAGGGTCCTGGCTTCCCGATCCTGCTTCTCCAGGTGGCCCGCCCCAGGGCTTCCTTCTCTCTCAGGAGGCGAGGGGCACGAGGACCCGTCCGGGAAGCCTCGTGAGTTTCCAACGAAAAACACTGTCTGGGTCTAAGAGGGAATGTGCTGGCAGCTAGGTATTGAACTCAAAGCAAAGGAAGCCACAGCCGGGAGGAGCTGGTACCGAGGACAGCACCTCAGCATCACAGTCGGGCAGTTACGGCGGATTACCCCAGTTTAAAGGTAAGAGATGCGCGAAGAGGCATTTCACCGTCTCTCAGGGTGACTGCAGGCTGCTCAGGGGTTCACAAGCAGAATTTCTGATCCCAACGTCTGCTCTCTCTTCTCCTATCCGAAGACCCTGTTGCCCCCCAGTCCCGAATAGAGACCCTGACAGACAGCTGTGGCCACAGCACTTGTGAGTCTTCAGCACGTCTCCCAAGGGTCGGTATTAAGAAAAAAATCATCCCAGGCATTGTAAGGAGAGGCAAAGTGCATTCTAAGACGTTTTGGCCGCTGTGTTGGGGGTTGTAACCCAGACAATGGCGCTTTGTCTGCAGCAGCAGGAAGCAGCCGGAGGAGAGGAAGCGCGGCTGCAGGTCAGGAGAGGCTGAGCCCGGGCACCTGAATGGGCAGCGATCTGAGAGCCCGGGTCCTGAGGACCTGGCGGAGGTGCCCTGCACCCGCTGCCCAGGCATCTCCTGAGATGCCCACAGGGAGAGTGCTGTCCCGGGCTCTGGTCACTAAGGCCAGGAAGGCAAATCTCCCCTCCCAAGTTGTTTCAGTTTCCGGCCAGGATGGAGGGCACCCACGTCCTGCCCCCGGGAGAGCTCTGTCCCTGTGATGGCACTTCCTGCGCAGCCGAGACCCCGCACAGACTCCTGAGTTCACCTCCCTCGTTCACGCCTGGACTCCAGCCCTTATGGGACCTTCCAGCCAGACTCCTCGGTATGACCCCCTGAGGTACAAGCTATTTCCTGTGCAAACTAATGACCAGGAGAGTTTATTTTTATTTTGGTATTTTAAAAATATATTTTTGTTGATTTCAGAGAGAAAGGGAGAGGGAGAGAGACAGAAACATCAATGATGAGAAGCACAGATCGGCTGCCTCCTGCAGGCCCCAACCTGGCATCAAGCCCGCAACCCGGGCATGTGCTCTGACCGGGAATTGAACAGTGACCTCGTGGGTCATAGGTCAGGGCTCAACCCCTGAGCCGCACCAGCCGGGCCAGAACAGTGCATTGACCCGAAGGCAGCAGGGGTGAGCGCACTGGGCTCACTCCTGCGGAGAGCAACCTGCCGTCACCCCGGCAGCAGCGCTCTTGGGACGGACTCTGAGGCTTCCACCCCTCAGAGAGCTCCATCGGAGCCGCTCATCTACTGGGGGCTCTGTATGTCCCCACCCGGCTGTCCCCGGCTTCCTGTGGATGGGTGAAGGGTTCTGGGACTACATCCTGGAGGGGCCCGGGCAGCACAGGCTGGTGAGGACAATTACAAGAGAGTCGGGGTCCGGGACAAACAAGGGAGCCATCCTGGTGTGTGTGTGGGGAGAGTGGGGGGCAGTGTAGTGTTCTCCCTGCAGAACCTGACTGACACCTGCGGAGTCTTGCCTGTGAAGGCCGAGGGACTTGCAGCTTACTGCGTGGGGCAGTTTCAGCAACGCCAGAAAAAACCCATCACGCTCTCAGAACTCCTGGCTCTGCCGCCTGGGATTCCAGCTGCAGAGTGAGTCTAATTTGAGGCACCCCTCTCCCCCAAAACCTAGGAACAGCAGCATCTTCGTGTCAACTCTTGAGAGGAGGTTGACGTGGGTAGAGGGATGAGATGGTATCGGTTGCCTATCGCTGGCGTAATCCCCAAACTTGGAGGCTTAAAACAGCACACACTTACTGCCTCTGGTCTGTGATCGAATGTCTGGGCGCTTGTCTGGGCCTGCTCAGGCCTCACAAGGCCAAGATCAAGGTGTCAGCCGAGCTCACTCCTTCCTGGAGATGCTGGGCAGAGCCCACCTCCAGGACCTCCCAGGTTGTTGGTAGAATCCACATTTCCCAGGTGTAGGACCGAGGTCCCATTCCCTTGTTGACTACTGACTAGAGGCGGCTGTATGCCCTGGCTATGGCCGCCTTTGTCCACGTTCAAAGCCAGTGATGCAGGCTGGGTCCTCATGCTCCCCTTTCCTCCACCCCATCTCTCCTGCTGCTTCCTCCACAGAGTCTCCCCAACTCCAGCTGGAGACACTTCTCTGCTCTTAAGGGCAAAGTGATTTGACTGGGCCCATCTCATCTCCGTCTAAAAGTCTGTTGCCTTAACTAAATCTGCAAAGTCTCCTTTGGCCTATAACTTAACATACATGTAGGACCCTGCTTTGGAGTGTGGGCATCATTGGAAAGGGGCCATTATGTGCTCTCCCACAGAGGCGAGCTTAGAGGTCACTCACACGATCCCTCTTTATCCCCACAATTACAATGAAGCAGCCGGAACTCAGCAGCATGAAGAAACTTAACCCAGGTCATAGTGCTGATGGTTGGCCGCGTTGCAATCTGCTCACAACTACGTTAGCACAGAGGCAAACAGAACTGTAGACCCAGGACGGCCTCACTGAAGACCCGGCCCAGGAATTCCCGCCCTTCGTCAGTTATTTGGAGCCCACGGTCCATCAGGCAGAGGGGCAGCCAAGAGAAATCGAGAGCAAGGATTAGTGCGAGTAAGAGCAGGCCCTCTTTTTTCCTTCCTCCCTTCCTTCCTTCCTTCCTTCCTTCCTTCCTTCCTTCCTTCCTTCCTTCCTTCCTTCCCTCCTTCCTTCCTTCCCTCCCTCCCTCCCTCCTTCCCTCCCTCTTTCCTTCCCTCCCTCCCTCCTTCTCCCCTTCCTTCCTTCCTTCCTTCCTTCCTTCCTTCCTTCCTTCCTTCCTTCCTTCCTTTTTTTTTTTTTTGAGATAGGGTTTAAGGTTTTCATAAGAACCTCAGAGATCACCCACACCAAAAAGGATTAAGAACCACCAATCTCCAAACTTCATTCATTGAGTTCTTTAATCACCACCAACCCATTTTGTGGCTCTGAAACTCAGACACCTAGACTGGAACTTAGATCTCTGTAGACCTTCCTCTACTCACTCATCTCCATCAGCAGCCCTCCTTTCTTTCCTAAGTTAGTTCCATCTATCAACAGCCGTGTAGTACTCCAGGGAAAGGGTGTTTAAGGATGGGAGCTGACGAGATAGCATGTCCCCTCGGCCTTTTCTTGTCATTCTCATCATACGTCTCCATGAGCACGGGACTTTGGGGACCTGGGGAGGGGAGGGAGCCTGGGAAAAGGGCAGGGCTGAGTGGCTGTGAAACTAACGGGTAGAATTTCTCTTTCAAGGTCAGTAATTTTAACCTTTTTCTCAACGGAGCCTTTTCAGCGGGTTTTATTTGCTGCTCCTTGTTTTCCTGTGTCGGCCTCCTGCATACACTTCCTGGCGCGCCCACCATTTTCCACTCCGGGTTTTGATGCCCTCAAGGGCACCCCTCCTTTGTGCCAGGCCCTGCATTTAACTCATGAAGACAAACAGGCGTGGCTTCTGCCTCCACAGAGCTCACAGGCTAAAGTTTCAGGAATGTTTTCCTTTCACACTGAGTCGTATTAAACTGGCAGTGTACAAGTTTTGGTTATATGACGATTATTGGTAATAAAGAGATTGATCTCAATCACTGACCAGAGATTTCAGCCATAATTTTGCCTCAGCATCATATGTGAATGAATTCAGCAAGAATAATTATTAAAATAACTTACTGACAGTGAGATAGCAACAGGGGGCCATTTTCCGTAATTGTCTGGTTTCAAGATGATATTAAATACTAAGAGTGTAAAAACTAACAACACAATAGACCTTTCTTTGATTTTTCTTTTAATTGTGGCAGAATAAAATGTAAAATAAACAATGGAAGAAAATGCCTTCTGGGACATATATAAAAGTAAAAAATGTGGAAGCAAAAAAAATCCACTCAAATAAAATTATCACCCTCTAGCTTTTCACAGTGGAAACAAACAGAATGGTATGTCTTAAAAATTCTGAGCTTCAGTTTTTCTCATCTTTACAATGATGATAATATCTGCCCTTCTGTATTTTAAGAGTAAAATTTAAAAATTAAATTATATTGTGTATCTATAAGAATTACTATTTCAATGAGAATACATATGCCACCGTAAAATACCTTGAAAACAGAAGTAGGTTTTTCAAAGTACTGTTAGTGTTCATTGCACTGTACCTTCTTTAACACCCGGTGACGAAGGGACCCAGGAGGTATCATGTTCTTAAGAAAAGAAACCACTCCAGGCACCTGTAGGAAACCCAGGAGGAGCCATTGTTTTTTCAGTTTTGCTGTGACTTCCTAAGGGGATGTTTGTCTTTGGGGATTTTGGCGATCACTGAACACATCTTGTGTCTACCACAACGGTAAGGGTCCAGGCACAAAAAACAGGTAATTGACTGAGGGGGATGCAGGGCAGCGTGGCTGTGTGAGCCCTCCGTTGACTTGCTTGTGCTTTTGTGTGACGGTCAGAGAATGAAATTAACCCATGGAGGCTGGAGGAACTCAAAGGACAGACCTGCAATGCATCCTGCAGAGAGTGTCCCCTCATTGCCACGGAGATGACAAAGGCGAGTCACAGGTGCTTGTTGTCATCATCACTGCCTCAAGGCATCACCTCTCCTTGGCACAACTTTACAAAAAGCCCGTCTTGCTCATGATGACATCTTGAAAAAGTGAGTCTAAGTAAATATTTGTTGAGTGTATGAATATGTGACTCAGCTTTTAAAGAATTATTTGGTTCAAATATCCTATAAACTGAGTAGCCAGATTATTATGACCATCTGACGTTTGTAGGCAAATTAGCCGTACACTGCATCCTATGGGATATGGAAGCCAAAGACCTGTTCCAACAGCTTTGCTGTCTGCAGTTACCAAGATAAAATGTCTCCAATTCGCACAGGAACACAAGGATTGGACAGTCGAGCACTGAAAAAAAGTCATGCAGTCCGATGAATCATGTTTCCAGTTGCATCATGCAGATGGCAGAGTGAGAATTTTGTAGAAACAGCATGAAAGCATGCACCCTACATGCATGAGTACAATCCTTCAAGCTAGTGGGGGCAGTGTTATGGTTTGGGGCATGTTTTCCTGGCATGATTTGGGACCTTTAATTCATGTGGAACAATGTCTGAATAGCACAACATACCCAATTATTGTTGCTGATCAAGTTCATCCTATCATGTTGATGGTGTAACCCAATGTAGATGGTTCTTCCAACAAGACAATGTGCCATGCCACAGTGCTCGTATTGTGCAGGAGTGGGTTCAAGAACATGAGGGAGACTTTACCTTCCTTAGGTGGCCCCCACAATCACCAGATCTCAATCCAATTGAGCATTTGTGGGACAAAATTAAAAGGTCCATCAGGCAGCTGGTTCCACAACCATCAGATCTCACAGAACTGGACAGTGCTATTCATCATGCATAGTGTCAGATTCCTCACATCACCTTTCACACAACATCTTGTGGAGTCAATGCCAAGAAGAATCACTGCAGTATTAAAGGCAAAAGGTGGCCCAACAAAGTACTGATGGGTTGGTCATAATAATCTAGCCACTCAGTGTATAATAAAGAGGTGATATGCAAATTAACCCTCACACCCTCACAAGATGGCTGCCTACGATCAGGCCAGTAGGGGGGTTAGTGAGGGATGGCCAAACAACTGAAAAGTAGGCTGCATGGGGTGACCAGGCCAGTGGGGCAGGGCAATTGGGGGCAATCAGGCTGGCATGGGGGCAGTAAGAGGTGACTAGGCCAGTGGGGTGGCATTTAGGGGCAACTAGGCAGCAGAGAGGGTACAGTTGGGGGTGACCAGGTCGGGGGGGGGGAGTTGGGGGCAAATAGGCTGGCAGGGGTGGGCAGTGAGGGGCGACTAGGCTGGTGGTGGGAGCAGTTGGAGGTGACCACGTCAGCAGGGGTGGGGGTTTGGGGGGGCAGTTAGGGGTGATCAGGCAGGCAGCCAGATGAGCAGTTAGGAGCCAGTGATCCAGGATTGTGAGAGGGATGTCCTAATGTCCTGATTCCCTTGTGCTTAAACCAGCAGTCGGATATCCCCCAAGGGGTCCTGGATTGGAGAGGATGCAGGCTGAGCTGAGGATACCCTCCTCCCTATGCATGAATTTCGTGCACTGGGTCTCTGGTATTGAAATAATACCAGAACAGCTAGCTAAGCTGCAAAAAGCTTTATTGTCAATACCATGACATGCAGATCAGCTCTCCTGGCTGTGATCTACCATCATGGCTCTCCATCACTCTGGAGGCCACCTCTCTAGCAAAGGAGGACCCCTGGCTCCTCAGTCAAGCCTCCACCATGCTCAGTTCTAAGCCAAGAGCCAGTAGATGGGAGGAAAGAAGAAAGGAAAGAGAGATTGGCTGACCTGTGCATAAGCCCTCACTATTACCACACAAATGACTTGGAGTCGTATATGAAATGGAAGATTTTAGACTTGTTTTCTTTTTTACAATTTTTTTTTCTTAACATCCTTTAAAGCCCGTGAAGGTCAGGCAAATCCAGGTTCCACAGCTTGCCATTGTGTGCCTCCTGCGTGGTCGGCAGCTGCTCATCCTTGAAAAGTCTTTGGTTTCCACTGCAGATGGAGGGCAGTGTTAGAGTCAGGGGCAGATGCCCATTGGTGGGTAGGCACCAATAAGGTAACATCCCTTTAACTGTTGGAGAGAGACTTGAATTAATGTCATCCCCATGGTTGTAAGTCGAGGTCTGTGAAGTCTTCGTCTCCTGGGAGTACTGTGAAATGAATGTTACTAATTTATCAGACCCTATTACCTTATTAATGAGTCATTGATGATAACGCAGAACATCTCCTATTAGTTTTCCTTATGTTTGGAAAACAAAAGGATTAAAAAAATCAATAATATTTAAAACAATCATAAGAATAATAATTATCCTTAGTTTATTTTAGTCCTATAACCATTTTTGTTTATCCTGATTATTTGCCAGTATTTTTATGAATTCAGTTATTCCTCAGAGTTCTATAAATCTTCATTCAGTTCAAACATATGCCCTGCTTGGAAGCCTGCAATTTAGAATAAGTCAGAGTCTTTTTCATGGATTTTTCTAAAGTTGTAACATATCTGCAATGCATCAGCATAAAACCATGACTGCCTATGAATGACAAAGCTTGAAGTGGCATGGTTATAGATTTGATTATAATGCAATTGATAAAAAGCTTTGCTTTTCTATAAGGTATAACATTTTAAGAAAACAATTTCTTGGTAAATAATAATTACTGTAAAGTGACACAGAGAATAATATAAAGACTATATATATTTAGATCCAATACACAATTTTAACATATAAAGAACAAATGATGCAGGCCAGACGGGAGTGGCAAGAAATATTCAAGGTGATGAACAGCAAGAATCTACAACCAAAATTACTCTATCCAGCAAAGCTATCATGCAGAATTGAAGGTCAGATGAAGTGCTTCGCAGATAAGAAAAAGCTAAAGGAGTTCATCACCACCAAACCAATACTATATGAAATGCTGAAAGATATTCTTTAAGAAGAGGAAGAAGAAAAAGATAAAAGTGTAAATTAGGAACAACAAATACACATCTATCAACAAATGAATCTAAAAATCAAGTGAATTAATAAGCTGATGAACAGGATAAACTGGTGAATGTAACAGAATCACGGACATAGAGAGGGAATGGACTGACAACTCCTGGGGAGAAAGGGGGTGTGGGAAGTGCAGCAAGAGACTGGACAAAAATCATGCAACTATGGGAGAGGACAGTGGAGTGGGGTGAGGGTGGAGGGTGGGATGGGTACCAGGTGGAGGGGAACTATAGGGTGAAAAAAAGGGAACAATGTAATTAATAAACTGAACAATAAAGATAAAAAAAGAAAAAAATGTAACTTTCACAGAAAAAAATGAAAATAAAATAAAATTCCTAGATAAAAAAAAAAAAGAAGAACAAATGATGTGCAGGATTTTAAAACTCTGTACATGGCTTATCAGAAGTGTGTGTTGAGCACCGGAAATAATCCCACAGATTCCCAATGTGTGGACCGCAAGTACCTGAAGTATCACTGCCGGACGCCCCCACAGGGAGCTGTCTCTCTTGGCTTGCCTGGTGTCCCTGACTGGATGCCTGCTACCCCTGAGAGTTTCCTATTTGAACTTGGCTCTGAAACTTTGCAAGTTCCTTTCTGGAGCAGACTGAAACTTCTAGAACACCCATTTTAGTAAAATATGTGTACACAAATAAAACATAAACATTATTATTTATTTTCATTTGACAAAGCTTCCCATGTAATTTCAAGTATATTAAATAGACCTAATTTAGTAGGTCTATTTAAACTAATTTAATTTAAAAACATTTCTTTTATTTTTCTTATTTTTTAAAATATATTGTATCGATTTCAGAGAGAAAGAGAGTGGGAGAGCCGAGACCGGTTTGGCTCAGTGGATAGAGGGTCGGACTGCGGACTGAAGGGGCCCGGGTTCGATTCCGGCAAGGGCATGTACCTTGACTGCGGGCACATCCCCAGTAGGGGGCGTGCAAGAGGCAGCTGATCGATGTCTCTCTCTCATCGATGTTTCTGACTTTCTACCTCTCTCCCTTCTGCTCTATAAAAAATCAATAAAATATATTTTTAAAAAAAGAGTGGGAGAGAGATATGGAGACATCAATGATGAGAGAGAATTGTTGATCACTGCCTCCTGCGTGCCTCCCACTGGGGATCAGGCCTGCAGCCTGGGCCTGTGCCCTGACCAGGAGCCCAGCTGCGATCTCCTGGCTCACAGGTCGATGCTCAACCGCTGAGCCACGGCAGCTGGGCAAGAATTTTTTAAATAAACTTAAAACTTTCACAAACTTTATAACCTTCATGACATTTAATAAACCTCCTACAACTTTCACAGCCAGGCTCCCGGGAAGGGGGTGAGGGTGGGGTCGGTGAGGAGAATGGAAGTCACCAGGCTCCGTTGCTGGATGTGGCCTCCAGAGAAGAGCAAAAGTGCCTGATTTAGACTCTTGCTCACCTCCAAGCAGGGGAGGAAAAGGCAGAACCAGTGAGAGCGGTTCAAGGGGATCTGGACCGACCCCAGCAGTGCCGGCGTCAGCCTGCTTGGAAGTTAGGTGACACGTGCAGGCCACCCTAGGGTAGACTCGGGCTGAGTGAGCAATAGCAGGTGCTTGCTGCTGTAATGGGCATTTTTGTCATGTTCTCTGGGAATTAGTCACGGCTCCCACGCTTCCTTCTGAGCAGGGAGCTGTCATCTGCGATGACACTACCATATGGGTGGGTTTGCTTTCATTTATTCAAAGGGTATTTATTGAGCATTACCATGTTCTATAGGAGAAACCTACTGTGTGTGTGTGTGTGTGTGTGTGTGTGCGTGTGTGTGTGTGTGAGAGAGAGAGAGAGAGAGAGAGAGAGAGAGAGAGAGAATGGAAAAGTGGTTCAGAAGACCCCCTCGCTTCTCTCCCAGGCAATAGAAAGTCAGGAGTGAATAGAAATTGTGTCTCTACCCATCTGTTCTCATCTTGGGCCACTGGACCCACTCCATTCCTAGCACCCTCCATCCCACACTGACCCTGGCTGACCTTTAACCTTTCACCTGATGTGTGGTCCAGGTGGGGGTTTGTGCACAAGAGAGAAAATAAGACCCAGTCCTGGGGACACGGGTTGTGCAATCAGAAAGCTGCCGGGGACCCGAGACGTAACAGTGAGTGTGAAGCTGTGCGGACAGGATGGTGAGCAGGGTGGAGAGAAGAGATGAGGGAGGCTGTGAGTCCAGGGAGGACTCTGGCATAAGCAACCCTACCCTTGCCCACTTCTTTTATCATTTCTGTTTTATTCCACAGTAACACCCCCTTCATAGTTAAAATTTAATGTGTTCATTGTAGAAAAATTGAAAGAAGAGACAAAGAAGGAATTAAAAACACCCATAATCCTATTCCGAGATGTAACCACAATGAACACTTTGGTATTTTTCCTTCTGAACACACACATTTTTACTTTCCTCGGACAATTCTACTTTGAAAGTTGCTTTTTTTTTCATTTAATGTTTTATCCTTGAACTTTCCCTACATAATTAAGTCCTCTCATACAACACAGTTCTTAGTGGCTGCAGAATGTTTTGTCATATTGATGTGCTGAGCAAACTGTCCTTTCCTCCCCCAGGTCGGTCGCCCTGCCTCATATTCCCATGAAAGCCAGGCTTGGAAAGCCACCATCAGGGCCCCGAAGCTAGCAATACATGGTCCGTGCCAGTCCTTCCCCGAGAGGAGAGACCCACTGTCGCGTCTAGTTCCACAGCCACTGAAGTGACAACCGAGCTTGAGGCCACCACGCAGGTGGATGGGAGCGCAGGCAGGGCTGGTAGGGAGTGGGGCTGGGACAAGGAGTGCCCATGGCCAGATTGCCGGGCAGCACCAAAGCCTGCCTCACAGGCCTCGGCAGGAGCCAGCGCTGCCAGCCCCTCAGGTCCGCTTGGAAAGGCAAAGAAAGGCAATGTGAGAATGGATTGGCTCCATTTGCTCTAGGGAAGGTGGGCGGCTCCGCTGCCTGGGAAACGGGCTTCGAGCCTGTGCTTCCTGGAATTCTTCATGCTCCTCTCCCGCTAGGCGCCTGTATTCCTGACCGAGGACTCATTATTTGGCATTTACAGGCAGCCAAGTTTTGGCAATGCCTTCCAATTCTTCACATTGGGAGTGCTCCTGAAGCCTGGCTCCGACCTCGCTGTTCACCCCCACTCAGCACCTTTGCACAGGCTGGCATTTTCCTTCTGCTCTGCAGGCTGGGCACAGGGAGGTGAAGCGCACAGCATCTGCTGGACGAGGCTCAGGGGAGGAACTGTGTGAGGCCGAGGGGTGGTTAGAAGGGAAGCTCACGCTGCGGTGATTGTTGAATGTTGCCCATGACACCGAGCACCTGGTCAAAACCTCCAAAACTTTGCACAAAAAGAAGCAAAACTCAGCCTGAGACTGTGCTACCCCCGCATGAGATCTCAGTGTGGGGCCGGAGGGACCCAGGGACCCACTGATCCTGCTGCTCAGGAAATCGTGCTTCAGCAGCTGCTGCAGAATCAGTAGCGTGGGATCCTCTGTGGGCAAATGAGACACGTGCCCAAGAGCCCGGTGAAGCTCGGCTCACGCCCACACTTTGTGCACCGTAGCACCTGCTCACACATTCTGAGTCTCTCTGGCCAGGCGGTGCTTACACATTTTAGACCTAGTAACATGTTTAGTCATTAAAGCCACCTTTTGGAGTAAGTACTCCAACTTCAGAGATGAGATTAAGTAATGTGCAGAGAAGTAATTAGCATAGATTAAGTAACCCTACAGAGAAAATTCAATGCTTTGAATATTACTTAGTGGACTTCTCCTTATCTGAAGGAGTCCTGTCCTTCTCAGCAAAGGCCCTCTGAACCCTTGACCCGACAAAGGCTGCTCATTGGGAACCATGAGAAGAGAGACGGAGCTGGGATCCTGAGAGCATCTGGCCCAGAATTCTCACCAGAATCCCATTGGTTCAGCCGCTGCCAGTGTTTGGGGATCCTGTCACTATTTCATCATCATCATCATCATCATCACACACACACACACACACACACACACACACATTTCTGCATCCAAGAATGTTGAAGTCTCTTATGGATTAAAAAAATCAGATTTTTTTTTGGGGGGGGGGGGCAAGGGAGACACACCAGGATAATACAAGACAATAACTAGACTTACCATACTAAATTCTACAGGAATATAAAAATAAATGTTCCTTCCTCAAGTATTTTGTGATCTTGCCAGGAAGATAAGATAAATACGCAAATAACTATAAATAACTGCATTATAATGTGAACTCTATGAAAGCAGGAACTTGACTAATCTCATTCATGGCTACAGTCTTAAGTTCTTGACAACACAACATGAGTGGCATCTACATAATAAACACATCAATAACTAATCATTGCATGAATGAATTAGCACATGGCTAGTGGGATTGGGAGGAGCTTTTGAACATCGATGTAGGGGTTCAATGTTACCTGTTTCTGGGAAACAACTCCATTTAGCAGGTTAGGATTCTACAATGACCTAGCGTGGTGGTCCTGGGTCTGGGTAGCCCTGTGGCTGCGACCAGGCTGTCGCTCCTGGCTAATGCTAGTGGCCGGAGGACTGCCCCTTGCCGGCAGCTGGCTTTCCTGGCAGCCTCAGTTCCTCACTGTGTAGCCCACTCATCGGGTTGTTCAATGCGGAAGCTGGTTTCTCCCAAGAAAGAAAAGCCGCCAAGATGGAAGCTGCAATGTCTAGTGTAACCTGTTCTCAGCAGAGAGATGCTATTACTTCTGCCACCATCTACTGACACAGAGCACTAGACACTGGTGCATTGTGGGAAGGACTCCACAGAGGGCAAGTACCAGGATGCGAGTTCATAGGGGCGTCCTGGAGGCTGGCTGCTGTGGCCCTAAAGTTACACTGTGTGGGCTCATATCTCAGAGACAAGATAGTTTGGTGCTGAAATCCAGTGCATTATTCATGAGGCTTATTAAAGCTTAAAGAATCATGTGTGGTTTAATATCTGGTAAACTGAATGGTATTATAATGTATGCAGGGAGATTATACCTACATATGTGTGAGTGTATGTATTATATTGAACAATTTTTTTGCAGCAAATAAGCAACCCTACATTATCAAATCAGGATTTTGATATTTGTTTATAAATAATGTCCCCATATAATAATGGTCACTATAACTCAATTTCTTGGATGCTTGAGAGTATTAGGGAGAGGCTAGGCATGGCACTGGGAACTGGAAATGCTGTTAACATAGCAATGGAGGGTCAATGGGAATCACTGATGGGCTTGCAATCCATTGTACCAGCTGAAGCTTTCTGAAACGTGCTTAATTTCCCTAAGCCTACTGGGACCAATAATATTCTTACAGCACAGGAGAGTCATGGCACTGACAGCACAGGAGAGTCATGGCACTGACAGCACAGGAGAGTCATGGCACTGACAGCACAGGAGAGTCATGACACTGACAGCACAGGAGAGTCATGGCACTGACAGCACAGGAGAGTCATGGCACTGACAGCACAGGAGAGTCATGGCACTGACAGCACAGGAGAGTCATGGCACTGACAGCACAGGAGAGTCATGGCACTGACAGCACAGGAGAGTCATGGCACTGACAGCACAGGAGAGTCATGGCACTGACAGCACAGGAGAGTCATGGCACTGACAGCACAGGAGAGTCATGACACTGACAGCACAGGAGAGTCATGGCTGTGACAGCACAGGAGAGTCATGACACTGACAGCACAGGAGAGTCATGGCACTGACAGCACAGGAGAGTCATGGCACTGACAGCACAGGAGAGTCATGGCACTGACAGCACAGGAGAGTCATGACACTGACAGCACAGGAGAGACATGGCTGTGACAGCACAGGAGAGTCATGGCACTGACAGCACAGGAGAGTCATGACACTGACAGCACAGGAGAGTCATGGCACTGACAGCACAGGAGAGTCATGGCACTGACAGCACAGGAGAGTCATGACACTGACAGCACAGGAGAGTCATGGCACTGACAGCACAGGAGAGTCATGGCACTGACAGCACAGGAGAGTCATGGCACTGACAGCACAGGAGAGTCATGACACTGACAGCACAGGAGAGTCATGACACTGACAGCACAGGAGAGTCATGGCACTGACAGCACAGGAGAGTCATGGCACTGACAGCACAGGAGAGTCATGGCTGTGACAGCACAGGAGAGTCATGGCACTGACAGCACATAGAGTCATGGCTGTGACAGCACAGGAGAGTCATGGCACTGACAGCACAGGAGAGTCATGACACTGACAGCACAGGAGAGTCATGACACTGACAGCACAGGAGAGTCATGACACTGACAGCACATAGAGTCATGGCTGTGACAGCACAGGAGAGTCATGGCACTGACAGCACAGGAGAGTCATGACACTGACAGCACAGGAGAGTCATGGCTGTGACAGCACAGGAGAGTCATGACACTGACAGCACAGGAGAGTCATGGCACTGACAGCACAGGAGAGTCATGGCTGTGACAGAACAGGAGAGTCATGGCACTGACAGCACAGGAGAGTCATGATACTGACAGCACAGGAGAGTCATGGCACTGACAGCACAGGAGAGTCATGGCTGTGACAGCACAGGAGAGTCATGGCACTGACAGCACAGGAGAGTCATGGCACTGACAGCACAGGAGAGTCATGGCACTGACAGCACAGGAGAGTCATGACACTGACAGCACAGGAGAGTCATGGCACTGACAGCACAGGAGAGTCATGACACTGACAGCACAGGAGAGTCATGACACTGACAGCATAGGAGAGTCATGACACTGACAGCACAGGAGAGTCATGGCACTGACAGCACAGGAGAGTCATGGCACTGACAGCACAGGAGAGTCATGACACTGACAGCACAGGAGAGTCATGGCACTGACAGCACATAGAGTCATGGCTGTGACAGCACAGGAGAGTCATGGCACTGACAGCACAGGAGAGTCATGACACTGACAGCACAGGAGAGTCATGGCACTGACAGCACATAGAGTCATGGCTGTGACAGCACAGGAGAGTCATGGCACTGACAGCACAGGAGAGTCATGACACTGACAGCACAGGAGAGTCATGACACTGACAGCATAGGAGAGTCATGACACTGACAGCACATAGAGTCATGGCTGTGACAGCACAGGAGAGTCATGGCACTGACAGCACAGGAGAGTCATGGCACTGACAGCACAGGAGAGTCATGGCACTGACAGCACAGGAGAGTCATGACACTGACAGCACAGGAGAGTCATGGCACTGACAGCACAGGAGAGTCATGGCTGTGACAGCACAGGAGAGTCATGGCACTGACAGCACAGGAGAGTCATGGCTGTGACAGCACAGGAGAGTCATGGCACTGACAGCACAGGAGAGTCATGGTACTGACAGCACAGGAGAGTCATGGCTGTGACAGCACAGGAGAGTCATGGCACTGACAGCACATAGAGTCATGGCTGTGACAGCACAGGAGAGTCATGGCACTTGCTGGCAACCACCTCGCCTGGAACAACAAGATAGCAAAAATGTCTGTCTTTCTTTCCGTCATCTGTCTATCTGTCCTGCATCTCTTCTTTAAAAATATATTTATTCAATCTGTAATAAATTAATTTTAGAACCCCATGCTCAACCAATTGTGTGAGATGACAAATTGGGCTCTTCGGACACACCAATGATAAGTCTTGCTGGGGCAGATCTATGTTAAAATTTCCCTCACCATCCTGTGCTCATGGTCTAACGCAGTGGTCAGCAAACTGCGGCTCGCAAGCCACCATGCTCTTTGGTCCCTTATTGTGACTGTTTCACAAAATACCACATCCTGGGCAAGTCTATTTTGAAGTGGCATTAGAAGAAGATTAAGTTTAAAAAATTTGGCTCTCAAAAGAAATTTCAATCATACTGTTGATATTTGGCTCTGTTCACTAACGAGTTTGCTGACCACATGGTCTAATGTATGATAAATGCTGAAGAGTTGGATAGCTGGCCCTTGCATTACAGTGTCAGTGAGTTTTGGAATATAGACCACTTACTTCTGCCCGTGTGAGTCTGGGGTGCTCTGCTTAGCCACATGCCCGAATGGCTAAGGCCTTCACATGTTCTTGTCCAAGAAATGAAGTCAGTGGTCCCACCACAAGTTAACAGGTAACATAGTGATCATGTTACACTTGATACTTTCTTCGCATAGTTTATGTTAGACTTGGCTGACTTGATATTCATGGTGAGTTGCCTACTATTGTTAGATACTGCTAGCGATCCCTAGTGAAGTACTATTACTCCTCTTCTACTTTTTATTTTATTTTTTAAATATATTTTTATTGATTTCAGAGAAGCAGGGAGAGAGATTGAGAGATAGAAACATCAATGATGAGAGAGAATCATGGATCGCTGCCTCCTGCATGCCCCACCCTGGGATTGAGCTCACAACCCGGGCATGTGTCCTGACTAGGAATCGAACATGTGACCTCCTGGTTCGTAGGTCGACACTCAACTACTGAGTCATGCCAGCCGGATGTTATTTCCCTTTTAAGCATTTGTAGCCATGTAATTGAAGTATAGTCTAAGGTTGCATGGGATACTGTTAAAAACAAAATTGATCCCGAGGCTGATATGAAAAGACAAATGTCATTCATACTCCCAGAATTAAAAATGTCATGTTTTTTACTAGAATGCCATTGTTCTTATCGGTTGGAGTTACACATTCAACTCTATACCAAAAAAATGGATATAGGAAGTTTGAAAATAAAGAAATATTCTTCTCAAATGTTTTGTGCAGCAAATGGCCATCTTCTGATTTATCCTTTGTATACATCTTTTATATGAACAAATTTCCTTAGTGGCCAGATTATTATGTATACACTGAGTGGCCAGATTATTATGGTCTCTGAACACATAATAATCTGGTCACTCGGTGTATATATATTTTATTTATGCTAGAGGCTCAATGCATGAATTCATGCATGGGTGAAATCCAGCCAGCCTGGCCAGGGGGAAAGAACATGGGCAGTTGGCTGGCCTGCCTAATGGTCGAACTTGTGGTCAGGGGGTGCAATTTGCATATTAGCCTTTTATTATATAGGATATACACTGAGTGGCCAGATTATTATGTGTTCAGAGATTTTATATATATATATATATATATATATATATATATATATGTAGAAGTCTATTTCAAAAATTCAGAACCACCTAAAGGTCCAAGTACAGGAGATTAGCTGAGTAAACTATGGTATGTTCACTAACATAGAATACTGCATAGTGTAAGGAATGCATAAGAAAGTTCTCTATGAACCAATATTCACTGATTAGCAAGAGACATTGTTAAGTGAAAAGAAGCAAAGTACGCAGAGTATCCTTTGTGTAAAAGAGAAGAGAATGAAAAAGTGCACATATTTATCTTTATAAAAAGAAACAGGAGGAACAAACCGGAAAACAATGACATTGGCTATGGACACGGGTGTTGGAAAAGTGTGGTGGAAGGGCCATGAGAGGGAGTGGCATAGAATTATTTTTAGAGAAGAGGAGTATCTTTTGTATATTGTTGTCTTTTGGAGCATGTAGATGTCCTACATATTTACAAGATATGTGTCACATATAATCCCATCAACAAGGATGGGAAGGAAAGTACAAACACAAAGCAAATGGAAATATAGCACCTTAAGGTATCTCAGATCAGTTGTATAGCCACACAGAAAGGGAACAGGGTGGAGCAAGCAGTCTAACTGAAGTATCTGTTGAAGATGGTATTTGATTATATGCCTGACAATATCACTTTATTTTTATTTGGTTTATTTTTTTATCCCCTCCCCAACAATTTTAAACACCCCTTTCAGGAAGGGACTGTATCTCCCCTAATGTGACACCCTGTGTGACTGGAGCCATGTCACTCCCACAGTCATGGGGCTGACAGGAAGAAGGCCAAAGGCTTAATTGCCACAGAGCTCTGGGTCCCGAAGCATGACACCATGTTTGGCAGATAGATGTTTTTTTTGGGGGGGGGGGGGAGGGAGGGTGGGAAAGATAGAGAGAGAGAGAAATTTCAGAAACCTGACCTCAGAATTCCAAAATTCTAAGTAAGGAATAAGATTTTCCATGACAGACTTTGTTTTGAGGGAAGTGGAGATAAGGTATGAAGACTTGAGATAAACAACTCCCAAAGACTTCTTCTGGGGAAGCTTTGGGGATGAACTAATTTTCACATGTGACATGCAAGCTTGTGGCTGTGTAGCTTTCGTCTCTGAACTGAGGGGAAGGTTCCCAGCCACCAGCCCCCCATAGATAATGCAGGCAGGGAGGCCAGTTCCTGGTCCTAATCCTCTGGCTGAGTCATTCAAACCTCATCCTTACAGGCCCATCTGGTTAATTAAGAGAAAGCCTAAAAGACATTTAATTTAAAAAAAGGAGGGTACTGTACATACCTTTAAGTTCTGCCAGCTCCGTAAAGGAGAATGAAGAACTGCTGGATACAGTGGGGGTACTGCCACAGAGCCCACTGCCACTGAGCCCACTGCCACAGAACCCACTGCCACAGAGCCCACTGCCACAGAACCCACTGCCACAGAGCCCACTGCCACAGAACCCACTGCCTCTGAGCCCACTGCCACTGAGTCCACTGCCACTGAGCCCACTGCCACAGAACCCACTGCCACTGAGCCCACTGCCACAGAACCTACTGCCACTGAGCCCACTGCCACAGAACCCACTGCCACTGAGCCCACTGCCACAGAACCCACTGCCACTGAGCCCACTGCCACAGAACCCACTGCCACAAAGTCCACTGCCAAATAACCACTGCCACAGAGCCCACTGCCACAGAACCCACTGCCACAGAGCCCACTGCCACAGAACCCACTGCCTCTGAGCCTACTGCCACTGAGTCCACTGCCACTGAGCCCACTGCCACAGAACCTACTACCACTGAGCCCACTGCCACTGAGCCCACTGCCACAGAACCCACTGCCACTGAGCCCACTGCCACAGAACCCACTGGCACTGAGCCCACTGTCACAGAACCCACTGCCACAAAGTCCACTGCCAAATAACCACTGCCACAGAGCCCACTGCCACAGAACCCACTGCCACTGAACCCACTGCCACTGAGCCCACTGCCACAGAACCCACTGCCACAGAGCCCACTGCCACAGAACCCACTGCCACAGAGCCCACTGCCACAGAACCCACTGCCTTTGAGCCCACTACCACCGAGTCCACTGCCACTGAGCCCACTGCCACAGAACCCACTGCCACTGAGCCCACTGCCACAGAACCTACTGCCACTGAGCCCACTGCCACTGAGCCCACTGCCACAGAACCCACTGCCACTGAGCCCACTGCCACTGAGCCCACTGCCACAGAACCCACTGCCACTGAGCCCACTGCCACAGAACCCACTGCCACTGAGCCCACTGCCACAGAACCCACTGCCACAGAGCCCACTGCCACAGAACCCATTGCCAAATAGATCACTGCCACAGAGACCACTGCCCCAGAGCCCACTGCCATGGAGCCCACTGCCACAGGGCCCACTGCTCAGTGTCACTGAGCCCACTGCCTACTGCTACAGAGCCCACTCTGGCAGGGCCCACTACCACAGAACCCATTGCCACAGAGCCCACTGCTCATTGCCACAGAGCCCACTGCTCATTGCCACAGAACCCACTGCCCAGTGCCGCAGGCCTCTGCCACAGAGCCCACTGCTACAGAGATCACTGCTTGTTCTCAGGCGAGCATGGGCATTGGCCACATGAAGAAAGGTAAGTAAAATGGAAAATGGAGGAGGAAGGAGGAAGTTTTATGTTAAGCTCTGTCAATATCTAAATTTGGTGTCCATGTGTAGACAGCCAGTGACCTGTTCCCAGGCCGGTGAACCCCCTGGCTCTGCCCTGCTGCCTGTGAAATCTCACACACGGCACAGAAGTGAGTCAGATGACTGCAGGGAGGGCGGGGCTGACCTCACGCTCCTGGGCAATGGCAGGTCGGCCTTTCTGTGTGCACTCTTCTCCAGAGAGTGGTCATTTAGTTGGGAAAGTGTGGTAGGCTAGACGCGTGCACTGAAATTGTGCCTGAATGCAAAGCATTTTGTAAAAACTCACATTGTATGCTGAATTGTGCTGGCTTGGCACGGGGTCTAAAGTTTCCTGTGTCTCCCGGTCGTGGCAGTCCTCCGAAGGGACCACTGCAATGGCCACACTCTGGGAGCGCCTCTCTGCGGCCTTGGCCAAGCTGGCCGACAGGCCCCAGAGATAAGCTGGCAACCCTTCCCCTGGCACACCCAGGCTCTTTGTAGGCTCAGAAACCCTTCCATCAAGCCGTCAATTTCTTTCTTCCTGGTTCTTTAGTGATCTTTCTAGCATAGAAATGTGGATAACTTTAGCCTTGCACACATATCACTTATATGATTTTAAAGGGCCCCACCCGCATCTAGGCCCTGCTGAAGACAATGGACAGTTTTCATCGACTTGCCTCCATCCTCCGGGCCCATTTCCTAAGGCAATGCTCCAGAAGTGTAGACGCTGGACCAGCAGCAGCAGCATCACTTGGGTGCTTGTTAGAAATGCAAAATCTCAGGCCACACGCCAAATATAGAGATTCCAGAATATACTGGAATCTAAGTCAGGGGTCCAGGCACCTGGTTTAACACATTTTCTAGATCATCTGGTTGCCATCCTAAAGTTTAAGAAATACTACTGAACTCCATTTGTCACTTTGAATTTTTTTCCCTTTCTCCTTTGTGTATTGCTGAGTGGAGTGATTTACCCACAATCCCTCACTCCACCTACCAGGGGACATTAGACAGTGCCTGGAGACATTTTGGTTGTCTTCTTGGGAAGGATGGGGGTTCCATGGCATCTGGTGGGAAGAGGCCACGGATGCAGCTAAACCTCCTATAGTGCACAGGACAGCACCCTAACTGAGAATTATTTGGCCCAAAATGTCAATAATGTTGAAGTTGCAAAACCCTGCTGGAAGGGTTGTGGCCCACATCCCTGGCTCCCTCCAATCCCATATTCCTGTTCGCCATCCCACCCTGTGCTGGTGACTCAGCATCCAGGCACCGCATGGAGAACCTCTTTAAAGGTCAGAAAGTGATCACCTCCCTGAAAGGACAGCTGCCTCCTTCAGCTCCACTTCCCTGGGCCAGTGAGGGCTTTCATTTCTGATAAACATTGTCTATGAGAGAACAATGACCCCTTAGTCTCCAAGGGACTATCAGGGTCAAATGATTGTCCTCTTGCCAAGAAGTGATGACAAAGGAAATGAGATGTCATCAACCCATCACAGTATTGCAATTCTTCTCCGATTTCTGAGATGAAAGTTGTAGGGCTCTGAAGGATGTTCAGTTGTCCTTTATGATCAATCTTTGTAAGAGAACTTTTCTGCTCCTCTCACCCCAAAACACATACCTATCTTGGTTTACTGGGCAATAAAGAAACATGAATTAAATAATATGAAAAAATATTAATTCTCTTTAAGAAAAAATAACACCGCTATTACTATCATCAGTCCATTAAGATCTGCCTACCACAAGTCAGAAATTCTATTTATATCCATGTCAGTATATCTGATTAATTTTTACAACAACCCTGAAATGTTGTAACTGCTAAAGAACATGCCTAAAGAAATACAGCTCGCGTTGCCGAAACCGGTGTGACTCAGTGGTAGAGCGTCGGCCTTTGGACTGAAAGGTCCCGGGTTCGATTCCAGTCAAGAGCATGTACCTTGGCTGCGGGCACATCCCCAGTAGGGGGTGTGCAAGAGGCAGCTGATCGATGTTTCTCTCTCATCGATGTTTCTGACTTTGTATCATTCTCCCTTCCTCTCTGTAAAAAAATCAATAAAATATATTTTAAAAAACGAATAAAAAGAAATACAGCTAGTGTTGGTGAAGGCATCAGAAGTTCTTCTACCAGGTAAAGATAATAGCAATTATGATTATATTTGTGCTTTTCAAGATTTTAAGTATTATTTATTCCACACATTATCCAAGTTGTACCTGTAGTTTAAGTGCTATGAGAGTTCAGAGAAACTATAAAATGTTGAGTGTGGCTAGAGAAAGGCTCATAAAGCATTTAGATAAGCTGGTCCTTGAAAGTGACATGGGTCTGAGAGTTGTTGCTGGTGTCATTGGGGTGGTGGTAGAGGAAGGCTCACTTTAAACAGAAAGCATGAACAAAGACCGAGTCAAGAAGAAGAGGCTATGCAGGGAAAACAAGAGAATAGGCAAATCAGCAGGACCAGATGATTCACGATGGTAGGAAGGAGGATGGGGTGGGTATGGCAAGAGCAGTTAGACGATGCAGGGCTGAGTGATCCAGGCAGTGGGCCTAGAATACTATGAAACAGCCACTGAGAGATTTGGAAGTGTGTAAGGAAGGTGATGATTCTGTGTCCTACTCAGTGTCACCTCAGAAAAACCTAATCTGGCACTGGCATTGCCCTCACCCCCAAAGGTGCTGAGTTTGTGTGTCACTTTCATGGTGTCCCTGGCCATGGCCATACAGACTGTGAGCTCTCTGAGGAAAGAGTTGTTCTGACTTACTTTTCCATGAATCTCCAAGACCTGGTGCATAGGAAGTGCTCAACGAATGAATGGAGTAAACACACTGTAACAGAGAACCATGTGCTTCTCCAGCTCCTCAGTGCTGTTCCCAGGTGAGTGAAGGAGAGGAAGGCTGTTGGCCTAGAAGGTTGCAGAGTTGATGGCAGGAAAATGTACACCCAAAATCCCAGAGCCAGCTCAGGTAGTTCACCATGGAATAACAGAGAGCTCACCATCAAATCTCAGAGTTTTCACCATGGAACCTGAGAGCTCACCGTGGAACCAGAGAGCTCACCCTGGAACCTGAGAGTTCACCATGGAACTTCAGAAAGCTCACAATGGAACCTCAGAGAGCTCACCATGGAACCTCGGAGAGCTCACTGTGGAACCTCAGAGAGCTCACCATGGAACTTCAGAGAGCTCACCATGGAACTTCAGAGAGCTCACCATGGAACTTCAGAGAGCTCACCATGGAACTTCAGAGAGTTCACTGTGAGCATCAGAGAACTCACTGTGGGATCTGAGAGTTCACCCTGGAACCTGAGAGTTCACCATGGAATCTCAGAGAACTCACTGTAGAACCTCAGAGAGCTCACCGTGGGACCTCAGAGAGCTCACCGTGGGACCTCAGAGAGCTCACCGTGGAACCTGAGAGGTCACCGTGGAACCTCAGAGAGCTCACCGTGGAACCTGAGAGGTCACCGTGGAACCTGAGAGGTCACCGTGGAACCTCAGAGAGCTCACCGTGGAACCTGAGAGGTCACCGTGGAACCTCAGAGAGCTCACCGTGGAACCTGAGAGGTCACCGTGGAACCTGAGAGGTCACCGTGGGACCTCAGAGAGCTCACCGGGGGACCTCAGAGAGCTCACCGTGGAACCTGAGAGGTCACCGTGGAACCTCAGAGAGCTCACCGTGGAACCTGAGAGGTCACCGTGGAACCTGAGAGGTCACCGTGGAACCTCAGAGAGCTCACCGTGGAACCTCAGAGAGCTCACCGTGGAACCTCAAAGAGCTCACCGTGGAACCTCAAAGAGCTCACCGTGGAACCTCAGAGAGCTCACCGTGGAACCTCAGAGAGCTCACCGTGGAACCTCAAAGAGCTCACCGTGGAACCTCAGAGAGCTCACCGTGGAACCTCAAAGAGCTCACCGTGGAACCTCAAAGAGCTCACCGTGGAACCTCAGAGAGCTCACCGTGGAACCTCAGAGAGCTCACCGTGGAACCTCAAAGAGCTCACCGTGGAACCTCAGAGAGCTCACCGTGGAACCTCAGAGAGCTCACCGTGGAACCTCAGAGAGCTCACCGTGGAACCTCAGAGAGCTCACCGTGGAACCTCAAAGAGCTCACCGTGGAACCCCAGAGAGCTCACCGTGGAACCTGAGAGCTCACCGTGGAACCTCAGAGAGCTCACCGTGGAACCCCAGAGAGCTCACTGTGGCACCTGAGAGGTCACTGTGGAACCTCAGAGAGCTCACTGTGGAATCTGAGAGAGCTCACCGTGGAATCTGAGAGAGCTCACTGTGGAATCTGAGAGAGCTCACTGTGGAATCTGAGAGAGCTCACTGTGGAATCTGAGAGAGCTCACTGTGGAACCTGAGAGGTCACTGTGGAACCTGAGAGGTCACCGTGGAACCTCAGAGAAGTCACTGTGGAACCTCAGAGGTCACTGGTCACTGTGGAACCTGAGAGGTCACTGGCCACTGTGGAACTTGAGAGGTCACTGTGGAACCTCAAAGAGCTCAATAGAGAGCTCACTGTGGAACCTCTGAGCACTCACCACGTAATCTTAGCTCACCATGAAGTTTTGGAGAGCTCATCATGGAGTCTCAGATCTGTCTCAGAGAGTTCACTCAAGAAGACCACAGTTGGAGAGAGGACCTGAGGAAGCTCCCGGTTGAGGGAAGCAAGGTAATGTGGATAAAAATCACCAAGTTAACCAAAATGTATTGGAGAAACATAACCCTCTTTCCCCATCCTGAAACATGGTATATTTCAGACATTAGGAGATATTTAGGCATGACTTCCACTACAACTAATGTTCTCTACTGTTTGGTAAGAAATAAAATAATCATATTCTTAATTTAAAATCTAAAAAATATCTACTAAATGCTTCCCTCTTCCTGCATCCTCCACCTCCACCCATTCACTTGGGCATGTGGATGAGTTCCCACCAAATGAGTCAGTCACATAGAACATTCGTCTCTTTGAGCAGATGTCACTGTAAAAAAACAACATTGCAGCATTACACAAAGCTTACCAATGATGCCTGTCATGGCAATGGTGCCAACATAAGGAAAGGGGGTAATTTTGGTGGATTCAAAGGCGATAAGATTACTGTAATTATGGGGGACTGCTTCTAAGTAACCTCAGACAAAAGAAAGGCTGCTTTGTATCACCCTGAGATCTGGGAAGGAGACAGGAACCTGGCAAGGAGGGAGGCTGTCCAAGGGGAGGAGGTGGGAGACAGCAGTGTTTACTGGTGCTGTTCTTGTGGCTGCCTTACCCTGTCTTGAGCTGAATGCTGTCCTAAGGGAAATCAAGAATTCTGAAGGTCACTGGAGAAGAAGCCAAAAGGTTTGCCCGGAATAACCTGCCACCCTCTGTCCTCCCAGATTGCCAAAATCTAAGCCTTCTTCTCCAAAGCCCTGCTCAAGTCTCTTCCCTCCTGTGAAAGCATCCCATTTCTCTCCATTCTGCAGAACTCCACCTCTTGCATGGCAGTGCCAGTCATAGGGCCTTTAATTAAGGTGGGTTTTATGACTTCAGCATGATGAACCAACATCTTCTATTGTTATTTAATCTCCCATGTGTTCACACACACATTCCCTAGCCAGGTTGGCATCTCCTTGAAGAAGGTATGTGGTGTAGGCCACCTTACAGTGCCCCATAGTGCCAGCATTGAGTAGGCCCTCAATGAATGTTGGTTAGTTGACTGATTAGGTATTCATGCAAGTGGTTGCCAGCTAAGGCTATCTACTTAGGTGATGTGGGGTCTGATGAATTAGAGAAAGAAATTCACTGAGCACCGATGAGCCCAGTGGAGTAGGGCGATTGTTTTATATGAGGCAGTAATACATTGGTGTCTGTTCCTGCTACAAACTGATGGAGAATTTGAGAACAGGTTTGAGGAAGAGAGCAGGAGTCCACTGCACTCAGTCAGTGGTGGAGAGAAAGGAAAAGAAAAGCCCAGACCCCCGCCGCCAATGGGGATAAAGTGGAGGTGAAGGATGAGGATGGGAACACCCGGAAACATGGGTCAGTTCATCCACAGGGAACCCACAGTGTAAGCCTGGGATATAGCAGACTCTCCCTTCAAAAACTGTTGATTCAACAGAATGAATGGATGGATGGAGGAAGTGATGAAGGAAGGAAGGTGAGAATGACTAGAGGAAAGAAGGAAGAGAGAAAAGAAAGGAGGTTTGTGTGTGGAAGAATGAGGGGTACCTTAAGACGGGAATAGGATGGGCAAACAGTGAGATGGAAGGTTCTGGCATACTGCCCTACAACCTATTCAGAAAACCCAATAAACGGTAAAATCCTTGTAAGTTTCTCACCAATATCATCACTGGCTCTAAGTTTCTCAACTCACTATTTCTCTTATACTCTTGCAAAGAAGAAAGTTAACCAAGTGGAAACACAATCCTTGAGTGTGAGGTCAAAGGGGGAAGCTTAAGAGCCTGGCTCTGCAGGCAGTGGGTGTGACAGCAAATGAGTTATTTTCTGACATCTCCACTTTTCCCACCAGCAAAACTTTATTCAGGACATATTCTCTGAAGGATCAAGGCTAATCTCCTTTTCACTTAGACTCTCCAGTGACCTTATTCTTCCATCGGGAAGCTTTGAACAGGATGTTAAAAGCAGATTCCTCATTGCTAATTCTTAAATCCTCCCAGTTCCCATGAAGCTGAAAAGATCACCCAGTCCGACGACATCCACAATCAGGTGCTAAGTTACCTGTCTCTCAGCAGTCCAGCCAGCATTGCAGAAAACATGGATGCTATTCACTGACTTGAATTACAGTATGAATAGCTATCTACAGACCCATTTGCTCTGAGCATTAGAACTATTATGTAAGAACTGGAGCCTCAAAAGTTCATTATCTGAAGGATGTTAAGTACTTTCTCCTTGTACTGTCTCTCTCTCTCTCTTTAATCCTTTCATATTTTCATTCTTCTCTCTTTCTCTTTTATATATATACACACACACATACACACACACACACACACACACACACACTCACTCACTCACTCACTCACACCTACCATCTTTACCTGCATTAAATAATCCATAAACTAACCACAGTTAGAGGTCATAAAATTATTTAACAAGATTGAGGTAACAATTGTGTCAGCAGGGAGGAGCAGTTAATGACAGCCCCAAACCCAAATCCAGGGCTCCTGACTCCCCATAGACTTCTGTTTTCCTCTGCAGTACATCACTTCCAAGTGCACAATGTAAGAATGTGTGCGATGATCTTGGCCTTCTGCCCAGGCTCCAGGTGAGGACAGACAAGAGGACCCTGGCTCGGCCTCTGCTTCACTATTTGACCGGAGCCAGCCACCTGGCCGCTCTCCTCCATGCCGTGGGAATGTGTCTTCTGCCGAGACCACTGATCCACGTGGACATTCTTCTCCGAGTCCAGAGACCTTTCTTTCATCCCATTTCCTAGTGGTGGCACAGGCCTGCTCAGTGACTCTCCCGTGTACATGGCTGGTCTCTGAGAGTCTGGGGACAGGCAGCGTGCTACAGAGGAAAAGGAGAGCAGCCAGATCCCAGCTCTGCCACTCCTGAGGCCTGTGACTCACTTCCCTCCTCTGTGAGAGCCCGATGAAATGGCAATGTCCACTCAGGGCTGCCGTGGGCACCAGCGCGGCGGATGCACAGGACCGAGTCTAGCACAGAGTGGGGGCTCGGTAAGCGCTGGTTTCCGTTCTTCCACCATATGGGCTGTGGGTCGGCTAGTCTCCCAATGACTTGATGTTTATGAGATGACAATGTGCCATCTGTAGTAATTTAGGGCTGATTAGGAACGCCAACAAAATGAAAGACAAATGCATGGCACAGATTTGGTTTGAGATTTTTGATCTCCCAGCTTTGTTATGTTACAGATTAAAAAACAAATAGGTTTTGTTCAAATCTATACTATATTTTAAATAAATAAAACTTGTAAATCTTTATTTTAGGTGGTGACATGGGACACAAAAACAAAAAACAAAACCAAATGCCTTCTTTTTAGAATTAATATTGTTTTATTTTGCTTCAGTTTGGGTTCATATGAATCTTTTGTTTAAATCTATTCCTTTTTTTAAAAAAAATGTATTTTTATTATTGATTTCAGAGAGGAAAGGAGAGGGAGAGAGAGATAGAAACATTAATGATGAGAGAGAATCATTGAGTGACTGCCTCCTGCACGCCTCACTTTGGGATTGATTCTGGCAGCCTGGGCGTGTCCTCATCAACCACTGAGCCACGCCCCCTGGGCAATCCCTCCCTTCTTTAGCACACACACATATACACACACACCTTTGTATATTGTCAAAAGCAAAACTAACTATTTTTCTGATTGGACTGCTGCCTCCACCCAATGATCTCCCAACCTGAAGGAGTGATGATCTTTGCTAAAGGCCTGTGTACCTTTTCCTACTGCACTTTAAGACATGAGCTAGCCAGAGCCTGGCGCGTGCAGAATGGCTTAAGTGGCAGGTGTCTGGAGGTCAGCTGTCACCAGCCAGCATTACCTGAGGACAGACCCCTCCCCTACAAAGGGTGTGAGGAATCTAGGAGCTCTTCCAGCTCTGAGACTCCATGCTTCCTTGAATACAATGCTGTCCATGCAACAAAAATCAGCTTCCAGGAAGTAGCGTGAGACTATGAACACTGTGGACTTAGGGTGGATCTAACAGCAAAGGTGAGTGTTCCCTGGAACCTGACCCTGAGTAAGTGAAGGGACGGAGGAGACACTATTCTAACAGAGCAGGGTGTGGCTGGGAAGGAGGATGCTTGTGATAACCTCCCCTCTGGCTTTTGCTCTCAGTACTTGACTCACCCATCCTATTCCAGAGCCCAGCCAGCTTCAAGGGTTGCATTTAAAGGTGAGCCATTGACATGCTAACAAAGGTCAAGGCCCACCGAATGAGGAATATGGGAGCAAGGACACCTCCCAACAGGGAGACTGAAAAGAAGACTACTTTGAGTCAAGTGGCAGCAGTCACCCTCCATGGACAGTGAGGGGGCATCTACTTACTCAGCAGAGCAAGGTCAAGAAAGAATATTTGCTTTGGGACATCAAGCAAATGCTGAGGATCTCTTCCTATAGAGAAAGCTGGGAGGCACCAGGGACACATGGATTGCATGGTAATGTCGCCGTAACCATGTCAATGGCAATTTGGCTAAGTGTGTGTGTGTGTGTGTGTGTGTGTGTGTGTGTGTGTGTGCGTGTGTGTATGTGTGTGTGTGTGCGCATGTGTGTCTTCATGAGGGGCATGGCATCTCCATTAAAAAGGATCTTCCCACCTCCCCACACAACTCATTCCATTTTGAGTTGACTCTTGTGACTAGATGGTCGTTCCTTCCATGAGCTGAACCACGGGTCTCAGTAGCAGGGAAGCACTGGCCCTTGTGTTTCCGGGGCGCCGAGGTAGGACTCTGAGTCTCTGACTGTGAAGACACCGGCATGCCTGCACCTGTGGCTCTCTCTTGTTCCTTTGTAACTTGTTTCCCCTCAACACTCTGATATCCAAATCCTTCACTTGCCTTTTACCAGAAGCTTCCTCACCTACAGCTGGGCTCCTAGAGAGGCCCTTTGTCCCCTCAGTTCTGTATTCGTGGGTGTGTCTGCTGGGGTTTTTGCTGGGGTTGCACTTCCTAGTTGGCTCTATGATCACATGATGAGAATGTAAACATCTGCACACAGGCAGGCCCAGGCTGCGGGCCGTAGGCAAGGCCGCCTCTCAGTCTGCAAGGCCCTCGCTGCAGGGAGTTGATGAGGTCTACATTGTCCACAGCTTTTTCCTGATGAGCCCATGGGCACCTGCAGTCCAGCAGCACCAGGCAAATGCTGACCCTCCATCAAATGCTTGCTCCTGGCTGTGTGACCTTTAACCACAATGGCATCAGATACCTGATGTAACATTAGACTCTGGGAAGAAGACTCAGAACACCTTCTTAAAGGCAAATTGTCAATATACTACAGTCCATTGCTCAATACATTAAGCTGGATGATAGGATAATAAGACTGTGGCTGTGGAATCAGGAAGAACTGAATTCACATAGTAACTCTGCCACTCCCTCTTTTGTTGTTGTTGTTAATCCTCACTGGAGGATACTTTTCCCCATTGACTTTTATAAAGAGTGGAGGGGAGGGGGAGAGACAGAGAGAAAGAAAAATCGATGTGAGAAAGTCACTTCGATTGGCTGCCTGCCATACAAGCCCCAGTCAGGGCCGGGGATCGAGCCTGCAACTGAAGTACATGCCCTTGACCGGAATCAAACCTGAGAGTTTTCAGTCCACAGGCCAACGCTCTCGCCACTGAGCCAAACTGGCTGGGCTGCCACCCACTCTGTGGTGACCTCTGGCTTCAGGAGGATTAAATTAGGCACAATGGTAGAGCCTACGTTATCTGGAACAGTCTACATTATCACCCTTATTCCTTTTCCTGAGACCATTTCCTCAGGCCCTTTGGAAACCTCAAAGCAACGAGCTTTCATGTCTTCATTTGAAATACGATTTCCTGGCTAAGAGACAATCAGGTGTCCAGGAAACCTGCCTGTGTGTGTGTTTCCCTACCAGGGTCATGACTGGCCCAGACCCTGGGAGGGATGTTCCTTCTTGGGGCACATCCTGGGTCTGGCTGCCCCACTGCACACACCACCAGCTCCTGCCTTTAATCCCATGACTTTGAATGAACTGCAGTAGAGTGAACGGAAGGTTGGTTGGCATCCGGCTGAGTGAGATTTCTAATTGGGGGGGGGGGGGTGTTGGAAGGGGCCTGAGTGAAGAAAGAAAGCAAATGCATTTTTTGATAATGTTGAAAATTGAAAGACCAAAATTTTTTTTTTTTTAGTTTTTATTTAATACAAGTGGCCCGGTGCATGAAATTCATACACAGGTGGGGGGGATGGGGGTGTCCCTCAACTCAGGCTGCACCCTCTTCAATCTGGGACATCCCTCTCATAATCTGGGACAACTGGCTCCTAACTGCTTACCTGCCTGCCTGCCTGCCTGATCACCCCTAACCACTCTGCATGCCAGCCTCCTTGCCCTCAACTGCCTCCTCTTGCCAGTCTGATTGCCCCCAACTGACCCCCTGCTTGTCTGCTCATTCCCAACTGCCCCCTGGCCAGCTTGATCACCCCCAACTGCCCTTTCCTCCTGGCCTGATTGCCCCTAACCACCTCTGCCTCCACCCTGCCACCATGGCTTTGTCTGGAAGGACATCCAGAAGGTCTCCCAGAAGGTCTTCCAGTCTAATTAGCATATTACCCTTCTATTAGTATAGATTTTATGGTTGCAAAGGGTTTTCTATTTCCTGTGTCTAGTGTCCTGTGCTGTGATCCCTCACACACACTGGGCTTCCTAAGTGACTCCTGTGATGCTGACACAGAGGGTCAACTAGACAAAGAGCAGGTGGCAACCTGCTGTCTGCATCACCCGAGGCAGTGAATCCCAGCAGCCCTGCCTCCTTGTAGATCCCACACATGGTGGGACAGTATGGGGTACACTTGCTCCCTTCTCTTCTCGGCTGCAGCCCTCATGTGAGGAGGGTCCCAGTTCCTTAGTTTGCATTTTCAGGTTGAACAGGTACAATTCTTTCAGCTGCTCCCATATGGCAGGTGATTTGGGGCTGTGTTCTCAGGAGGGGCCAGGGCAGGAGGAAGTGAGCCACACCTACTTGGACCAAGGTCACCTTGAGGTTCCTGCCCCATTCTTGGCAGTCCTCCAAGTTCTACCTGACTTCACTCTTGACCTTCTTGCTCCTGCTCCAGGACCAGCTTCCTCACCTCATACCTTTCAGAGGACTCCAGCTCAAGTCCATCTTCTGGCTCTCTCAGCTCCTGTTTGTTTTGGTAGCATCCTGCCCCAGGACCCTGCTCTCCCAGCCCAGCCCCCAACCCCGTGGGTTTCTCATCTGGAATCACTCAAGCTGGGAGCCTGTGGAGGTCACTGTCATCCCTCCTTTGAAACTCTCCTCAGCAGATGCCACGTACTCCATGGACAGATTACCCTATAGACCCCAAAAGGCAAGATCCCCCAACATGCAAGTTCCCCAAACATGCAAAGTCCACCAACATGCAAGGTCTAGGTGTTTTCTTATTTAACATATTTTTATTGATTTCAGAGTGGGAGAGGGAGAGAGAGATAGAAGCATCAACGATGAGAAGGAATCATTGATTGGCTGCTTCCTGCACTCCCTCTAGTAGAGATCTAGCCTACAACCTGGGTATCGAACCCAGGACCCTTCAGTCCACAGGCCGAGGCTCTACCCACTGAGCCAAACAGGTTAGGGCTCCAGGTGTTTTCTTAATTCGCCAGTTCAGTTATTTGAATAATTTGGCTTTCATCAATAGCCCTTGTTCGTTTGCATTATAGACAATGCCTTTATCCAAAATGCAAACAACTTGATTTGTTTCCAATAATTCTAAAATTTTAAATACTTAACTCAAAAAAGGTGCAATAATTGAAAGAGCTGCTTCCATGTGCTATGTGTGTGTTACTAGGAATCCAGTGCTTTAGAACCGCCGCTCTTTGTAAAACATAAGCTGCCAGCTCATCGGGGGCTAGTGCGACTTCGCGATGTCTGTGGTGTCGCCCCATATTCCCTGCACCGCTCAGTGCGCGTTGGCCCTGCCGCGGTCACCTGGCTGGGCTGAGCAGTCTCTCTTTCCTGCACACTACACTGGAGTAAGTCAGGCTCAGGCCTTACCTGAGAATTGTGCGTGAGCCCCTTGATGGCAGGAGCCCAGGGTTAGCACCTGGATAGACCGCACATGTCTAGTCAAGGTCACATGTGGTCATTGGGCAGTGGATTAGCCCTTGGTGTGCAAGCATCACTCACAAGAGATTTTCCTGGTCTTCTGGGATCAAAGAGGCGGCAGGAAGCATGAACTAGTCAGGAGACAGCGCTGGAGCCAGGCACAGAGGCCAGGAACGACGGGAAGCTCAGGGGGAGGGTGGGCAGGGAGGAGCCAAACCGGCCCCACTGAGAGAGGCCCGCAGAGGACACTTGGGGTCAGGAGAGTCATTCCCACCACCCTGCAGGAAGGACAGCATGGAAGCCGGGGGCCAGAGTTCCGCAGGCTCGCTGAGGACGGCAGGCTCAGAGCAGGGAGGAGGCAGGCCCCAGGGAGGAGGACTGGTCCGGGAAGAGAAGGGAGATGACCCTGGAGAGGGGCCTGGACAGCGGCATCCGAGTGCCATTCCCGCTGCTTTTGTTCCTGACCGTCACACCAGTCTGTCCCGCAGCGGAGGCACCGGGCGGGCCTCCGACACACTCAGAATCAAACGTGGTTTCTGCCTCTTCTCTGGGCTCGCCTGCTCTCAGGGGCTCCCGCTCAGCTCCTGCTCCCTCTCCTTTTCTGAGAGACGACAAAAATATGACTAATATGCAATTCAAGTCCTTATTGTCATGGATACCCAGCACCAAGAAATGACTCCGTGAGATCCAGAAGCTGCATGGAAACGGTAGCATGAGCATGAGACAATGGCCTGATCGGATGAGAGCGGACAGGAGGGGGGGGAGGGGAGGCGAGGAGGGCGATGCGAGAGGCTGCCCGCAGAGTGAGGGGCTGGGCTCCAGAGCCTCCGTTTCTACAACTGCCACCCTGCCAGCCTGATCGCCCCTCATGCCCCATCCCCACTGGCCTGGTCGTCCCACGCAGCCTACTTTTCAGTCATTTGGTCATCCCTCACTAACACCTCTGCCAGCCTGGTCATAAGCAGCCATCTTGTGAGGGTGTGAGAGTTAATTTGCATATTACCTCTTTATTATATAGGATATATATTTATTGATTTCAGAGAGTTAGAGAAAGGGAGTTAGAGATAGAAGCATCAATGATGAGAGAGAATCATTGATCAGCTGCCTCCTGCATGCCCACACTGGGGATCAAGGCCACAACCTGGGCACAAACCCTGATCGGGAATTGAGTTGTGGCCTCTTGGTTCATAGGTCAGCACTCAACCACTGAGCCACACTGGCCACGCTAAGCAGTTTTTGATGAAAAACAATGTGACTCTGGCAGCTCCTGTGGTGGGTCCCACCGACATGCCTGCTGCTTCCCTGGCTGGATGTAATCCTGCGTTCTCCATGGTCATAGGAGAACCGTGCAGCCACTGTGCTCAGCCGCTGGCTACTGGCCTTCACAGGAAGGGCATGCGCAGACCCTTCCCGGGTCGAGGCAGCGGCAGCCCAGCTCTCTGCCTGCAGCCCCGCTCCCGGCAGCTGCTGCCAGATTGCCAAGTGCTGCTGAGACGACTGAGCTCGGTCCAGGAGGCTGTTGACTCACAGGGCCCCGTCTTTCCGGCCTCAGGAAGTACAAGTGATACTTGGCTGAAGTCAGTACCAAGAATCCTAAGAGGGTATTTGGCATCTCACTTTGAAGGTCTCCCATGGTCAGACAAGACCTGCCAAGTGCTGACACTGGATGTGGGAGATTAGGCTTCGATAAACCTCCCTGTGGACCAGGCATTGTCTGGTCCACCTTCTGAGCTGCGCTGTGCGGAGGCGGCTGCCCTGGCACGCAGTCCAGCCAGAGGTGCCGGGCGCTGGGGGTCCTGCTGGCCCTGCAGGCGTGCTGCCTGTATTCTCTGTGGAGCAGCTTGCTTGCCTTCAGAGCCCATCTGTTTAGGGCCCATTCATTCATTCATTCATTGAACAATGGACAGCAAGCACCTACTATGTGCTGGGCTCTGTGGGAACGGAGAACATGATGCTAGGCAGACAAACACACTTCTTACATGCCAGAACCTCACAGTTCAGCACAAGGAAAGCAAGCAGCACAGAGCCGTGACATCTGGCAGCGGGTTTTGGGAGAAAACCACAGCCTGGCTCTGAGAGTGCGGAGCACGGAGCGGGTCTTGTAGGCAGAGCTGGGGCAGACCTCCCTGGAAATGGTGTTTGAGCTGAGATTTGGGGGAAATGAGCGATTCACAGGCCCTTGGACTGAGAATGAATTATGAGCAGGATTGGACAAGCGCTGGGTGTGTGCACATTGACCTCTAAGCAGGCAGCACAGAACTTGTTCGGATTTGGCTCTAAAGGTGGCAGCAAACTCCGGCAAAGAAAGGAGGGCCTGGTTGTGCAGACGCAGATGCAGCCAGCCTCAGGCAGGTGACATCGCCATCTTTTCCCAGATCCCCCTGACCCCTGGTTGGGTGTCGCTCAGCCAGTAGTCTATTTCCTGCGTTCGTCCTACCGAGTCACCATGCGGCCGGCTTTCTCCGGAGCCTGTGCCTCCTCCTGATGGAGCTGTTTCCACAATCTGCCACCCCCTCCCCACCGCCCCCTCACACCCACATCCCAACCTCCTCCTTCGCCACATTGGCCCCGGCCTCCCCTCTCTCCTGTGTTGATGGCTACACATCTTCTATGACTCCCAGGTCACAGCTGAGGCCACAGGAGAAGAGACAAGAGCCATTCCGGGTCATGCATCCCTGCGGTTCCAGGGGGGACAGGGGAGTGGGGGAGCTGCAGACACGCACTATCATTCAATGTTGTTTCCTGCCACCCACCAGCCAGGGTGAGGTCTGTCCACACCCCCCTCGGGTGGGTGGTCTTTACCTGGGAAATACCTGCCCTCGGAGTTCTGATAAGAGAACTGTGAGTTTCTGCCTTGATTGAGTTTCTCGGGAAAGGCGTGACACATAAGCTGAAGTGGACCTAACAGGAAATGTTGGTTTTGTTTCCCTGGCAACGTTAACTCAGACTCCTTACAACTGGAGGCCCGTATCTCCTTCCCCGCTCCAGGGCCAGCAGACGCGCTGAGCGCGGCCGGCGCGGCATGGAGTCCTGGGGCCCCCTCCTGACTCCATCTCCCTCAGGGCCGTAGGTTGATGCTCAGCCCATTTGCTGGGGAAAATGGGCATTTTTGTGTTGCCACACACCAGGGTGTGGTGTCAGCAGGGCAGGGTCACCGTGCAAGGCCAGCTGAGGAGGCGGGGGCTCAGGAACAACAGAGGCTGGAAGGTCAAGGTCAAAGCAGACAACGGTCCAGGTCCAGGAGGTGGGAGAGTCAGGGCTGGAGCCGGGGGGTGTGGGAACACAACCACATCACCTACACGACCACGTGTGTTCTGACCAGTCACCTCTGTTTTGGACATTTTATAAATACGAGGGTGAGTTTCACTAAGAGTCTTCAAAGGCACGGTGAACCCCAGATCATCCACCTGAATAATTTGCATTCGGTAAAATTTGGTGCACTTTCTAGGTAGAGGAAATTTCATGGAGGTGTTCTACAATCCAGTGTGATGTCCGGGTCCCGGGGACGGACTGCCAGGATTCAATCTTGGCTCTGCCACCTTCTCGCCGTGAGGCCCGGAAGCCGCCTGCTGTTCTGCCTCGGTCTTCTCATCTGTACAATGGGCAGCAGTTCAGGCGTGGAGATGGCTCAGTGAAGACATTGACATGGAGCACAAGGAACCGAGTCCTTAGCCTCGGCTGCGTGCTCACTGGGTTAGATGTGGAACTGCCACTCTTGTCAGAGAGCTCGCCAGACTTCCTGAGTCGTTGAAAAAAATCTCCTGAGAACTGACAAAATGGGATTCCCCAAAGCTAATGCCCTGAGACCGTGTTCCTACTTTGTAGCTGCACCTTTAACCAGGTGAACATGTTATAAATACCAGGAAGAGTCTAAAGTCAGTGCCACAGTCTCCCTCTTCCACACTGCGTCCAGGTGCTCAGCATCACCTCAAGTGGAGAGCGGAGGGGGCTGAACCCCCCAGCACGGTTCGCACTCATGGGATCCATTGAATAAAAGTGGGGTGTGTGCAGGGCTTGGGACCCATGAGGACAAGCAGGAGCAGGAGGAGAAGAGGGAGGAAGAGGAGCAGGAGGAGTCAGGAGCCCATGGCCTTGGAGCTGCATAAGACGACACCCACATTCCTCCTCCATCCTTGCTCCCCACCAGGGCGCTCATTCTCTGCAACGAGGCCCCATGTGGGATGGAGCTGCAGGCGCTGAGCCTGCAAGGTAACTGCCGGCTGGGCGCTCCTCGGGTTCAGACGCTGCCCTGTGGCCGCGGTGAGGACAGGGGTGGGCACGGCCGGGCGAGCAGGGCCCAGTGCCCCGCCGGAGTTCTGTCTGTGAGGGGCAGAGACCTGGAGAAAGGTCTTTTCACCCTTAAGGTGAAGCTCAGAAAAAATAGAAAGGACTAAATCCCTGTGTTTATCTGTCTTTTGTAAACATTAACCTTACAATTGTAGAAAATCAGAGGGCATGGTATTCAGTTAAGACAGTGCTGCTGACTCAAGACCAGACCAACCCATACCAGGCAGAAGAGAATAGTACCCACATCTCTGTTGGACAGAGGGTAGGTGTTACTCAGTTGAAATCATGACTGTTGGGGTTCCCGCTCCCCTCACCCCACCCTCCACAGTCTCATGTTCCCCGGGGGGATATGGGAGTGTGTGGGACATTCGGGCCAAACACATGCTGCCCGTTCTTGAGGAGACATGCTGTGCTAAGGACAGATGCTGGATAAGGCTGCTCACCCCGTGCCGGGGCCCTTGTCCTCTGCATCTCCCTGTCGCATCTCCCTCTCACTCCCCAGTGACACGAGTGCAGGTTCTCATGTTGGCCCGTGGCTGTGCGGATGCTCCACCTGAGTGTGTTCCCTTCTTCTCACACCCTCACCCCCAGTGGACTTTTGGGGAGCCCTTGCTCTCTCCTTGAGATGCTCGACGAGAACATGATCTTCCTTGAGACACTCAAGTCAGACAGTCCCTGCACCTGTCCTCAGAACCCCCTGGGCATGGTTCACACCTCATGGAATCCATTGAATAAAAGTGTGCGTGCGTGTGCGTGTGTGTGCATGTGCATGTGTGTGCTTGTGTGTGTGTGCACACGTGCATGTGTGGGCTCGTGTGGGCGTGTGTGTGTATGTGTGTGCGTGCATGTGCATGTACATGTGTGTGTGCATGCATGCGTGTGTGTATTTTATCCGTCTTCCCTATACATTTGACACATCACGGCAACCTGCAGGATGGGGACAGGCACTTGGTCACCTTTGCTCCCCTGGTTCCTAGAACAGTTTGTAGGGCAGTTTATAAACTCCTGTGGGCGCCTCCTCACCACCTTCCACCTGGTCCCAGGCCCCGCAGGGGACAGGTCCCCGGAAGGCCTCCTTCCCGCCTCCCCTCTGAGCCCCAGCCTCCTGCTTCCTCTTCTTGGTGTGGCCTTGGTCACGCAGGGCATCCCTGAGCCTCAAAGTGGGTTTCTAAATCCCAGCTGGGAGCAACCCACTGTCCAGAAAGCGCGAGGCCGAGGTAACCCCTCCTCCATCCACAATCCGAGGCTCCTCCCGGTGTCCCCCTCGCTCCCACCTCCTTGGGGCCAGGCACGGCCAGGACTCCGGCAGCAGCCGAGGAGACACAGGCTGGGCCAGCTCAGTGCAGGGTCGGCGTCATCTCAGCCCTTTAGAGCTTTTCCGTGTCGGTTTCACAGTTTCTGGGGGTTCCTGGCAGTAAGTCCTTATATCCTTTTTCCTGGTGCCATTAGTAGCCACAGGCTCACCCAGCCTGACTTCTTCATGTAAAAGGTCAACTTTGTGACGTGCAAATCCCATTGGTCAGTGTGGGAGGCAGCCCCAGCCAACGAGAGAAGTAGTTAATGGCATTATGTGATTGGTGCCTAACGGAGGCTAATGCATCGCCTTGCTCTTTGCTTGTGCCATTACCCGTGAAGTCTCTGTGGGACAAAAGCTCTACAGCTAATGTGTGGCCTCATTTGTAGCAGTCAGTGACGTGAGACTCAAGGACACAGACAAAACTTACCAGTCAACGTGTATTCCTCTCTGCTAACCCTGACTTCCAGGGGCCCTTTCAGACAGCGCGGACAGCGCGAGGGAAGGAAGAGAAAGGCGTGTGGGTTTTTGTTTTTGTTTTAATATATTTTATTGATTTCTTACAGAGAGGAAGGGAGAGGGATAGAGAGTTAGAAACATCGATGAGAGAGAAACATCAACTGCCTCCTGCATACTCCCCACTGGGGATGTGCCCGCAACCAAGGCACATGCCCTTGACTGGAATCGAACCTGGGACCCTTCAGTCCACAGGTCGATGCTCTACCCACTGAGCCAAACCAGTTAGTACAAGTTTTTGTTTTTCTTGTTTCTCTCTAAGTGCAGAGTGTTAATTACTGCGCAGGATGCTGCGTCCCCGGGCCTCGCGTGGGCTCGGAGCATTGGCTGCGCCGTGCAGAGCGACCTGCAGGCTGTCCGCCCAGGAGCTGGTGTAGTGCCTCCGCGTGGTGTGTGGGACCAGGATGAGGACAGTGACAGCGCTAACGTTATTGACACGTGCTGTCCTCGGTTTCACAGGCATTCTCTCATCTAGGCTGCGAACGAGATTGCTCTGGAACATAATGATCCCCATTTTACAGATGAAGAGACTCATATTGGTTAAGTGACTTGCTGAGCTCACACAGCTGATGCATGTCAAAGCGGGGATTCGAAGCCCAGGCTGGCTGAGTCCAACACCCTGGCTCTCCATAAGGCCACTCCCTGGGCCCGGGGTCATGAAGGCCTTCCTCACTGCCAGGGTCCGGAGTGACTGAGGGGAGGCACTGAGTCCTCAGGAGCAGATGAGACTAGACTGTATTTACACAAAGCATACAATAAGAACAAACATTTGCACAAAAATATGTAACACTGCAACTTTAAGAAGGAAATGCCCTGCCCTGGCTGGTGCTGCTTAGTGGATAGAGTGTCAGCCTGTGCACCAAAGGGTCCCAGGTTCAATTCCTGGTCAAGGGCATGCCCCTAAGTGGCAGGTTTAATCCCCTGCCCTAGTTGAGCACATGCAGGAGGCAACCAATCGATGTGTCTCTTACATTGATGTTTCTCTTTCATACTACCCGGCCCCCTCCCTCCCTTCCACTCTCTTTGAAAATCCATGGAAAAAGTATCCTGAGGGAAGGTTAACAAAGAAGCAGGAAGTTCCCCGGTAAGACACAAAATATCAATTGTAAAGACTGACATCACACTTTTGTTAAGCACACGAAGGAAAACATGCCTGGATTGCAGTGCTGGCCTAAGACTCAGTTTCGTGAGATCTGCATCCTGAAGCCATCCCAAAACTGCTGCTGCATTTATAGGAAACGTTCGGGCTTACTGTGATAATCCCGCTAAAGCACCCGACATTCTTCTCGGGTTTCTGTGTACATTGCTGTCGTGTGCACCTGCTGGGATATTTATCTGTACCTCAGAACCATTGCAACATGTTTCTTCTCTTCTTTAAACAAAGACGTGCCTTGTGCTGCTTATCACCCTGGGACCTCAGTTTTACCCCGTGAGGGACTCGCTGTTTTCTGTCTGTGACACTGTCATTCTAGGAGCCCATTGCCTGGATCTCACCTCTGTCCCTGGGCCACTTACATATTCAAATTCAGCTTCAAAAGATGGTCCTGGAGTCCTACTGTGTGCTTCTCTTTATGTCACCTTTCCCATGTTCACAAAATCCCTCTTTTGCAATTGGGGTTTGACCGGTGGGAACTGAGGCTGGGAGAGGGTGGTGAGCTGCATGAGGTGACCTGGGCCACTGGGATCCACCTCAGATCTCGCTACCTGCGCCAGGACGGGCGCTTCCTATCACAGCAGAGGCTTTCTGGTTTCCCATGAAGCCTCTCTTCTCATCTATAGACAAGTCAATGGCTGGCTTATGGAATCTTGAAACAACGATTCCCTGCGTCCGAATCAGATTCTGCCTTGTTGACATTTACAGCGTTTGTCTCCTACAGGCAGGGGCAGTCATGCTCGACATTGGGGGTCGGTAGTTGTGAGCAGATGCTCGGGTTCCTCCGGAGAAGGAATCTGGGGGTGGAAGGCTTCACCCAGGCCCAGATCCCCGGTCCCTCCGAGCCCCATTATTATTCCTCTGAGTAATTGCACCGTGCCCTTTGGTGGAGAAAAACAATAGCCAAATTGAAATAAGCTATTTGTGCAAATGATGGTGGTGTTTCTAAAAAGGCTTATTTTTAACTTTTATTGTTTGGAAGGAACTTTTATTGTTTGGAAAGAACTAGAGCCCACGTTCAACTGAACTGCAAATCTTCCCAGCCAGAAATAGTGAATTCATGTCAAAATCCTGCCCTTTTTCTCTCCTTTTCAGGGTGCAGAGTGCTGCTGGCGCTGCCCCCGCAGAGGGTGCCAGAGGCCGAGGCCAGGTCAGGCAGGCCCCTGCAGGGGCAGGGAGGTGGCCAGCAGCGCTAGGGACCTTCTTTGAATCCTGGGGCCATTTCAGATGCTATTTGGCAAACGATACCATAGAATGTGCAAACGAACAGCACTTTCTCCTCTTTTATAAGAGTCGCTGGGCAACTGCTTTCCCTTTTGCACAGAAACTTGACGTCCGCGCAGTCTTAGCGAGTGTGCTTGACGAATGAATGGCGCGTGTGGCCGCAGCCAGGTTTGTGAATTGGATTCCTCCATGGGCCATGCAGTGTGCTCTTTCCTGTGCTTGCTGCATTTCCGACCTCGCAAATGTGGGGCCTTGATCGTGGGGTCGCTGAGAGCCTCCTGGCGGGCCCCTGCCAGGCCCTCTCACTGGAGAGTAGCACAATTTCTCTGCTGCCCGACAGTGGCTTCTCTTTGAGCAGGAAGAGCATGACCTTCAGAAGCAAATTGTTACCATCCAGTCTCTGCGAGGTGCACTGGAGTGTCATCCACTGAAATACAATGTCCCTGATGTCCGATGCCCACAACCCAAGTTAGTGATTGTGCCCGTGACCTTGACATTGCACTGACCGCATGGGCCACCTTTACTAGTCATGAAACCCTGTGAGGGGTGGGGCTTTGGCTTCAGGGTCAGGCACTGCTTGGCCACAGAAGGGCCTTGGGAAGAATTTTGGCCCCACCTCTTCCTTAGCCATGAAACCTTGGGCAAGTCCCATATGTTTCTTACGGCCTCATCTTCGTAACCTAGAGAACGAGCCACGTGCCCAGTCCTGCCTCGTAAGCCTGTTTTAAAGACAAAACAAGATAGTCTATGTAAAAGCACTCAGCACAGTGCCTTATAAATAATAAACATGCAAGAACTATGCCAAATATGTTGACTTCTATCCTGGGGAAGGGAAAGTGAGATGTGGGGATGAAATGCTGTGTAAATGGACCATTTGGTGCTGCACTGGATTCATCAAATGTCAAACAGTCCCATACAAAGGGCAACACTCTATGTGGGGAGCGGATGGAACCCCCTGGCCACACAGCATAGTTGATAAGGCAGGGCTGGCAAAGGAGAGCTGGGATAGTCAATTTTCATATTTTAAATCTTCTTGCCAAGAGCCACCGCTGCAAGCAGTGCCAGGGTTTTCTCTGGCATCAGAACAGATCTGAAGATGCCGGTTCCCGGCGGACCGCTGACCGACCCGAGGGCCGTGGCCAGCCACTCGCTGGCTCTGCACCAGTTTCCCACTGAAAGCAGGGATCGGGGCGCCGACCTGGACAGTGCCTAGGGACCATGTCCTAATCCTCAGAATGCTTTAATAGAGGAGCGGGGTTGTTGTTATTTTCTGTGGCTGAAGAGTCCAAGCACAAAGGAGGTACCGAATGCCTGAGCGCGGTCCTCGGAGAGGCGCTGACGGCCAGTGTGGACCAGCCCTCCTTGCTCCGCATCCATTCTGTGACCGCTGCTGGATCCAGGCCACCCGATTAAGGGGGTGTGTCCAGTGACGCTCCTGCCCTCGCTAGTCATGGACCACAGGCTCATTCAGGCTGAGGAAAGCCTCACCCCTCCCTTTGGACATCTTGGCCTTTTTCTCAAGGAAGGAAGCTCTCTCCTTAGGAACTGGAATCCATTTCTTATATGGAAGTGTACAGGGCTTGTTGGGGTGGAGGGAATCTATTTGCAAAGAAAGTCTTACAAAGAAAACACTGAATGACATGCTTTCGTCCTGCAGGTTCGTTCATGAAAACTGCTGTCGTTGGACAGGCCGGGGTGCGGCCCTCAGGGTACAAGCTTGTGACTGCGATTGAAGCTAATGTCCGTCAACTGAAGCTGGAAAGATTGTCCATCTACATTAGACCGTTGCTACACTGAAAACGAGAAAAGTGAGGCTGCAGCATGTCCACCTCAGTTCACAGCCGGTTGCATCTCTCACCACACCCCAGGTCTTCGTTGGTGGGTCTTTTCTTTTAGTTCTATGACAGTCTTTCCCTTTTAGTCTTTGTATGCACACACTGCAGGGCCGTTGCACATGCTAGTTCCATGTCTTGAACAGTCTCTCTGACCCATCATTTCATGCCACGGTAGCCTGCTCCAGAGTGACTGATATTCTAACCCTTGTCATTTATCCATCTATCTGTCTCCATCACCACGTTGTAAGTCTGCAGAAGCACCATCCTCATTATATTCCCTTTGCTCTGCAAGTGCCCACCCGGCTCATTTTATTTTATTTATTTGTTTATTTTAATATATTTTTTTGTTTCTTTTACAGAGAGGAAGGGAGAGGGATAGAGAATTAGAAACATCGATGAGAGAGAAACATTGATCAGCTGTCTCCTGCACACTCCCCACTGGGGATGTGCCTGCAACCAAGATACATACCCTTGACTGGAATCGAACCTAGGACCTTTCAGTCTGCAGGCTGATGCTCTATCTACTGAGCCACACCAGTTAGGGCCTGGCCAGGCTCATTTTAAATGCTTGATAATTATTTGCAGAATGAAAAAGTAAATAAAGCTATGTCATTGCTTCAGTTTGTAATATTTAATCTCATGGATGTTTTCATGACCTGCAAGGGCATAGGATCCTGCGTAGAACATAGGGCCAATGATAAGACAAAACAACTACGTTTCCTGTTGAAATCTGCACAAAGACCCAGCCTGAGCGAGGCCACCTTTGTTGCTCAGCAAAGCAGTGCCTCAGCGACACGAGACAGGAGGAAACTGTGAGTCGGTGTCTCCGGGAGAAGAGGCTCGCCGTTGGGAGCGCCTTGCTGAGCGAGCAGAGCAGAGGCCTCGCTTCGGAGAGCTAACTGTGAGGATGGCTTCCCGTAGGCGGGGTCCTGTCAGTTGAGGAAGACCAAGAATAAAAGGGCCAGCCCTAGCTGGTTTGGCTCAATGGATAGCGTGCCCACCAGTGGTCTGAAGGATCCTGGGATCAATTCCGGTCTAGGGCACAGACCTCGGTTGCAGGCTCCCAGCCCTGGTCAGGCATGTAGGAGGCAACCAATCGATGAGTCTCTCACATCTAAGTTTCTCTCTCTCCCTCTTCCTCTCCCTCTCCCTCTCCCTCTTCTTTCCACTTTCTCTTTAAAAATCAATGAAAAAAAATATCCTTGAGTGTAGATTAAAAAAAAAAAAAAAGAACAAAAGGGCCAAACTGAAGACAACTAAACGTCTTAAAAAGAACACATCCTAACACAGCATTAAAAGCTGTTTGTAATTCCAAAGTTTGGTCAGTTGTTTCTAAAGATGGCCGCCATCTCTCTGGTTCTCACTTGACCAGTAGGATGAGGTGGAAATGAGGTTACAGCGTCCCCAAGTCATAACCAGTCTTGCAGCTTTCACCCGGTCTCAGGATCTGATCTTCAGGATCTAAATCTCTCCAGAGTTTGCCAGTGGCTCAGTCTGGACAACCCTTTACCATTATTTTCAAGGGAAAATTATAAGAATCAAAGATATGATTTTATAAAGCTCTTAAATATTTTCAAAGAAGTGCTACTTTCAAGACCTCACAAATATTAATATTTTAGAATGCCTTATTCTCCATGACCCATATCCCTCTTCTATTCTTTGGGTGCTAGTATGACTTTAGAAAGATCATGGTCAAGGTCAAAACTGGTGATGAATCTTGCCAATAATATATATTAGCTGTGTGGCATTTATTTGTTTTTCAAAAAATGTTTTTATTGATTTTACTTATTTATTTTTTGGTTAATCCTTAGCTGAGAATATTTTTCATTGATTTTTAGAGAGAGTGGAAGGGAGAGGGAGAGACAGAGAGGAACATCTATTGGTGTTTTTCTCTCTTTTCCAAGTCCAGCGTGGAGAGAGACTGGGTCCAGTTTCTGAGTAAAGGAGCTGGAGACTAAGAAATAAAGGGATAGAAGATGCAGAAATATAAAAATAAAAAGCTGGGGCTGGATGGGACGCCTGTTCTCTCTAATGGAGAGACAGGACCCCAAGCCCACAAAGCCTTATTTATTTATATTCCACAATACAAAGGGGTTTTTCCAACATTAGGATCAAATGAGTTTTGGTGGGCCCAGGCTCTATCCATTCCCCCATTCCCAGGGAAAGACAGTATTTACATTTCAAGGCCCTCTCCCTGACACCTGAGGCAAAGTTAAGGCCAAGCTGATAACATATTCAGCCTCATTGGTGAATGTGTTTTTTCCAAGACACAGTTTTGCCAGGCGCCTTGGATTCAGCTGACACAAAGATTTAAAGAATGCTCAAGGTGAGGGAGAACCAAGATGGCAGCATAGGTAAAACACCTATCTTGCCGTCAGACTCAACAATTTTAATACTACAACTTAACGAAAGAACAAACACCTTCCAGAATCACCAGAAAGCTCACCGAGTGAAAATTCCACAAATAAAAGTGAAGATAAGACACTGTGACTCGGAGGAGCGGTGGCGGACAGCGTTGAAAGATTCGTGCCGAGAGAGGTTTGGAGCGCACGCCAGTGGAGAGGACGGGTGGCTGAAAACCAGCCAGTTTTCTCGAATGGGGAGACAAAGACATCCCACTGGACTGATTCTCCAGCTCTGGGCGAAGTCCAGGGAACCCACTATCATACGGGGTGAAAACTGGACAGTGGGAGGGCACACCGAAGCTCGGGTGCTGCTGGGTCTGCCAGCTTGTGGAGAAGGCAGCTTGCTCGAACAGCTCGGCTGCTTGACTGCTCAGAGAGCGATCTGCGACTTGTCTCTCATTTGGAAAACCATCAGACTGCTTTGTTTTACGACCCTGGGTGAGACATTGGGTGTGCAGAATCATTTGGGGAGAGTCTGAATTCCCCAGCAGCCAGTGGAGCTCGGCAGCGGCTCTCTCTCAGAGGTGCTGGCAGCCATTGCCCCTGGCACAGAGTTCCTGGGGCCACATAGGGCGGAGCTAACGCTGTCTGCTTGGCCCAGAGACTCTGCCCATCCAACCTGAGCATAGCTGAGCTTCACAGACAATTGGCCTGGAGGTCAACCCCTCCAAGTGCTAACAATGATTAACCTGAGCTTAACTTCAGCAAGACTGTGCAACCCATATCCACCTCAGGTAACTGGGGAGGTTGAGCCACTGTCCCTAGTAGGAAGTCTACCACACAAAGCTAATTGACCAACTCAGGGAAGCAGCCACCATGTAGAGACGTGGAAAGAAATCAGATGTGAAAGAAATGGAGGGAAAAAAACAACTGGACATGGAATGCAAAACCACGGTTATAGGGCTTCTCAAGAGGCTCCAACAAAAGGTCGAGGCCTATAAGGAAATAAGCGAGACCACAAAGGAAATGAATGAGTCCTACAAGGAAATGAAAGAGACCTGTAAGGAAATGATCAAGACCAATGTGGAAATGAAGGAGACTCTCAAGGATATAAAGGAGACTCTCAAGGATATGAAAAAGGACCAACCAGAAATTAAGCATACACTGACTGAAACAAAAAATAGTATACAAAGACCTAAAAGAGCTCTGGAGCACGCCAAGAACCAAGTTAAAGATTTGAAATATAAAGAGGGAAAATCCACTCAGCTGAAAAAGCAAGAAACCAAAAAAATCCAAAAAATTGAAGATAGTGTAAGGGGCCTCTGGGACAACCTCAAGCATACCAACATCTGAATTATAGGGGTGCCAGAAAAAGAGAGAGAGCAAGACAATGAAAACCTATTTGAAGAAATAGTGACCGAAAACTTCCCACATCTGGTGAAAGAAATTGACTTAGGAGTCCAAGAAGTGCACTGAACCCCAATATATAGGAACCCTAAGAGGACCACACCAAGGCACATCATAATTAAAATGCCAAGAGCAAAAGACAGAGAATATTAAAAGCAGCAAGAGAGAAACAGTTGGTTACCTATAAGGGAGCACCCATACAATTGTCAGCGGATTTCTCAACAGAAACGATGCAGGCCAGACCCGAGTGGCAAGAAATATTCAAAGTGATGAACAGCAAGAATCTACAACCAAGATTACTCTATCCAGCAAAGCTATCATGCAGAATTGAAGGTCAGATGAAGTGCTTCGCAGACAAGAGAAAGCTAAAGGAGTTCATCACCATCAAACCAATATTATATGAAATGCTGAAAGATATTCTTTAAGAAGAGGAAGAAGAAAAAGATAAAAGTGTAAATTAGGAACAACAAATACACATCTATCAACAAATGAATCTAAAAATCAAGTGAATTAATAAGCTGATGAACAGGATAAACTGGTGAATGTAACAGAATCATGGACATAGAGAGGGAATGGACTGACAAGTCTTGTGGAGAAAGGAAGTGTGGGAAGTGCAGCAAGAGACTGGACAAAAATCATGCAACTATGGGAGAGGACAGTGGAGGGGGGTGAGGGCGGAGGGTGGGATGGGTACCAGGTGGAGGGGAACTATAGGGGGAAAAAAAGAGAACAATGTAATTAATATACTGAACAATAAAGATTAAAAAAGAATGCTCAAGGTGTTTTGCCTGGGGAGCGCCCCCACAAACATCGATGTGAGAGAGACACATCAATTGATTGCCCCCTGCACACACCCCGACTAGGGCCTCGGGGAACTGCAACTGAGGTACCTGCCTTTCAACTGATTCAAACCTGGGACCCTTCAGTCTGTGGGCCAATGCTCTATCCATTGAGCCAAACTGGTTAGGACAGCTGTGTGGCATTTAGCAACTTACTTACCCTTTCTGAGTTGCCATTTCCTGTATGTGAAATAGGGATCAAGCCTATTTTCCAGGGTTCGAGGAGGAAACGAAGTCGTGTGGATAAGGGATTCGACACAGAACAGACACTCGGGTTTCTTCTGCCTGGCTCTCCTTGGCGGCCTGGCTTCTCCTGGCTCTGCCTTCCTGTGCCGACTTCTTCCAGGCATTTGGCAGCTGACCTTTTGTGTTTCTCTTAGTCCACTTGTCCACCTCCCGCCTGCCACAGCCTCCCCACATTCCTGAGAGCACTTCGCTTTCCCAGGATCGTGACTTCCACTAATCAATGAGAACAATCCCAGAGAAAAGAAGTGGCAAAGGACACTCTTTTAAGCTGGATGGTTTTAGGAATGGCAGCTGAAGACAAGGCAGAGAGTGACAGAGAGTAGGAAACCAAGAGAACAAACAGGACCAGGACGGGGAAGACATGGTGACCATCAACTAGAGTGGGCAAGTCCCACCACGCTCTGCCTCCTGTCGGCCCCACCCTACCCATAGACACACTCACATCATAGCCATACGTGCAACTGGGGAAATAAGGAAGAGAGTCATCTACTGTAATGTGTGCTTAAAAATTATAAATGAACTGTTAAATACATACATAGCGAGGACAATATGAGTATTCCTCCTGGGAACCTCCTCCTTAGAATCCATCTCTAGATTCAGTAGTTAATATTTCCCCCCTCATCCTTCCCTCCATTCTTCCTTTCTTTCATTCCTTCCTCCCTTTCTTCCTCCCCTCCTTCCACCCAAATGAGGTCCAACCACTGCATTTGCCTGTTAAGACTCTTAATTTACAACCAACCTTGCTCCTCCTTCCCCTTTTTTTCTGATCCTTAAATGTTCAATAAACTGGGTTAGTCGTCCTAAAATTGTACCAAATTCAGAATTTATTTGTTCTACTACTGCTCTGCAAACTAAAGGTTAGACACAAATCTTGATTAAATTCAGGTTTAACATGTATGTCTCACTGCATTACATCATTCAGAAAGTACATCGTGTCTGGGTGTCTCATTCTGAGACGTGCCCAGTGGACCAGCGCGGGGGCAGCAGGGGGGGAGGTCCTCCCATTGCCAAGGTCCCTGACACCCTCCTGCTAATGGCTTTAGCACCTGCTGGTGTTCACTGCCTGAATCAATTATTCCATTAGTGGTTGGAAATGGTGGTGTTCCCATCTTATCAATCCTTCTACATTTAATAACTGCAGTTCTCTACAGAAAGCATTGTCCTCATTGGCGACAGCTTTTCTGTTTATTTTTTTTCCCTTCAAATGTGGTCATACAGGATTACAGGTAAGATAAATGCCCTTCCTAATCTTGTCCATACTAAGGTTAAAAGCAATGACACAGTGCTCTGCTCACATGGTGGTCTCTAAGTCACATGACCCAATGACAGGAACCAGGGCTTCATGGAGAAAGGGGGCAGAGAAATTGAGGAGAGAGAGAGGGGAAGAGAAAGAGAGGAAGAGAGAGGGAGAGAGAGAGAACATTCATGGACATGGACAACAGTGTGGTGATTGTGGGGATGGAGGGGAATGGGTGGAGGTGGTAGAGTTCATAGAGGGGCTAGAAGGTGATGGAATAAAATAAAATAAAATAAAAATTTTAAAAGGGCTGATTCTAAATCTGAGACTAGAAATAAGCAAGATGATGATGAAACTGGTAGTGCCAGTAAGCAAAGAATCTCTAAAAAAGTTAATAACTAAAAATGGAGCTGTGTCATAAGACCCCCTGGGTGCCAGCTGGGCAATCTGACCATCAACCCCCAACCTGCAGTAGAAGGGCTCACAGTGAATGCACTTAAAATGTCCGTGAGTTTGTAACGGTACAGATGAAAACCAGGAACAGGTGAAGGGCCACAGAGCCACCCTCTGAAGCAAAAGAAAATCCATTGGTTGGCACTACAGGAAAGCAGGACACCAGCCCTGACTGTGAAAACTAGTAAATTAAAGACAAAGACTGATTGTGCTTTGAAAAGACCAGCATGGATACTGCATGAAGAGAAGGCTGGAGAGGACAAGAGTGGAAATCGGGAAATTTGCATTGAAATCCAGGGACTGTGCAAATAGCCAGGAATGTATAGAAGAAAGAGCTGGTCCCTGGAGCTGGAGCTCACACACTGAGTGGTGGCCTGCTGGAGACCAGGCACTGCCACTAAGGGGGACATGGACATGGAGGATGACAAGGGCAAGCAAGGTGCCTCTGGAAGAACAGGAAGGAAGGGTATGGAGCCACCCTGGGAGCGCTAATCCCAGGGAGAGGGGGGCCAAGCGGAGTCTCACGGGTTGAGACAGAAATAGATTACCTTCCCTACCCCAAACGGACGCCAGAGCCAGGGGGGCCTGATGGGCCTAGCCAGCAGTGGGGAGCACTGATCCGGGACCAGGGACAGGATAGCCTGTCCCAAGAGGAGAAAGGGCCCTGAGCTCACAGGAAAGGGACTGGGGGAGAGGCTGAAATCTGGCCCCGCCTAGACATAGAGGGGATGGGGCTCAGGCTCCTTTTGTGTCATTTTCATCTCTATTATATGGTCACGGCCTGTAACTGGGAAAGAGGTGCTAGCTGAGTGAGGTGAACAGAGGACTCTGAGAAAAGACAGGGGTGGGGCCAGACCACAGTTGTGCTGTGTGGAAGGTGAGCCATGCCTTGTGGCTGAGCTACAAGGAAAGGTGCCGTGTGGAACAGCGCAGATGCGCCAGGCGGTGCTGTGTCCAAGTCCTTGCTCCAGAGAAGACCTCAACCCTGAGACCTGAGACACTCTGAGAGGGACCAGCCATCCGGGGATGGGGCCTGAGGTCACACACACACACACACACACACACAGGGACCAACCAGCAGGGAAAGGGGGGCCTGAGGACTCACATATACACACAGGGAACAACCAGAAGGGAATGGGTGCCTGAAGCCACACACACACACACACATACACACACACACACACACACACACACACACACACACACACACACAGAGGAACCAACCAGCAGGGAAATGGAGACAGACTTAGGCTCTGGGGGTCAGGGGGGATGGTCTCTGGGGAAACCACCATAAAACCCTCCTACTTTCTATAACAGTTTGTCTAAAATTGAGATTATTTATTCAATAAACATTGGGTGGAATTATACCATGAAATCATCTGAGCCTGGAGTTTTCTTTGGGGATTTTAAATTATAAATTCATTTCCTTTGCAGGTAAAAGGCTATTTGTATTTTCTTCTTCAGTATGCTAGGCAGTGCTTTTCTCCAAGTTTTTTTTTTCCATTTTACCTAAGTAATTGACTTTCTTGGCATAGAGCTGTTTATATTTTCTTACTAGAGGCCCAGTGCACAAAATTCATGCATGGTGGGTGTTGGGGGGAGTGTCCCTCAACCTGGCCTGCACCCTCTCCAATCCAGAACCCCTTGGGGGATGTGCAACTACCAGTTTAAGCCCAATCCCAGGTATCAGGCCTAAAATGGCAGTCAGATATCCCTCTCACAATCTGGGACCACTGACTCTTAACTGCTCACCTGCCTGCCTGCCTGCCTGATTGCCCCTAATTGCCCCCTGGCCAGCCTGATCACCCCTAACTACCTCTGCCTGCCAGTCTGGTCACCCCCAACTGCTCCCCTCTGATGGCCTGGCCACCCCCAACTGCCCTCCCCAACTGGCCTGGTCCCCCCTTATTGCACCCCGTGCCAGCCTGGTTGCCCCCAATTGCCTCCCTGTTGGCCTGGTTACCCCCAAATGCACCCCCCCAGCCTGGTCCTCCCCAATCTCCCTCCTCTTCTGGCCTGGTCGCCCCTACCTGCCTCCCCTGCTGGCCTAGTCACCTTACACAGACTGCTGATCAGTCATTTAGTCATCCATCACTAACCCCCTGCCAGCCTGGTCACCCCACATAGCCTACTGTTCGGTCATTACTGTTACTGTGATGGCATCCAGAAAATTTACATAGTCCTCTATTATTGGTATAGACTAGAGGCCTGGTGCACAAAATTCATGCACAGGAAGGGTAGAGAGGTGGTGTCCTTCAGCCCAGCCTGTACCCCATCCAATTTGGGACCCCTCGAGGGATGTCCAACTGCCCGTTTAGGCCCGATCCCAGTGGGTGGAATCGGGCCTAAACGGGTAGTCAGACATCCCTCTCACAATCCAGGACTGTTGGCTCACAACTGCTCGCCTGTCTACCTGTCTGATTGCCCCTAACTGCTTCTGCCTGCCAGCCTGCTCACCCCCTAACCACTCCCCTGCCAGCCTGATTGACATCTAACTTCTCCCCTGCTGGCCTGATTGCTCTAACTGCCTTTCCCTGCCGACCTGGTTACCTCTAACTGATCTCCCCTGCAGGCCTGGTCATCCCTAACTGCCCTTCACTGTTGGTCTGGTTGGTCCTAACTGTCCTCCCCTGCAGGCCTGGTTGCCCCCAATTGCCTTTCCCTGCTGGCCCAGTCACTCCCAACTGCTCTCCCTTGCCAGCCAGTGACCCCTAACTGCCCTCCCCTGCAGGCCTGATTCCCCCCAACTTCCCTCCCCTGCCGGTCTGGTTGCCTCACACAGCCTGCTGTTCAGTCGTTTGGTCATCCCTCACTAACCGCCCTCCCCCCCCCGCCCCACCAGCCTGATCACTCCATGCAGCCTGCCAGCCTGCTGTTCAGTTGTTACTGTTACTGTGATGGTGTCCCAGACAGTTTGCATATTCCTCTATTATTAGTATAGATTGTTATTGTGGTGTCTGTGGGAACTGTAGTGATGTTTCTCTCTCATTGTTGACATTGTCAGGTGGGGTCTGTTTCCTGATCAGTAAAGCGAGGGGTTTATCAGTTTATTGGTTTTATCTATTTTCCTATTTTTTTATTTTCTCTTCATTATTATTTCATTCCTTCTACTTACTTTGGGTTTATTTTGCATAATTTTAATCAGAAAAATCAATAAACAGAAAATAAATGCAGCATCCAAGACACACTTTCTCAGGTGTTGAGGAACAAATTTCCAGTAATTAGAAGGCTCACAACTCCCAGTTTTCAGGAACAACTAGCAGTCCAAGTGAATCAGGTGAGTCACTGCTTGCTTTTCTATAGAAAACAATGCTTGAGAGGCCCTGGCCCTTGCAGCTCAGTTGGCTGGGCCTCATCCTAGGCTCCAAAAGGTCACTGGTTCGATTCCTGGTCAGGGCACATGCCCAGGTTGTGGGTTTGATCTCTAGTTAGGGGAGCATCTCATGTTTGTGTGTCTCTCTCTATCCTCTCTTCCTCTCTCCAAAATACAATAGCATTTCTTTAAAATTCTAGAGAAGCACTGCTCCATGCCCAGGGTCCAAGAAATGAATTTCCTTTTCTTTCTCCTGTCAGTTTGCAACAGCACATGCTCAGTAAGTGCTCTGTGTTGCTCAGTGTAGAAACAAGGCATGGCAGGGATGATCTCTATTGCTCACCTCCCAGGAACATCCTGACCAAAACTGCAGAGCAATTACAAATGGCCTTGCCGGGTGGTGGCGGAGAGGACACCAAGATGGTGGCATAGGAGTAGAGGTGGGACACTGAGACTCAGGAGCAGCGGGAGCGCAGCCTTTCAGACAGAAACAGGTTAGGAGCCATCCTGGTCGCACGCGCGGGCTGGGGCTGGAGCAGCAAACCTGGCCGGATTTCTCCAGCGGGGAGGGCGGAGACGTCCCACTGCATGGACTCCCCAGCACCAGGCAAGGTCCGAGATCCAGGGTACATGGAGACGTCCCACAGCACAGATTCCCCAGTGCCAGGCGAGGTCCGAGGTCCGGGGGACGCACCCTGGAAGCGGGGCGCGGCAAAGGCTCCTAGCCTGCTAGAAACCCGGAGGCGACGAAAAGAAGTTTTGGCGCAAGGGTCGCGCAAACCCGCGACTTGCCCCCTGGAAACTTGTCTCCTGGTTCCGGAAACCATCTATTTTACAACCCTGGGCTAGACTTTTGGTGTGCAGGCACATTTGGGGAAAGGCAGAGCTGTCTGGCAAGGGGAAGAGACTAGCGGCTTTCTCTTGGAGGTGCCTGCAGCCATCCCCATCCAACAGAGACCCGCGCGCGCAAGCGCCGCATAGGACGCAGCTGACGTTGCCTGCGCAACTCAGAGACTCCGCCTATCAAACCTGAACACAGTCTCCCTTCACAGCCAATTGGCCTGGAGGTCAAACCCTCCTAGGGCTAACAACAACAAGCTGGGTTTAAATGCAAAAATACTGAATACAACCCATAAAGGATTGCAGTAAGAGTACCCACCTCGGGTAACTGGGGAGGCTGAGCCCCTGTCCCTTTGAGGATATCTACCACATAAAGCAGCCACCATGCAGAGATATGGAAAGAAATCAGGTGTGAAAGAAATGGAGGAGAAAAGACGACAAGACATAGATTTCAAAACCACGGTTATAAGGCTTTTCAAGAGGCTCCTACAAAAGGCGGATCAACTTAATGAGAATTACCAGGAAATAAATAAGACCAACCAGGAAATGAATGAGAATTACAAGGAAATGAATGAGAACCTCAAGGAAATGAACAAGACCCTCAAGGAAATGAACAAGACCTCTGAGGATACGAACCAGACCCTCACGGATAAAAAAAAAGAACCAACTAGAAATCAAGCATACACAGACTGAAATAAAAAATATTACACAAAGTCCTAAAAGCAGTCCAGAGGGCCACAAGAACCAAGTCAAAGATTTGAAATACAAAGAAGCAAAATCCACTCAGCTGGAAAAGCAAGAAACAAAAAGAATTCAGATAATTGAAGATAGCGTAAGGGGACTCTGGGACAACCTCAAGCATGCCAACATCCAAATTATTGGGGTCCCAGAAAAAGAGAGAGAGCAAGTTAATGAAAACCTACTTGAAGAAATAGTGACTGAAAACTTCCCCCACCTGGTGAAAGAAACTGACTTAAAAGCCCAAGAAGTACACAGAATGCCAAAATATAGGAATCTAAAGAGGACCACACCAAGACATATCATAATTAAAATGCCAAGAGCAAAAGATAAAGAGAGAATATTAAAAGCAGCAAGAGAAAAACAGTTGGTCACCTACAGGGGAGCACCCATACGATTGTCAGCAGATTTCTCAACAGAAACGATGCAGGCCAGACGGGAGTGGCAAGAAATATTCAAAATAATGAATAGCAAGAATCTACAACCAAGATTGCTCTATCCAGCAAAGCTATCCTTCAGAATTGAAGGTCAGATAAAGTGCTTCGCAGATAAGAAAAAGCTAAAGGAGTTCATCACCACCAAACCAGTATTATATGAAATGCTGCAAGATATTCTTTAAGAAGAGGAAGAAGAAAAAGGTAAAAATATAAATTATGAACAACAAATACACATCTATCAACAAATGAACATAAAACTCAAGTGAATTGATAGGCTGATGAACAAGATAAACTGGTGAATATAACAGAAACATGGGCATAGAGAGGGAATGGACTGACAATTCTTGGGGAGAAAAGGGTTGTGGGAAGTACAGCAAGAGACTGGACAAAAATCTTGCAACAATGGGAGAGGACATTGGGGAGGGGAAGGGGAGGGTGGAGGGTGGGATAGGTACAGGGTGGAGGGGAGATATAGAGGGATAAAAAAGGGGAAACACTGTAATTAATAAACTGAACAATAAAGAAAAAAAAGAAAACAAAAAACAAATGGCCTTGCCAATACAGCTGTGAGGTGTAACTGCCAATATGCTAATTAAGCATTCATCCAGAGCATCAGCAAACTGACAAGACAGTCTCCCATTTGCCTAATAATTACTATGCTTTGTAATCGAGATGCTGCTGTCATTGTCATCGAAAGCAACAGATGTCTACAGAATGTCTGTCTGTGCCACAACGGGTCAGCAAAGAGCCCCCAGCTATCAAAGCTTCCTGCGTTCACTGGGGAGTCCAGGTGCACATAAAATTAAGTGGTCCAGCCCAGCCAGCATGGCTCTATGGTTGAGTGTGGCTCCATAGTTGAGTGCTGATCTGTGAACCAGGAGATCACTGTTCAATTCCCAGTCAGGGCACATGCCTGGGTTATGGGCTCGAGTCCCAGTGTGGGGAGTGTAGGAGGCGGTTGATCAATGATTCTCTCTCATCATTGATATTTTTATCTCTGCCTTCCTTTCAGAAATCAATAAAAATATATTTTAAAAATTAAGGGCTCCAGGTTGTCAAAATCTGAATGCCGGTGAGCCTGCAGAGCTTTGGAAATTCAGAGGGTCACAGAGCACAAGAGAACAATCACAGATCAGGACTGGAGAGGAACACTGCACGGTGGGGACAAAATGTGCTTGTACCTGAACCAAGAAGAAAGGGAAGAAGCATCTCTGTGTGCAGAGGGCCGAATGGAGCGAGCACACAGAGGGCTGAAGGGAGTGTGCACTCAGAGGGCTGAAGGGAGTGAGCACGCAGAGGCCAGGATGCTTGCAATGAACTTCCAACTTCCACAGCACCGTTGCACTTTGCCCAACGGGTACAGGAAAGCAATGGGAGCACAACCCCATCATCCAGCCATACCTGGGCAAACAACCTACAGCAAGCATGTCAAACTCATGTCCCGTGAGCTACATGCAGCCCACAACAAATGTTTTTGTGGCCCAGCCAATATAATGGTATGTAAGAAATTTTTTAAACATATTTTATTGATTTTTTTACAGAGAGGAAGTGAGAGAGATAGAGAGTTAGAAACATTGATGAAAGAGAAACATCAGTCAGCTGCCTCCTGCACATCCCCTACTGGGGATGTGCTGACAACCAAAGTACATGCCCTTGACTGGACCCTTGAGTCCACAGGCCAATGCCAGTAGGGCATAAGACACATTTTAATAAAAATTTTGTAACTTAATTTTTACAATATCCTGTTAGACATAATCCAACCTAATAAAAGACCAATATGAAAATTGATCAGACCTCTGCTACACCCACAAGCCATGGCCACAAGCCAATCAGGAGCAAGTATTCAAATTAACCCAACCAAGATGGCTGCAGCCATGTAGAGAGGAGGAGGTTTGGGTTTTCCTGGCAATGGAGGAAGCCAAGCTTTCCGCCTGCCCTTGCCAGCCTAGGCCTTCATTCAATGCTGCAAAGTTTCAATTACAGAAAATAAATAAGCCCCCACAAAAATGGCAGCAGCCACAGAGCTGGAAAGAGCAGAAGGCTTGAGTTGCCCAAAGCGATAGAGGAAGCCAAACTTTCTGCCTGCTCTGGTCTGCCTTGATCTCAACTCAAGGCTACAAAGTTTCAATTATAGAAGATAAATGAATCCCAGATCCTAGGACCTCTGTTGGGTCACCTGGGGGCATGACCAGCCTGCAAACCACCATAGGCCCCTTGCCCAGGCTGCCCCACACCCCAAGAAGTCTATACCAGGACACCCTTCAGGGCAAATCAGCTGGCCTCCACCTGTGCAACAGGCCTCTATTCTATCTAATAAAAGAATAATATGCAAATTGACCATCACTCCAACACACAAGATAGCTGCCTCATGTGGTCAAAGATCTTGCCTCCAAGTGGACACAAGATGGCCAGCAAGGGAGGGCAGCTGGGAGGGACAAGGTCTGCAAGGGAGGGCAGTTGTGGGTGATCAGGCCAACAGGGAAGGGCAGTTAGGGGTGACCAGGCCAGCAGAGGAGGAAAGTTGGGGGTGACCAGGCTTGCGGAGAAGGGCAGTTGTGGTAGGCCTGCAGGGGAGAACAGTTAGGGAGGACTAGGCCTGCAGGGGAGAACAGTTAGGGGGGACTAGGCCTACAGGAGAGAGCAGGTAGGGGTGACCAGGCCTGCAGGGGAGGGCATTTAGGGGCAAACAGACTGGCAGGGGAGCAGTTAGTCATCAATCAGGCTGGCAGGGTAGTGGTTAGGGGGAGATCAGGCTGCCGGGCAGAAGTGGTTAGGGGCAATCAGGAAGGCATGCAGGTGAGCAGTTGGGAGGCAGCAATCCTGGTTTTTGAGAGGGATGTGTGACTCTCCATTTAGGCCCGATCCTACACATTCGCTAATGACTGATTACTATAATCATGTTGCATTCATTGCCCTTACGCACCTTTGTTCTCCACTAATACACCATTTCTCTCCACTAATACCAGCAGCGAATATTTTAGCAGCCAATTGCCACATCATTAGTCTTGGACTGACTTGTTTGGTGTACGTAACAGGAAATATTTCGCTTTTGGAAAACAAAAGTTTATTTGCGTTGCCCTTATTAATTTGTGCAGTTATCCAGTGTCTGGTAAGTTAATGTTCAAGAAAAAATATTATTTGTTTGCCCTAACCAGTTTGGCTCAGTGGAAAGAGTGTCGGCCTGCGGACTGAAAGGTCCCAGGTTTGATTCTAGTCAAGAGCATGTACCTTGATTGCAGGCACATCCCCAGTAGGAGGTGCAGGGGGCAGCTGGTTGATGTTTCTCTCTCATCAATGTTTCTAACTCTTTATCCCTCTCTATTCCTGTCTTTAAAAAAATAAATAAAATATTTTTATAAAGGAAAAAAAATATTAATTTTTATTAAAATGTTCTATTATTTTATGTTAATGATGACTCATTTATTTCAGCATTTTGTATTCAGCCTGTCTATTGAAATAGACCTACATTCCTATGGAAATTGGAGCTTTTGGTTTTTTCAGCCACATAAGCTTAAACCTTGTTTTTTTGGCCTGTGTTAGCCTTTGAGTTTGACATGCTTGGCCTACAGGAACCTGGTTCCGTTAAATGAGCAATGCTGGTGCCTGGTAGTGAATGTGAGGGATGTGCATAGTGAAGGATAAATCAGGCTGACTTTTGTAAGATGGATTACAGAGGGGAATGGTGAGGCGGGGTGGAGGCAGGGAGACTGTAGGGGGATGGCAGAGGGGAGGGGAGGCAGGGAGACTGTAGAGGGATGGTAGAGGGGAGGGGAGGCAGGGAGACTGTAGAGGGATGGTAGAGGGGAGGGGAGGCCTGCACAGTAGCCCAGGATAAGTAAATAAAATGATATTTACCTTAAATAAAAAGAAAAGTAGGAACCTGTTGCACACATAGAAGGGAAACATGGTGGGGTGGGGGGGAATAAACAATGATTCTAATATCTGAAGACTGAGTAATTAAGACTCTTCACAGAAATAGAGAGAGCCACAGAGGAGGGCTGGCTGGCTGGGGAAATGGCAACCCTAGCTGTGGGCTGATTCATGAGTAGCAAGGCAACCAGTCCACCATATCAGGCGGCCAGGAGCCGGTAAGTGCTGAGAGTTCCACTGAAGATGAAGGACACATTAGCAGAGGTCAAGGTTAGGACTTGGGGAATTCTCCTAGGAGAGCACTTCCTTTTCAGAGGATGGGCTTTGCCTTTAACTGCTCCATAATTAAAGACAAGTCAAGTAGAATGCTTGGGCCAGGTGATGAGGCGTTTGGGGAAATCAGTTTTCAAGGAAGTTTGTACAGCAGCCACCATGGACTGAGTACTTTACAGCGGAGAAGTCACATCTGCTGAGTGCTGACAGCGTATTCTCTTCGGCCTCCTGCAATGACGCAGACAGGCTGTGTAGCAGAGACGATGGGGGGCTCCTGAGACAGGGTCACGGAATAAAAGGACCTCATGTCAGAGCCCAGGAAATCTGGTCCCAGGTTGGTTCACGACTTGCACTCTCAGGAGCTGGAAAAAGAGGAAGATTCCTGTGATTCATCATGCCTAGCCTTACAGCCATGGAGGGGCCGGCACCGAGATGAAATGCCCTGGGCGAGTGAGTGCATTGGGACCGCGTTTAGTGAGATGAAAGGTGACTGCTTGGTCTCCCTGCAGCCCACGGCCCTCCGTCTACTGTTGGGAACGACCAGGGCCTCATGAGCGTCACTGCTCCCGCCACCTCCCCTCGCCTGCCCCACAGCCGCCACCACCCCTGAGCTTTCAAACAATGAGTGGTTCCCTCCCGCCGGCCGGTCAGAGCCACGCAGGTTTCCAGCTAGTTACAGGACGTAAGCTTCTTTTCCTTCCAGAGTGACATTGCCTAGACTGACTGCAGCCGAAGAAAAGCTTTATTTTTGGAAAGTTCTAAAGAAAACCTATTCAGCTATTTTTGAGTTGTTAGTAGGAAAAGTCAATGCTTAAATGCCCCTAAAAAAAAGTGTAGGTCCTTTGATGCTTTGGTACCCAGACAGTTAAAGGCTGTCTCTTCGCAGAAAGCTGTGACCGAGGCCCTGCCGGAGGTGCCTCTCTCTGGGTAACACCCATTCCTCTGCTGCGAGCCACTGGCTTACTATCGCCCATCTGCGGGACAGGCACCGCTGAGGCTTGTCATCAGGACTGAACGAGGCGGTGAATGCAGAGAACTCATCCCAGACCCGTCCTCCCGCCCAGGGCACTGGCCTGCGATCGGCAGGCGGCCTGTCAATGGGCCTCTCCATTTTCCTTCCCCAGGAGGCGGGAGGTGGCCCCCCCGGGTGGGTGGAGCTCGGGCCTCCCCTGGGGTCTGCTGAGGTCAGGGTGAGCCTGGAGCCCGGCGTAGCCCTGATCACTGGACCCTGAGCTTCTCAAGGGCAGAGCCATCCTGGCACTTGCCAGGCACCGTTCCTGGCACAATCCGTGCTCAGCGCGTCGAACCTGGCCTGCCTGCTCTCCGTGCCTGTCGGTGAGCACTGCATTCACAGAAGGCGAGGGTCCCCTTAGCTCTCCATATTGTTATGTAACAACTGCAATTGTTCATGCAGGCAGCCATGGCGGCTGGTTGGGGAGACGCCCAGACATCTACAGTGCCCTTCCTCTCTCCGGGCACAGCTCCCCAGACTGCCTTTCCTCTCAGCCATCAGCTGGGCAGGGAGGCCTGACTGTCTGCTCAGCTGCTGCCTGCACTAACAGCGCCATCCACTTACCACCACCCCACCCTGCCTGCCGCCTCCTGGGGCCTGCAGTCCTCACTGCAGCTGGGCCGTGCGCGTTGCGTTTTAAGTGGATTCACTAAAGTCACAGTTGGACGGCTGGCTGTGCCCCTCCATGTGCTTGGCTCGATGCCTTTACTTTTGCCCTTCAAGCAAAATATGGTCTATGACATGCTAGGTGGAAACCTTGAAGACTTGGTCCCTGCTGCTGTCTCCAGGGAGGGTCTGGGGCGGAGCCTAGGGTTTCACACACAGATTTAACCCTTTGTATGCCATAAGCGCATCTATAGCCTCAATTAAATTCAAAATGTCGTGGCGTGTGGGGATGGTTTCGTTTTGGACGCGTGGCTGTGAACTAGTTAAATGCAAAGCGATTCCTCATCCCCTTTTACAGGCTCGGCATCATGGATTCATGCTGACGTTTGCTGCGTTTCTGTCCGGGAACGTCGAGGTGGCCCAGCCTTGGACCCCAGTTTGTGTTGTCACGACAGTCTCTGGGCTGCGGACCCTGCACCCTCCGCCTCACTGCGGCCGCACAGCGGCTGTCCTGGGCTTCCTGGGCGTCTGCTCCTAGTCTTGTCCCCTTGAACACTCAATCGCTCGTGCAGAACCTGCCTCCCTGGGAAAGACTGTCACACTTTTTTGACTCAAGACACACCTTCCTCACATACGAGAAACCTCTGTATCTTGGGAGCCGGGTATTCAGCAGGGTCACTGATCTGTTCTTTCTTTGGGAACCAAGTGGGAAACCTGATGTGTTGACTCCTGCTTCTCTTAGCTGGGCTGGGACGTCTGTGTGAACAGCCTGATCATTTTATTTTTTTAAATCCTCACCTGATGACATGCTTAAAGAGAGGGAGGGAAGGATAGAAGGAGGGAGGGGGAGAGAGAGAGAGAAAGAAGAGAGAAAGAGAGGAAGGGAGATGAGAGAGAAACATCAATCGGGTGCCCTGTGTACCTGCCCCAGCTGGGGACTGAACACTCAACCATGATGTGCCCTGGCAGCCTTTCTGTGCACAGGATGATGCTGAGCCGGCCGAGCCGCTCAGCTTGGTCGGCCTGACAATTTGGCAGCTTGACTTCCGGGCAGGAAGAAGAGGCTCACAGCAGTGTTGTTCTTTCCCAGTCACCATCCGCTTACCACCATCCCCCACCCCGCCTGCTGCCCTTTTTCTGAACCCAGACTAAGTTTGATTGGGGCTTTGTTTGGTGCCTTAGGCAGAAGTTTTGGGTCAGCTGAGGTCAGTTCCCATTTCATCTAAATCAGTTGGCCCTCCCTCAGTCTCAATGGAAAAACTTCAACCAAATACACTTACACATAAGACTTAGTTTTCATTGAATTCTGTGCTGGCAAGGGAGGCTAGATTCCTATCTCTGGAGGCACTTAACCTCTTCAACAATGTTTTATTAATTTTTTTCCAAAGAACTTCTACTTCACCACAAATCAGTTGGCCCCCCTGCTTCTAAGGCTGGCTCCTGCAGCTTGCGGACTATTGATGCTCCTATCATTTTAATGGACCTTGTCATACACATACTGGAGGGGGGTGGGGAGACCAGAGAGCAGAGAACAGAGGATTGGTGTCAGGAAACCTGGCTTCTGTCCTGAAGGTGCCATTAGGGGTGACCTTGGGCAAATTCCTGAGCCCCAGGCTCCTCATCTCAAGGGGATGGAATCATATGTAAGCGTTCTCCGCGCCAGGATTTAATGGTGCTGAGTGCAAAGTCAGTGGAACTAAGCACAGCCCCAGGGCCATAAAGAAATCACCAGATGGACCTCGGATTTATTTTAGAACTCACAACTTTCTATGTGGCCAATGAGCAAGGGTCCTTTTTCTTGAGGCATCAAGACTGGAGTGACATTAGAGGACAATAGAGAACGTTTAGCATGTCAGAGCTGGCTGCCATGCCATGTTCACTCCTTTTGTAGGTGAGGAAACTTTGGCCTGAAGAGGAGCAGTGACTTGCCTACCACTGGCTGGAAACAGCCACCCTGCCTTGCCTACTTCACACTGCCTTGATTCCTTTATAAAAAATTGATCTGCGAGGGAGAGAGAGAAACTCAACTTGTTCCACTTATTGATGCATTCACTGGTTGCATCTTGTATGTGCCCTGACTGGGGATTGAACCCACAACCTTCGTGCATCAAGACGAAGCTCTAACCAACTGAGCAAGGGATTACCTCATTTCACTCTTGATACTTCCATTTATATATTCTTCAGAATAAAGGTTGTTAGTATTGTGTTTTAAATAATTTCAGTTTTTAAGAACTCTGTTAAAAACTAACCTGTTAGGCCATTCTTCCTCTTGCCCATATAACCATGGATTATAACCATAAACCAAGGGACAGGGTGGTAGCTGACACATGCTTCACATGTCCAGGGATTAAAACACAACAGAGGAATACTGCTTTAAAATACTGCTTTGTGTTGAATGGATGAGGTCATGCCTTTCATCCATCCTGTGGCTCCACATACACCGGTTACCGAGTATGCAGGCCTGGAAAAGACTCTCCTGTGACCATTTTCCGAGGCTGCATTTATCTAAGGTGTCCAGGGAGCTGAAGTCCAAACTTATTTTGGAAAAGGGAACACTCATAATTGTTGGCTATCGGAAGTTTATATATGACATTAAGAAATCCCCCCCTCCAATTTTATGCCACAATAATCCTCAGACAATACGGACAAGCCACCAAATTTTAGCAGTGGTCAGCAAGTACATACCTCCTCCTTGTCCTGATCATATCTCATTTTCTCCATATTTGAAGGAGTGAAAATTGTCACCTACATGAATTTTACAAGCAACTAGTTCTATCTAATAAAAGAGTAATATGCAAACTGACCATGCCTTTGCTACACCCACAAGCCATGCCCACCAGTCATTCAGGAACTAGTACGCACATTAACCCAACCAAGATGGCTGTGGCCACTGAGAGAGCAGGAGGTTTGTGTTTCCCTGGCAAAGGAGGAAGCCAAACTTTCCGCCTGTCCTGGCCTGCCTTGGCCTCTGCTGAAGACTACAAAATTTCAATTATAGAAGATAAATAAATCCCATATACCAGGGCCTCTGCTTGGGTCACCAGGGGGGCGTGGCCAGCCTACAAACCACCACAGGCCCCTCACCCAGGCCACCCCACACCCCAAGGGAACCTACACTCTGATCTGGGACACCCTTCAGGGCAAATCAGCCAGCCCCCACCCATGTACCAGGCCTCTATCCTATCTAATCCTCTTATCTAATAAAAGAATAATATGCAAATTGACCACCACTCCAACACATACGATGGCTGCCCCCATGTGGTCAAAGATGACTGACCCCATGTTAGACACAAGATTGCCACCACAAGATGGTCAACAGGGAAGGCCAGCTGGGAGGGACCAGGCCTGCAAGGGAGGGCAGTTGGGGGCAAACAGGCTGGCAAGGGAGCAGTTAGTCATCAATCAGACTGTCAGGGGAGTGGTTAGATGGTGATCAGGCTGGCAGGCAGAAGCAGTTAGGGGCAATCAGGAAGGCAGGCAGGTGAGCTATTGGGAGCAAGCAGTCCTGCATTGTGAGAGGAACGTCCAACTACCCTACCTGGATCGGGCCTAAACAAGCAGTCGGACATCCCTCAAGGGGTCCCAGATTGGAGAGGGTGCAGGCTGGGCTGAGAGACACCTCCTCCCAATGCACAAATTTCATGCACTGGGCCCCTAGTATCTTTATAAAAGCACTAATGCTAGTTTTATACTGATACTATTTGATGGGATAATTGAGAAAATATGTATTTTTACAACCCTAGAGGAGTCACAGATGTTTTTATATGTTCTAGATGAGTGAGCTTCACTATGATTCCAATTAAAAAATTTTAAAATTAATGTCAGAGAGAAAGAAAGAGGGAGAGAGAGATAGAAACATCAATAATGAGAACGAATCGTTGATTGACTGTCTCCTGCGCTCCCTATACTGGGGATTGAGCCCACAACCCAGCCATGTGCCCTGACAGGGAATCGAATCGTGACCTCCTGGTTCATCGGTTGATGCTCAACTACTGAGCACACCATCAGGACTCATTACACTGTCTTCATCACACAGTGGAGCTAGTGGAGCTCATGGGCCTTGATCCCTGTGTTTGGACACAGGCAGGTGCCCACTTGTACTTCTATGGCCCTTGTGCTAATGGTCTGTCACCTACAAGGCCCACCCATGAGGAACAGGACAGTTTTTAGTAGCCCCTCATGCACCTGAGGACATACTACTTTGGGTTTGCAACCTGATGACCATATTTGTGACAACTGCGCAAAGAATGAGACAGGGAAGAAGCTGGGAGAGGTTTTTGGGCCTTCGGTGCATGGAATTTTACTGCCCAAAGGTCTCCTCATGCTTAGCAATAATGAGATTCCGGGAGGCCTGTTCCCAGGGCTTATAACCCTATGTTAGTTTCCTAATCGGAATTTGGGGTCAGTTTGTTTAGATTCTTCTAAATAACAAAAGCTTAACGTCATTCATGGATCTAGACAAGGTATGAATTATGAATGGGTGGATAAATAATTAAGAAACAGACGTCAGCTGGTCACAGCACATACAACCACTGCCTTTTGGGAGGCAGTGTAGCATGAATGTTAAAGAAAACAGGCTTTGAAGCCCAGAGCAACTTGGGTTTAAGCCCAAGTTCGCTACATTTCAGCTACCACTTGAACCATCCACTTACCCTCTCTTTTCCTCATCTGTGAAATGCGTATGATTGTCCCTACCTCTTATTTTTGTGAAAATTGAATGTGATAGTGCATGTAAGTCACTCAGTGTGGTGCTCAGTGTATAGCACACACTAAACCTTATTTCAATGCATATTTTTCTCTTACCTTCCAAATTTCTCTCTCCCCTTTCAGCCAGGACTGGCTTACTGCTCCAATGAAGTTAAATGTCAGGAGCTCAGCATAACAGGAGTTTCTTTCCCACCCTTCCAATCACTCTGCTCCACGAGGTCACTCAGACACCTGAGCTCTGCACACCTTAGGTCTCCATGCTCTGCCTTGGGCAGTAAGCAGCCTGTGGGTCAAATCAGTCTGCTGCCTGTTTGGGTCCAGTTTTTACCTATTTAAATGGCTGGGGTGATGGTGGGGCGTGGTGGGTGTGAGGGATGAGGAAAAGGAAAAGAGAGAACTCATGGACATGGACAACAATGTGGTAATTGTGGGGGTGAATGGGCAGAGGTGGGAGAGGGCATAGAGGGGATAAATGGTCGTGGAAAAAATAAATAAAATATATTTTAAAAAGAAATGCTGGAGATAGACATATTTTCTGAATAAAAATAAACCTCAAAACAAGAGGTATTTTGGCTTTATAATGCCAATGTATTTCTATTTATTCCTTTACTCATTTCCACACTTTACCTGGGGCCATATTTCTTTAAAAAATGTTTTTATTGATTTCAGAGAGGAAGTAAGAGGGAGAGAGAAATAAAAACATCAATGATGAGAGAGAATCATGGATCAGCTGCCTCCTGCATGCCCCCTGCTGGGGATTGAGCCCACAACCTGGACATATGCCCTAGCCAGGAATCAAACCTTGACCTCTTGGTTTATGGGTTGATGCTCAACCACTGAGCCACACAGGCCGGGCCTGGGACCATATTTCTTTATCCCAAGGAACTTATTTAGTATATATTTTCACGCATATGTCTGGCAATAAATCATCTGAGACTTGGAGGGGAGGTAGGAGTTTAATGCAGACTTTTTTTCTTTCATCCTCATTTTGGGAGGATGGCATAGAATTCCAGATAGGCTATTATAATCTTTCACTGCTTTAAGTATAGCAGCCAATTTTTGTTGTTGTTGAAAAGTCAATTGTGGGTTTAATTATTGCTTCTTAAAAAGTGTAATCTTGCCTAGCCAGTGTGACTCAGTGGTTGAGCGTCGACCTATGAACCATCGGCTGCCTCTGCACACCTCACACTGGGGATCAAGTTCACGACCTGGGCGTGCATTTCACAGATGAGGAAAAGAGAGGGTAAGTGGATGGTTCAAGTCGTAGCTGAGACGTAGTGAACTTGGGTTTAAACTCAAGTTGCTCTGGGCTCCGAAGCCTGTTTTCTTTAACGTGACCAGGAATTGAACCATGACCTCCTGGTTCATAGGTCGATACTCAACCACCGAGCCTCTCAGTTCCCGGTCAGGGCACATGCTCGGTGTGAGATGTGCAGAGGCAGCCGATCAATGATCCCCTCTCATCATTGCTATTTCTCTCTCTCTCCCTTCCTTTCTTAAATCAATAAAAACATGTTTTTAAAAAGAGTTGTCTGTATTCTCCGGCTGCTTTGAAGGTTTTCTCTCATCTCTGGTGCCCGGCAGTTGTCACGATGCGGCCCTGTGTCTGCCGGGTGTGTTTTCGTGTTTGGTTCTGAAGTGGCTCTTGAAGATGCTTTGACTGTTGCTACAGTGGCTTCCACTCTTCTCCCTTTAGTAGATTCTCCTGTTTGTGAACAGACAACCAGCCTAAAATGCAAACTTAACCATACAGTTACTTTTCAAATCTTTCAAATGCCTGAGAGAAAGCCCAGGCTCCGTCCCCAGGTGCATGGGCCTGTCACTACATTTGCATCCTCATTTTCCTCAACTGGACACCCCAACAATGAGGTGATAATATTAACCCTTCACAAACCTGCATGCCTCAATTTGCTTTTGTTATTCTTTCTGTCTGGTGTTGTCTTCCCTTATCTCTCCCCACACACTTATCTCCATCCAGGTAACCACTAACCATCCAGATTTATCTCAGACACCGGATCTTCCAGGTAAGTCCTCTGTGGCCCAGACTGGACTGGCCCCCGTCACACCTGGGCTGACCCCCAGCAGCTTCCTGCCGATGGTGCAGTTGCCTTTTTGAGTTACCAGTCTCCATAATGACTACACTAGATACTAAGCTATTCAGAATGAGAGCCAGAGATTACTCATCTTTGTTTTTTAATCCTCACCTGAGAATATGTTGTTATTGCTTTTGCCCTGGTAGAGAGAGAGACACTGATCTGAGAGAAACATCGATCGATTGTCTTCCATTTGTGCACTGACTAGGAGTGAACCTTTTTTTCTTTTTGGTGTGTGGGATTATGCTTCAACCAACTGGGCCAAGGCCAAGATACTTATCTTTTTCTTTTGTTAGTCCTCACCCAAGGATATTTTTTTCATTTATTTTTAGAGAGAGTGGAAGGGAGGGAGAGTGTGGGGAGAGAGAGAGATGAGAGATGAGAGAGAGAGAGAAAGAGAGAGAGAGAGAGAGAGAGAGAGAGAGAGAGAGAGAGAGAGAAACATCAATGTGAGAGATACATTATCAATTGGTTGCCTCCTGTATGCACCCAACCGTACAGGGTTTGAACCTGCAACCCAGGCATTGCCCCTAATCGGAATCACACCTGGGACCCTCAGGTGTGCCGGCTGATGCTCTGACAACCAAGCAACACTAGTTGGGGCTGTATTACTCATCTTTTAACAGCCAGTGCTCAGCCGGTGCCTGTCACATTGAAAATGAATATTTGTGGAATGAGTTAGACAAAATCAAAATGACTAGGCTCCAAGGAATAACTATTTATTCTCAGCATTTACTGAGTCCTCCCTGTGCACTAGATACCAAGCTAAGTGCTCTACCCACATTGTGTCCTTTAACTGAAACCCTATGAAGCAGGTACTAGGATTATCCCCATTTCACAGATGAGAAGCTGAGGTTCTGCGAGGCCATACATCTACGCAGAATTAACAGACAGCACACGGGGAAGCCAAGCTTCCGATCCAAGCCCATGTAAGTGCAGGGCACAAAGTCTTCCTAACAAAGTGCAGCGACCAACCCTCTCACTGCTCATTTCTGACAGCAGCTCTCTCCCCACCCCAGCCTCCCCAACAATTCCCCAGATTTGAATACTAATTACTATGTGGTCACTAATACGAGGAGCTGAATGGGTGAGGGTGGGAGAGGGCATAGAGGGGATAAACGGTCATATGGTTACCCTCAATAAATGCTTGTCAAACCATGAAAAGGCAAATGAGAAAATGAAATCTCCACCAGGTGCCAAGCACAGCCTGACTTTAGCAGGCTTGAGTCGCCCACTAACCCTGGGGCCTTATGAGAATTAACATAAAGAGATCAACTGAAGAACTTATATGCATGCACATAAGCATAACCAATGGATACCACTGGGGGATGGGGAGGTGGTGAGGGCATGAGCCGAGGGTAGAGGAGGCTGGGGGAAGGTCAATGGGGGGAAAAAGGAGACATACATACTACTATTTATAAAATTTAAACAATGAAAAAGAGAATTATGCCTCTCAGTGAATGTTGTGTACAAGAATGTTACATTTATAAGAGCACAGGACACTCAACACATTTTGAATAAATTATATAAAAGGTTAAAAAAATAAATGTTCATTTAAATTTTATCTCAAGATCTACTCTGTTTCCCTGAAAATAAGTCAGTGTCTTATATTAATGTTTGCTCCCAAAAATGTGCTAGATCTTATTGGGGGGGGGGGGATGCCTTATATTACAGCGAGTAGGTCTTATTTTCGGGGGATGTCTTACTTTCAGGAAAACAGGGTAGGTGTGAATCAGACTCTTGGAGACGGAGCTTGGACTATTTTAGGCCACGTGTGTTAGGAAGTTGGAAGTGAATCCCTCACCTGCTTAGTGACAGGAAGAACCGGTGCCAAGCACAGTGCCCCCTTTCCTGAAAGGGCCGCAGGGACAAGAGCTTTACACACAAGTCCACCAGGGCTGAAGGAACTAAAGAATCTTCCAGAGAAACCTGATTTGCAACCAAGAAGTGGTGGACCCTAGGGCAGCATCAAGGGTGTAGAGTGGGCCCTGGGGTAGAGGGTCCTTTGGAAGCCTCGGTGCCAAGTGGGGACACCCTCCATGGAGAGCACACGCCTGATGGGTGTGATATGCTTTTGTGGCTCAGCAGAGACCTGGCTCTGCCCTGGGCAGCCTTCATGAGGCTCTCCTGCCTCAGGGGGAAACACAGGCAGAAGGTGGGCGGGCCGCAGGGGGCAGCCTTGTGTTCGCACGCAGAGGCCGCGTAGATAGAAAGCAGCACTGTAGCCTGCGTTGTCATTTGAGGGGTGAAGGTCAAATTGCAAAGAAATGACCCATGGCTGTCGCGAACGACGCCTGTGGCAAACGAACCGTGCAAATGAGCCCATGAGTTTCACGGGGTTAAGAAAATATGGAAAACGAGCCAGTGAGGAGGAATGCGTTTTGTGTGTAGTTGCCGGAGGGAGTTAAGGAGTTAATGCCCGCTGACACCGGCAGTTGGCACAGCAAGCTTATTTCTTAAAGCGCGGTGACATTTCCGTCATCGGGTCCGATCCACGTGAAGAGGGTACAATAGAACCCCTTTATCCAAACGAGGAAGCAGATGTCCAGGAGTTTGCCCCTGGCCCATGGGGAGGTCCTTTGTCACAGGCCCCATTTGGGCAGCCCGGTCCCGCCTTTGCAATCTAACACTTAGCTCTGGACGGATACTCTGGGTATAGCCCTGCCTCCTATCTCACCGCCTCTCTCCCTGGACAAGCCGCTCACGCTCACAGCGGGTGAGTCAGGTGAGGCTGGGACCCGGGACTCGCTCCCCATTTCCGGATCCCTAGTCTTTCAACCGCCACGGAGAATGGTGCCGAAACCCCCACTCTACCTGGAATGTGACTTTATGATTAAATTCCTCTTCTTTCCACTATGTTGCATCCTAGACAAAGACAGGAGTGATGTGTGGTCAGTGATAGGGTGTACACTTGGTGGGCTTTTGCGATTGGCGTGGAGTCCCTGTGCCAAGTCCCTTAGAGTCATTCCTAGGCTTGTACGAATCAGGAATGTGCTGTTGTATGAGGCCCACGCTGCTCTCAGTCAGCCTGACCCACACGCAGAGCAGGCTGTGCCAACAACCGTGCCTCAGCGCCGTGCTGGGCGCCCCTGGGAGCAGACAGATGTCTATGGGGTCCCGTGCGGTGCCAGCTCTCCGGAAACAGCCTTCAGAGGAAGGAGACAGAGTGAGCAAGGGTGGCGGCAGGAGCGGCTGCAGGAAGGTCCCTTCCCAGTCATGGGGCCCCAGGGGAGGAAGGAGACACTGGGGGGGGGGCGGGGGGGGCGCGCATGTTTCCAAGTGGAGGGCAGCATGAGGCACTCCTGGAGGGAGGAGCAGCGGGTACCTGTGCGAGATGGTGAAGAAGCCAGCTCAGTGAGGCCGGAGGGCAACCTACTCCTTCAGTCTGTTTGGGGGGAAACCGCTGTGGGCCGGGCCACACCCAGGCCCAGCAAGGAGTGAAGGGTTGGATTTGGTGATGGCTCAGCAGGACTCTACCCTCCCAGCTCCTCCTCTGAAGTTGGTCCTCAGCCTGCCTGTCCTACAGGCCCTCACGCAGGGCAGGGCAGGGCAGGGCAGGGAAGGGCAGGGCAAGGCAGCGGTTGTGATGTCTTAAGGGGGCGGTGGAGGAGAGAGGAGAGAGAAGGAGGCTTTGGGCGGGGTGTAGCAGTCCACCTGGGAGCCCGGCCACCGGACCAGCCTCCTCACTGGTCTTTGCAGGTTGGTTTCCGCCACTGACTCTCCTTCGTGAGCATCCCCTTCGCTCTCTCCCTTCCCGCTTGGTACACACTCTTTCTTCCTATGGCAGGTTTTGTATTTTTAGCCCCAGCAGTTGCTGTGGCAACCACTAGAGCTGAACATTTTGTTTCCCAAGAACAAATGCATGTTTAAATAGTCTAGCAATTTTCCGTTGTTCAAAGGAACTGCGATTTTACAAGCATATTATTCAGACCACATGAGAGAGAGTGAATTTTCTCTCGTTTATTTGGAGGGTTCCCACAGGGTTCACACTTCCGGGGGTGGAGCTCAAGCTTGGTTTGCATCCAATGTGGCCACCTCTTTCAGAAAGGACCCGTGGTCATTTGTTATGTTTTTAGAGTACCTTCCCCATGAGGACCCTGACAAGGGTGGGAGCTCACCTCTCCCCCCGCCCCCCCCGCCCACCCCCACCCCTACCCCCCCCCTCCCCCCCCGGCAGGGAGCGCATCCAGAGCCACTCTCCTCACCCACCGGGAAGGGCAGCCCCGCCCATGTCTGCTCACCCTGCAGTGTGAGTGGAAATATGGCTTCGGCTCAGTCTTGACCTTTCTCTGCCTTAGAGAAACTGTAGAAATTGCATGTACTCTGTCTGAGTGCTTTTTTTCTCCCAGGATATGGCACACACATGTAGATTACAGGTTGCAAATGTGTCCCTGTTTTAGGGTCTGAGGTTCTGAAGCTTACCTCGGCCTCCAGATTCCTTTCAAGGACACGCGTGTGACATGGACCTGTCCCACATCTGAGGAGGAGTCTTACCCCTGGGTCCTTGGGTGGAAAAAGGTGACATCGTTACTTTTGCTAATGCCTGAGATAAATCATTTTGTTCTATTACAATCATAGAAAAGAAGCCACAGGTAACCCTAGGATCCCCCCACTGCTTTGCAATTGCTAGAGTTTTATCAAAATCATGTGCAGACTCATCACTACTTTGAAATTAAGGTATTTTTAGATGTATTGTATAGCCCGATCTTGTTACTTTTAAGTTAATAGACCATATATATGTATATTCATCATATATAATAAAAGGCTAATATGCAAATTGTCCCCTCCATCAGGAGTTTGACCAGGGTGCAGGGCCAGCTGGTCAATGGCCTGAGGCCCCTCCTCTCGATCAACTCCACCCATCCCCAATTGGGGGCAGGGCCAGCCTGCCAACTGCCTGTGGCCCCTCTTCCCAGCCATCTGGACCCCACCAGTGCATAAATCCATGCACCATGCCTCTAGTATATAGTATATTCACTCAGATCATAATTTGATTTTTATTATTTTGACAACTGTATTTAAATTGTTTTCCTTTGTGGTAAATTATATATTGGTTTGTGCATTTAAAGACATCATTCTAAGGAGGAGTCTTAAGGTTTCTCAGATTGCCAAAGGGGCTATGGTGCTTGAGACTCTAACCACTGCTAAGGTACACATGTGGGCTCCAGTGTTCCCGTTCCCGTGTCTGCATGGATGACTAGCACGCTGACCCACTTCCTTCACTTTCTGTGTTAAGATCACTTAAGCATGGAGCCACGTGTCTTGGTAGAGGAGTCAGACCTCATGGGAGAAACCCTGCTCTTTGGGGAGCAGGTGGTCTTCTGAAGAAGCTCCAGGTGCTGGCCTGCCACCACCTGGAAGGCTCCCTGCCTCGCTCACTCACTCCCCACCTTGCAAGCCACATGTGTAATTGGAAACTTAGGAGCACTCTGCAGAGTAAAGCCGGTTCAGGGCGGTCAGGGGTCAGATACCACCCTGTGCATATCTCATTAGAAGGGACTCAATGCAGGAAATTAGAGGCTGGGCTGGGGAGAAAGATCAGGGGGAGCTGCCTTGATTTTTCAGAAACTAGGGAACTACGGGCGCTGCTGGAACATCACTGATATCCAGAGCTGCTGCATCTGGTGGGGCACAATTCCAAGGTTACCTGGATGCTGCCCACAGCATGGCATCTACCTTCTCCTGAAGTCCACCAGCCCCTCCAGCTGCGGCAGAAGGGCTCCCCTCTCTCCGCTCTCCAGGTTACAGCTGCCCTGGCAGGAATTCTTCGAAGCACAGACTTCAGGCCTCCAGCTTCTGGAAAACAGAGGCCGTGGAGGGGCGGGGAGGAGGGGCGGGGAGGAGGGGCGGGGAGGAGGCGGGGAGGAGGGGCGGGGAGGAATAGCGAGGAGCCAACCACAGAGCCCAGTGCCCGAGTCTGATGGTAGTCCTGTGGCGGAGAAGATGCAGGTGAGGATGCTGGCACATCTGAGAGTCGACTGGGCCAGGCCTTTGGGAACTCACACTGTCCTCCTTGGATTCAGCGGTTACATTTGCACAGGTGCAGTTTTTAAACCGAATCACGTTTGTATTAATTCAATTCCAGTGGTTCTGGGAGCACAGCTCCTTAGAATTCATCCCCTGCAATGAAGACAGACATCAGGACTCATGAGCACCTATGAATGAGTGGGTCTGTGAGCAGGACCTTTCTGGCTATAGGCTGAGGCATTCTTGAAAGATTCTTAATAAATAAATTAATTAATTAATTAATTATGTATACATATACACACACACACTGAGTGGCCGGATTATTATGATCTCCAAACACATAATAATCTGGTCACTCAGTGTATATCCTATAGAATAAAAGGCTAATATGCAAATTGTCCCCTCAACCAGGAGTTTGACCAGCAGGCAGGTCGGCCAGCTTCCCCTGTCCCCTCCCCAAGGCCAGGCTGGCCAGACCCCGCCCATGCACGAATTCATGCACTGGGCCTCTAATACACACACACACACACTCACACACTCACACACACACACACACACACACACACACACACACACACACACTGAGTGGCCAGATTATTATGTGTTCAGAGATCATAATAATCTGGCCACTCAGTGTATATATGTGCATATATATATTTCAGAGAGAAAGGAGAGAGAGGGATATAAATGTCAATGATGAGAGGGAATCATTGATCAGCTGCCTCCTGCATGACCCCTACACCCTGCTCTCTCCTAGGGGTTGAGTTTACAACCTGGGCATGTGCCTGACTGAGAATGGAACCACGACCTCCTGGTTCATAGCTTGATGCTCAACACCAGCCAGCACGAATGGTTCTTAAGATCTGCTTATGCTCTGTAGAGAGGACCACCTTGTACACCGGGAAAACCCACCTGCCATGACAGCGAGCATCTTCTCTGCAGCTTCGGCGACCTGCCAGCTGGAAACAGTGACGCTACCTCCACAGCCATGCCTGGCGGCTTGGTGGCTTTACCTGGGAGGGCATCCTTTCTGTGCGTTCACACGGGAGTGTTTTGAAGATAATTTTTCCTTAACCCAGAGGCATCTCTGTGTGAGATAGTCACCCATCTGGCAGAATCCCCCACTGATCCAGTTCATCTCCACCTTCGCCACTCCACTTGCTCCATCTCCCATAGTCTTGTCGCGTGTGGACAGCACAGACTGCGAGTACAGAGGTCGCCGGACCCAAGAGAGCTCAGAGCAGCCTGAGTTGGGTGAGAGGAGTTTTGTTGCTGCTTTGTGGGGTCTCTGCTGAAGCCTAGAGAAGTCCTCTTCTCCTACAGGCAAGCACAAGCCAGGGCCACCTGCTCCGGGCCAAGCCCCGTCTCCAGTGGCCTGAGCCCTCCTGTCCAGAGAGAGGGTCAGGGCAGGAGGGAGGCGGTTTTGAGCAGCCAGCATCAGTTCTCTGAGAGTCTTCCTCCCCAGGTGAGAGGGTTTCCTGCAGCAGAGAGAACAGGTTTAGCAGGAATGCTCAGTAAGGAATGCACTCTTTTGCTCTCTGATTTCATGCTTGACAGCAGGAGGCAGGCGTGGTTCCCACTGGAGCCAGCCACACCATTCCTGCCCCCAGCATGGCAGGCCTCTGGGCAGAGGTGGGCAGAGCCCCCCCCCCCCCAGCATCCTTGGCCCTGTTGAGGGGAGATAAGCTGGCTGATAGTGGCACGTAGGTTGAGGATCTCTGATTCACCTGCCTCACCTGGGTCTTGAAGTGACTAAGAGATAATCAGTGGAATTCACCTTTTAAAAGCAACTCTTGGTATAAAGCTCAATTTTGGAGCTCTTGGAGGTTCGAGGATGAAAAGTCCATGGTTGCTGACTTTGAGACTTCATAATCTGCTTGAAATGAGTAACACACCTAAGTAACTTTGATACAACTCTGTGCTGAGCGCTAAAACACGCTTCCAAATACCCTTCAGGGGAGAGAGAAGAACTATTTCTTTCTCTGTAAAAAGGAGATGGAAAGAAACAAGTTTTGAGGGGACCCTGAAGGAAATGGAGGCATTTAATTACTAAGTGGTGGAGAAGATTCTCCAGGGGATAGGGGGATGAACGGGTCATGTGGAAGCTCAAAGGTAAACTGAGGCCCAAAGCAGAAGTAGGAAGAGCATGGCCTAAGAAATATGGAGTAATCTTAGATGGGCTCACTGGGTGGGGTGCAGGAGATGGGATTGCACAGTCAGAAACCAGCCTGTGGAGGCTGGGCTGGAGGGCTTAGAATGCATCCTGTTGAGAGTAGGGGTTGCTGAAGGCTTTTTAAAATATATCTATACTAATAAAAGGGTAACATGCAAATTGGTCGTGACACTCTCACAGTAACAACTGAACAACAGGCTGATTGGGGCGCCAAGGCTGGCAGAGGGGGGCAGTGAAGGGCAACCAGGCCAGTGGAGGGGGGGCAGAGACAGTAGGGAGTGACCAGGCCAGCAGAGGGTGGCAGTTGGGGGAAACCAGGCCAGTGGGGGAGGTGGGCAGTTAGGGTTGATCAGACTGGCAGGCAGAGGTGGTTAGGGGTGATCAGGCTGGCAAGCAGGTGAGCAATTAGGAGCCAGCAGTCCCAGATTGTGGAGGGATGTCCAATTGCCATTTTTGGCCCGATCCCTGGGATCGGGCCAAAACCAGCAGTTGGACATCCACCAAGCGGTCCCAGATTGGAGAGGGTGCAGGCTGGGCTAAGGGGACCCCCTCCTCACATGCACGAATTTTGTGCACTTGGCCTCTGTATTGATTTTAGAGAGGAAAGGAAAGAGGGAGAGAGAGAAACATCAGTGATGAGAGGGAATCATTGATTGGCTGCCTCCTGCATGAGCCCAAAACCTGGGCCTGTTCCCTGACTGGGAATTGAACCATGACATCCTGGTTCATAGGTTGATGCTCAACCACTGAGCCACGCCAGCTGGGCTCGCTAAAGGCTTTTGATCAAGGGGGTGAGTGATCAAAGCTGTGTTGCAGGAACACAGTTCTGGTGGACAGAATTGGAGAGGGGACACACTAGAGCAGGGAGTGGGACTGGGTGTTATGAATGGAAGAGGGGGGAGGTCTGAGAACCACACAAGAAGGCGCACAGCCCAGAGGACCGCTGCCAGCCGCCAGCCTGTCTAGTGGAGTTCCTGACATCCAATCAGCCGCAGAGACATCGACGTGTTTGTGAAATCCTAGAGCAGACACAGCCAGAGATAAGCTCGGCGGCCTTACTTTCCAAACAGAAAAACTCAGACTCAAGGCAAGCTCCAGCGTAATGTGTTTCACAGCAAATGGTTCTCACTCTTGTCCACTTTTCACACAGCCTGGAAAGGTGGTTTCTAATTAAAAATGCATTGGCTGGGCCCTGGCTAGTTCAACTCAGTGGTTAGAGCATCAGCCTGCAGACTGAAGGTCCGGGGTTTGATTCCGGTCAAGGGCACATGCCTGGCTTGTGGGCTCAATCCTCAGGAGGCAGCTGATCAATGATTCTCTCTCATCATTGATGTTTCTATCTCTCTCCCCTTCTTCCTTCCTCTCTCTGAAATAAATTATATATATATATGAATTAAATGAATTATATATATATATATATATATATATATGAATAGATTCATCTATTCATCTATTTCTAAACATTAGATGAATGTTTTAGAAAAAAAGGCCAACTGAAGCATGAACAGATCGACACGGGGTTTCCAAGCAGGTGTCCCAAGGGCTCCCTGGGACCACATCGTCTCAGTGCAGGGAGGCTCAGGCTGACATTCAGACACTAAAAAAGCATGACCTTTCCCCATTGACTTTCCTTTCCCTCCACTGTTTGCTGTTGGATTTTGTGCTTCTTTATCCTATAAAATACTATGAGGCAAAAGCTGGTCCGACCTGTTGCTGTGGCCATTTAATTCCAGACGTCAGTCTCATGGGATCCAGCCAGGAAACCTGTTTGAAAAACAGAGGCAGGGCCTGAGCCACCGGTGACCTGTCCAGCTCATGGAGACCGTAGCCAGATTGTGTCTGAGGACCCTGGTGAGCCCACCACTTTACTGCACCATGGTCTCCGTCCTGGGCCAGCTGCACATCCCCCTCCCGCCCCCCGTGGAAGGTGGGACCGCCAGGGCCAGAGTGAGGTCCTTCAGATTCTAGTTCTCCTAGAAGGATCTGCTTTGCCATTTAAGTCCCAAAATGTCGGCCCGAGGCCCAGCTCAGACGGGAGTAGGGTAACAGGAGAAGCTATGACTCCAGAAGCTTCTGTGGGGGCAGACCCTGGGAACAGGGACATTTTGACTCTTGGCAAAGGCGAATACAGAAATCTTGAAGAAAAAAAAAAAAGCCCCCAGAAACCTCTTATCTATGTTTCTAGCCCAAGAAGAACACAAAATCCAGAGGCAGAGAGAACCAGGAAGAATACAGATTCTATGAGACGTCCAGCTCTGTGCTCAGCCTCAGACACAGAGATGCCCTTTGAAGCCGCAGATACACACACAGGGCGCATCACACACAAGGTGCTGTGCTGAGTGTCTGCCTTTTTTGTTGTTGTTGTTGTCCTTTTATTTTTCCAGCTTTACTGAGGTAACTGACATTCTAAGATATGTTAAGTACATAATGGAACAATTTGGTGTGCATATGCACCATGAAAGGGTGCATTCATTATATCCATCACCCTTTTTTTTCAGTTAGGACATTTAAGTTCCACTCTTAGCAAATTTCAATGGTACAATAGTGTTCTCAACAGTAGTCCCGGGTGAATGAATGATGAGATGTCTGGCTCATCCAACAGCACAGCCTGAGGCCTGGCTCTGAAGGTTTGCCAAGTACAGTAAATCTTCATTATTGCCAAAATCTGTATTTTCCAGTTCATCGATTTGTTAAAATTTATTTGTAACTCAAACATCCACACTCCCAGTGCTTCTGCAGTCAGTCATGCACACATTGAGAGCAAAAAAAGAAACCGAGTCACCAACACGCACATTCCAGCTACGGTCAAATAAGGCAGCCACTGCTTTCAGGTTTGTAATGTACCCCCTTTACACTCACTTTACTGCCGAGCTTTTTGTATTTCTGAGCATTTTTGTTGGTGATCTCACTGTTTAAACTGGCCCCCACATCTTAAACAGCAGATGAGCTACCTCATGTCCCTAAGCACAAGCAGACGGATGTAGCACGCAGGCGACATGCCTGTGTGTGGTAAGTTCATGCACTAGGACACATAAGTGACAGTGCTGCTGGCCATCAGGCCAGTATTAATGAGTCAAGAGTAGGATTAAGTCAGGTGCCTTGGAACAGAAGCCAGCCGAAAACAAGGTTAGGGGTGGATGTGTTGGCAACAGTGGTGTGTCTGAGGCTCAAAGGAACCTATATTTCCCCAGAGCCATGGTCAAGTTCACAACTCCAGGGTCTGTGGGCACGTTAAAGGCACAACTGCGGTGATGAAGGAGCATCCACTGTGTGTGACCCTGGGCTAGTCACCGTTTAATCACTGGTCCTCTGTGGGAGAGCTGGTGCTAGGCGTGCGGATGCAGAGATGAGAAAGACAGAGTCAGACCGGGTCCCTTCCCTCCAGAAGTTTATCGTGCATGGGGAATGTCGGTTCTAATCTACTCAGTACAGGAGCGATGGTGTGAGGAAAGAAAAAACGGGGCATGCGTGGAGGATGTGATGGCAGAACCCAATCTCCAGGCAGGTACCCTGATTCTCCCACACACACATCCCAACCTTCAGGGAAGTGCCCTGATTCTCCCCCACACAGGTCCTACCTTACTCTGTTCCAGGTCCCCTTCTCCCACTTCACACAACTGCTTCTGAGGGTGGAAAATGCTGGGGGCTGAAACGGTGAGTCTCTGTGTTGAAGGAATCTTGACATTATTGAGATTCCCAGCAAATGCCAGGGAGATGTGTTCACAGTGTCAGAGCCAGGACAAATGGAGGCCGGCACGAAGGGTCTGACCATTTCTGGCCAGTGAGATGCCCGTCAGTTTTCCAAGCACTTCATTATCCACAGCTTTCGAGGACACACTGCTCCGTGAAGCAAGGTGTGCAAATCCACGCTAGTCCCTACAAAACAGAGTTTCACGGGAAAAATATTTCCTTCCTTCTTGTTGTCCTTATCCGGCTCTCTCACTTTCCTCTGGGGACCTTAGTGTCTCACCAGAGTTGCATTCCATTTAAAGATCAAGGTCAGCACTGATATCCTGTGGTTATTGGTAGTAAGAAAATAGAAGAAATGCAAGCAGTAAGTGGTTTTCTCTTATTTCCCTCTTTCTCGAGATTTAATTTGCTTTTGGTAACGGGTCACAAGTCCACGGGACCCGGTGGTGCATCCACCAGAAATGGCAGCATCTATGGGGAAACGTGTGTTTTCCTTGTGTCTGTGAACACAACGCACCCCTCTGGCCATGGGCTAGAAGGAAGGGGCACTTCCCAGCAACAAGGTGAAGGCGCAAGAGGGCTCCCCTGGGCACAGCCCACACGGGGGGAGGGGAGGAGTGCCAGCTGGGCAGAAACCTGCCTGACAAACTGCCCCTTTGCCAGGCCGAAAAGGAGCCCTCAGGGCCTCACGGGACGCACTTCCATTCAGCTCTCGGGGCGCCAGGCCCGGCTCTGTGCCCTACGTTTCAGAAACCGGTCATTTCAGGGTGGCCCTGGAGGACCGCACAGTGCCTGCCCGTGCTGCCCCCTCTCACAGCACAGCGGTCCCTGGCTCTAGTGGGAACGGTTCCCAGAGGTGTTCCGTGGGGCACAGACCCCAGAAGAGAACATGATTTTCCTAGGGCTCTCCGGTCAGTGAGCAGTCAGCCAGCTGTGCCTCAGAGTCTGTAACCACAGAGCAGCCAGCAATCAGACAAGAAACGTCCTTCTGTGAATACTGACTCCCCAGCTGACCATGTGCTGAGGGCTCAGTCACCGTTCCTCCTCCCAGAAGGACACACAGATGGACAATAGACAAGTGCTCACAGTCACTAACTATCAGAGAGATGTAAATTAAAACCACAATGAGCCCTGGCTGCTGTGGCTCAGTGGATAGAGCATCAGCCTATGGACTGAAGTGTCCCAGGTTTAATTCCAGGCAAGGGCATATGCCTGGGTGGCAGGCTCAGTTCCCAGCGGGGGGTGTGCAGGAGGCAGCCAAATAGATGATTCTCTCTCATCGTTGATGTTTCTATCTCTCTCTTCCTCTCCACTCCTCTCTAAAATCAATGAAAATACATTTAAAAACACACAATGAGGTACCACGTCACACCTGCTAGAATGGTTACCATGAACTAACCCACAATCAGTGCTGTGAGGGTGCGAGAAAGGCCCTCGTGCACTGCTGGTGGGCAAGCAGGCTGATCAGTTATGATGGAAAACAGTACGGAGGTTCCTTAAAACACCAAAGATAGAGCTTCGACATGGTCCAGCAATTCACTTCTTGGTATTTATCTAAAGCAAACGAAATCACCAATTTGAAAAGACATATGCACCCCCATGTTTATTGCAGCATTATTTACAACAGCTAAGATATAGAAGTAACCTAGGTATTCATTGATAGATGGATAAACAAGATGTCACACACACACACACAGGACTATTACTCAGTAAGAAAAGGAATGAAATCTTGCCATTTGCAACAACATGGGTGGACCTAGAGGGCATTATACCAAATGAAATAAAACAAAGACAAATACCATATGATCTCACTTATATGTAGAATCTTTAAAAAATGTACAAACAAAACAAACACAAACTCATAGAATCGGAGAGTAAGCTGGCCGTTGGCAGAGGGGCGGGGTGGGGGCTGGGGGAGGGGTTGGTCCACAGTCTTTTCACACAGGTGTATCTCCAGGGTCGCTGTGGCATGGGCTAGCGGAGGTCTTTGGAGGCACCACCAAACGCATGGCTGAAGTTCATGTTTCAACGAATCCATACTTTCTGTCAACACGCGGAACAGTTGGGTCCCTAAGTCATTGGGAACAATGTTCTTCAATGAAAACAATCTCACTGGACTGATAGCTCACTATTGTTAGGGTTCTCTTTCAGCGTCCAAGGACCGAGGCGTTTATCCCACTGGGAAGCCTCGGGCGAAGCCCGCCTCGATGCAATCTCTTTTCTCGGTAGCAGCACAGACGGAATCATGGTCACAACCGGGTGACATGCAGGGGGCAGACATCGCTGGCCCAAGAGGGAACAATAGATAGATCTTAAAGAACACTGACCATGACCAGACAGACGACTCAGAGTGCAACACCTCTTTGCCTTCTTGGGAGTGATTTCACCCTTTCCTCCAGGAGTTTCTTCCTTCTTGGGGCCCCGGCCCAGTAGCCTTCCGAAGCAGGTAAGCTGATGACACGCGCGGCATTCACAAAGCGTGCTCGTTTTCAGAGCAGTCTCCATGGCAGCTCACACGGTTCAGTGCCTCGTCTCCACCTGGGCAGGATGCTGACCTCCGGGAAGTTACTTTCCTCGAAATCACACAACTTGCTCAGTGCAGGGCCGGATTCAAGCCAGGAGCTGCGAGTCCAAATCCAGTTTCCCTCCCCCATGCCCCGGACACAGGAAGGCCACAGCGAGGCAGTGAACGAGGCATCGGAAGCTCCTGTCTTCAGGGAACAGCTTTTCTGGAAGCCCAGCTCTCTGCCGAGGATGGGGTACAGACAGCTGTCCTGGGGGGCCGCTCCATGAGTTCACCCTCTGCAAAGGGCTCTAGTCAGGCCTCTTGAGGTCTAGCCTTGACTTGTCCACTGCGTTGAATCTCCCTGGTCTCAGTTTTTCTACTCATTAAACAGGGTTAATAATAATTACTTTAATGCATCAGGATTGTTGTGAGAATGCGGTGAATAATGGACAGAAAGATGAAGATGCAACATGGAGGTGAGCAGAGCCTCACCTTTGTTCTGCACTGAACACTGCCATAAGCAGCAGGGCCAGCTGTGGCTTAGCTGCGCCTGACGCACCCAGGCCCCGGGTGAACTCGAGGGAGTTGGCAGGTATTCCTGCACCTGCTTGTCTAACCCGAAAACACTAGGACTGTCCTCTTTCTAATGTTGAAAATCAATATGAAGTGAGAAGCTGAAGTCCCCTACCTCCCCTCCCGGCCCCAGAGCTAAGCTGCTAAGGGATTCTTCTTTCCTTCCCGTGTTGCCCTGAGCAGTAACGCAGCGCCAGGCCAACCCTGGCCATGCCCGAGAGTCCAGTCGCCAGCGCTGTGAGTCCGGGAAACTGAGGAGCCTCCAGCAGCCCTCGAGGGCCGGTGGCACCTGCTGAGCACCTGAGGGGCTAGAGGAGAGGTTGAGCCAGCCCCTGGGCCGCCACAGGAGTCTGGGCCACGAGTGCCGCAGAAATCACTGAATGGGTGGCTCGCTGCAGGGAGGGAGAGAACAGTGACACTGCCCCTCTCCGTAAGGCACGTCCGTACAGAGCAGAGATGGGGGCAAGAGCGGGCAGGGTTGCGGGGCGGGAGAAAAGGCAGCTGGAGAATGTTCGTATGGCCGTTACTGTGAAGTGCAATTTTGAATGCGATTAAAAACCAGAGAAGCAGAACTTACTCAAGGTCGAACCACTGAAAATTACTCACGCTCATACTCTGGCTCCATGGCCAAGGTCATTCTCCCAGGCTCTACGCCTCGGGACCGTGTGCCCTTTCAAAGAGACGTGTGTTCTGGAATGTTAACCAGAGGCAAGACACTTCTTGGCCTCAGCGACACCCGGGACCGGTGACAGAGATGTGACTGGGTTCAGAGTTCACAGCGCACCGTGCCTGTGAGAATAACCTTGACTTCTCCGGTGTGTCAGATGCAAACAGGGAGGGGAGTGAGGGTGCTTTTGTCATGTTTTCCCTCAGCCCACTCGGGCTGCGCTGCGGCCCCGCGGGGACATCAGGGCTGCCCCCCCAGCAGGACCAGCAGAGGCTCGAGATGCGTGGGACCTGTGTGTGCTACTGGGACAGGATTGACCCTGTGATTAATAACCAATAACTGGCGGAGGGATTTGGCTCAGCAAATGCTTCGTCCACGTTAGCACGGGGTTTACAGGAACCACAGTGCCTTTGTTCAAAGCGATGTCCTCCCAAAGGTGCAGCTGAGGTGCTGTGTGGCTCAGGGAGGTGGGTTCCCGCATGACAAGGCGAGGTGGGGGGCGGGAAGGGGCCGGGAGGGGCCGGGAGGGGCGGGGAGGGACCAGCCATTTAGTGGGGAAGGCGGTGCTGCCTTTGCTTTTCTGAGACCAGGAGGCCCGTGGTATGTGCAGCCCAGAGGGCCTGTGCCCTGGCCTAGGGCCACCTCGGCTTTCTGCTCCCCGGACAGCCACCGGGCGGGCAGGTGGCGGCGGAGAGCGGGCTCCCGAGGAGGGGCAGCTTAAAGTCAGCAAGGAGCTGGAATTAGGAGAAAGGAAGCCAGCCCTGAAGATGCCCCCATGGTTTTAACCAACGAGCGCTGTCATTTGGACAGCAGAGCGCAAAGGCCGGGCCCAGGAGAGCCCCAGAGACCACGCAGAGGAGGGCAGTCTGCTAAGGCGGGTCGGTGGGTCTGTCCTGTCGCCATAACACCCCGTTTCCAGGTGACCCGTCCCGTGCCAGTGCTCACTGCTCTGCGAGCACGCAGCGCCGTGCCCAAACAGCACGGACAGGCGTGGGGAGCGGCCTTCCCCACTCCGCGCGGCCCCTGCGCGTGTCCGCCCTCGTGCTCACGGCTCAGACTCACGGTCCCGGACAGACAGGTGGACTGGGGAGCGGGGAAAGGGCTGGAGAAACCTCCAACATGGACAGTAACTATGAGGACCATGCGATTTTGTGTATTTCTCTCTATTCTGCTTTTAACTTCCTGCGTTTTCTAACTTTCTATAGTTAAAAAATATGTCCACTTTTTAAATGAAAAAAACAAAAACAAAAAACAAGACTTTAACAGACTTTAACCATGTAAAATCTTTTTGGTGGAATCCATGTATTTTTCTGAAATAATAACAACTAACTGTGCTCAGGGGGTGGAAGTGTGGGCAGGTTTATAGGCACGTGTCCCCACGTATGTGTGTATGTGCATACACAGTTATATGTGCACACACACATATATGTGGGCATGCGCCAACAGAGATGATGACTCATTCTTCAAAAACTCACTGTAACCAAATAAGAAAGGCAAATCCTTCCAGAATAATCCATTACATAATCCTCTGTGGACATTTGCAGAATGATTTCCCAGCCGATGAATCTGACAGCCTCATCTCCTGCTGGGTTCACCTCTCCCACCCCTACCCCTACCCCCTGTCACCTGCTCCGCACCCTCCCGGCCCCCATACTGAACCTCCCGCTCTCTCTGTCCCCCATACTGAACCCCCACACCTTCCCTGTCCCCCATACTGAACTCCCACACCCTCCCTGCCCCCCATACTGAACCCCCACACCTTCCCTGTCCTCCATACTGAACTCCCACACCCTCCTTGTCCCCCATACTGAACCCCACACCCTCCCTGTCCCCCATACGGAACCCCACACCTTCCCTGTCCCCCATACTGAACCCCTGTACTCTCCCTGTCACCCATATTGAACCCCCACTTTCTCCCTGCCCCCCATACTGAACCCACACACCCTTCCTGTCCCACATACTAAACCCCACACCCTCCCTGTCCCCCATACGGAACCCCACACCCTCCCTGTCCCACATACTGAACCCCACACCCTCTCTGTCCCCCATACTGAACCCCCACTCCCTCCCTTTCCCTCATACTGAACCCCCACACCCTCCCTGCCTGCCCCCCATATTGAACCCTGCACCCTCCCTGTCCCCCATACTGAACCAGGTGACACTCCCGAACAAGGCAGGGTCTTAAGGTCTTCGTGCCATTGCACATGTCCTCCCAGCCAACAACCCTCATTCCAGACACAGTGTCTCCTCGAACAGCAGCTCTCGATGCCCTCCCGCACCCCCCTTTATGGGCAGCTGGGCCATCCTCGCCCCCCAGGGCCCAGCGCAGGCCTGCAGCCGACTACCCGCCCTGGCCCGGTTGCCAGGCCCCGGACGCTGGTCCCGGGGGGTGCAGCAGGCTGAGCGCCAGCACCCAGACAGCCCTGCACCCGGAAGGAGCCCTCGGCTGCAGTGTGCCGGGCCCAGGGCAGTGAGGCCCGGGCAGGGGCACCAGGGGAGGAGGGGCCCGTGGACGGTGCGGGCCGGCCGGACGGTGGAGGATGGCGTCCAGCAGCAGCGTGGCCGTGTCCCCGTTCCCCCAGGGCCTCACTCTGCTGTGTTTGCCTAGAGCGTCATCTGACACAGTGCTCTGATATCTCGTCCATCTCAGAGTCTGTGGTTTGGTGGTAAAAACACAGAAACTCATTTCTGTGCTGCCATGGCAACCACTGCCTATGAGAAAAACAAAGCAAAACAGAACAACTTCTGTCCTTGTGTCCATAAGAGAACAGCTTTGAGCTGCTGCTCGCTGAGATGACAGGGCCACGCCCCGCACGCCCGGGCGGCCTGATGGGGGACTCGGGACCTCACCGACACCGGTCGTGCCCCTGCCTGTGCCGGCTCCGCAAGCGGATGCTGGTGTGGCTCTCGCGTGGGGACGGGACAGCGCACTTCTCCCTTCTCCATCCTCCCTGGGGCACAGGCTCTGACCCCCTGCCCCCCCTACAGGGGAGGGCATTTATTCCACCTGCACCGCGGGGCAGGTGGGGAGAGGACTCTTGCCCTTCTCAGTGTCTGACTAGGCCTCACCATGGGTGGGGGAGCCCCAAAGTGAGCAGAGAAAGGGGCTTTCACGGTGGAAGATGGGGTGGAGGGGCAGTAAGATGAGAGATGTGAGAAATGGGAATTAGGAAAAGGAGCGATGGAGACAAGAAATATGGGAAGGAAATGAACTTGAAGACGATGGAAGAGAAGAGGATGGAGGGTACTGGGAGGCGCAGGGCGGGCTGGAAGAGGGGGCTGTGTGCCGGGGAGAGCGAGAGCAGAGCCATCCGCTGTGGGACACGGCCTCCTGCGGAGCCGGTAATCAGTGCCAGGGCCTCGGCCGGCTCCCTGCGCTGCCAGCCTCGGCCCAGGGCAGGCGTCTGGTCTCTGACCCTCACCTTTGTTCCTGGGGCTCTGGTCCCTCCGGGACAGACTGTGGTTTGGATCGGGATTTCTCAGCCACTCCCCCAAAGTCTTTTTATCATTCCGTTCAGGGAAATGGGGGGAAATCACTGATTCCTTGTCTATTCATTTGCGGGCACAGCCTGTCAAATTTAACCTCTGAGAGACCCTTCCCGGCACACACCGCCTGCCCTGGCCCTGGCTCCGCCTCTGCTCACTGCCCGGGTGCTGGCTGTTTCTGAGCTCACCAATCACCCGCCTGCACTTGGCCTTACCCTCGTGGTTCCTTCATCCCAGGATGCCTTTGGGGTGGATGTTAACGTGACTCTGTCCTTCAGTGGGTTCAGGTGCAGGGTGACCTCAGAAAGCCTGCCCTCACACACCTGCTGAAATGGCTCCCCTTCATGGCCAGGCTTTGATTTCATTCTTCCATGTCGCCCACTGCTCCCTCCATCCACACGTCTGCTGTTTCCAGGGTGTTCATTTGCAGAACAAGGATCAGGACAGCTTACTGCACATCACAAAAGAAGCGGGCTCCCCGAGCCCCAGGCTTCCCTTCTGACATGCAGCCCCTGCATGTGGACCTGACACCTGGCCCCCAAGTCCCCAGAAGGGTGACACCAGAGCAAGAAAATGCCCACATTCCCACAGCCATACCAACGTGACAGGCACCTTCAGCTTGAAAGTAGGACAAAGTGCCTTCCTTAGGCGAACTCTCTCCAACAGTCAACACTGAGCTATTTGCTTTTATCTTGACTAGAGGCCAGGTGCATGAAATTTACACACTGAAATGGGGATGGGAGTGTCCCTAAGCCCAACCTGTGCCCTCTGGCAATACTGGATCCCTCAGGGGATGTCCGACTGCTGACATAGGCCTGATCCCAGCTTGGCCTGCAGGGATCGGGCCTAAACCAGAAGTCAGACATACCCCAAGGGATGTAGCAGTGCACCAATCAGCAGGCAATCAGGGAGGAGCCAGAACTGAGGCCGGACACCAAGCCACTCACACTCATCCTGGCCCACTGTGCCGGCTGCCACCACTCAGTAGCACTGCTGCAGAGTCAGGTGAGGCGCCTGCCACCACAGCTGCACTGGCCAGCTATAAGCCTGACTTCTGGCTGAATGGCACTCCCCCTGTGGGAGCACACTGACCACCAGGAGGCAGCTCCTGCCTTGAGCGTCTGCCCCCTGGTGGTCCGTATGCATCATAGCAACTGGTCGACCACTGGTTCAGGTTGTGCTGTCATAAGGGTTGCTTAGGCTTCTATATATATAGATAGATGATGAGTCCTTCCTGACCCTCCCACACACAGTACTCAGAGCCCGTTTCTCTGTTAGGCACTTGTCAGTGTCCAGGGCATGACGGACAGGAACCTGCCATTGTGAGATGTCGCAAGTCCTAGGCAGGACTCACTCCTATGTCATAGCTTAGGGCCATTCCCACCTGGTGGGGCCCATCTCAAACAGCTGCCCAGTTCCGCCCAGAAAGTCAGTTGAGGTAATCCCCTGACTTTTGCCCAAGCCTCGAGGTATTTTATTCTGTGTTGGAGAGTTATTTATAGACGTTTCCCTGTGCGCAAACAAGGCTGAGAATTTACAAGGTTGTTTTTGGTGTCTCTCTGATCCTCAGCTGTCTTGAGAATGTCTGATTCATGGGGCCAGTGTGCCCAAGGCTAGAGGATGAGTTCAGGAGCCCAGATTTCAATTTTGCCTGAATTAACCTAAGCGGATTTTAAAGAGATAAAATGACTTATTTGCATTAGTAATAAAGGCAAATGCACCAATACCACTTAAAGGCTTTATGTAACAGAATTGTGATCCTTCAAATTATATCTTCCTCATTCAACTACATTATGATTTTAGAGATAACTATTTTTTCTCATTGATTAGTGGTGTACAATTGGGAGTGATTACTGCCTATATTTCCATCCTCCAGCTGTTTATTGAGCACCTCTTATGTCCAAAGGATAGTGTCGGGCTTGCAATTAAGTAGGCAAACAAGTGCATCCTGATGAAGAGAGAGCATGATGCATGCCCTGAGCATAAACAATGTCAAGTATCAGTGTCAACAAATCTGAGGAGGCGTCAGAAGCGAGAGGACCAGGCATGTGTTCAGCAGCGGCAGATTCGAGTGCAGAGCATGGCTCAGAGTAAGGCCTCAGTCAGAGCCTGTTTCACTGAAGACAGGAAAGAGCCTGTCTTATGGGGAAGAGAAACAGACTAACACACAATCTCTGGGAAGGAGTCCAGCATTTTAGCAAATGCACGTGGAGGTAAGCGATGGACTTCACTGCCGTTGGTCCCTTAAAGGGCAACTTTTCATGCCTTTATTCCCTCCTTCTCGGCTTTATTACCAAACATTAGTTACATGTGATTGTGATGCGTAGTAGTAATTACTGATGAACACGCTACTCATTGCTATCTTCTCTGCTGCAAAGAAATAATTTTGAGGGCAAGTAAAGTTTGTTTGCTTTTAACATTTTCAAAGTAAGTTGACGACCGCGGCGCTGCAGACAGAGCTGCGAAGCAAGGACAGCGTCACTGGCTCCTCTCCCAGGCGGCACTCACCAGTAGAACCTGGGAGACAACACTTGCATTAGTAAATGCTGTTCTTAGATCTCCACCCTTGAAGCACTCTGCCTGCTAATTCATAGCTAATTTGCTTGATAAACAAACGGCCAAAAAATTATATTGTAATGAGCCGAGACTGGTTTGGATCAGTGGATAGAGCATCGGACTGCAGACTGAAGGGTCCCGGGTTCGATTCCAGTCAAAGGCATGTACCTTGGCTGCGGGCACATCCCCAGTAGGAGGCGTGCAAGAGGCAGCTGATTGATGTTTCTCTCTCATGGATGTTTCTGACTTTCTATCCCTCTCCCTTCCGCTCTGTAAAAAAATCAATAAAATGTAAATAAATAAGTAAATAGATGTTTTTTTTTTAAAAATTATATTGTAATGAGTTGCTTTTCTCTGATGTTCATATTGAAAGATGGCAGCCCGGGCCAACCCGAAACTCATGGCCATAGAGAGTCACATGGTGACTGACAAGCTGGCAGCTGAAGTCCATTCTACTGCGTCTGCTCTGTTCCCATCTTCTCCTCTGGATTCACAGACTGTTAAAGCCGAAAAGGACGTTGGAAGTCACCGAGCCTGACACTCTCATTGTAAAATAAGGAAGCGGAGGCCTAGGGAGGTAAAAACAAATGTTAAGCAACCAACTAAGCAAAACAAACCAACTTATCCAAGGTCCTGAATAAGCCAGAGGCACGCTCCCAGCACCAGGCTGCTGGGACTGAGTGCAGGTCTCTGCATGCAGAACCAGAGTTCTTGGGGATTTTAAAACCAACCCTTATCTCTTGTTCTAAAACAGCTTAATCTCTAATTAAGAACTGAAGTCGCACTGATGGTTAATGGGTTTCATTACATGAAAAACAACCCTGGATATTAATTGTGAACCAAGTATTCAGTATGATTTTTCTCTCAGGATACATCAAAGAGAAAGCAATCTCCATTCTATAAAACTAGTGTCAGCATGACCTGGCTCGGGTCATACAAAGTAGGAGTGTCTCAGCTCGAATCTCGACTCAGATGCCTGGCCTGGCCTCGAAGTCTTCATCCTGAGCCCCAGAACTTCTCTAGGGGGCACTTATTTCAAACATTATCAGGCACTCACAATGTCCCCCAGTGACTGTCAGCTTAGATACAAAGATGCAGGTGCCCATGACGAAGCAGTTTACACCTGCTGGGAAGCCTCGGGGCAGCAGGGACTTAGATGGACCATATGATCTGTAAGTTTCTGCAGGAGTTTCTAAACGTGTTCTGTGCACCTGCGAATAACAACAGCAACGCAAACGGCAAGGGAAGGCCCCAGATACTCAGCGACTTCCTGCCTGGCATTCTCCCTCCTCCCAGACCACACAGGAATGATCAGAGCTTTGGTACCTGGATTCTGACAATGGCACAGCAGCAACAGAGCTCAAGAGCTGACAGGCTGGGGCGGACAAGCCCGGGAGGGAATGCCTGCTTCTAACCAAAGAGAGGTTTGTGCCTCTGGAGCAGCAGATCCCTTCGGAAACAGGCCTCCTCCTCCACCCTCCATACCACATCGCACGCACCATCCCCCTGCAGGTTTCCTTCCCAGAGTTCAGCAAAATCAGCTGCGCCTTGGGCTCCCGGCCACCACAGGCACACTGCTGCCTGTGGCACGGTGTCCTGGTGTCCTGGGCCTGGAGAGGCCTCACCCACCGTCGCCTCCAACTTCCCACTCCAAGTAGCATGAACTCGGGAAAAGAGGCCCTGACCTGCTTGGATGCTTCCAGTGATGGGGAGCTCTCCCTGGGTCAGTCAAGCGAGGATTCCACCCATGGACAGGCAGGGCATTCGAGATCACCTTGAGGAGGGGGGAGAGGGGAGGGAGCAGATGGTAGAATCATAGCCTCAGCCTTCTCAGTTCTTCCTCCTCTCCTCCTCATTCTCTTCACAGTCTTCCTTTAAGTTGCAGTGTTTTCCAAGTACCCATTGAATACAATGGATTGGCTCACACTTAAAAGAAGGACCATAGAAAAAGTGTTCGGCCTCCTAGCCAGCAGGCCATAATTATGGGTAAGGGGGGAAGCACCAATTAAAGATTTTTTTGGGGGGGGACTTAAAAGGTGGAAGCAAAATCATTTTTTGAAACGCTAATTGAATTATCTGTCCAGTATTCCTTAGATCCCTGGGGAATTTCACTTTTTCTGGAAGAATTACATCGGACTGGAAAAGCTAGCTTTGGGACTGTGACCAGATTCGTTTCCTGCCTGTCAGGTGTCTTATCACAGACGTAGGGCTTACACAGAGTGGGGGAACCTCTTTCTCACACTGGCAGTGAGACTTGTACTATTTTGCAATCACTGACTGGTCCGATGATGCAATTCCCTTGCAAGCACTGGCTGGACCGCCCCAAACTGTCCGGTCGCTTGCATCTACAGGTGATACATCCCAAGAGCAGAGCCCTGTTGTCCGTGCTCACTGAACCTCCTCCTCCAGGGTCCACCCACAGGACCACTTGCCTCCACAGAGCCCTGTGCAACTTGGCAAAACACCCCTCTTGGAGGTGATGCAGCCCAAAGCTATCCAGCGCGGTGGCTTTGTGAGACGCAAAAGGCACTCCTTCCTCTGAGCAGGTGATGCGCTACGCCAGGCTGGGTTGGGCTTTGCTGAATCCAGAGTGGCAGCTCAGCGAACACTGGCTGCTGGAACACAAGCCAAAAATCGCCAGGGGTTCCATCCCAACAGATTCGCCTCCCTCGACATTGCAGCTTCTTGTCAACCTCCAACAGGGAGGATGGAGAAGGCCAACCGGCCTCTCAGCCTCCTCGGCAAGAGACACACACCTCCCCTCGGCTCACCTTCCACGGCATGAACCAGTCACTGGGAGACCCCAGGGTCACGGGCAGGAGTTGGAAAGTATGACTGATACCTGAGCGGCCACTTTTCTGATACAAGGAGGTCTCTGTGCCCGATGACTTAATAAAATGCATTTAGAGCAAGTCAGGTGGTCTTCAGTTAACTGCAGTCATTTTAGGGACGATGAAAATGTTGCCTCAAGTTCTTCACATCCACTCTGCACCCACCTTCCCTGTCCTAGTCCAGCCAAGTCATGCCCTGAGATTCTGCAAAACATTTTGGAGTTCCGCTGGGCGAGCCATTCAGCCACTCCATCTAATCATTTATTCATTGTCTGGCTCTAGGGCACAGAGATGACGGACGCATGGTCCTTTCCTGCAAAGACGGTGTAGAATAATGGAGAGGCGCCTAACTTATGCCAAAGGTAAAGTAATAAGGGTCGACGCTGGGATTGGCAGAAGGAGGCAGGGGCTCCTGGGATCCCTGAGAGGATCAGGAAAGCTTTCGCTGACATATGTTTTGTCCAAATTAGGTCTGAAAGGATGAATGGGTTAGACAGGCGGAGGGGGAAGAGTCTGGATAGCACAGTGGGGTGTCAGACGAGTGCTGCTGAGGCACAAAGCCACGCCCTGGGCACAGAGGCCACACACGTCACCACATGACAGCCACACGTCCAGCCACGGAGCTCCAGTGGCAGCCAGGGAGGGGAGCCACGAAGGGTCTCAGGGGAACGCTTGCTCCACAACCTCTGCTGGCAGCTCGTGGCCTGTGTGCTGGTGGTGCCACCACTCCAGCAGCCAGCAGTCACAGCCCCTGTTATGGCTGCTCCCTCACCTTCAGCTGCCCAAGGCCTTCCTACACCCAGCACTCTGGAAGCTGCTTCTTGGGGCTTCTTGCTTGCCCCCAATACATCCATTCTATGAACAATGAACCTACCTCCCCGGCCCCTGCTATTGGAGCATAAATGCCATTGTCCCGATTTCCTTACAGAACTGGCAGGACCATTATTAATGCCTCACACCCTCATGATCCTCTTGTTTTTCATGTATTCTATCTTTAACGGTTGACTGATTAACAAGCATAATAACCTATTTTGTTCTAAGGAATCAGTGACTGATAATGATTGGTAATGTGAACTCCTCCCACATAATATGTTTGCATAGTTGCTGTATCTTCTGTCTTCAACTCAAAGCAACCCTTAGGTGGGCATGCCACCCATGTGGCAGGTGAGTGGATACAGTGTCCATCGAATCCCTGCATCTCCCTGCCTCTGCTTGTTGTGGGAGTCACGAGACTCATCCATCAGGTCCTCTGAGCAGCTCCGCGGTGTGAGGCAGCCATTGCTGCAGAGAGGGAACTGGCCTGAAGGGGGCTGCAGTCAAACCAGATCCAGGCTCCCTGAAATTGATCACACGCGTGGCTGGCCATTCCCTGCATTCATGGATCAGCATTTCTGCCTCTGGGATTCTCAAGACATATGACCACATGCATTCCTAGGTTTGGAGTCTGATGTGGACCTTCTTGACTCGGCATGACTGTGGGTGACATCAGGAGAGATATGCTAGTTGGAGGTGGACCGGAAGTTCAGGTAGGCAGGGAGCATGTGCCTTAGTTCATTCTGGCTGCTGTACCGAAGTCACACTGCCTGGGGAGCTTACACACAACAGGAATGCAGCTCACAGTTCTGGAGACTGGGTGTCCAAGATTAGGGGCCAGCGTGGTTAAACAAGGGTCCTCTTTTAGCTGCCAACTTCAGAACCACGAGGCATGAACTTCCTGTTGTTTAAAGGCCCTATTTGTGGCACTTTGTGGTGGCAGCCCCAGCAAAAGAACACAACAGCCAGTGCAAGGGAACCAGCTCCAGCAAAGGACCACAGCAGCAAGTGCAAGGGAACCAGCTCCAGCCCCAGCAAAGGAACAAGCAGTGAGTGCAAGGGAACTGATTCAAGGAGAGCAGCCCAGGAGGGAGCTGGTGAGCTCTGCTTAGGGCACAGGAGGCAAGGATTGGGTCCCCAGGGAGCGCCCTGCAGAGCTGTGTCCTGTGGACTCTCCCCCTGGGTCACTGAAGAAAAAGGCTACTTGTCTGAGTTGCCAGCACCTGGCTCTGCCCCCCCCCCGCCCCCACCTGAGGGCACTTTTGTCTGTTGCCATGCCAACAGAGGAGGTCAGAAGACTCAGGTGCTCTCTCTCTTCTGCCCGAAGGCCACTGTGTAGGCTCTTACCTCACTTGTTATGCGCAGGCTTGTTTTCTTAGAATTCCCATTCTGAAGCAAATAAGCCATGCTTCCTCCTTCTCCCTGATCTCAAGGTGACAGTGGGTGTCTAATGGCAGGAACACCTCCATGCATCCTGAATGTATAAGGGCAAGTTCACTGACTAGCCTGCTTTGTTTCTTTGTTATGCCCAGGATGATGACACCTCAGGCTCTAAGCCAGCAAATGCACTTCTTTCCTCCTGATATTTCACAAACATACATGCACACACACATAGACACACACATACACACACACACAGATAGACACACACTCACACAGACACATACATGCGCACTCACACACAAGCACACAGACACGCACACATGGACACATACACATACACACACAGATACACACACTCACACAGACATATACATGCGCACTCACACACAAGCACACAGACATGTACACATGGACACATACACATACTCACACAGATATACACACTCACACAAACACATACATGCGTACTCACACACAAGCACACAGACACGCACACATGGACACATACACACACAGATATACACACTCACACAAACACATACATGCGTACTCACACACAAGCACACAGACACGCACACATGGACACACACACACACACACACAGATATACACACTCACACAAACACATACATGCGTACTCACACACAAGCACACAGACACGCACACATGGACACACACACATACACACACAGATATATGCACACTCACACAGACACATACATGCGCACTCACACACAAGCACACAGACATGCACACATGGACACATACACACACAGATACACACACTCACACAGACACATACATGCGCACTCACACGCAAGCACACAGACACGCACACATGGACACACACACACACAGACACACACACACTCCTCTCTGGTTCTCTCCTGACCCCTCCCCCTCTCACCTGCCACACCAGTACAGGTGCCCCGGGGAGCTCAGGTGTCACACTTCAGACTGCTTATCTCATCACTATGACGACAGGGCCATCCTTAACCATATCCAGCTGCAGGAACGAAGGGAACAGACAAAACACACTCTCCATTCATGAAGCACAGAAACAGGCGAGGATACGGGGCCTCACGGGGGGTCATGCCTCAGACTGTACAATGGGCCCCTTAGCTGCCAGGTGCCCAGCTGCTCGGTGATGAAGTGATATTATGATCTCGGGAGACTTGAGTTCACAGTGACCATGAACACAGGTCCTGTCAGTTCTGAAGAAGGAAGCATTTAAAATATACCACGTGACACAGCAATCCCACGTCTGGCTGTTTATCCAAAGAAATCCAAAACACGAATTTGAAAAGACATCTGTGCCCCTCTGTTCACTGCAGCATTCCTTACAAAAGCCAAGATATGGAAGCTGCTGAGCCCACTGACAGAGCGCTGGACGGAGAAGCGCGCACGCCCTGGACTAGTGCTCGGCTGTGAAGAGAAGGGGGTCTTGCCGTTTGAGACAGCACAGATGGGCCGAGAGGAGATGCACTAAACAAAGTGTCAGTCAGAAAAAGACAAATACCATACGATTTTGCTTATGCGTGGAATCTAAAAAATAAACAAAACGGAAATACACTTATAGAGACAGAATATTTTGATGATTGCCAGATGGGTGAAAAGGGGGAAGAGATTAAGAAGTAAACATGCCGTTATGAACCGTCACAGGATGTGAAGTTCAGCGTAGGGACATAGTCATACTGTGAAAACTACGTATGGTGTCAGGAGGGGATAGACTTACCGAGGTGATGACTTTGTAAGTTATATAAATGTCGAGTCGCTATGTTGTATACCTGAAACTGATATAATATCGAATGTCAACTATAACTGAAAAATAAAGAGGGTTTTTTAGAAATATTTACTGGCTGAGAAAAGAATAGTGGGAGGAACTCAGGAGGGCAAGGTTCTATAAAAGTGTCCCCATCCGAGCAGGACAGCCAGACAAGACACCGCACCATAATCCATGTCAGCAAGTCCATCTGCAGTACCCATTCCACTGCGCCTCAGGAAAGCAAGGTGAGGGGGCCGGGGGCGGGGCCGGTGAGGGGGGCGGGGGCGGTGCAGGTGAGGGGGCGGGGCCAGTGAGGGGTGCGGGGGCGGGGCCGGTGAGGGGGCCGGGGGCGGGGCCGGTGAGGAGTGCGGGGGCGGGGCAGGTGAGGGATTAATAAGGAGGCTAAACCCGGGCTTGTGGAGCAGGCTGGTAAAGGATGGGCCACGCAGGTATGGTAGGAGAGAAGGTGTCAGCGTAGAGCAGAGCCATCACCAAGCACACACATCTGTGAGATGCCGGTAAATAGACATGAGTCTGAGTGACATAGATCAGAATGCCAAATCTCCGAGGGAAGGTAGGGGCGGTGAGGGTAAAGGGGCGAGATCACCCAGAGGACTTGTATGCGTGCATATAAGCCTCACCAATGGACAGACAACAGGGGCGGGGGTGTTGGGAGTTGGGAGTAAAGAGGGAATAAGGACACATATGTAATACCTTAATCAATAAAGAAATTTAAAAAAAGAAGTGAGTCCCTGAAGCATTCCTCTGAGTAGTTGTGAAAACAGATGAGCTCTGCTGGCCGAGTGTCCCTCCCACCAACAGCAGCACCTGCCAGCGAGAGCTCTGGTGGCTTTCGTTGTCTGTCCTCTGCTGTTCACTCTGCTGACTTTTCCACCCTGAGGACTAACCCGAACACTGTGCACACACATTCCCGTTTCGTTCTGATTGTAAATTCACAGCCAGCACATGAAGATGAGCATGGCCCTTTAAACTGACGGGGAAGCATTGCATCTTGAATTCCCCAATTGTTCTTCACTCGCTCTACAAATTCCTGTCACTCAGAACAGTTGGCCTTCAATACATTGCACGTCCCTCTATACTTTTAACAAAGTAAATATTGAACAGCTCACCCTAGGGCAGATGACAGAATACGTATAGATAGCAGTGGTAGGTTTGCAAGGATGATGAATAACCATGCAGAAAGGGACCAAAACCCTGGACTCTAGAAGCCAAGGGACTCTTTAAGGGCAAAGCAAGACCCTCTTCCAGAAATGCATCCATGAACCTGAGCAGCAGACTTTTCTAAGTTTCCCTATTAATGGAAATGTTTTATGTTTTTCCCCTATAAAAGTATGTTTTTATTTGTGATACACTCGCTGGTACTAATATATTATGTATCATAAAATACACATGAAACAAAGTAAAATGTACATTAATATGAAAAGCACCTGAATCGTCCCATCGTGGTCATCTGCACGGCGGGGCGCAGGCACCCACCGGAGAGCCCGCTGGCCAGAGCGGAGAGCTGCAGGACTCGGCTCCAGGCAGCCTCTAGAGGCTCGGCTGTGTGTCGGTTCCAGACTGCCGTCCCGCCAAGTGCAAAACCACTGGACTCCGCTCCTGTCTCAGGGCTGAAAGCAGCCACCCCCAGCCGCCAGTCTGAGATGGAGACAGGGAGGCGTCATGTCAGTTTAAAGGACAGAGGGGATAAATGCCACAGGCCCAGCAGCTCGGCCAAGTTCCCAACACGCCAAGCCTTTTGTGGGGCCCTGGAGTGACGGGAATGTGTGGCCATCCTGCCAACACAGCATAAAAACTGCCCCTCTTGAGGCAGCGCTTTGATGTTTGCACAAGGCATTCCCTCTGCCAGGCAGGCACTGCCCTGGCCTCCTGCAGCCCGGCCATCCTAGGACCGCTGTGCGGACGCCCAGGCCCACGCACGCCGTTTCCCACCGCGGGCTCCTCATGTAGAATTCGCTCTCTGGTCTCATGGAGAGTGCGTGTGTGTTTCTATCCACACGTGCCACATACTCACATACTCACATACCTTCCTTAGGAAAACCGCTTTAAAGGCTGGGCTGGAACTCGGAGAAGGAAGTCGCCATGCCCTTATTTTGAATAGATGAAAGCCTAGAAAACTGGTGATGGGATCATTGAATCCCCCTTTATAAGACGAACACAGGCACCAGGGCATTGCCAAGGCATTCCAGCCCGACCCAGGACAGTGCTGTGGTCAGTCTTTTGTTCCGTCCACTGTAATGACGGGGGAGGGGGGGCAAGGAGATGAGAGATCTGACCGGCTGAGCTGAAGTCAGCAATAGCAGCACCACAGGGCATGAGCTGAACTGCTGCGGGGGAGCAGAGCCCCCGAGAGAGGAAGCCCAATCCTCTCCTCGGGCTCTTGGACGACAGAAGGGAGTCATTTGTCGGCTCAAGTGTGTCCCTGCACTCTCACAGGCTTCAGCCAAGCGCATCCTGACTCACCACCTGTGATAACAGGGGTGGCAATAAAAATTAGATACACTGTTATCTAATTTTATTTTTTAATACATTGTTATTGATTTCAGAGAGAAAGGGAGAGATAGAAACATCAATGATGAGAAGGAATCACGGATCGGCTGCCTCCTGCACACCCCCTACTGGAGATCAAGCCCACAACCTGGGCGCGTGCCCTGACCAGGCATTGAACCCTGACCTCCTGGTTCATAGGTCGACGCTCAGCCATTGAGCCATGACAGCGGGGCCACTCTTATTTTAAAGCCATAATCACTTATTTTCTATTCCAATAGAACATTTTAAGAAATCAGCATTGTTCACAAATTGTATATTAAAATTTTAGTTTAAAATATATTTAAAAATTGTTTCATCTTTAGGCAGTTTTCACCTATTTCCAAATTACAGCTTCAATCAGAGCATTTTCCAGGGATAAGAAGGAATTCCAAAAAAATGTATTAAGTCAAAAAAATTAGACTTGCCTCCCTTTGTTGGCACAGAAGAACATGCTGGGTGGTTGATATCCCGGCACATACAGACGTGTACTGGGTACTGTTTAGTATGCTCACCATCTGTGTGCTTGAGTCTACAGTGGCCGTGCTGCGGGCCTGCGAGGTTTAATTGTCATACAGTCACGCGCCTGGCCCGGCTCGGGGTCATGGAGAGGTGAGATGTAGAAAGGTGCTCACACATCCTCCACTGAGAAGATGTGACAAAGAATAGAAATTGCTTCATAGACTCTGAGCTTGAACAGGACTGGAGCATCAGCTCTGCCCGTCCACCTGCTTTAGGGTGGGGCCCGGCCTCCTCCTCCCGTGGCTCACAGCCAGGCGTGCCCGAGACGGGGCTGGAGAGGGTCTGGCTGTTTGCAGGTCTCCTGGGTCTGTAACAGCAGTGAACCAGGATCCCTTTAAGCAAATAAGGAGGGAGAACATGGTCACGTGTCATGAAGGCGAAGAGGGAAGATTTCCTTGGCACTGGTGGCTCACTGCGGTGGCTATTCCTGTGCGCTACGGAAACCGCCGAGCAGTTCCGACGCTGATGGCGGTCCCCTTGGCTGGTGCGTTAACAGCAGGAGTCCTCGCCGGCAGCACGCGCCGGCAGTGCGTACCCCTCCTGGGAGCTGCACGAAGCATGCATCGGACCTCCTAGGCCCCGGCTCACATTCGTCAGTGGACCTCCCTTTTCTACCAGGTCAGGGGCTAAGCGCCTTCACTCTGTGCTACCCTGAGTACTCAGGCTCGTCTCTGCGCTGTCCGTCCATCTTTATCTCCAGCAACACGGGGTGGTTCGGCTTCCAGGCATCTCAGCTGGCTTGTACCTCCTGCTCATTAGTCCCTGCCCCCCTCCCCCCCCCCCCCCCCCCCCCCCGCACCCCTGGCCTGACCCGCCCTCCTCAGGCCTCTCCACGCCCCTGGCTCAGGCTCCAGACTGCACAGGTGACACCTCCCAGAGCCTCTCTCTCCCTGGCATCCTCCCCCCACCTCGCTCCCTGCTCCCTAGGTCAGGTACCGTCTACAATTCCAGACTTCTCTCTGCACACGTAATCACTGCTTTTAGACACATCGTTGTAACTCACCGTGTTCTGTGTCTGTTTCACCTCGTTTCACCTCGTGTACTGTGACTTGCTGGAGCAAAGGGCCAACTGCAGCACGCAGAGGGTCGGTCGATGCATCGTGAGAGCACGACATACGCTCAGTACGTGCTCTCGGGCTGTTCCATGATTACTCAGCACGTGAGTCCATGCGTGTGGAGTGCACAGTGCTTGGCACAGGGCCATGAAGAATGCCAAGCAGCCAGTGACTGAATGGGCCTGAGGCTCCGCCCCATCCTGCCTTCTGACTGGGGAACACAGCGCTGCAGGGAGGCTGAGGGCAGGTGGGTGATCACTGCAATTTGCCAGATGAATGGGAATCTGATTGGGCGGCTCCTCTGAAGAGCCTTGCAGAGGGGACGCGTGTATGTCTCCTCGCAGGAAGGGCTGCAGTGCGCTGTAGAAAAACCAGGCTCGCCATGTGGTGCCCTGGGTCTTGAGCTACAAAGAAAACAACCCAGGGGGACTGCTCCAGGCGCTCTCCACTCCCAGGCATTCATGGCCTCCTTATTTATGACTTCGAGCTCATACCGGCTCCATCCACTAGAGGTCAGACTTTCATGTACTCAGTCTCTCACCGCAACCCTGTTGCTGGTGTAGGGAGGAACAGTCTTCCTTCTCCGCTAGAGTGAAACTGGCCTCCAGTGCAGACTGCACAGTGAACCAGCTGCCTACCCCAACGTGGGGACCAGGGAGGAACGGAGCTGCTAAAGGGAGCGTTGGCTCCTGTCCTGTGTCCTGCTTCCGTGGTCAACCGGCACGGTGACTGGCATTGGCAGCCAGGAGGCCAGGTCCTTGGTGGGTGGCTGACCTCGGCTGCCACCTGAGCGCAGCAGGCAGACTTGGCCCTGGAGGTTCTGACCAACTTTCTTCTCTGTTTTGCTTTTGTTTGTGCCATTGCATTCATGAAGCTTCTCGTCCCCTTAAGCATCACTGAATTATTTATGAACATTCTAGTTGATATTTTTGGTCTTTTATAGTTGACAATGTTGAAAAAAAGATGCCAATTCTCTTGCTATTGATGTATGGATCCCATAGGATCCTATTACTCCCAGAGGCACTTCTACAGAATTGTCAAACTGGTTCTAAGACCTGGCAGAGAGATCAGAGCACCTAGACTAGCCAATGCAACTTGGGGAAAGATGACTTATGCTACTTGATGTTGAGACTATTATACAGCTATAGTGTCAAGACAGACAGACCAGTGAGACAGAGACCAAAAGTTAACCCACATACAGGTCAATTGATTTGTGACGATATTGCAAAAGGTAGTCTTTTCTATAAATTGTGCTGGAACAATAGGTTACCCAGTGTTTTTAAAAAAAATAAACATAGATCCACACCTCAGAGTATATACAAAAATTAACTCAAAGTACATTTATAGACCTAAACATAAAATTAATCTGTAAATCTTCCATAAGACAAAATATTTGTGAACTTGAGTTAGGCAAAGATTGCTTAGCTAAGACACCAAATGCACAACTCATAAGAGAAAAACAATTTCTTGGACTTCATGGAAGTGAAACCTTTCACTCTGTGGAAGACCATTAAGAAAAACCCCGCAGATGTGGCTCCACTGACTGGCTGCCGTCCCGCGCTCCGAACGGCCGCCGCCAGCTCCCGGCCGGGGCACACGCCCAGGCTGCAGGTTGATCCCTGTCCAGGGTGAGTGCGGGAGGCAGCCAGTCCATGTTTCCATCTCACCTCTCTCTCTCTCTCTCTCTCTTTCTCTCTCTCCCTCTATTTCTAAAATCAATAAAAACATACTTTATTAAAAACATAAGAAAATAAAGAGATAAGCCACAATCTGGGATAAAATATTGGCAAATAAATATCTGATAATGGTCTTGCAACCTGAACATATAAAGAAGTCTCAAAACCCAGTAATCCTATCTAATAAAAGAGTAATAAGCAATTTGTCTGTACCTCTGATCAAGCCATGCCTACAGCCACGCCCATCAGCCAATCAGGAGCAAATTACGCAAAAAACCCCAACCAAGATGTCTGCCGCCACTGAGAGCAGGAGGGAGGCTTGGGTTTCCCCGCCAATTGAGGAAGCCAAGCTTTCTGCCTGCCCTTGCTGGCCTAGGCCTCCACTCAATGCTACAAAATTTCAATTATAGAAGATACATAATCTGAACAGAAATGGTGGCAGCCACGGAGCTGGAGAGATCAGAGGCTAGGGTTGCCCACATGATGGAGGAAGCCAAGGTTCTGCAGCCCTAGCGCCTAGGCCTCCACTCCAGGCTACAAAGTTTCAATTATAGAAGGTAAATGTCCCAACAGAAATGGCTGCCGCCACAGAGCGAGCAGAATGTTTGGCTCTGCTCCAGGCTACAAAGCTTCAATTGTAGAACATAAGTTAATTTCAGATCCCAGGGCCTCTGCTTGGGTTTCTGGGGGGCATGGCCAGCCTGAAAACCACCACAGGCCCCTCGCCCAGCCCCATACCCCAAGGGAACCCCCACCCTGATCTGGGGCACTCTTCAGGGCAAACCAGCTGGCCCTCACCCATGCGCCAGGCCTCTGTCCCATCTAATGAAGAGTAATTTGCAGATTGACCATCACTCCAACACACAAGAGGGCTGCCCCCATGTGATCAAAGATCCTGCCCCCACGTGGACACAAGATGGCCACCACAAGATGGCCAGCAGGGGAGGGCCATTGGGAGGTTCCAGGCCTGCAAGGGAGGGCAGTTGGGGGCCATCAAGCTTGCAGGGGAGGGCAGTTAGGGGTGAACAGGCTGACAGAGATGGGTAGTTGGGGGCAAACAGGCTGGCATGGGAGTAGACATCAATTAGGCTGGCAGGGTGGTGGCTAGGGGTGATCAGGCTGACAGGCAGAAGCAGTTAGGGGCAATCAGGGAGGCAGGCAGGCAAGGAGTTGGGAGTCAGCAGGCCTGGATTGTGAGAAGGATGTCCAACTGCCTGTGTAGGCATGGGATTGGGCCTAAATGGGCAGTCGGACATCCCTCGAGGAGTCCCAGACTGGAGAGGGTACAGGCCGGGCTGGGGAACATCCCCTGCCTCCCGTGCACGAATTTCATGCACTGGGCCTTTAGTAAAGAAAATAAATGACACGGGAAAAAGAACTGAACAAAATTTCTCCATGGAAGATGTAGGTGCAGATAAGCCCGGAAATGGAAGAGGGGAACATGGCTGATGGAAATATAAAAGGCTACAGCCACTTGGGGGGAGGGGGGTGGGGGGAGGAATGGCCATTTCATAAAAAGTTACACACGTGCCTAAACCACATACGTGCTTTATTCCCAAAGGTTGCACATGAATGTCCGGAGCAGCTGCATTTGTAGTGGCCTGGATCTGGAAACAGGCCTATGTCTCCCGACAGGTGAGCAGACTGCAGTGCAGCCGCACACGCACCACCGCTCAGCGACAGGAAGGGCGAACTATGGAGGGTGCAATGATGAGTCCCCACATAAGCATGCTAGGTTAGTCAGCCACACCAGAAACAGTGCATAGGGTATGATTCTATTTACACAAAAGTCTGGAAGACGCAAGCTCCTTCAGAGCGACAGTGCAGGTCCTAGTCTGTCTGAGAGGGTGGTGTGGGGCCTGGAGGGCGAAACCATAGAGGGGCAGGAAGGGACTCGGGGATGAGCCTGAGATGTTCCCCAGCCCAACCCTCCTGCTGGAGGGGATGGTCTCGGGGATGTGGTTCCAGTCAAAATGTACCAACTGCACATTTAAATATGCACGATTCATTGTAAACCAAGTATATCTCACTGCAGGTATGAAAACAAACTTCAAGAAGGCAAAGTGGCAGAGGAACCAAGATGGCGGCATAGGTAAACACCTATCCTGCTGCCCCACACAACAACTCCAAAACTACTACTTAATGACAGAACAAACATCATCCAGAATCACCGGAAAGCTGGCTCAGTGAAAGTTCCACAAATAAAAGTAAAGATAGGACACTGACTCAGAGGAGCGGTGGAGGGCAGCGTTGAAGACATGTGCGGAGTCAGAGGTTTAGAGCCGTGCACACGCGCCAGCAGAGAGGGCGGACAGCTGCAAACTCGGCTGGTTTTCTCCAACAGGGAGGGCAAAGGTGTCCCACTGCACTGATTCCCTAGTTCCAGGTGAGGTCCAGGGAACCCACACTCATACAGGGTGAAACTGGACAGTAGGAAAGCACGCTGAAGCCCGGGCGCAACAGAGGTCTGTGAGCTTGTGGAGAGGGCGAGCTTGTAGAGTTCGCGCAAACTTGGGGACAGAAGTGCGCGACCACGCAGAGAGGACTCGTGACTTGCTCCCTCATTCCGGAGACCACCAGACTGCATTGTTTTACAACCCTGAGTGAGACTTTGTGCAGACTCATTTGGAAAGAGGCTTAACTTCAACAATACTGTACAACCCATAAAGGGTTGCAGTAAGAGTATCCACTTCAGGTAACTGGGGACGCTGAGCCACTGTCCCTTAGAAGACATCTACCACACAAAGTGAATGGACCAACTCAGGAAAGCAGCCACAATGCAGAGACATGGAAAGAAATCAGATGTGAAAGAAATGGAGGAAAAAAGACAACTAGACATAGAGTTCAAAACCACAGTAATAAGGTTTTCAAGAGGCTCCTAGAAAAGGCCGATGAACTGAATAAGAACTACAAGGAAATGAACGAGACCAACGAGGATATGAACAAGACCTACGAGGATATGAAAAAGGACCAACTAGAAATTAAGCATACACTGACTGAAATAAAAAATATTACACAGAGACCTAAAAGCAGTCCAGAGGACTTCAAGAACCAAGTCAAAGATTTGAAATACAAAGAAGCAGAATCCACTCAGCTAGAAAAGCAAGAAGCCAAAAGAATCAAAAAATTGAAGGTAGTGTAAGGGGCTTCTGGGACAACTTCAAGCATACCAACATCCGAATTATAGGGGTGCCAGAAAAAGAGAGAGCGCAAGACAATGAAAACCTATTTGAAGAAATAATGACAGAAAACTTCCCCCACTCGGTGAAAGAAATTGACTTAAAAGCCCAAGAAGCACACAGAACCCCAAACTATAGGAATCTAAAGAGGACCACACCAAGACACATCATAATTAAAATGCCAAGAGCAAAAGACAAAGAGAGAATATTAAAAGCAGCAAGAGAAAAACAGTTAGTTACCTATAAGGGAGCACCCACATGATTGTCAGCAGATTTCTCAACAGAAATGATGCAGGCCAGATGGGAGTGGCAAGAAATATTCAAAGTGATGAATAGCAAGAATCTACAACCAAGATTACTCTATCCAGCAAAGCTATCATTCAGAATTGAAGATCAGATAAAGTGCTTTGCAGATAAGAAAAAGCTAAAGGAGTTCATCACCACCAAACCAATATTATATGAATTTCTGAAAGATATTCTATAAGAAGAGGAAGAAGAAAAAGGTAAAAATAAAAATTCTGAACAACAAATACACATCTATCAACAAATGAATCTAAAAATCAAGTGAATTAAAAATCTGGTGAACAGGATAAACTGGTGAATATAACAGAATCATGGGCATAGAGAGGGAATGGACTGACAATTCCTGGGGAGAAAAGGGGTGTGGGAGGTGCAGCAAGAGACTGGACAAAAATCATGCAACTATGGGAGAGGACAGTGGAGAGCAGGGGAGGGCAGAGTGTGGGATGGGTACCGGGTGGAGGGGAGCTATAGGGGGGAAAAAAGGGGGAACGATGTAATTAATAAACTGAACAATAAAGATTTAAAAAATAAAAATTAAATTAAAAAAAGAAGGTGAAGTGGTGGCAAACAGAGAAAAAGACAACAATAGCAACAAAACTAACTAGAGACAGAATGAGATGGCCGCCGGGGTGCCTGGGCCCTGTGTCCCCTCCCCTGTGTCCCCCCTCCATGTCCCCTCTTCTCCCCATGTCCCCTCATCCTCTCCTGTGTCCCCTTTTCCCCTCCTGTGTCCTCCTCTTCTCCCCCATGTCCCCTTTTCCCCCCATGTCCTCTCCTCCCCTCCTGTGTCACCTCCTCCCTCTTGTGTCCCCTCTTCCCAACCTGTGTCTCTCCTCCCCTCCCCCATTTCCCTCTTCCCCCCTTGTCCCCTCCTCCCCCCTCCTGTGACAGAAGAAGTGTCTCTCTTTCCCCTACTTGGGCTCTGGGCCCCACCCCTGAGACCCTCATCAGAACTGGGCTCCTTAGCTTCCTCCCTCCTGTGGTCAATCTTTACTGTCCTCGGCTCTTTCCACCAAAGACAAACGTGTTCTTGCTATCTTTCATTTTAAACACACCCAGGCGGGTGCGTGGAGGTGGAAGAGGGCATAGAGAGGAAAAATGGTGATGAAAAATTAAATTAAAAAAGAAATTAAAAAATAATAAATATATCCCTCAAGATACTTCCCTACACACACACAATCACACCAACTCACATACATGCATACTCAGACACACATGCACATACATTCAAAGTCTCCCAGATCTAATCAGGACATTCTTCACAATCTCCCAACTTCGTGAGTTCGGACATGACTCTCGGCCACACCACTGTTAACTGCTGGCCGATGGAGTGGATGTGAGGCCTCCACTCACACAGCCCTGGCCGCACACATCCAAGCCCTGGGTCCCAGGTGGCCCAGCCTCTCCTAGGCGTTCACAGGCATCTCCCTCTCCCGAGAGTTCACCTGCAGGGCGTGTGGTACCTGCCTCACTGCTTCCAGCAGGTATGAGACGGGTGAGCCCTGGTGCTGGGTGCCAGCACCTGCCAGGCACGCATTAGGCTCAGTCAGTGCCCGGCCACCAGCCTTGGCTCCAGCCTCTCCTTCCTCCAGTTTCTCTACTCCGGTTCTTTCCCAAGGGGCCAGTGTGTTCCCAGTGGGATGAGTCAGCACAGCCAGCTCCTCCGGGGAGAGCTCGCCTCAACCTCCTTAAACCCCTCTTGCTCTTCAAGGCCCAAGCACTGCCAGGCAGCACACCCACCCACCCCACCTGGGAGCACCCACCCTCGGAGCACCTGCTGGCACAGAGCATGGCAGCCCTGCTTACTCAGAGCTCTGCAATATTTTCTTATTCTCAAGGCTCCACTCAATATCTAACATCTCTCCCAAATATTGATGTCTTTAGAGCAATTTAATCTCCACACACTAAAAAAAAAAAAAATAATAATAATAATCATCTCCCTGCAGGCAATTGATCAGTAAATCCTATATAATAAAAGCCTAATATGCTATGTCCAGTCATCTGGTTGGCCATTCAACCAATCAAAGCATAATATGCTAATGATATGCAAAGGCTGCTCAACCACTTGCTATGACATACACTGACCACCAGGAGGCAAATAGTCAACCAGTCATTATTATTTGCACTGACCACCAGGGGGCAGATGCTCCAACAGGTAGGTTAGCTTGCTGTTGGGGTCCAGCCGATTGGGACTGAGCAAGATGGGCCGGACACAATCTGGAGCTCTCCTGTGGTGCCTCCCAAGCTGGCCAACTTCCCATGTACCTCCCCAGCCCTGATCATGCACTGGTGAGGTCACTCAGACCAATCCAGGCTGAGGGACATCTCCTCCCCCTGCCCACTGAGTGCACAAATTTTATGCACCAGGCCTTTAGTTAAATTATAAATAAAAAGCAAGCTCTAATTCTATAGCACTTCTATGTCCCTTACAATAGGACTACGACAGGTTGTCCCAAAAATGTATACACACTGTGAATGACTATAAAGGTGGTGTTTGTTAACATAATTTCATTTTTAAAAGGTAAGAGAGCCGAGACAGAAAGATGGCAGCGGCTGCGGAGTTGACGCTGCTGGAGAAGTCCCTGGGGCTGAGGAAAGGGAACAAGTACAGCGCTCAGGGCGAGCGCCAGATTCCAGTTCTTCAAACAAACAGTGGTCCATGTCTAACAGGATTGGCTACTATAGCAGGTCATCTAGTCAAGGAAGCCAACAAAGAATATTTGCTTGGAAGCAATGCAGAAGAAAAAGCAATAGTTCAACAATGGTTAGAATATAGAGTAACTCAAGTAGATGGAAACTCCAATAAAGATGATGTCCGCATTTTGTTGAAGGATCTTAATTCATACCTTGAAGATAAAGTCTATCTTACAGGATATAACTTTACCTTAGCAGATATTGTTTTATACTATGGACTCCATCGCTTCATAATAATGAAAATTGCCTAAGGTCACACAACCAGTATCAAGGGGCTGGGATTCAGACAAGTGTCTGGCTCAAACTTAACCTGTATCTACTTTATTGGTGCACCAGTAAAGTTCTGCTTAATCAATTTGCGAAGGTAGTTTTTAACCAACTTTAGAAAACTGCCTAAACATTGAATAAAATGTGTGTGTGTGTGTGTGTGTGTACAAGAATAAATGAGATGCTTGCACAAAAAATAAAAAAAATAAAAAATAAATTAAAAAAATTAAAAAAAAAAAAGGTAAGAGAGCCTACAGACACTGTGCATGCATTTTGGGGGGACATCCTGTATTAGGTGTTCTCTGGTACCAACCTCATGCATTTTGTGCTTGTTTTCCCGCCGGGCCACATCAGTTTTCTTTTAAGTTATGTAAAGTACTCAGTGCCATGCTGGGTTTTCGGTTATTCCATCAATTCTGATCGGATCGCTGGAAAGTGGGTGATACCCAGGTCCTTCCTAGCCTCCTCCTCCTCAGGTTGTATCTCCTCTGTCTGGAATTCCTTTCCTTTTGCCCTTACCCAGAGGGAGAGGCTCAGCTTCAACCTCACCTCCTCCAGACTGTCTCTTACTGCTTCCGCGTAAGCCATCCACCCCCTCCCATCCTTCTTGGGACAGGACTGAAATTTAACAGACCCATGTGTCGATGACCAGCTGTGGAACCAGGGCAAGGAATTCAATCTCTCTAAGCCTGGTTGTCTACGACTCTAAACCAAGAACACCGATGCCCAACGCCTGGAGCTGGAGCCTAGATTCACATGAAAGGCCTGGTTATCTCTGGATGTGCTTCCCCTGGTCTGCCTTGGGCTCTAGCTCCTAGTCAGAGGACCCTTCTCCTGACCTGGTTGGAGAAATCTCGGGAGAGTAATGGCTGTTCTCCTAGTCTTGTAACGCCCATTGGGCTGGGCACGAGTTAGAATGAGTGAGACAGAGTGTATGTGGGAGCCAGGCCCTTCTTTCCACAGAGAGCCAATGTCCATCCCACGCTAATTCCACAGAGAGCTCCCCCACTGAAACAGCCCGAGCACACGTGCCTTTTCTTCTATACACCCCAATACGCTTTTCCAAAGAGAAGGAAGCAGGCATCGTGTTCAAAGCCTAGGAGCAAGGAACTAACATCATTCGTCAAATGAGATTACAGACAGTCAGGAGACATCAAGTCCCAATTAAACCAAAACAACAGCCCACACAGACACACACTCTGCTTCAGGCTCTGGCCTCACAGTCAGTTATCCTGCGGGGTTCAGCACCAGGAGGGAGCAGAGGGGTGGAGCTGGGGTCCAGGGTGGACGACAGGCGAGGCTAAAGGGAGTGTTTGATGTTTATCTTCTAACCATGGAGGGAAGGTGCTCTCAATTGACCAAATGACTTCTTGGACCCACCATATGCTTTTGAAGGTCAAATGAAATAAGGTAGAAAAAAGTGGCACATGAGATGCTAGCATTCCACGGATATTGCTTCCTTCCTTGTTCACCATTCTTTCCCATTTTCTCACCTCCCACCCCCACCAGTCTCCATCAATGAACGTAGAAAGAAGAGGATCAAGCAGCACAGGATACATTCAATTTTCATGAGCTATGAGCTAATTTTTCCATTTTGGACACATTTGCTCTCTGAAGTAACTAAAAGTTAGCGTATTCCTTTTGCTCCATATTTGAATCTTTATAACCTGGTCTGCCTGGTTCTGGAGCTCAGGGACTGGATGCTCTGCTTATGTCTCCTGGGTCTCTCCCAGTCACAGGAAAGCTGCCAGGCGATTAGTAAAGAAATCACATGAGGACAGTTGGACAACGTGACCCAGCCAGAGGCCAGGAGACCCCACTCTGTCACTTTGCCCTTGCAATCCTGTTAGACTTCTGTGTCTAGAAGGTCCTTGGATAGGGTCTGGGCTGTCCCTCTGGGAGTAAGTTCAGCCAGAGAACAGGGTCTTTGCTCAAGTGTCATCAGACCTGACCCTGAGGCAGAACAGGCTTGATGGAGGAGCTGCCTTCCAATGGCCCTGAGAGATGGCCAGGAGTTCGTTCCCAGGAGAAAAAAGGGTGACATTCTGGGCAGATGAAGCTACAAGTGTAAAACCTTGGAGGCAAGTTTATCAAAAGACAATTATTCAGCCCTGGCTGGTGTTGCTCAGTGGGTAGAGTCTGCAGTCTGTGGACTGAAGGGTCCCAGGTTTGATTCTGGTCAAGGCCACGTACCTTGGTTGCAGGCTCCTCCCCAGCCTGGACCCTAGTTGGGGCTCGTGCAGGAGGCAACCAATCGAAGCTTTTCTCTCACATTAATGTTTCGCTCTGTCTTTCCCTCTCTCTTCAACTCTCCCTAAAAATCAATGGGAAAACATCCTCGGGTGAGGACTAACCAAAAAATTAAAATTAAAAAAAAAAACTATTCCAACGCTAGCAGGTGCCATGGCTGTAAGAGCAGAGCTTACACATGGGAGGCCCTTCTATGCGAAAACACTTGCACTTGATTCTGCCAATGACAGAAAACTGCTGAGGAGCTTAACCCGGAAGAGGCATGACCAGACACACATTTTAGTATGAAAATCCTCAGGGGGTAAATGAGGATTTGGGTGATTATTTTCTGTTGGTGGACACTTTCCCTGAGCTCCTCCAATAATACCACTTATTTTATTAATTTTCAAAACCGTGAAAATGGGCGCTTTTGGTGGAAACATTCATTAGAATATATCTCTCGGTTATTTATTTATTTATTTGCCTTTCAATTTATCATCCAAAAAAAGTTTGTTTGGTTGTTCGTTTTTTGTTAATCCTCACCCAGGGACATTTTTTCTATTAATCCGTTTGTTTATTTATTTATGGTAAGAGAGCATGAAAGTCATGGAGGGAGGACAGAGAGACACATCTATTGGTTGCCTCCAGCCCAGGCTCCAACCAGGGCTGGGGATCGAACCTGCAACCTGGGCACACCCTCTTGAGCGGGAATCTAACCAGTGACCCTTCATTGTTTAAGCCAATGCTCTCACCACTGAGAAACAATGGCGAGGGCCAGAAAATGTTTTAAATAAGTTTGTTAGCCAAGTTCCTCTCAGGCAGTTTATGCTCCGGCGTCTTTCTCCTTTATCAGAGATCCTCTGTCCTTCCTCAAAATGGAAACAGTCAACTGTGCAGTCCCTGTTGGAGAACTTAACAGGAGACAGGTTCTGCTATTGGAACTGTTGGTAATGATTTTGGGGAAAGGCCATAGTTTTGCAATGTCACCCTTAAGTTCCTTTAAATTCTTGGGTTGGAATGTTGTCCCATACACCAAAAGGTTGTGGATTCGATTCCTGGTCAGGGCACATACCTAGGTTGCAGGTTCAATTCATCTGATCAATGTTCTCTCCCCCAACTCTCTGTCTCTCTATTTATCCCTCTTCCTTTCTCTCCCTTCCTCTCTCACATCAATAAACATATCCTTGGCTGAGGATAAAAGAAAAATGATCAAACTAAGGGATTGGGAAATGTTTCCTAGAGAAAGAAATGTCTGAATTTATTTTAAAGGATCTGAAGGTGATCGTTTGCTTAAGAAGGTGGTGGAACAGGGTGAGAGAGGAAATTACAGTAGGTTGGGGTCACATTCCCCAGGGACAGTGGGCAAGGATGAAAAATTCCTAAAAGCACAGAGTAATGAAATTTAGAGAAGAATGAAGTTGAGGATATTTACATCTTAGATTTTTCTATGTGAAGTAAGAGACAAGATAATTTGTTAGAAGTGAGGGGTAATGGGATGTATCTAAGATCTAAGGAGAGAGGAATGCATGTTACACATGTTGAGGAACCTTCAGAGCCTGAAACGTGGATGGGTCAAGGGGTTCCTGGGCTGCAGGAGGGCTGGCTGTGTGGGTGCTGGGGGCTTACTGTGGAGAGAGAGTGGGGCCCAGAGTGCTGTGTGGAGCCTTGAATAGCTGATGCTGACGTAGCTTAGAGTACAGCAAGAGGGCTAGGAGAGGAACAGGCATCAGGAAAGGAACCTCAGCCAGATGCTAAAGGATAGCATGTCCTGGAGGCAGAGACACATGTCTGAGAAAGGGAGAGAAAACTCGAAGTGTGTCCTCTCTTGTAGAGAGAAATAACGCAGGTGGACCAGGACCAAAAAATGACACAGGGCAAAGTTAATCCTCGCCCTCCTCCTGGTCCTGGGAGAGGAAGAGTTTGAGAAAAGGGTGCACTTGGGGGAAGAGAGGTGGAAGCTTTGTGTCAAGAGAGAGAGTCAGATGTGCTTTAAGGTTAAAGAATGTACACAAAGAAAATCGGGTTGTTGTCCATGTCCAGCCCGGAGAAGGGTAACAGTGCGACCCATGGCCAGGAGAAGCATCGGTTGGTACTAAGAGACCCAGAGATGACGCTGGCCCACTGCCATCTCTAGGTCTGATGACGGACAATGAACACATTGAAACATCTCCTGTAAATGTGACCTCAAGGATGTGAAGGAAATGCAAACCCAATGAGGAGATGAATAGAAGACACTACAAAGAACCAAATGGAACTTGTAGAGATGAAACATGCACCGTCAAAATGGAAACGTAACTGGTGGGACTCAGAGCGGATCAGAACCTATGGCCCGAAGGGACAGAAATGGAATTCGAGGAGGAGACAGACACAGGACAAGAGCTTGTCCTGAGGGGGTGTGTGTGTGGGGGGGGTACAGGGGGGGGGTGGCCATCCATTTACTTCTCTGTAAGGAGTTTACCAAATCATGCTAACACTTATTGAGTGCTTTCTACACCGTGTTCTTGGTACTCATTCCAGGAAATACCAAGATACATCAGACACAGTGTATGCAGGGAGGAGGCAGGAAGGAAGCAGACAACTGCAGGACAGAAGCTAAGTGCTGGGCGGAGTGCAGACATGTAAGAGGATGTGCAAGAGCAAAGTTGGCTCTTTACTGTCCCCCAGAGTGAGTGCCCCTTCAATTTCATAGCCTCCATGCTCTCATGCATCACCTGAATCTGGGCCTGGGATGGGACAAGGTATTGGCCGTGGAGAGGAGCTGGTTCAGGACCAGGCTGCCCAGGAGCCGGCTGCTATTCCCAGGCCCCTGCCTGCGTGGCGGAGTCCTCCTGTGAGGGCAGCGGAGCCTGTGGCTTGTGCCAAACAACCGCTCATCTTGGAAGCCGGGGCTCCAGGCCCTCCTTCCCTGACCAACACGGCCTCTGAGAGACCAACAAACAGCGAATAAAAGTTAAACTTAGCACACAGCTTCCTCCTCGCAGCAGCGCTTGGCAAACCTCTCTCTTCTCAGTGACCCTTCACTGGTCCACGGGAGGACCGGGACCATCTGATTCATGGGTGTTGTTATTTTTTTGTAAAATGCTTTGGTTTTTGGAGTGAAATCTGTCACATAAACCTTCCCTTTTTTACCATATTTTAAAATACATACATATATATATATTACAGAGAGGGAGAGAGAGAGAGAAACATCAATGATGAGAGGGAATCATTGATTGGCTGCCTCCTGCATGGCCCTCACTGGGGATCAAGTCCACAATCTGAGCATGTGCCCTTGACCAGAATCGAGTCTGGGACCCTTCAGCCCTCTCTATCCACTGAGCCAAACCAGCTAGCCTGTCTTTTTAACCATCTTCAAACATATAATTCAGTGGCATTAATCACAGTTACCATGTTGGAAAACCATCACCAGTATCTACTTTCAAACAACTTACTCAATTCTTGTATCCATACCACACAAGTGTGATTTAATCTCTCTTTAGTGAATGGCTTGTTAAACTTATGCATGAATTAATCAGTGGGCTAGGGCTGGACTATAAATACACGCAATTCAGATTTCCTTTGCTGTTATGCAAAAACGCCAGCGACCAGAGGCTCAGACATTCAAACCAGTTGCAGCGAATGGAAGTGGGCAGATCAAAGGAGACCCTGAGAAAGAGCCTGTGCACCTCTGTTTTTGTAGCTCCCGGCAGGCTTCTGAGTAAGGAGCTACACGGCAGACTCAAGACGGCCACAGCAGGCGACAGGTTCCCTTTGCCACAGACAACTTTCAAAGGAGGCAGTCGGCTGGCCTTCTGCAGGTGGCGTGACCCCGGGGTGTTGAGGAAGTACTCAAAGATTTACGATGTTTAATGTCTGTATTTTCTCTCTCCCTCTAGGAGGAAGCCATGCTGGTCCTATTCCTATCTCATCATGAAGAGTAGATTGATAACACCCCCTCTTCTCTGTGCTTTACCCACGCTGAGTCTCAGGGCACCAGGCCTGAGTGTTTCACAGGATGGGCAGGTCTGTCTCTAGGCAGAGCCCGGGACGGGGAAGCAGAATGACTAATAGAAATCTCGGATCATATGGAAAAATCAACAGAGGTTTGTTTCATTCTAGTGAAACCTTTGCAAACATGCTAAGCATGTGCCTCATTTGTTAACCCCAGCCTCCTCACGCTGTGCTGCACAGAAGGAAGCTGCTCTGTGACCGGCTGTCTGCAACCAGGAGGCCCGCGAGGCCCAGAGGCCGGAGGGGAGCAGGGCCCAGGGAAGGCCAGGGCACCGCGGGCAGGCTCAGCGCAGCCCCTCGGGGCTCCATGCCTCTCTACATACGTGAATATGTGTGTAACTGCCATGACATTATTGTAACACAAATTCCACAAATCCCTAACCTCCAGACAGACATAGAAAGAGCTCACACCATCTCCCTCCCTGGGTGTGAGTGTGAGATCGGGTGCAGGCATGAGTCTCACACTGAACTCCAGCCCCTTTGGAGGCTCATCCCACTGCGGCAAGAAAAATCCAAGCATTCACCGACGTGTCCCCAGCGACGAGGCCCGCCTCCTCCTGGGCAGCCATGGGGCTGCGGGAGGGAGGAGGTGCTGGGAGAGAAGCAGCGGCACCTGGGCTTCCTCCAGCAGCCCGCCAAGGTAAGTAAGAGAAAATGAGACCACTGATCCCCTCAAACTTGGGTGCAGGAGACATTTTTAGGAGAACTCAACCATCACAGATTCTTTCCCTTCATCACTCCCCACTCTTCCGCACCACTAACTCATTCACCGTGTACTTTAGCGAGTCCGGACTAGAGACCCAGACAGAGACCAAAACCTAAACTCCAGTTGGAGTAACCGAACAGGTAACTGAGTGTTCCTGATACATGTGCACCTCAGCTTCAGTGCACACGGAGACAATGTGTCATTTCTGTGGCCCTAAAGCACTGTGCTCCCTAAAAAGGTCCCGAGCCCGGCTGGCGTGGCTCAGTGGTTGAGCATCGACCTATGAACCAGGAGGTCACGGTTCAATTCCCGGTCAGGGCACAGGCCTGGGTGGTGGGCTCCATCCCCGTGCAGGAGGCAGCCGATCCATGATTCCCTCTCATCACTGATGTTTCTCTCTCTCCCTCTCTCTTCCTCTGAAATCAATAAAAATATATTTTTTTAAATATCCTGAGCGGAAGATTGGGATATTTCCAGCAAGATCAGCCTAAGGCCAGGAGTTACTTTAGCTCCACAGGGGAAGGGGGAGGAGGCAATTTTGGGGTGCTTCCTTTGAAACTCTCTACCTGCTCTTTGGCTCTTTTTAAAATACACATATTTACTTTGAGAAAGTCATCCCTCGATTTGAATTACTCACTGCATCCTTAGTACAGACTCATTTAGAGAAAGAGAAGAGGGTGGGTGAAGGTCACATAGCCATGGGGGTCTTTGGGAGGCAGGGGTCAGAGGTCTGGGCCAAGGCGGCAGCCAGATAGCCCTAGGAAGGGACTGCAGTTTGAGGGCCCAGTAAAGTTTAAGGAAAATGAGGGCCCCACATAAACCCCACCTTGGGGTTTGGCCCTGACCCAGCCCTGACTCTCCCAACCCTCTCCCTCCAACGCCCTGGCCCTCCAGTCCCACTCCCCCCCTCCATGGCTCCTGCTTGGGTCCTGAGCTAGACCTGCTCAGATCAGCCCCAGCAGGAGGCTTTAAGGGTTCCGCTGGCTGCAGTGCCCACGGCAGTCCCCACAGACCGGCTCTCCTCAGGGGTGCGTGTTATGCCCAGATTTCATGATCCCCAAAGACCACCAGGGAGCTGAGTCCAATGCAAAAGCAAAAGAGCCTTTATTACAAGTTGGCTTGGCTCTCTGCCTCCACCGATGCAGCAGCAGGAAGCAAAAGAGGGAGAATATCCAAAGCATAACGATTTTATAGGGAGGTGGGGCCAAACTCGAACCCTGAGTTGGCCGATTCTGATTGGTTGGGTGAGGGCTGGGGCTAGTGACACAAATAATCCCTAACGCATGTGACCTGTCCTTTGATCTTGATTGGAGCTCAGGCACACAGTCTTTCGTGATTGGCAAATTCAAAGAGAGGGGTTGGTCTTTGTGATTTCAAGATGGCAGCCCCCAGGTAAGTTTACACATCATGCAGCCTACATGGTGGCTGCCAAGTCACACAGTCCAAAATGGCAGCTGTCTAAATTGTTCTCTGCAGTCCCGCTCTGCCCTTTCATTCCCCCCTTGTCTTGGAACTTATGGCTCAATCATGAGACAAACTGCATTTCTACCTCGCCTTCCATTATTACTCCTGAAAGGTCAACATAAAAACAATATTCTTCCCTTAGGGCTGCACATAGGCCTCCTTGCTGCATGAATACAGGCCATGTCTATTGCCGGGGAAAATGGTTGCAAAGGGTGTGGGGACTCTCAGCAGTGTGGGTGACAGCGAACAGAGTCAACAGAGTTACCAACATCAGGTGGGTCAAATGTGTCATAACTTGAGCTTGAGCGGGTTGTGGCTCCATTGTGTAATGAGGTCCTCCCCGACTGCAGAGGTATCAGCTGGGCGGACATGAGTGTGGTGGACCCAGGTTGCGATGCTGTCTACCTTGAGAGCAGTGGGTGTAGTCAGCACTATGATGTAGGGCCCTTCCAACGCTGCTCAAGGGTCTCCTGGCAAAATCCAGTCTTCCGGTCTGCACTGACGAGGTGTTGGGGTCGGGCCAACCTCATCACGGAGTCATGGCCAAATGTCCATGTGCACCCTCTGGCGCCCTCTTAAGAGACAAATTCAGTAAGAAGCTTGGCCTTGAGGTTGGGAATGATAGGGGGTGGCCTGCCAAACATGATCTAAAACTCAGGGTGTAGGGAGAGTTCCTCTCCTAGTAAAGGGCATATGGAAGGAGAGCCACTCAGTCCCTGCCAGTCTCCATGGTTAGTTTGGTAAGGGTCTCTTTTAGAGGTCTATTCATTCTTTCTACCTGCCCTGAACTTTGGGGCCTATGTAATTTCCAATCTGCCCCTATAACCTTGGCTACTGCCTGTGTTACCTGTGAAATAAAAGCTGGTCTGTTGTCTGACCCTATCATAGCAGGAAATCTATACCTGGGTAAGATGTCTTCTAGCAGTTTCTTGGCCACCGTCTGAGCTGTTTCATGCTTGGTTGGGTATGCCTCTACCCATCCAGAAAAGGTGTCCTTCTCCTGCTGTATATTTCCTACCTTAGCCAAATTAAATTAATCTGAAAACTTGACTGCTATTTTCTCAGTTGTTAGCCAAGTTTCTGTTTATTGCCTTGGTTCTGATCTGGGCTGGTCCAAGTCTTTGTCTGTTACCTGGGTCCTGATCTGGGCTGGGCGTGGGAAGTGAAGCAGCCTGGGGCAGGAGACCTCCCCCAGAAGGGGCGAGTGTTCAAGCCCCTGCAATGTTGGGGGGGTGAGGTTCTATTTCCCACCTCTGATGGCCCCCATGTTCTCTCCTGATGGCCCCTCTATGACTGTGCCTGTGTTAGGTTGTTCCTCCCGTGAGGAATCTTACCTGTCTCTGGATAACCAGCCATCCTCGAGGGCAAAGCAGGGTGATGTGAGGTTTATTTCTGTCTCCTTGGTAGCCTATGCTCTCATGGCCTCCAGGCCCAGTGCCTGCTTTGGGACCCCCTCGTCTGCTGGAGGATGTCTGGCACTTGATTACATATCTTGGGGAACCCAGGTTTTTCCTCCAGGTAGGGCCCAGTTCAAACCATTGGGCAAGAGACAGATCCATAGTACCAGCCACCAAGAGGCTTCAACCTCAGCATGTACAGAAAACTCAGGCAACAGCTGTGGGCTATTGGATTGTGCCAACATAGAATGCTCAAGTGCCTACCCAAGGGGCCTTCCACACAGTGGAAGGGATTAAATCAATGACTCCAGGCAGAACAGTTAGTCCTCTTAAGGGTGTCACCACTTCTCCCTAAGATTAATCCTAAAGTTCCCCGTGGCACAGGTCCCAATTCCTGTAGGAGTAGCTTCCCGAGCAATACTGGAGGTCCAAGTGACCGCTACAGTACTGTTAAGATTTAGGCCTGCGTTTCCTGGAGTTGTTCGGGTGAGGGAATCCACCATGGGCCTGGTGGAGCACATTTCCCCTGTTGATGATGGGGCTGGGGCGGGGGGGGGGGGCGCCCCTTGGCCATTTCCCGGCCGTTGACTGTGCTCTATACCCTAATCTAGAGACTGCCCGTTTCTATACACACTGGCCCAATGGTTCCCTTTCTGACATCTAGGACACCGAGGGATTGAGCCTTCTTGGTTGTCCACATTCCTTTTGGAAATGTCCTGTTTTTCCATACTTATAACACCTCTTATTCCCCACTGTTACTGTAGCAGCGAGTCTCAGAGGCGTCAGGCATTTCTTACAATCAGCAATTTTCATTTAGCTGAAAACCTTAATTTTAATTTAATTTGTTTATCATTTGGTTAACAACCCCAGGCTGCCACTTGACTTTGAAAAAGGCCATAACTTTTCCTTTGCCTGGGGGAATTGAGTGGCCAGCCTGGAGATATTCAAATGCAAATTATCACATTCTTTCTTTAAGATGGCTAAATGGCAGGAGCCGGTCTACCCGTTTAAAAAAACATGGCAAAGATGAGACCCCGACGCCCTCTGGAGAGTGGCATCCATATCGGATCGCCACGTGGCTCCCTTCCCCCACATCCTTCTTGCTTTGGAGGAGAATTCAGAGATAGTCTGGCCTCTATCCAGAACAATTAAGTTTCCTATAGTTCTTTTAGCCAAATTAGTCGGCTTCCTAGCAGCCATCCAAACCCCCCCCCTGCTCCCCATTAGAGTCTGGTGGTAGACCCAGAGCCTCTCCTTACCTTCTGCTGTGTTGGAATCCCATTCAGGCCTAGTTAGAGGAAAAGAGGTGTAGGAATCCCATCCGTGCCTGGAACTAGCTTCTGGGCCTCATTTAAGATCCTCTTCCTCTCCTCGGTGGTGAATAGGACCTGCAAAAGCTGCTGAAAAGAACAGAATCTAGTAAATCAATGAGCCCCACCAGCGTTTCAGAGAAACGATGGAGGCAGACTGCTTTCTCTGAGCAGGGCAGGCTTCCCACGGGAACTCCTCCTGCAAAGCAAGAATAGGTCTACCGGCCCTTCCGGACCTCCACACTGAGGTTGTTGGCTCTTTCCCTAATCTCTTTGAAATGATCAATCATAATACTTAAAGGAGTAGTCGAGTCTGTCCCATTATGTCTGTCCAGTAAGTCCACAGAATAAAACAGAAAAACACAAACAGACAAACAAGGGCCCACAAAACAAACAAACAAAAAACAAAAAAACTGTCTTCCAACTCCATGGAAGCAAAAGCGAATGCTAACTAAGATTTGTGAGGGGATTCCATGTCCCTCCAGAGTGAGGGGAATACACGTCCCTCCAGACAATGGCCTTATGCCGACCGGCGGGAGCAACCCGCCTTGACTCATATTTGTGAGGGGAATACATGTCCCTCCAGACAGAGGATTGGAATGTCTTCTGAGTCCTCCAGTTCGTGGTCCTCCAGTGCGTCCACCTAGACCGCTTCAGGCACAACCAGACCAGAGACGAGCTCGCACAGGACAGAAAACACAAACAGACAGACACCTACCGCGGTCAGTCAGGCTCTCTGGGTCGGGGTCCCTCGTGGGTCTTGGGGATCTCAGCAGCCTCCAAATGTTATGCCGAGATTTCATGATCCCCAAAGACCACCAGGGAGCTGAGTCCAATGCAAAAGCAAAAGAGCCTTTATTACAAGCTAGCTCGGCTCTGCCTCCACTGATGCAGCGGCAGGAAGCAAAAGAAGGAGAATATCCAAAGCATAACGATTTTATAGGAAGGTGGGGCCAGACTCGAACCACTGAGTTAGCTGATTCTGATGGTTGTGTGAGGGCTGGAGCTAGTGACGCAAATAATCCCTAATGCACATGACCTGTCCTTTGTTCTTGATTGGAGCTCAGGTGCACAGACTTTAGCGATTGGCTAATTCAAAGGGAGGAGTTGGTCTTTGTGATTTCAAGATGGCAGCCCCCAGGTAAGTTTACACATCATGCAACCTACATGGTGGCTGCCAAGTCACACAGTCCAAAATGGCAGTTGTCTAAATTGTTCTTTCCAGTCTCGCTCTGCCCTTTCATGCCCATGGGAGAAAGCACAGCACAGCATAAGACATAAATCTGTTTAGAACAAGCTGCTTGCTGCAGCCCAGGAGAAAACCACCTCCTAGGGGGTGGGGGGAAGAAGGATCAGGATGATGGGGCAGAAACTCAGACCTGGAGCCAGGCCTGACCTGAGTGAGCCCCTGCTCTGCACAACAGCTTCTCCGAGGCTCAGTGAGCTCTGGCACCTCAGGAGCTCTCAGCCCAGTTTCTCTTTATTTATGTGATGCTGCTTCAGGCTTACACTGAGCTCTAAGTGGCTCCCTGGAGCCAGAGGCTCTGCTCACTACTTCTCTCCACATGGTCAAGCCAGGCATTGTGGTGGCCTCTGGCTTAGGATTTAAGGTCAGTCCCCAATGTCTCAGTCTTGGCAGCAGTGCCGTGGTTGTGTCCCAGACTGCTCGGCCCGAGTCAGTCAGTCCCACTGCTGCAGACGGAGTCCTGAGCCACTAAGTGGTTTGGGATCTGCTATTGGAATGGAACCCCATGACTGGGAATAGATCCTAATCCCTCTCAGAAGCCACACTCCCGATAGGGAGTGGAGTCCACAATGCTTCTGTAAAAGGCCAGGCGCAGGCATTGAGGGTTCTAGCCACCTGGCCACTGTTGCAAGACTCCACCCCATCCTTGTGGCGGGGAAGCAGCCGCAGCTGGTGGGTGTGAGCGGCTGTGCCCTCCACCTTTCCCTCTGGCACAGGAGCGGGTGGCTCACCCCAATCCACATGACCCTTAAAACACCACTTTCTTTTATTTTCATGTGTTCCCCACTACCACTATCTGAGCGTCACAAAGGCTTCTACATTCACCTAAACTGCACTCATGTACTTTCCAACAATTTAAAATCATAACCTTACAGATACAAAGCACAATAAGTTCCCTCTGGCTACATCCCAGCTTCTTCTCTGAACATGTGAGCATATTTCACGCGGTTTTCATGTGTGTATGAGCTACAGTTTCCCTGTGCAGCACCCAGCATGCTTTTCCAGCATTGTAGCGACATATCGGTCTATTCTGCTTACTTATTTTTAAAGTTCATGCCATAAGTATCTCATTACACTTGTTAAGATGGCCTGCAAAAAATTCTCCTATTGTTCAATATTTGGATGTTTCCATGATCTGGATAAACAAAGCTGCTATAAAAATCTTTGTGCAAGTGACATAAAAGAAACTTCATATCCAAATGTAAATAAAAGCCACATTACTCCAGCTGGCTGTACTAATCATTAGGCTTGAAACATGGTCACATGCCCTCTCCAGCATTTTCAATGGTTAGAGCGTTGGCCCGTGGATGTAAGTATCTTGGGTTCAATTCCAGGTGAAGGAATTGCAGGCATTTGGATTGCAGGTTTGATGTCTCACACTGATGTTTCTCTCTTTCTCTCTTCCACCCTATCTCCCTCCCTCTCTTCCTCTCTTTCTAAAAATCAATGGAAAAAATATTCTTGGGTGAGGATGCACAGAACAACAACACAGCCAGATTGTTTTTTTTTTTTTGAAGCACCAGAATGCAAATTCATTGATTTGCCCATCCTGTCAAATAATCTATCAGAAACAACATTTTCTAAGGATGTGATCTGATCTTAAATGTTTCTTAGAAGTCTATAGTTGTCTACAGACATCGCATGTCCCTCCCCAGATTCGATGATGCACCTTATCACCATACAAGCTCACCTGCACCCACGACTTAGGCATTTCAAACTGCATTGAGATACTTTAGCAATCTAAATAAGACCACTCCCTTATGTCCACTGTGGAAAGGGAGTTTTATAAACAAGACTCCAAAAGCACAAACACAGGTAGAAAATGTTGATTCTGACTACATAAACATTGAAGATTTCTTTTCGACATGGGCACAGCAGGCAGTGGTGACGGACGTGTTGCATACTAAGACAAGGATTCTTTTTTTAAAATATATTTTTACTAGAGGCCTATTGCATGAATTTGTGCACAGGTGGGGTCTGGCTGGCTCTGCCCCCAAAACAGGCCCATCAGGGGCAGAGCCAGCTGGGGGGAGGGGCTGTAGGAGGGCTCCAGGACATGTCCTGCTCATCTTGCTCAGCCCTGATTGGCTGGACTCCAGCAGCAAGCTAGGTCTGCCCCCTAGTGGTCAGTGCATGTCATAGTGAGTAATTGAGTAGCCTTAGCATATCATTAGCATATTACGCTTTGGTTGAACGACAACCAGACGACCAGACACTAGCATATTAGGCTTTTATTATATAGGATTGATATCAGAGAGGAAGGGAGAAGGAGAAAGGGCTAGAAACATCAATGATAAGAGAGAATCATTGCATCCTGCACACCCCCTTCTGAGGATCGAGCGTGCAACTGGGGCATGTGCCCTTGACCGGAATCAAACCCAGGCCAGTGCTCTATCCATGGAGCCAAACTGGTTAAGGCTAAAACAAGGTTTCTTTAAAGTTTAAAACCAATGGGAGTTTTTTTTCTTTTTATTGAGTTATTAGGATGACACTGGTAAACAAAATTATACAGATTTCATGTACACAATTCCACAGCACATCATCTGTACACAGTATTGTGTGTTTACCACCCCAAGTCAAGTCTCTGGCCATCACCATTTTTTCCCTGCACTCTCCTCCTCCACCTCCCTTCAGCCCTCCTCCCCCAGCACTCACCACACTGTTGTCTGATCCATGAATTTTTTCTCTGTTTTTTGGGGGGGCTCAATCCCTCTACCCACTCCCCCCCGCATCGTCCCCCCTACCTGACACTTGTCAGCCTTCTCCCTGTCTATGAGTCTATCCCTATTTTGTTAGTTTATTCTGTTCTTTAGATTCCACACGTGAGTGAGATCATATGGTATTTGTCTTTCTCTGACTGGCTCATTTCATTTAGCATAACACTCTCCAGGTCCACATTAGATTATAAAATGAATGGCTATAAATCACTGAAAATGCAGGAAAATGGGTCAGGGATATGCACAGTCAATGCCCAAAACGACAAATCTCAATGATGAAAGTTAGAGATTCTAATTTCACCCATATCTATAAGAGACATAAAAATTTAAACAACAGCGTTATGCCACTTAATATCCACCACTTGCAATGAAAGCCCTTCAAAATGAGAGGACTTCCACGTGTCCAACAACCTTGGGAGACAGGAATCCACATGCACAGCTGTGGGGAGTGTTGCCTGGCACAGATGTGGGAATTCATGTCCGTGCACCCTACAGGGACTACAGGCCTGGGGATTCTCACACAGGCTGTCTGTGCAGCTTTTGGACAACAGGAAAGAGAAAGAGACTGAGTAGAGAAGGCTGGGAAGCAGCAGGAACCCACGAGGGCCTGTGAGAACCCTCTTACCTGAGGGGCAGTGAGCTTCTGTCCCCTCCACCTCCACCGGGCCAGCAGGGCTCACTCCAGGAGCCCTGGCCCGGCTGCAAGGCTACCGCAGCGAGTTCCGGACATGACACATTACCTGGGCCCACCTCCGCTCCTAGCAGAGGGGCCACTATGGAAAACAGTACGGATGTCCTCAAAAAATTAAAATAGAACTGCCATTCAATCCAGCAATTCCACTTCTGGGGATCTATCCAAAGAACACAAACACACTCATCTGAAAAGACACATGCGCCCTAGGGTCACAGCAGCATTGCTAGGAACAGCCAAGATATGGGAGCAACTTAGCTATCCATCAGCAGATGAACGGGCGAAGACAATACGGTGTACATCCAGACTGTTACTCAGAAATAAAAAAGAAAGAAATCTTGCCATTTGCAGCAACACAGATGGAACTAGAGGGTGCTATGTTACATGAAATAAGTAGACAAAGACAAAAACTATATGATTTCATTCGTATGTGAAATTAAAAACAACAACAAATGAATAAACAAAGCAAAAACAAAGGATTGCCAAAAGGGAGGAGAAAGGGGGTGGGAATTTTTAAAAATAAAGAAAATAGGGGAGGAGGGCCAAAGGGGAAAACTAAATATAACAAGAAGGGACCTGTGGGAGCGAACATAATAGAGTGCCATACATTGAGAGAGGTGATGGATTCGATCCAAACTCTGCACTTAACTTCCAAGAAGTTAAAAAAAAAAGCATACACAATATGGATCAGAGAGCCCCCAGAGGCACACCAGGGCTCGGAGATGCTTTTCCCAAGCACAGGGTAACTCCTGAGCCCGCAAGACAAGGAAAAGCAGATGGAGGCTGTTCTTAAATTCAGGAACTGTGGTTCTCCCAGCCTGTGCTCCGCTCTCCAAGTTCCTTCCCTTCTGCACTGCATGGTCATGCGCCAACTGGGGAGGGAGTCATGACAAAGCTTCCTCCGGAGCGTATCCTGGAAACGTGCTTGTGTTCTCGCCTGAGCCGCATTTTCCATGTAGCAAATGTCTCTACCGTGGCCGCCGTCCAGGCAATCTCAAGCGGAGCTTTGCTCTGGGCCATCTTCCAGAAGACTCATTTGGATTCCACAGCTGAAGGCCCCAAACTTTAAGGAGGACCCAGAGACTACGCATCTTGAAGTCTTTGCAAGTGGAAGAGGGCAAAGGGCTGGGCACCCTCAGCCATCCTCCAGGCTGGTTCTTACTTATCACAGGATGCCAGGTGTTTCTGAGCATTTCAGGAGCAAGAGGTGAAGCATTTTGGGATAGGTTTATATTTGTGTTTCAAACCCAAACTGGGTATGAAGATTAGTTGGGTAGCATTTTCCTCATGAGCACTGAGTTCATGAAAGGACTGACAGGTATATCTTTTCAGGGTTTCAGGGAGAAATACCATGCATGGACAAAGCCAGTGGTTTTCTTCATAAGGTGGTAAGGGGCCTTCAAGTCTCACTTAATAGAAGTCCCATCATTCTTCTGGATGGTAAAATCTGCCATGTTCAATATCTATGGTGTTGTAAGCTATCTATATATATAAAAGCCTGAGCTATCAGAAGGACCCGAACAACCAGTAGCTGTGACATGCACTAACCACCAGAGGGCAGATACACAATGCAGGAGCTGCCTCCTGGTAGTCAGTGCACTCCTCCCAGCCAGCCAACCTGTGGTCTTTCCTGTCCCCTCCCACAGCCAGGCCCCAGGCTGGGATAGGGAACTGGGGATGAGTGATGGTGGATGTGGCCCCTTTCTCAGGGGGGCCTTGGGCCAGCTTCCTCCTTGGGCCAGTGGCCAACCTCCCACAGGCTCTATCCTGTCCCTTTCCCTGGCAGGCAGGCCCCAGTGGCAGCACAGCAGCAAGAGAATGAGGGGAGGAGGGGAACCCCAGAGTGGCAGAGTGCTGATGGTGGCCTTGGCATCTGGTGTCTGTTTCTTCTGCACCTGGCCTGGCAACAGTCACTCCTCTCCTGATCCCACCTTTATCACCAACCAGGCCTAGAGACCCCAACCATGCACAAATTTCATGCACTGGGCCTCTAGTTTATAAATAAAATATCATAATTTTAACAAAACTGCTAAGTAGCATTCTTAGTTTACAACTAAAGAATGGTTTCAGAGAGGTGCCTGCCTTGCCAAAAATGACAGCTAGAATACAGCAGACCAAGCCCAACCACCTGGGTCCGTGTGTACAGCCTTCCACTGTTTCAGTGTTGGAATATAAACCTCTGTTAACATACAGATGTATTTCAAGCAGCAGGTGGGAAACTAAGTCATTCTTATGACCTTGTAGTATTGATTGATTAAAATTAGGCAGATGTGGCCTCTAAAAAGGAACCTTGAAGGAACAAAGCTCAGGAACATTGTAAAGCTCCCACCCTTGGACCACTCAGCACATAAGGAGGACAGAATAGTGCCCAGCACACAGGAGAGGCCTGGTCAGTACAAACTCCTCTCCTTTCCTCCTGTCTTGCATGAGATGCACAGTGGAATGTGGGGGACAGAAGACTGGACACCAGATACCAGGATTCTAGGAGAGAGGGTCAAAGGCACGCCACAGGAGTGACATGGTAGTCTCCAAGGAAAATGTAACCTATTTTTCCAAACGCTACAAAGGTCAAGCCTCTCTGCTCACACAGGGCTGTTCTCTATGCCATTTTCCAGCCGAGGCTGACAGAACTGAAGCATCCTAAAGGTTCCAATTCCTTCTCATCACCTCTAAGTCCACCCAAGGATTGATTCTGCTGAGAAGGAGCCTATACTTTGTCGTTGTTATGTGTCAGGAATAGTGGTGACCGTGGTGGAAGTGGTGGTGGTGATTGTTGTGTTGGTAGTGATGATAGTAGTGGTGGTGACAGTGATGGTAATGGTAATGACTGTGATGGGGGGAGGTAATGGTATGAAGGTGGTGATGATAGTGGTGGTGATGGTAGTGGTGGCAGTGATGGAGATGGTGATGATGGTGGTGACAATAGTGGTAGTGGTGGTGGTGGTGGAGGTTTTGATGGTGATAGTGGTGGTTGTGGTGATGGTGGTGGTTGTGGTGATGGTGGTGGTGATGTTGGTGGTGGTTGTGGTGATGGTGGTGATGATGATAATGGTGATGGTGGTGATAGTGGTGGTGGTGGTGGTGGTGGTGATGGTGGTGGTTGTGGTGATGGTGGTGGTGATGATGGTGGTGGTTGTGGTGATGGTGGTGGTGATGATGGTGGTGGTTGTGGTGATGGTGGTGGTGATGATGGTGGTAGTTGTGGTGATGGTGGTGATGATGATAATGGTGATGGTGGTTATAGTGGTGGTGGTGGTGGTGGTGATGGTGGTGGTTGTGGTGATGGTGGTGGTGATGATGATAATGGTGATAGTGGTGGTGGTGGTGGTGGTGGTGATGGTGGTGGTTGTGGTGATGGTGGTGGTGATGATGGTGGTGTTTGTGGTGATGGTGGTGATGATGATGATAATGGTGATGGTGGTTATAGTGGTGGTGGTGGTTGTGGTGATGGTGGTAGTGATGATGATAATGGTGATGGTGGTGATAGTGGTGGTGGTGGTGGTGGTAGTGGTGATGGTGGTGTTTGTGGTGATGGTGGTGGTGATGATGGTGGTGGTTGTGGTGATGATGATAATGGTGATGGTGGTGATAGTGGTGGTGGTGGTTGTGGTGATGGTGATGGTGGTGATAGTGGTGGTGGTGGTGGTGATGGTGGTGGTTGTGGTGATGGTGGTGGTGATGATGGTGGTGGTTGTGGTGATGGTGGTGGTGATGATGATAATGGTGATGGTGGTGATAGTGGTGGTGGTGGTGGTGATGGTGGTGGTTGTGGTGATGGTGGTGGTGATGATGGTGGTGGTTGTGGTGATGGTGGTGATGATGATGATAATGGTGATGGTGGTGATAGTGGTGGTGGTGATAGTGGTGGTGGTGGTGGTGGTGGTGGTGGTGGTGGTGATGGTGGTGATTGTGGTGATGGTGGTGGTGATGATGGTGGTGGTTGTGGTGATGGTGGTGGTTGTGGTGATGGTGGTGGTGATGATGGTGGTGGTTGTGGTGATGGTGGTGGTGATGATGATAATGGTGATGGTGGTGGTGGTGGTGGTGGTGATGGTGGTGGTTGTGGTGATGGTGGTGGTGATGATGGTGGTGGTTGTGGTGATGGTGGTGATGATGATAATGGTGATGGTGGTGATAGTGGTGGTGGTGGTGGTGGTGATGGTGGTGGTTGTGGTGGTGGTGATGATGGTGGTGGTTGTGGTGATGGTGGTGATGATGATAATGGTGATGGTGGTGATAGTGGTGGTGGTGGTGGTGGTGGTGATGGTGGTGGTTGTGGTGATGGTGGTGGTGGTGATGGTGGTGGTTGTGGTGATGGTGGTGATGATGATGATAATGGTGATGGTGGTGATAGTGGTGGTGGTGGTGGTGGTGGTGGTGGTGGTGGTGGTGGTTGTGGTGATGGTGGTGGTGATGATGGTGGTGGTTATGGTGATGGTGGTGATGATGATGATAATGGTGATGGTGGTGATAGTGGTGGTGGTGGTGGTGATGATGATAATGGTGATGGTGGTGATAGTGGTGGTGGTTGTGGTGGTGATGGTGGTGGTTGTGGTGATGGTGGTGGTGATGATGGTGGTGGTTGTGGTGATGGTGGTGGTTGTGGTGATGGTGGTGGTGATGATGGTGGTGGTTGTGGTGATGGTGGTGGTGATGATGATAATGGTGATGGTGGTGATAGTGGTGGTGGTGGTGGTGGTGGTGACGGTGGTGGTTGTGGTGATGGTGGTGGTGATGATGGTGGTGGTTGTGGTGATGGTGGTGATAGTGGTGGTGGTGATGGTGGTGGTTGTGGTGGTGGTGGTGGTGGTGATGATGGTGGTGGTTGTGGTGATGGTGGTGATGATGATAATGGTGATGGTGGTGATAGTGGTGGTGGTGGTGGTGGTGGTGGTGATGATGATGATAATGGTAATGGTGGTGATAGTGGTGGTAGTGGTGGTGGTGGTGGTGATGGTGGTGGTTGTGGTGATGGTGGTGGTGATGATGGTGGTGGTTATGGTGATGGTGGTGATGATGATGATAATGGTGATGGTGGTGATAGTGGTGGTGGTGGTGGTGGTGGTGATGGTGGTGGTGATGATGGTGGTGGTTGTGGTGATGGTGGTGATAGTGCTGGTGACAATGTGGTGGTGGGGGGGTGAAGGTGGTGATAATAGTGGTGGTGGTGGAAGTTTTGATTGTGATGATGATGGTGATGTAGTGGTGGTGGTGGTATTATTATTTTCCCTTTTGGAGAAGTATCTTTTCTTGTATATTTTATGTTCCACAACATAATTTTTGAAGGGATGATTGATTTTTTTTAAATACTATGAGGTAATGAAGAGATGGCAACCACTGTAATATTTTTCCAATTCTATGTAGGTGTGCAGTCATCACTTCCCCAGTGGAGGCAGCAGAGATCACTGCTGACAAGTGAGGGTCTCAAAAATGGGAGCTCCGACAGTGCACTCAATTTCCCTGAGCCTCGATCCTTCTTTGTAAAGTTGGAGTAATGATAATTATATTGCTCACTGCAGAAGACCGGTGTGAGCATCTGAGAAGATGGACCATAGCATATGCTTGTACTTTGCTGGCACTTGGGAGCATCTGGGCAAATATCTATTATTCTTCTTCTATGATGTTCAGTCCTCCCACTCACGTGGCGGAATTTACTGTTCCTTCGGCATAAAAATTTGTTCATATTATCATGAATAAAGTATTCTTCTTATTTAACAATTATCCCATGTTTCTCCTTATTATATCTCATATATCTGTATCTATATCTATTCTAAATCATCTATATCTGTATCTCCATACCTATAAAATAACTACTAGCTCACAGGTGCTCAATAGATATTCACGAACCCCTAAAGTAATCCAACCCACAATAGATAGGTGAGTTTTTTAATAGATCAACAAGAGGTTGAATTGGGCCATAAAGTGGCCAGAAAAGTAGACTTAAGTGTGACCTAATGCATTTTGGGATAACTGGCAGCATCCCACACTTGCCATGGGCTTAATGAGAGACAGCACAGCTTAGCAAAGTCCTTTCTGGACCAAAAAGGGAAGATGAGAAAATGAGTCAGTGAATGCTTGCCAAGGACACTAGGCTCTGGAGGCAAATAAATAAATAAATAAATAATAAAGCGTTGTATAATAACATAATGGCTGTGGGTGCTTGGGTGGCTAGAATCTTTCTCCTTAGTCATTGATGGAACTCAATATTTTAAAGCATGTGGTGCTTTTTTAGGAATGGGTGAGACATGCAGGAGACTCAGGTTACTCTCATTCTACAGAGGGGGAAACTGAGGCATGGCAAAGCCTTAAAATTCCTCCTAAGCCATGTACCAATGTGGTGGACACGGTAAAAGTAGCTCCAGATTATCCAGAATCTACCATTTCCTCCCACTGTCAGGCCTGTTATCACTTTAAAGTAATTCTCACTTTACCCTGGGAGGTAAATATTAGCAACTAAGGTTCAGAGGTTAAGCGACTTGTCTAAGATCACACTGTGATTAAGTGACAGAATTTGGGACCAGCCTGTCTGATCTCAGAATCCAAGCCTTGACATTCTGATCCATGGCCCAGAAGTCTGCCCGGGTGTGGGGAAAGGACACTGAAAGAATGAATCAAGTTTCCAGACTTTGGAGAGCAGAGCTCAGCACAGGCTGAAGGTAACTCTGGCCTCGGTGAATGCTGCACATAGGCAAGCATTGCTAGTTTAAGGAACATGATTAAGCTGCAGTGGGGAGAGGATGCTGGGGGAGAGCTTAGGGGTCCTGCTCTGACTCGGAATGAACCGTGAGAGGGTCCATCCTAAGGGGCCTCTCTTAGGATGTGGGTGGTGCTGCCTTCCAGGGGAGCATCGTGCAGAAGGGAGCAAGAGGGGAGGCTGGGAGCACCCCCTTCCCAGCCGGACCAGGAGGCTGTCTCTGCTGACACTCTGCCGGTGTGCCCTGGGTGAGGTCCCTTCACCTGACCAGTCAGTTTCCCGTCAGGAAACCAGGCTTCTCTATCAGTCACAGTGACGAGATGGAGGTAACTGAGCCTGTCTGGCTAAAGCGTTAAGCGGGGAGCAGGAGTTTTGACCTTGCGGCTCTGGAATGGCCGAGATGCAGAAAGCCAAGCTGCTTCCTGGGGAGGCTGACTGTGACCCAGGGCAGCTCAGGCTGGTTTAGTGCCACCAGCACCAGCTGCGCCTTGCCGTTACGGTATTGCCTTGTGGGAAGGAATTGGGACGTGGCTCTGGTTGACAGGCTGGGGCAAGGCGGTTTCCACCAGGCAGCTTAGAAGGAGGAGGCAGCGAGTATGGGACCTGCTGGAGGGGAGACCCTCCCCGGGAGCAGCACCAGCAGCCCCGCTCTGCCTGGAGACCATAGCCTGCAGGTGGGCTCGCAGGCCCCCAGGTGTAGAGCAAGGGTTCGAGAGCAGGTGCATGCCTCTCACGGCCTCCTGCAGGCTTCAGACTTTCTGTAGGTCACCCCACCTTTGAGCAGCGCACCCACCCCTGCTGGACAGCTCAGCTCCGTGTTTCTGCCGGCTGAGCAGTGGCCTCGGGCAGCTTCAGAGGAGGGAGAGCTTCCAATTTCAAACCGAATGCAGCCCATCTGGCACCAGGGCCCAGCATTTATTATTCCTCGGGAGCCTGCAGCTCTCCTGTAATTTGCAATTAATATTGCCAGTGACCTTGACTGCGTGCCCTCCTGCACAGCACAGGGCCTGGGAGCTCTGACTTTGAAATGCACACCATGGACCGGGAACCAGCTCCACTGCTTAGCTCACCAGAGCCCTGACTCCACAGCCCGGCTGTAACTGGGCATCACACTTCCTCTACTGCCTGGCACTCATTAGATGCTCCACAAATGCCACCACCGGCCCCCACCCCACCCACCCGGGTCCCTGACGGCCTGTTCTCATCTGTGAGTCTGTCACTATTTTGCTTGTTAGTTCATTTTGTTCCTTAGATTCCACACGAGTGCGATCACATGGTACTTGTGTTTCTCTGACTGGCTCATTTCACTTAGCATAGTGCCCCAGGCCCGTCCGTGCTGTGGCACAGGATAAGAGTTCCTTCTTTTTCACCCCCAAGCTGGGGGCATGCGAGGGAATGATTTTAAAAGAAAAAACCTCCTGGACATGCATAACAGTGTGGTGACTGCCGAGGTGGGGTGGAGGGAGGTGAATAATTTTGTTAACCCCAATGAATTAAATAATAATGGAAAAATTGCCCCCAGTGTAACCAGTGGTGGAATAGTGACATTACCAACATGGTCACGATGCAAAGCCAATGAGATGGACTTGCATGAAGAGACGAGCTTCGGATGAGAGTTTGGGGAATGACCTTGGGATGAGAGTTCAGGCAATGACCTCATGGGCATTCAGTCAGGTGGCCGCTCTGTGGCTCAGCAAAGGCACCGCTGTTGGGGCGTCGGCATCAGAACTGCTCTAACGAGAAGGATTTTTAACTTCGTTGTCAGGTGGCTCAGGGTGTTAGGGATAATTTCACTTTTTCCACAGATATTTTCCCTGCCCACCGTGTGCAAAGTTTTCAAAATAAACTAACTGCCGCACTGAGAGTTCAGCGGCGCACAGCAGGGCTTCCTCGCCGATTGGAATGATTCGGGGTGAGGTTTGCCCTGGACATTCTCCGGGGTTCTCTGCACATTCTCCCTGCTCCTCTCCTCCCACCACGCCCCACCTCAGCACCCGGGTCCTTGGTCTTATTTCCCGACGTTAACCAGCTCTTACCTGCCCCGGCCCATTGTCTGTGGTTTCAACACTCAGCATTTGCAACACGTCTCCAGGTGATGCTGATGCTCCGGGTCCCAGAAGCACTTTGAAAATGACTGATTAAACTTTAGTTCTTAGAGGCCTCAGGACCTCTCGAGCAACCTGCGAACAACAGCAGAAATCCACACCGCAAATTAGTTTTGCGTGTGTTAATACAGATACACTTATACATAGTTTATTGGGCAATTGTTTCTAAATTATTATAATTAGTGACGGCAGTTTTGATGACGTGATGAAAGAACTCGCAGAATAGGAAACGGAAGAGCTGGGGCTTATAACCTTAAACCTCTTAGATTTGTGCCAAAAAAGTCAAATGCCAGTAATGTGTCACGGATGTACATCACAAGGTTGTGAGAAAGAGAATCCGGTGAGCCAGCTGGAAATGCGGAGTAAGTTGTGACTGTGTCCGCTTGGGGAGCCTTCTGGACCCTGAGACACCCCTGAGCTCGCCTTTAGCTCTAAGTCACGGGAACCTGCACCCAAACCGGCCTCAACCACAAAGATGCTTCCTCTGCACGTTGCCGGGCGTCCAGCCAGGGAGAGCTGGGCTGTAAGATGAGAGGTCTGCAGGGAGCGGCCAGGGCCAGGGAGCTGCTGGGAAACGAACGTGTAATAGAGATGGTGTTTACGATCATTTGCATTGGCTCTTGGAGCTCTTTAAGGTTAAGATGACTCATAAGCCAGACCCAGGACACAGCATGTAACTAGCTGGGAGCTCGGGATGATGCATTTTAAACCCCAGAGCAGTGTGTCTCTGTGGGGACTGCACGTGAGGACCACAGGCAGGTTTTGAGATCCCCTGTCTGGGCACTGCTCCACAGTCGCTCCTCTGGTGGGTCAGGGCTGGGCCTCAGACACTGATGTTTTGCCAAAGCTCCCCAGGTAATTCTTTTTTTTAAGATTTTTTAAAAATTGATTTTTAGAGTGAGAGTTTGGGCAAAGGGCAAAGAGTGGGATTCATAGGGCAATACCCCCCCTACCAAATACCCCCTCTCCTCCACCCCGTTCCACAATCCCTTAGAAAATCAGTTCTTAAACTTTGATGTGAATAAGAATCACCTGGAAAACAATATATATATATATATATATATATATATATATATATATATATATATATATATATATGTTTTTGTTTGTTTTTTGTTTTTGTTTTTTATTGCAGATACCTGAGCATCCTCTCTGAGGTCTGATTTAGTAGGTTTGGAGGGGAGCCCCAGAGTCAGCACTTTCACCAGCTTCTTAAAAGTTTAAGATACAGTGGACCTCAGTTCTTAAAATTAAATCATTCAGGAAGGCTGTTCAAGAAGCAATTTGTTCAAAAGCCAAACCATTTTCCCCATTAGAAATAATATAAATTGAATTAATTTATTCCAGACCCCCAAAGGATTCCCTGTTAATCTTCCTTATTTACAGTACATGTCTAACGGACTGTTTAATCTATAAACCAACACTTCCTTTCTTAAACTGATCAAACCACCCCTGCCGGCCTCACAGGACTCATTTTCAGCACTCCTTCCAGGGGTGTCTCTCAGGTCAGCATGCAGTATCTTTGCTGTTCACGTATCACTGTCTCAGAAATGCTGTCACCTGCTCCCTGTTTTGTCTTTATCCATATCAACAGCAATTTTTCTAACTTTCAATTGCCTGTGATCATTGCTTCATTCACACCCTTAGTAATATTAGCACGCTTGATGGTCTCTATGTTTTTAAATTGTGCTAATCATTGATTTCCCCAGCAACAAAAGCATTCTTTCCTTTGTTGCCTGAGAGACACTTTTTGTCATGCTGAGGTATCTGCAAGAAAGGATTGTCAGGTTGAAAACTGAAGTTTGGTTTGACAACCAAGACATTGACACTTTTTCCATGAACAATTTAGTCAAGACCTGAATTATTCAAGATGGGAGACATTTGAGAAACGAGATTTGACTGCAATTGATCTACCACCACCATATTAGTAGACTTCCTCAAGGACAACCCTGATGAAAAATGGAAATGATTTATACTTAGGAGACACTCAAAAAAAATCAAAAGACTGAACAGCCAAATCACCAAAGACATATAGTTGTCCAATAGACCCAACGTGAAAAGATGCCCCAAAGCATTAGTCATTATGTAAATTCAAATCAAAACCTCATTGAAATACCACTAAAAAAAACTATTAACTTATTAAATAACTAAAATTTAAAAAGAGATTATGGCAATTTTGGTAGGGAAACACAATGGCTCAGCCACTATAGATTTCAGACAGTTGCTTAGAAAGTTAAACATACACTTACCTTATCACCCAGCAATTCTGCTCCCAAGTATTTGCCCTCATGACATAAAAACTTGTTCATACAAAAGCCTGTTCATGTTCTTCTAATCCTCCTCCTCCGACCTTCTGCTTCTGGAAACCATGCATCTGATCTCTCTCTCTCTCTTTTTTTTTTTTTAGATTTTGGTGATCAAAGGGTTACAAACATCCAGTTATAACATAAAAGATAAGTAAGTACTAGGGATGTAATGTACAGCAAGCATGTCAAACTCAAAGGCTAACTCTGGCCAAATAAACAAAGTATGCGGTCCATGGGACTCGAGTTTGACATGCTTAACTATAGTTTAGTGCTGAATGATGAATAGGAAAGTTGTTAAGAGAGTAAATCCTAACCTTTTCTATCACATGGAGGAATCCCTCCAACTCTTTTCTTCTTTCTCTTCTTTTTATTGTACCTATTAGAAGCCCGGTGCATGAAATTTGTGCATGGGTAGGGTCCCTAGGCCTGGCTGGTGATCAGGGCCAGTTGGGGCCTTCTGGCTGCTGGTTGGTGCCTTCTTTCATTCCACACCACTCCCTGGTGGTCAGTGCACATCATAGAGAGCCATTGACCTCCCAGTCTCCTGTTCAATCTCCTGAGGGGACACATTAAATATTATTCTTTTAGTAGTACAGTAGGTCCTCAGGTTATGTTGGAGATCTGTTCCTATGGCTCCACATAACGCAATTTTTGGCATAAGTCGAAACCCACCTACACAAGCATCTACATCACTCACATGGAGCACATACACAGCAGAAATGAAGTGAAACAAGAAAAAAAAAGTTAAATATAAGAATTCCTGACCTTTATTTGTGGTAAATAAATAGTAAGTAAATAATAAAAAACATAAAGCACATGTGTACATACATCAAAATGATGGAACTTTTAAAATTTATAAATAAAGGGGAGATGGTGATATATCCACAAAACGACATACGTGGAGTCCGTTGTGACCCGAGGGCTGTCTGCATACATGTAGGCATGAGAAGACTCATGTAGGCTAAGCCTATTGTGGTAACCATCTCACTACATAAATCAAACCATCATGTGATATGCCCTAAACTTATCCAGTAATGGATGACAATTATGTCTCAGTAAAACAAGAATATATGAAGTTTAAGTATTAAAAATGCATACATGGATATTTTTAGCAGCCTTATCCATAATTACCAAACACTGGGAAAACCCAAATGTCTTTCCCTATTGTGGTAACTATTTCACTACATAAATCAAACCATCATGTGATATGCCCTAAACTTATCCAGTAATGGATGACAATTATGTCTCAGTAAAACAAGAATATATGAAGTTTAAGTATTAAAAATGCATATATGGATATTTTTAGCAGCCTTATCCATAATTACCAAACACTGGGAAAACCCAAATGTCCTTCAACAGGTAAACAGTTAACACCTGTAGTGCAGCCACACCATGTTACAATACACTCAACACAGAGGAACGAAAAACCGCCTGCAGCAATGTGGATGGATCTCTGAAGCGTTCTCTATGTGAGAGGAGTCAGGCACAAAGGACTACATATTGTCCAATTCCATTTATTTGACATTCTGGAAAAGGCAAGATCATAGTGACAGGAAGTAGATGAGAAGTGACTAGGGTGCAAGGTATGGGGGACAATACGACCACCCAGGGGCACAAGTGGGCTTGGGGAGCTGATGGAACTGTTCTCTGTTAATTATGGTGCTGGTTACATGACTGTATGCTAAACATGTAAAAAGATGAACCATACCTTGGGGAGTGGGCGAGAAGCTTAATTTGAAGCAAAAGAAATCACACGGAAGGATAAAAGGTGGCTTCACTCAGATTAAACTCATTCCGTATTTGAGAGCCAAGCCCAGTTCCCGGGGAGCTGGGAGTGTGTGTGACAGCTTGGAAGGGGCTACGTGGAGAGATAATGGTCCATTGGCCCACGTCCCACGTCCTTCCGAAGGTGACTTGAGCTTTAGCAGAGCAGCCCTGCGCCCCGGGGCTCCATGCCCACAGCGACCGGGCTTCCAGCCTGGCCCGGATCGCATGGCTCTGTCCCTTCCTCGGTCCTCTCGGTGTTTGAAATTACATTGGACAAGTGTGCGGTCCTGGGAGGCTACATGGAAGAACAAATACCAGGGTGTGCTGATGGGGGCGGGGGGCAGAAAGAGGAGAGGGGAGGGAAGGGGCCCGACATGCTGCTTTCTCAGGTGAATGTTTCTAAGGAGTGTGAAGCTGCTCACTTTTATGATCCATCTGGAAGTCTGCTCTTTCTCCAAGGAGTTCCTTCCATTTGTGTGTTCCCGACATATTCCTAGAATTCCACCTTAAAACGGGCTGGATGCACTAAGGCCAGCGCCATGCAGAGCTTTGCCTAGACGATGACGGATCTCCTTTGGAGCCAGCTCCGCACATCTGGAAGCCACATGTCGGCGGCAGCTGCATAAAATAGTCAGCCCAGCAGACCTGGGCTGACACTTCTTGCCAGGAGCCCAGACAGCATGAGCCTCGCTCTTCTGTGGGTGTTTCTGCCCCTGGTTGCCGTGGCCTGGGGCCAGTATGGTGACTACGGGTACCCGTACCAGCAGTACCACGACTACAGCGACGACGGGTGGGTGAACCTGAACCGGCAGGGCTTCAGCTTCCAGTGTCCCCACGGGCAGGTGGTGGTGGCCGTGAGGAGCATCTTCAGCAAGAAGGAAGGTTCTGACAGACAGTGGAACTATGCCTGCATGCCCACCACCCAAAGCCTGGGGGAGCCTACGGAGTGCTGGTGGGAGGAGATCAACAGGGCCGGCATGGAATGGTAAGGGGGTACAGGGGACTGAGGGGACGTCGGGTAAGGGGTGCCCATGCACTTGGTAAGGGATTCCCCCTGCACTTGGGTAAGGAATCACCCCCTGCACTTAGGTAAGGGATATCCCCTGAACTTGGGTAAGGGGTCCCCCTGCACTTGGATAAGGGACGTCCCCTGCACTTGGGTAAGGAGTCCCCTTGCACATGGGTAAGGGATATCCCCTGAACTTGGGTAAGGGGTCCCCTGCACTTGGGTAAGGGGTCACCCTGCACTTGGGTAAGAGATATCCCCTACACTTGGGTGAGGGGTCCCCCTGCACTTAGGTAAGGGATGTCCCCTGCACTTGGGTAAGGGATATTCCCTGAACTTGGGTAAGGGATGCCCCCTGCACCCTCAGTAACAGTACCCCCTGAAACCTGGGCGAGTCCTACAGGAACCTCGCCACTGGAGCTCTGGGTGGATTTGCCAGGCTGAGGTCCGCTGCATTTTGGGGAAACAGACAACTGGATCCTCTCCACAGACAGTTTGAGAAACACTGATTTAGAGCAATGGGTAGGGGAAAGGGGACAAACACCAGGCAAAGAGAAATGAAATCATGGCTCCCTGCTACCAGTTACACGTGCTCTCAGTTACTGGGATGGCAGGCCTGCCATGTCCATGACTGGAGAGCAAGTTACCAAAGACTTCTAGGGGAGCTACTGCTCCCCCCCCCCTCCCGACTGGGCTCTGCCCCAGGCAATGGCCCAGGCATGGTCCCAGCCTGTGGTTCACTCACTGTGGGTGTAACTGGCCCAGGCCCCTGCTCGGTCAGGAGCCCATTCCAGTAGCTACTAGCTGTGAGGCTCGTTACTCACACAACCTGGCTGGAGGCAGGTGTGCGGATGGCTGGAGGCAGGTGTGCGGATGCTGGAGGCAGGTGTGCGGATGGCTGGAGGCAGGTGTGCGGATGGCTGGAGGCAGGCGTGCGGATGCTGGAGGCAGGTGTGCGGATGGCTGGAGGCAGGTGTGCGGATGGCTGGAGGCAGGCGTGCGGATGGCTGGAGGCAGGTGTGCGGATGGCTGGAGGCAGGTGTGCGGATGGCTGGAGGCAGGCGTGCAGATGGCTGGAGGCAGGTGTGCGGATGGCTGGAGGCAGGCGTGCGGATGCTGGAGGCAGGTGTGCGGATGGCTGGAGGCAGGTGTGCGGATGGCTGGAGGCAGGCGTGCGGATGGCTGGAGGCAGGCGTGCGGATGGCTGGAGGCAGGTGTGCGGATGGCTGGAGGCAGGCGTGCGGATGGCTGGAGGCAGGTATGCAGATGGCTGGAGGCAGGCGTGCGGATGGCTGGAGGCAGGTGTGCGGATGGCTGGAGGCAGGCGTGCGGATGGCTGGAGGCAGGTGTGCGGATGGCTGGAGGCAGGTGTGCGGATGGCTGGAGGCAGGTGTGCGGATGCTGGAGGCAGGTGTGCGGATGGCTGGAGGCAGGTGTGCGGATGGCTGGAGGCAGGTGTGCGGATGCTGGAGGCAGGTGTGCGGATGCTGGAGGCAGGTGTGCGGATGGCTGGAGGCAGGCGTGCGGATGGCTGGAGGCAGGTGTGCGGATGCTGGAGGCAGGCGTGCGGATGGCTGGAGGGTGAGGGACGCTGCCCAGGGAGGAGGAAATCTGGCTGACATGACATGTGGTGCAGTGGGCTTGGGGGAGGTCAAGCATTAATACTCTTGCAAGGTGGGGGTGGGGGTCACACTCCCAGCAGACAAAAAATGATGGGCCATCGAGGGGGAAGATGCTGATGGGTGGAGGAGCCAGGCAAGAGAGGGGACTTCTGAGTCATATAAACTGTGGCCATTTACTGAGTGCTTATTCCAAGCAGTACCATGGGTTCTCCTACTTAATGCTAAGAGCAAACCTGTAGGTGATTTTGGTGGATGGACTGAGGTCTAGAGATCAGGGGTTTCCTCAGCTGCAAAGCGGCAGAGCCAGGATTTGGGTTCCATGAGTCTTAACTCCAAAGCTTTGGTGCTTAATGCAATGCTGAGTCACTGAGGGCCTGCTGCCTGCCCCTGAGTCAGGGCCGAAAGACAAGTTCAGGGCCATAGGGCTGGACTCAGGGCTTCAGGACTGGACTCAGAGCCTCGGGCCAACGTCAGGGCCACAGGCCAAGATCAGGGCCACGGGACAAGGTTAAGACTATAGCACTGTAGTCAGGGCTATAGGACAAGATCAGGGCCATGGGACAAGGTCAGGGCCACAGGTCTGAACTCAAGGCCTCTGGACTGAATTCAGGGCCACAGGACAAGGTCAGGGCCACAGAACAAGGTCAGGGCCTTAGGGCTGGACTCAGGGCCGCAGTCTTCATCCTGGTGAGGCTGGAATCTCAAGGTCACAGCCAAATACAGCTTTGGTTACCATGACTGAGAGGAGCTCAGCCAGCTGGTGGAAGGGTGGAGAAAGGGTCACACAGGCAGTAGCAGGTGGGGGACCTTTTATTGGGCCTTCGTCCATCCCACTACCTGTGGTGAGCAGACATAATTATCAGAAACCCCTTCTGATCACTGCCTGCCTCAGAAACTGGCATCGCCAGGGACTGCTGGAAGCAGGGCCCATCCTGGCATGGAGCCTGGGGAAGGCCCACTTAAACTGTCCCTCTAGTCGCCCATTCATGGGTGTCCTATGAGAGGGGCCCTCTTAGAGCACAGCAGAGCAATGCTCAGAGATGGGTCCACACCCCCAATGAGGTGCCCGGGGTGCTGAGTCAGAAGGCCTGGGTCTGGATCCTGGTTCTGAAGACAGTTTGCTGGAGACTTTGGACCTGGGGTTTAGCTCGCTCAGCTGCTGGCTCACTTGGGCCAGACACAGGCCTCAGCGGGCACGCCCCCGCTCAGGCCTGACATGCACTTGGGTTTTCTTGCCTCTGCTGTTCTTCTTATTTGTCTTTCTGTTTAGAGAAGCCAAATGATGATTGCTTTTCAACTTGACAACTTGTGACTGGTTTGGCATTAACTCCCAAAGGCCTTGCAGAAAAGGGAGTGGGGACATTTCATTTGGCCAAGCAAGACACTGGCAGGCAGGCTCTTCCCAGCTTCCTCCTCATGTTGACTGTGCAGGGTCAGAAGTCCCCCTTCTTCCCCAGGGAGTCCCCCTCACTAATCACAGAGCACAGAATGCACAAATATCAAACAGCCTCTCAGGATGGACACCCCTCACCCACAGGCTTCCTGTCTTCAGATAATCATTGCTTTGGGTTCAGACTCCAGGCTCAGTATAAAGTCTGGCGGGAAGGAATTGCTCAGTGGCTGGGAAGCAATTACCTCTCCTGTGCAGGCTCGTAATCTGTTCTGGGGGAGAGTGGCCGGTCCTGTGCAATTTGGCTGCCTCGTAAAACTCAATTAGCCCGCGGGCCTCATGTTAAGAGGGGAGAGGAGTCTCGAACTCCAGCAAGAAAAATCCAAGTATGTTTCCAGGGCCAAGCAAAGCTCAGGGCCCTGGAGGTGGGGAGCCTCTGGGATGGGCAGTCTGAGCGCTCTTTTCTCAGCTGTACAGTATGCACGGGGTTTGCTGAGGACATTGGCTGAATGGGCAGGGCTCCTAACGGTGCTTCTACCACCGCTGAGGGTCCAGGCGGCTGAGGATCTACATGGCTCAGGGACCCACGAGGCGGAGGGACCCACAAGGCTGAGAGTCCACGTGTTTCAGGGGCCCAGGAGGCTGAGGGATACACACGGGAGAAGAACCCAGGAGGAGGGGCCCACGAGGCTGAAGGGCCTAGGAGGAGGATGGGTCCATGAGGAGGAAAGGCCCAGGAGGAAGAGGGGCCCACGAGGAGGACGAGCCCAGGAGGAGGAGGGGCCCAGAGGAGGAGGGGCCCAGGAGGAAGAAGGGCCCAGGAGAAGGAGGATCCCAGGAGGAGGAGGGGCCCAGGAGGAGGAGGGGCCCAGGAGAAGGAGGATCCCAGGAGGAGGAGGGGCCCAGGAGGAGGAGGAGGGGCCCAGGAGGAGGAGGGACCCAGGAGGAGGAGGATCCCAGGAGGAGGAGGGGCCCAGGAGGAGGAGGAGGGGCCCAGGAGGAGGAGGAGGGGCCCAGGAGGAGGAGGATCCCAGGAGGAGGAGGGGCCCAAGAGGAGGAGGAGGGGCCCAGGAGGAGGAGGGGCCCAGGAGGAGGAGGGGCCCAGGAGGAGGAGGGGCCCATGAGGAGGAGGGGCCCAGAGGAGGAGGGGCCCAGAGGAGGAGGGGCCCAGGAGGAGGAGGGGCCCAGGAGGAGGAGGGGCCCAGGAGGAGGAGGGGCCCATGAGGAGGAGGGGCCCAGAGGAGGAGGAGCCCAGGAGGAGGAGGGGCCCATGAGGAGGAGGAGGAGCCCAGGAGGAGGAGGGGCCCAGAGGAGGAGGAGCCCAGGAGGAGGAGGGGCCCAAGAGGAGGAGGAGGGGCCCAGGAGGAGGAGGGGCCCAGAGGAGGAGGGGCCCAGGAGGAGGAGGGGCCCAGAGGAGGAGGGGCCCAGAGGAGGAGGAGCCCAGGAGGAGGAGGGTCCCAGAGGAGGAGGGGCCCACGAGGCTCAGGGTCCACGTGCTGCTGGGCTGAGACAGGATCCCGAAGTGTGCAGGCTGCCCAGCTCTGATGTGGCCAGGAAGCTTTCTGAGGTGCAGGACATGCATGGCAGTTGTCTGGAATCTTCTCCAACTGGGGAGGCACAGGCTGTGGGACATGTGGACCTGCGTGGAACAAGATGGGCTGGAACTTCCTAGGAGGTTATACTCTAATCTTAGAATCAGGAATCCTGGTTTCACAACCCCTGTTTCCAGCACCTTGTGGCTCTGTGGCCGTGAGCATTCGGTTCCTCCTTCAAGAAAACAAGAAGGTTATAGCACCACTTCAGAAGCTGTTAGACTGCTGCTGGGATGCTCAGGAGAAAGAGCAGAACTCTAAATCAACCCAGATCTAAACTAAATGCCCATGAAGGGATCCATCAAAACAAAACACAAAACCCTCATAGACACAGACAGCACTGTGGTGATTGCCAGAGGGAAGGAGGGTGAGGAGGTAGAAGAGGGTGCAGGGGCGGTAAATGGTGATGCAAGGAGACTTAACTTAAGGTGGTGGACATACAATATAACATGAAGGTGATGTGTTAGAGAATAGCACCCCTGAAACCTATATGATTTTATTAACCAACTAGTGACCCAGTGCACGAATTTGTGCACATTGAAAGGAAATTAATTAGAAGAAAGATTCATGCAGTAATTACGTTACTGCAAAAAAATTCATGTCACATAGTATATAAAATACAGTTATGAAATTTAAACACACATGCAATTGGCACCACCAAGAGCTTTATATGTATCATGCATGTGCAAATCAATGTTTATTTTACAATTGCCAGTGCAAGTCATATGTACTGGCCTAGGGGTTGGTTGGACATACGTAAGGTCAGTCACTTAGCCTTTTATATATGTACTAGAGGCCCGGTTCATGAAATTCGTGCACGGGGGGCAGGGGTTGTCCCTCAGCCCAGCCTGCATCCTCTCCAATCGGGGACTCCTCAAGGGATGTCCTACTGCCTGTTTAGGCCCGATCCCCAAACAGGCAATCAGACATCCTTTTCACAATCCAGGACTGCTGGCTCCAAACTGCTCACCTGCCTACCTCCCTGATTGTCCCTAACCACTTCTGCCTGCCAACCTGATCACCCCTAACCACTACCCTGCCAGCCTAATTGATGTCTAACTGCCTCCCTGCCAGCCTGTTTGTCCCCAACTTCCCTCCTCTGCCGGCCTGATCACCCCTAACTGCCCTCCCCTGCAGGCTTGATTGCCCTCAACTGCCCTCCCTGGCAGGCCTGGTCCCTCCCAACTGCCCTCCCCTGCTAGCCTGATGGCCCACAACTGCCCTCCATTGCAGGCCTGGAACCTCCCACTGTCCTCCTCTGCTGGCCATCTTGTGGTGGCCATCTTGTGACCACATGGGGGCAGCCATCTCGTGTGTTGGAGTAATGGTCAATCTGCATATTACTCTTTTATTAGATAGGATAGATGTCACCCCAATAAATTCAATTTAAAAAGAGATAGTTCAATTTCCTTATGTTTTCAAGGCTGAAGCCAAGCACTATGAGTGCTGTAGCAGCCACTAACAGGTATCCACTCTAACAGATATCTGCTCCAGAGAAACTGCTAAATATTGAATAAAAATAAAGGAATTAATGAATGAAACAGATACCTGGCCCTCAGGGGCAGGAAGGCAGGCTTAGGGAACCCGGGATTGGAGGAGGCGTCCATGTACTCCACAATCAGATCAGAGGGACCCTGTCCTGTCTGAAGGCACCGCCTTTCCCCTGGGCTTCAGAGAATCGCCAGAGGCAATTCGATGGCAGCTCTGAGGTGTAGGTGCAGTGACAGTCCTGATTCAGGGTTCCGCACACAGGTGCCCTGCATCCAGGCCACCTCCTCTCAATGCCCACCCCCCCCCCCCAACCTGCTCGATGTTTTCTGGAGCACCTCTGTCATTTCCTGCTTGGTTTTGTATATTGTTTGTCTCCTTCCACACAGAAGCCTCGTGAAGTTAGGAACTCTGCCTCCTTCGCTGCCGTATGGATACTCCCCAGTGCCTAGGATAACGCTGGCTCATGGCAGGTCCCCCAAATGCACAGTGAAGACCAGGCCAGGCCAGCGGGAGCTTCAGGGGGTCCCGTCCAGCCATCCTCCTTCTGGGACACCACTTTGCCGTGCCTTTGCTCTCGGGATTCCAGTGTCTATGACGTGGGCTCAGTTTCATTCTCACATCTCACACCTCACTCTTGCTTGTTGCATTTGCCACTGGGTGGGATGGGCTTGTTAGACCCCCCAGAGCCTCTGAACTGTGCACAGAGCATGGCTGGTACCCTGTGATTAGGTTTCTGTGGTCCTTGAAATCTCACTGTCCCAACGAGCTTAAAATCCACTAGTAAACCTCTTATTTCAAAACTAAAGGCCTGGTACATATGAAAATTCATGCACTTGGAGTGGTGGTCCCTCAGCCTGGCCTTCCTCCTCTCACAGTCTGGGAGCCCTCAGGGGTGGGAGGCAACCTTATGATCAGAGGAAGTCGACACTCCATCACACCTCTGCTGCTGCCACTGCCGGCAGTGCAAGCCTCAGCTGGCCCTGGTTACCTGAGCCTCAGGCTGGCTCTGGGCAGCTGGGGCGGGGGCGGGGGGGGCTGAAGGGATTGGGGACTCTGGAGACAGATGCACGGCATGGCAAGGCTGCCCCTGGTGGGGTTAAGGGAACTGGGTAGTGCCATCTTGTGACTGTGGGTGCCACCATCTTTGGGTATAGCAGCAATTCACATATTTCCTCCTTATTGGCTGTGGGTGCCACCATCTTTGAGGGCAGGGCAGCCAATTAGCATATTCCTTTTTTATTAGATAGGAGGATCATAAGGGCTTAGTGCCCTGTGGTGTCTTGGTGCATATCCTGGAGCAGAAAGGGCATTGGTGGAAAAACCGGTGGATCTAATTCCAGCCTGGAGCTGAGTGGTGTCCACGTTAACTCCTGAGTGTGCATGCAGGCACACAAGCTGTGAAGGCCGACGCTGCAGGAAGCCAGGGGGAGGGTTCACAGGTCCTGTATGACCTTCATGCATCTTCTGGGAACCTTAACTTTTCCAAAATGAAAGGAATAAAAGCAAACAGGATGCTGGTGGTGGGGTGTATGTTGGGAGTTAATGCAAACAGAGCATCAAGAATCAGGCTCCACACTGGGGGGAGTGGTTTCAGGGGGACTCCAATTCACCCCAGACAAGGCCCTTTCCCCATAGACTAGAATGTAAGGAAAGAGAGCACAGTGATTGGAAAACCAGCAGAAAGCCACGTTAACCAGAGGTGCTGTTGGCCCAGCCCTCTTTTCCGTGGTGCTTCAGTGTCATTAACTACTCCTCCTGCACACCTTCCCTGCTCCTTCTTCATGCCCAGATGCTTATCTCAAACTGCCAGTCCCCAGGGCAGTGACCGTGAGGGACATACAGTCTCTGCAGCGTCACTCACAGTCAAATCGCATTTGATCTTCGCAGCAGTCCTGGGGGCAGGCACTGCTGTTTCCCGTGTGTTTGTATGAGGGGTGAGGGGCTGTGGCTCAGAAGTGTTGGGGCTCACTTGCTCACAGCACGACCGTGGCGGAGCCATGCTGGCGGCTGGGCCACTGCACTGTGGGCAGAGGTTATTACTCTTGGATCCCATAGTGGGTGCCGCACTAAAGAAGGCATCATGTGCGCTTGGGGTGACCCCTGAGGACCAGAAGGCTTAGTGCCAGAGAGCAGCCAGCTTCCCCTCCACGTCCCTCCCCTGAGGACAGGAGTCAGTTGCCTGGGGGAGCTCCTCAAACATGGGTTCTGGCTGTGCCCGCAGGACAGCTGAGGTTCATGGCCCCAAAACGGGATTTGTTCCTGTCTGGGTGCTTGCCAGACACAGTCTTCCCAGTCAGTCAGGAGCTGCCAGAGCCATGATACCTCTATGTATGTGTGCCTGTGTGTACTTCTTTGAGGTTTACTGAAATAATGGAAAGATTATGAATTTTGGAGTCAAACAGAGTAATTCCCAAAAGGCAGCCCGATTGCTCCCTGTAGGCAAGGCATGTCAACTCTCTAAGTTGCTACCTCTGCAAAGACCAGTCCCGGCTGTGGAGTTAGATGAGGTGATAGATATGCATCACTGCTCCATGTCCTCCAGGGACTTACCTGACCTCTCCTGAGTACCAAATGGTGCTGGGCATGGAGAACAGACTATCTGAGCCTGTTCTATAGGACTATTTTGTTGATGAAAACAATGTACAGACAGGGCTTGGCACATGGTGAGTTCTTGGTAAAGTTGCTTACCCTTCTAGTATGACTACATTGTGGGAACTGAAATTCAAAGAGATACCTACAACAGCACTGGAAAATTATAAAGCTGGAATGGAAATACAAATTGCTAGATTATCGGCCCCTGATGTGCAGTATTTTGTTTGGGGAACATACAGTTCAGTTAGAAATATTACGTGTGCTATAGGAGTGTCTTAAGCAGCTCTCATATTTTCAGGGAGACACTGAGGTGGGTTACACTTCTTGGTTTTAAAAAGATTGGACTAATTGGTGCCCAGGAGCTCCAGCAGCAGAGCCTGTGGCCCTGCACGGCCTGGGATGCTCTGGGACTTCAGTGCATCTCACAAGACCAGCTGGGTCTTTGGGGCCTTTGGGTAGCCTCCACCGCGTCATGGGGCAGGAGCTGGAGCCGGGGAGAATCTGTATTTCTCTCCACTCTGATATGTCCCTCCACCCAGGTTGCTCCTGCTTCCCTTTCTTGAAACCCCATAGACAAGCAGCAGACTGAAAGCCTGGATGTGAAGAAGGGAGCAGAGCTCTTATCCAGACGGGGGAGGGGGAAAGCAGACTGCCCGCCAGGCAGCATTATCACAGGGATGCTCAGCTCCCACCATGGGCAGGAGGACAACCCCCTGCACGTCACATGGTTAGAAAGTTCGGTGACAGTGCAGGTCAGCAGCCATGTGTGAGGGTGACACCGTGATACAAGGAAGAAACCAGGGTGAGCTGGAGTGGTCAGGACAGAAAAAAAGACCTCAAGAGAAGCAAGGCCTCCAGGTGTTTTACCCTCTGATGTTGCTTTCTGAGGCTCAGCCCATTGTCCCACTGGGAGGATTCAACCTTGACAATTGCTGTGCAGGCCCCAGCAGAAAGTGGCTTTTGGAGATGAGGATGTGGCTTTTCTTTCTATACTATCTAATAAAAGAGTAACATGCAAATGTGACCATACCTTGGCTCCTGATTGGCTATGCTACCAGCCAATCAGGAGCAGGGGCGGGGTTGAGGGGCAGGGCCAAGCAGCGGGAGGACTGGGCCCTGGGGATGGAGATGAAGCAATAGCGGTGGTGAGCACCAGGGTGCCCTGGCCGCCAGAGCTTGGAGGCTGGGGGAGGAGGGGGCGCGAGCACAGGAGCACGAGTTTGGAGGTGGCCAGGGAGGTGTGGCAAGTGGCCAGGGCGTGGGAGCGGAGGTGAGCGCTCAGCCACTGGGGCCAGGTGGTCACAGGCAGCTGGAGATGAGCTGAGCAGGAAGATGGCTGAGTGTCCAAGGCCTAAAGCCTCTGGCAGGCTGGGGATGAGCCATCAGTTGGACATCCCCTAAGGGCTCCCAATATGTGAGAGGGGGCAGGTTGGGCTGAGGGACCACCCCCCACACATACATAAATTTCATGCACCGGGCCACTAGTTTAATTAGAACTATTTAGGATAATATAAAAAGAACCACGATTCTGTCCACGTTGGAGTAGCATGTTTAGTGCTGGGCTCTGTGGTTGACACTTGACATGTAACATCTCTTTAACCTTCTCATGGGACTCTCAGGCTCAGAACTGGTGCCCTTATTTTGCAGAAGTGGCATCCATGTCAGCGGAAAGGATGAGATGAGCATGGAGTCATTTTGTTTAGCTCAAAACCAGTATCCAGAACTTTCAGAGCCCCAAGACTGGGCAGACTCGCCCCAGGCTGGGTTTCTCTGTGAGTTGTCACTCCCCTGACACACCCCTCCTTGCCTTCCTCCGGCCTTGTACTCTGGCCTCTGTCTCTAGTGCCAGTCGGCTTCTCTCCAACACCCGCATTGCCGGGGTGTTGCTCACCAAACAGGCCTCAGGAAAGGCTTCCAGACCAAGCACAGCTCCGGCCAGAGGAGGTTCCAATGATCATTTGTTGAAAGAGCTGACCCTCCTGAAATTGTGGACCAAGTTACTCATGCCTGAAAGAAACCCAGATTATTATTTGTGGGAAAACAGAATTAGCAGCTGCCAACGATTTCCTTAAAAGAATGAATCTCTGGGTGCAATTTAAGCTCTCATCAGGCCTAGGTGGGGGAGAAACCTTGGGGGTGATGGAGGCTACGCAGCATGGTCTCTCCCACATAGGGGTCCCTTTGCTGGGCTAGACAATGGGCAAAGCTGCTCTTGCACCACCTGCAGGGGGTTGGGGATGGGCCAGCAACCCTGGGCACAGACACATCTGTGTGTGGAGCCGGGAGACAAAGAGCAGCCCATCCACTGGTGAGGTTCAGAAAGCTCTCGGCCAAGACGGCTCTGATTCCTCCACCCCATCCTACGCCACCCCCACACCACCCCAAACTTGCTAGGAGCTTGGGCTTTCGATATGTGTGGATGGAGACCAGCAGAAACTGGAGGGGAGTCTATAATTCCTGGAGAACCTCACCAACAAAGCCAGGTGTGCAATTGGCACCTTTACATGTATTGCACAAGCAGGAGTCAGTGTTTATTTTTAAATTGCCAGTGCATGTCATATGTACCGTCTGGTTGGCTGATCGGCTACACAGATGGATGGTCAGTCACGTAGTCTTTTATAGAGAGATGTGCTATTATTGTCCCCATTTCACAGAGGAGAAACTGAGGCTATTAGAGAGCATCAAGCCTGCCAAAGTGACCCAGCAGGAGTGGCTGGCGCTCCAGTCCAGCAGCATAGTCCATGCTCTTACCTGCTCTGCTATGCTACACTCCCACAGAGTGGGGTGTGGAAACAGACCACCTCAAAGATCCACTCTAGATGGAATAATTTCATCGAGTTGACCACTCCCAAACGCCAGGGCAGACTCAATACAACAAGTGAAGGCAAGGAGCCAGAGCAGGGAGTGGGTTCTGTTCGCTTATCTAACGCCCCACATGTTCTCAGGCCCGGGCCTGTGTCCAGTCTTCGTGGGCAGTGTTATCTGAGATGCTGTGCAAGAAGGTGACACACACACTCCCCACACAGCACGTGGGCCAGCTGCCGCCAAGGTTCCCTGGGGGCCCAGGAAGCAGGCCAGCCTATCTTACCAGGTCATTTGTACTTGTAGGAACTTCTGTCCTGGGAGCACTGTTCCCTGTGGTGACTGGGGCACAGAACAAACCAAAACAACTGGACCCCAGCTTGGGGAAACCGAGGCCGCTCCTACAGAAGGGCTATCTTAGAGGACGGTGGGACTGCAGGAATGGGGAGACTGCAGGGATGGGGGACTACTGCAGTCCCCCATCCTCTCAGACTCCCCATCCCTGCAGTCCCCCATCCCTGCAGTTCCACCATCCCTGCACTGAAGTCCTGTTCGCCTGGAAGTGCTGTTCCCCTGGAAGGCCTGTTCCCCTGGAAGGGCTGTTGGTTTGGAAGGGCTGTTGGTCTGGAAGGGCTGTTTACTGGAAGGGCTGTTGGTCTGGAAGGGCTGTTCCCCTGGAAGGGCTGTTGGCCTGGAAGGGCTGTTCGCCTGGAAGGGCTGTTGGTCTGGAAGGGCTGTTGGTCTGGAAGGGCTGTTGGTCTGGAAGGGCTGTTTATTGGAAGGGCTGTGGGTCTGGAAGGGCTGTTTACTGGAAGGGCTGTTCGCCTGGAAGGACTATTGGTCTGGAAGGGCTGTTGGCCTGGAAGGGCTGTTCGCCTGGAAGGGCTGTTGATCTGGAAGGGCTATTTACTGGAACGGCTATTCCCCTGAAAGGGCTATTGGTCTGGAAGGGCTGTTTACTAGAAGGGCTGTTGGTCTGGAAGGGCTGTTCCCCTGGAAGGGCTGTTGGTCTGGAAGGGCTGTTTACTGGAAGGGCTGTTCCCCTGGAAAGGCTATTGGTCTGGAAGGGCTGTTGGTCTGGAAGGGCTGTTGGTCTGGAAGGGTTGTTTACTGGAAGGGCTGTTCCCCTGGAAAGGCTATTGGTCTGGAAGGGCTGTTGGTCTGGAAGGGCTGTTGGTCTGGAAGGCCTGTTCACCTGGAAGGCCTGTTCACCTGGAAGGGCTGTTAGTCTGGAAGGACTATTGGTCTGGAAGGGCTGTTGGTCTGGAAGGGCTGTTTACTGGAAGGGCTGTTGGTCTGGAAGGGTTGTTTACTGGAAGGGCTGTTCCCCTGGAAAGGCTATTGGTCTGGAAGGGCTGTTTACTAGAAGGACTTTTGGTCTGGAAGGGCTGTTCCCCTGGAAGGGCTGTTGGCCTGGAAGGGCTATTTACTGGAAGGGCTGTTCCCCTGGAAGGGCTATTGGTCTGGAAGGACTGTTGGTCTGGAAGGGCTGTTTACTGGAAGGGCTGTTCTCCTGGAAGGGCTGTTGGTCTGGAAGGGCTGTTGGTCTGGAAGGGCTGTTGGTCTGGAAGGGCTGTTGGCCTGGAAGGGCTGTGGGACTGGAAGGGATGTTCGCCTGGAAGGGCTGTTTGCCTGGAAGGGCTGTTGGTCTGGAAGGGCTGTGGGACTGGAAGGGATGTTCGCCTGGAAGGGATGTTCGCCTGGAAGGGATGTTCGCCTGGAAGGGCTGTTTGCCTGGAAGGGCTATTGGTCTGGAAGGGCTGTTTACTGGAAGGGCTATTCCCCTGGAAGGGCTGTTGGCCTGGAAGGGCTGTGGGTCTGGAAGGGCTGTGGGTCTGGAAGGGCTGTTGGTATGGAAGGGCTGTTTATTGGAAGGGCGTGTGGGTCTGGAAGGGCTGTTGGTCTGGAAGGCCTGTTCGCCTGGAAGGGCTGTTGGTCTGAAAGGGCTGTTTACTGGAAGGGCTGTTGGTCTGGAAGGGCTGTTGGCCTGGAAGGGCTGTGGGTCTGGAAGGGCTGTTGGTATGGAAGGGCTGTTTATTGGAAGGGCTATTGGTCTGGAAGGGCTGTTGGTCTGGAAGGCCTGTTCGCCTGGAAGGGCTGTTGGTCTGAAAGGGCTGTTTACTGGAAGGGCTGTTCCCCTGGAAGTGCTGTTGATCTGGAAGGGCTGTTTGCCTGGAAGGGCTCTGGGTCTGGAAGGGCTGTTGATCTGGAAGGGCTGTTTACTGGAAGGGCTGTTGGTCTGGAAGGGCTGTTTACTGGAAGGGCTGTTCCCCTGGAAGGGCTGAGACCCAGGCACCAGGGGGGCAGGTCCCGAGGCTCCCAGACCAGCACCCTCTTCCCATGGGAAGAGTGGCCAGCACCCCGGTGGCAGTGGGACTGGGCTACAGAGGAGAGGTAGCTTGGGAGACAGAAGGAAGGAAGAAATGAGCCAGCGCTGAGCCAGGAAGGGCTGTGAAGACCTCTGGGCCCCCCACTGGGCAGCGCAGTGGCCGCAGGGCAGGCTGTGGACAGGGAGCAGGTGACCTTTTGTGAGGACTCAGACTTGAGTGGGTAGCGAGGAGATTCCTGGGTAAGTAAGAGACCCTGGGGTGTGTTCCCAGCTCCCCAGGGCCACCCTGCCCACCACTCTTCGTGGGCTTTGCCTGCTGCTCAGGGCCAGGGAAGGGGCACCCTGTGCTCCAGGCTCCGCTCTTGAGCAGAAGAAAAGGTCATGTAAAGGTCACCATTCACCGCCTCTCTTTGTCTTCTTTTTATTTCACATTCAAGCAAAATGAAGTTTATTATCTTTTATTTTAAATGGCATGAATAATAAGACAATCTTGCATTTGTAAATTCTAGATGCCTCTACATTCACCCATTTATGCATTCTTCCACCTAAAAGTGTATTCATTGAGGGCTATCAGGGGCAGCATTCCCCCAATTTCCTTTAATTGAAAGAGTCTGAATCATTTGAATTTTAATGGTGAGCATATGTCATTTCTACTAATACAGCAAAGTCTTTATTGTTTGCATAAGAATGGGATAAATTGTCAGGGATCCAGGGCAGTGAGAGAGCAGCTGCCTTAGCCTCCCTTGGTGGAGTGGGCCTGGAAGGGGCCGCCAGGTGTCATGGTCACTAGCTCACTGGGTTTTTCCTTCTCTCCAGGTACCAGACTTGCTCCAACAACGGGCTGGTGGCCGGCTTCCAGAGCCGCTACTTCGAGTCGGTGCTGGATCGGGAGTGGCAGTTCTACTGCTGTCGCTATAGCAAGAGGTGCCCCTATTCCTGCTGGTGAGCTGGGGCCCAACACAGCCCCACCTGACTCCTGGGGTCAGGGAGCAGGGGTGGGGCGGTGCTCTGCTCCAGGTCTCTGCCTTCAGATAAGCCCGGCACAAACAGACTTCAAATGCAGCAGCTAGCGTATAGGATGGATAGATGGATGGATGGATGGATGGGTGGATGGATGGATGGATGGATGGACAAATCACCTGAAAGATGAAAGAGAAAGACCAGAGAGAGAGAGAGAGAGAGCAGGGTACCAGGATACAGACTTCATTGTGGATAAGACCCTTCCCAAGGGAAAAAGAGCTCACGTGCAGGTTGAAGGCAGAGAAACCAGAGGAGGGGGAGAAGAAGGAACCCAGCCAGACTGCCTTGGAGAACAGTCCTGGAGAAAAGGTGCCACGGGGCGCATTGAGACAACTTTTAAGGGCAGGAACAGGCAGGGGTTGGGCCCAGGGCAGAACAGGAAGGGGTGGGACACAGGGCACTCTGGTATGCACTTGATTGGTGGCTCAATATCTCTGTGGCAGATGCCAATTACATTATAACTTCACCCACCAGTTGCGGGGAGGGAGTGTCTATCACCACCTAACCAACAAACCAATGAAAAGACTAGAAGGACATTCATACTGGGAAGGGCCTCACAGGTCATTCTCCCAATGCTCCCACAACCTTCTTTTGGTAGAAAAAGAAACAGAACAATAGAGCAAGGAAGTCACCTGGCTGCTGCCTGGGGCCTTGGGGGGGGGGGGGGGCATGACCTCTGCCCCAGTGCCTCTCCCTCCATCACCCATGGTCTATCTCTACACGGTGATGCCTCCAAGGGCAACTTCTCAGGCTGTGCGTGTTCTCTGAGACCAGACTGGCTTGCTCCAGGGTCCCAGGGGCACGCTGTCCTGGGCACAGGCAACCCCAAGAGCTGAACGTGTTTCTGATAAGTTCAGAGCCCACGGAGGCTGAGTCAGTGCTGGGTGATGGAGAGGGGCCACCACCAGCTCTCTGAAGTGCTTCCCCAGCCACAGAGCAGGTGAGGCTGGGGTGTAGGCTGGAACTGCCAATCAAAGACAGATGTCCTGCATCACAGACAGGGATTTCCTGAGGCGGGTAAGTGGCAGGGGCTCCACTGAGCCTGGGCCCCTCCTTCCCCTTCCTCCTCCTCTCCCCTCGGACCTGGCTTGTCTCCAGGAAGTCACTTTCCTTTCTGAGGGGCTCAAGTCCATCACTTAAAATGGCGGCCACCTGTCTGACCCCAAGAATCTGAAGGGCGCCACAGACCCTGTCTTCAGGAGAAAGGAAATGCACTGAAGCACGCTCACACTTGCTCACAGAGTCTCAGGGCACGCTCAGGCCCACGCTGACACCCCGGGACTAGAGGCCGTGGAGGTTGTATTGCGCCCTAAAATGTCACAACCCTAAAGGCACCTTTGCCAGGGCAAGCCAGACTCCCAGTCTGTCTGCAAGTTAGGATGAAGGTCCTGAGGACCAGGCTGTTGAGAGGGGGGAGGCAGAGCCTGTGACATCAGTGGCTAGGCCTTCTGGAACTTCTCTTCCCTGCCCTGCCCCAGGGCTAGGCCAACAGGCGGCCTCCCACAGTGAGGTCAGCCTCCCTTTGTTACCAGGCACCAAACACTGTTTGCATGTAAACAACTTGTCTGGAAGAGCCCCCAGCCAGTTCATCCGTTACCATGTCTTAATTAGGAAGACGCCCCCTTCCTCGGCTCCAAAAGCATCCACAGGGTTGGGCACCCTGGGCCGTCCTGTTCTGGGAGGACAGGGGTGAAAGAGAAGTCAGCCTAGAACAAGGCGGGGACACCCGGGGCAGCGGGAGGGCCAAGGCGGGGCCTGTCCGCTGCCCCTGGTGGGTGCCTGGGCCTCCGTGCTGAGTACACTCCCTCAGATGGGTGTGTGCAGGCCCTGCCCACCTGCACTGGGTGAGTTGGGAGGACATGGGACCTTGGTCATGTCTGCAGTGCCTAATCAACACCCAGAACGCAGAGTCTGCTTGGTAAGCATTGGATGGATGTTCGAGGCGGCGCTTGGGGAGGGGGGGAGAAAGGGGTGCAGAATAAGGTGAAGAGGCCCCGAAATGCATCATTTGCTTATTAAATCTGCCTCCCCCTCCCCTCTTAGCCCTAGTCGCACAAGCAAAGTCCCTAAGTGGTGCAGGCACATAGTAGGCTCACAACATCTGTGAGTGACTGAATGAGTGACTTCAGCCTGCTCCCAGTTTTGTTGTGGGGATGAAATGAGAGCCCATCTGCCTGATGCTGACCCTGGCTAAGGGGCACAGCGCTGGCCTGTCTGGCGGCCGAGGCCCCTCCCTCCCAGCTGTTGTGAGACCCTGCCCCTCACCTACTAACAGGCCTTTGAGGGGTCAGATTACCTTGCAGGAAGCAGAGCCGGTGACTGGAGCTGGCCATACAGAGGAACGAGGAACCGTCCACTGGACAGTGTGGTGGGGTGCCTGACACCGCTCCCAGGCAGAGGAAGGGCTGGGGCAACTGCAGGGGCAGGGGCAGGCCTGTGAGGCCTGAGGCCTCTGCCCAGACCCAGGGGAGAGCGGCCCCTGGGCGTCGCACTGTCACCCTGGCCGCCAGCTCCTGGCCAAGGAGAAAACATGGCAAGGATTCAGGCCAAGGCCCCGGCAATACGGTGGGCAGGACACTGAGGCTCGTGGTGTCAGGAAAGTGGTCGGGCATTGGTGTGGGGGTGAATGGAGGTGAGAGTGGGCGGAGGGGAGCTGTCCACACCCCCGAGAGGGCTGTCTTCTATGGCTTCTGCGATCCATGTCCCCACCCCCAGCACCGCTGCGAGCTTCTGCTGCTTGTTTGGGTCTGAGCCTAAAGACTCCCAGGTCTGTGTCTCCACATCCCAGGACTTCCTCGTGATGCCCAGGCTGCAGGGCCGCTGGGGCTGGTCCCTTAGAAACCACTTGTCAGGGTTCCCCGCCCCCCCCCCCCCAGGGCAACCCACAATCAAGATGCTTAGGACGAAGGACAGAATGGACATGGCACTCCCTGTGCGGAAACAGCCTGCGCTCACCGGCTGGTGGAGGGATGAGCAACTTTTCTGAAGTTTCTGAGACCCTCAAGGGCTCAGGTGACAATACTGGCCTTTGGTCTGCTCACCCCCACCCTCACCCCCTCCCAACCTTGGTCAGCCTGCCCCACCGCCCAGGCAGACCCCTAATGGTCAAAAGAACCAAGGGATGGTGGTGGGGAAGGGACAGGGGGGAAACAGAGCAGATCTGCTTAGAAAGGCATGAAAGCCCTTTTGCAGCGCGCACCCCCCAGGAAGGCTCCACCGCTGCCTCTATTCCTGGTGTGCGGTTAGAGATGGGCGCTACCATGGTTACCGAAGAGAATGGTGCGTTATCAAAGGGCAGCTCGAAGGAGCAGGGGAACGGGTTGCAGGGCACCTGTGCGCAGCCTGACCCACCGTCCCTCCCTCCCCCCGGGTGCTAGACCTCTCCGCGGCCTCCTCAGACACCGAGTCCCGGCGACACGCGACTTTCTAATGACCGAGGCCCAGGCCGTCGTGAGGCTTCTCTCAGCACCTCGGCGTGCTGCCTGCCACACGGTAGCCCCTTCATACATGTTTGCAGTGAGTAAGCCCGGTGGCAGTTTCCTAGGAACAGTAACCATGGTGACCCTGACACCGACGCGATGCTGCTTTGTACTCAAAAGGATTTCCTTCACAAGCACTGTTTTCTTTGACCTCCCTGACCACCCTCCTGAGTGCGCACTGTTTTCCCACACTTCCCACGAGCCTCCCCTGTGAACGCGCCCCTTCTGCCCTGTGCCCTGGCTTCGATGGCCTCCCAGGGAGCCGGGACCTTTTCTCTTCCCCCTGAATAGCTCCTCTGCAGCATGGAGCTCGGGGCGCTGGGAGCTGGCTGAGTGAGCCTCCCTGTCTGCACTGGGGGTTCAGGGGTCAGCAGCAGCTGCACTCCGTGCCGATGAGCCAGCCGCCTGCCCCCACAAAAGCACCTTCATTGGCTTGGCAGGACCAGGTGCTGTTTGACTTCGGTGGGTGCCGTTTCTCTGGACGCGGCAGCCTCGCTGCTCTCTGGCAGGAAGGCGAATTCCTGACAGATGCGGACAGGCCGTCACCAGCAGCCCCACCGGGATGGATACGTGTCAGTTTTACACGTAGTGTTTATGGATGAGGATTTGCATTCTTAGCCCAGCCAGTCATCGGCAAACCACAAACACATGTTACAGCTGAGGAAGCCACAACCTTCGGAGATCACGTGGAACCACTTCCAGTCTCCATGCAGCGCAGCCACCGTGTGCGCGCACTGGACACTCCCCACCCCCACCCCACCAGCATGCCAAGGTTGTCCAAGGCTGCCTCACGGTCGGCCTGGGCCTCGTTCATTAGAAAGACGCGTGTCGCCGGGACTCGGTGTCTGAGGAGGCCGCGGAGATGTCTAGCACCTGGGGGGGGGGGGGGGGGGCGGGGGGGGACGGTGGGTCAGGCTGAGCACAGGTGCCCTGGGAGGCCAGGAATTCACATTTCACACTGAGCATTGATTTTCTTTTCTTTTTTTAATATATTTTTTATTGATTTCAGAGAGGCAGGGAGAGGGAGAGAGAGAAACATCAATGTTGAGAGAGAATCGGTGATCAGCTGCCTCCTGCAGTCCCTACATCGAGGACTGAGCCAAAACCCTGGCACATGCCCTTCACTGGAATCGAACCTGGGACCCTTCAGTCCACAGGCCTATGCTCTATCCACAGAGCCAAACCAGGTGGGCGCGAGCATCCATTTTTATTCTAAAGGTTTTTTCAGATCCAAGGCCTTCCATTTGGTTCATTAGATAATATGTTGTGACCCAAAAAGTAATGCTCCTCCTCAGAATCATCATAGCTGAGCTCCCGTTTCTCCCTCCACCTGAGACTCTCGGACTCTCAAATGCCGCCTTCTCCACGCCCAGCTCTGCTCTTCCTTGTGCTGAAGTCACGAGCCAGGGAGTGGATCTGCGTAGTTCCCAGATTGCGCAGCTCACCAGCAGGACAACAAACCAGAACACCCTTCTTCTCTCTCCACCCCGAAGCCCGGATCAAAGTTGATCTCTAACTGCCACTCCACCACTCAGGCGTTAACACAGACAGATGGGTGGTGTTGGCACGGCCTTTCCTGGGGAGCCCTGGCTGGGAGGAGAGTCACCGGCCGGCACCTGGTGGCTGCTGTCCCTCCCCGCTCAGGTGTCTGCTGCGACACACTCCCAGAGGCTGCTGGGAAGCCCGCTGCCACGCTGGGTCCTCTGAACGAGCCGTTATATGGAGATGAGAGGCCCACGCTTTGGGAAAACAGGATTGGAGGCTACATTTGCAAGCAGTTGCATTGAGTGTAGATACTTGTTTTTTTGGGGGGAGACAACAGCACCCCTGAGCTTGAGTGGAACCAATCGACCCTTTCATCGATCCGAGTGGCTGGCCTGTGCATCGTGCCTTATTTATTATTTACGAAGCAATTGGCTGTCTGCGTATCAGTGACGCCTCCCTCCCTACACTCAGCTCTGCAGAGCAGACATTTCAGAAATGTGGCCGGTTGTCCAGTAGGTATTGTCTAGCCCGAGGCCAGCCCTCCCAGCCACTGAGTTCAAAGCAAACCGCAGTTACAGACCAAATCCAGTGCTTCACTCCAACCTTAGTCCTCTCGTATCCCCTTTACTGGATTCTAGAGGCCATCATTCATTCCACCATTCATTAATTCATTGTGTCAGCCAGTGAATGGATACAAAATAACTACAATTCATAGCCTTTGAGTCAGTTGACAATGAAGACAATAATAATTTTTATTTATTGAGCGCCTACCCCATGCTCATGTTAGCTCATCCACTGCTCACACGCAGAAATTATGACAGTCACAGAGCATCACACAGAAATACACATGATGCAGAGGGAGCTGCGTGCAGAGCTGTGGCTTGTTCAAGGTTCCCAACTCAATTCGAACAGGCCCAACTGCCTCTGACCCCCATGCCCTCTGCACAGCTCTGAGCTCCCCCAGTCTCGATGGGGAAATGAGTCCGACCTAGAGGAAGGGGTGGTGACAACACAGCCAGCATCTTGTGTGAAAACAGAGAGGAGAGCAGTTATAATAGCTGGAGGGGAGCAGGACTGGTGTTGTCCCCACCAAGGTCAAAGCCAGGGAGACCAAGATGGATGTGACTGATGAAAGCCCAACTGTGCTTGCTGGCCGGCGTGGCGTGGGCGGTGACAGGCGCTCCGTGCCAAGACCGCGATTTGGAAAAGACTCAGGGACTTTCCTCTGCCAATGTGAGCCGCAGAGCCTCCGGAGCCGAGCTCCCTGCGTTGGGATCCACAGCTGAGCTTCCTGGAATCTAAACCTCCGGAAGGCCGCACGAGGAGGATGTGAACACAAACGCGCTTTCTCACGCTCCGGGGTGCGGGGTCTCTCCCGGGGAAAGGCACTTCGGTGGTGGCAAATGCTGGCCGTTCAGTCCCATTTGGCAGCTTCCCCAGCTCTCTGGGGGAGAGCCACCCTGGCTGTCCCTTTGGGGGCCTCTCCTCTGTGTGTCACTGCATCGGGGGTTAGTGTCTCATCGTTGGGAGAACGATTCCCACAGCTCCGACGCAGCGCCTGCAGGCTAACCTGAAGCATGCGCCTGGCCGGTAGCTCGCCTGGGAGAGCAGGTGCGTAAGGATCACAAATGGCTTGGTTTGTGCAGAACCTTCTCGGCGATCCGCCTGTCAGCAAGGGACATCCTCTCTGTGGCCGGGTGCAGAATGCAGGCCAACCTCCACACCTCGATTCCACAGGAGCTGCCGCCCCGGTGGCCAACGCTGAGCGAGAGCATGGGCATGCACGCTGCCGGGGCCGGGCACCCAGATGCCCTCCGGGAGCTCGCTGTTGGTCAGCATCACGAAGCAGGGGCCACACGGGCTGCTGGGTTTTTAGCCAAAAGCAATCGAGATGGTGCCGGCGAGTCATCGACTTTAGAATGGGACGTCTGATAGACGGTGCCGACTGGGAAGTGGGGGGAACGGGGCGCACGGGAGGCAGCCCCGCTCCGGTGCTGAGCAGGCCGAGCCTGACGCAGGCTGGGAGCTCTCGGCTCACTCTTGTTTTGTAGGAGCTGCCGGGCGGCTCCCCGGGCACCCCGTTCTGGCTGGTTAACATGTGAGCAGCGGGGTCTGTGGTGTCGGTGATGCATGTGCTCCAGTTCCCGCCTCGGGGTCAGTGCAGGGTGTGGCTGTGGCCGGCGCGGGGCCTGGGCGAGGCCACGGGCTGTTGGGCACCGTGGGCCGCGTGGCCAGGGGGATCCACAGACGCCCGTCTTCCTGAGTGCCTCGGGCAGGCGTGGGGCACACAGACCCGCTCAGCCACCAAGAGCAGAGGTGGAGTTTGGTAAAATCTTCCACTGAGTCACTTTCTGTTGAGAAACAGGCTCCAACCCTCGCCTTTGTTAGAACTCTCATCAGTCCTCAGCCAAACCTGTGACACACAAACCCCTGTGCTGATCTAAGTGATCGCACCTCCACTCCCCCTTTCCCACGAGTGCGGCGACCCTCTTGGCTCTGTGATCGGCTGTCCCACAGCTCCCAGCTCAGTGTGGGCGCCCTGGTCCGCGGGTTCCAACTCCAGCTGCGTCTGCGGCTCATCTCGGGGCGGAGAGGCCTGGCGGGCAGCGCAGTTGGTTAGAATGTCGTTCCCATTCACCAAGGCTTGGGTTCAACCCCGTCAGGGCACATGCAAGAACCAACAATTCTCCTTCCCTCTGAGGAGCCCTGACCGTCTCGCCTGCAGGCGGCAAACAGTGTCGGGAGGTGAGAAATTGCAGCTCCATAGCCACTCACCCGATTGTGAAAGGAGGAACATGTGATCACCCAGGGGTATTTCCATCACTGTCCACACTCCTTCTCCGGCCCCTTAAGTCTCTGTAAATAGACTAAACTTGATCTTATGGGGTTTTCCTGTGTGTGTTTTTTGTGAATCCTCACCCATGGATGTATTTTTTCCCATTGATTTTTAGAGAGAGATGGAGGGGGGGAGAGAGAGAGAAACATTGATGTGAGAGAGAGAGACATCAGTTGCTTGCCTCCCACACACACCTCAAGCAGGGCTAGGGATCAGCTGCAACCGAGGTACATGCCCTTGACCTGAATCAAACCCAGGACCCTTCAGTCTACAGGCTGACGCTCTATCCACTGAGCCAGCTAGGGAATTCATCAGCTAGGGAAATCTCACAGTTTTATAACAAAAATAAAACAAAACAACAGACGAAAAATCAAGTTAAATGAAAACGTGGCTGGGCCCGAGAAGGAGATGGACCAATGAGCACGCAGAACACCTTCTCCAGGTCGTTCTAGAGCCTCACCAGACAGCAGCCCCCACCCCCCCACCCCCCGCCCCGGGAGGCCTCCCAGACAAACTAACTGTCCAGTCACAAAGGGCCCTGTGTCTGGTCACTACCAAAGCAATAGAGCTGCTTGCTAAAGAGCATTGAGTAGCCCTAGCCAGTTTGAGCCAGCCTGTGGCCTGAAAGGTCCCAGGTTCGATTCCTCTCAAGGGCATGTACCTCAGCTGCAGGCTCGATTCCCAGCCCTAGTCAGGTGGCATATGGGAGACACAATCAATGTGTCACTTTTACATCGACGTTCCTCTTCCTCTGACTCTCCCCTCCCCTCCACTCCATTCTCTCTAAAAAATTAATAGGAACATATCCTTGGGTGAGGATGAGAGAGAGAGAGAGGGAGAGAGAGGGAGAGAGAGAGAGAGAGGAAGGAAGGAAGGAAGGAAGGAAGGAAGGAAGGAAGGAAGGAAGGAAGGAAGGAAGGGAGGGAGGGAGGGAGGGAGGGAGGGAGGGAGGGAGGGAGGAAGGAAGGAAGGAAGGAAGGAAGGAAGGAAGGAAGAAGGAAGGAAGGAAGGAAGGAAGGAAGGAAGGAAGGAAGGACAGAGAGAGAGAGAGAGAGAGAATTGGGTCACTTTCTCCTTGGAAGCTTAAAAAGTCCTCATTTTTAAAAATGCATGCCTCTCTCTCCCACTTTATTCCAAATGTATTTAACTCTGACTAATCTGAAGGCAGATCAGTAAAAAATTTTTAAAAAGGAAAATCCTATTCTGATTATTAGTTAAATAGATAGTTTTGGCAATTGGATTGAGCCGGAAGTAGAGTCTGCCTCGGCACATGAAGAAACACCTGGCAATTAGCTTTTATACATTGTACCCAAGGAGCGCTTCAGAGCTCTGGAAAAGATGTCATGTTCCCAGGAAGTGAGGAAACACCTCCTACCCCACATCTCTCCACCCGATGTGCATTATTCACATTCGCAACAAAATCCCCTTTTGTTGGGCCAAGGTTAGTCTAGCATTTGTCAAACCTTCGGGGATCACAAACCAATGGGGTCCGAGCGAGGCCCTGTTGGGTTACAAGTCATTGGACGTTTTCATTATAAACAGGAAGCCCTTGCCCGGGGCTCTGTGGAGCACAGAGCAGATTTCTGACTCGGCAGGGCCTGCTCCCCAAGGCACCCAGAAGCAGAAGCCCGTGTAACCCACACTGAGCTGGCCTGGCCCCTGACGGAGCACACGGATGTCCTGAGAGGAGAGCCACACCCAGGGAAGGGCAGCTCAGTGCGGGAAAGGAAGGACCTGAGCCGGGAGCGGGCTGTGAGCTCACTCCAGCTGACCCTGACTAGCCATGGATCTTGCTGCCTCTAAGCCCTCCTCCCAGACCTTCCAGCTTGTCAATCCATCTTTCCCAGATGTAGTGACAGTCCTTGCATTATGAAGTCTACATAGCAGAAGGACTTTCTATCATCAACATACAAGGCCTAGTGAACCCAGACCCGACGAACACTGACCCTGAGGGTGCAGGCGAGACTTTGGGCCATTTCCCACTGGAAGAACTGTTAGGGTCCTGCGGACCCCCAGTGGCGAAGCCCTTACGAGAGCTAGATCCTATTGTCAGCCTGGGGTGGGCCCGGCGAGCCCTGGTACCCGAGAGGCCAGGGCTGACTTAATCTTGGAGCAGGAAGAAGACACAGAACTGCTCACATCAGCCCCTCCCACACACCACCTCCCACACATATTTGTCCTCCTCCCACCGGACCCGAGCCCTGGTCACTGAGAGGCTTAATCTCAGAGCAGGAAGAAGGCACGGAACTGCTCGCACCAGCTCCTCCCACGCACCACCTCCCACCGGACCTGTCAGGGAGCGTTCTTTCTCCCGCAGCCCAGGGAGCTGAGTGAGGTGACCGCCCAAAGCCCGCATTGGCTCCGAGGCCCTTGCCGTGCACCAGCAGCAGCCGGGGCCAAGGCAGCCACCACCGGCACCACCTTTCCTTTCACTGTTCCAGCACCTTTCCATGGTGACTCACAGGAAAAGACACAGATTAACCTACCACACCACACATACACCATAAAACACACACATGCATACACTTAACCTACCACACCACACATACACCATAAAACACACACATGCATACACTTAACCTACCACACCACACATACATCATAAAACACACACATGCATACACTTAAACTACCACACCACACATACACCATAAAACACACACATGCATACACTTAAACTACCACACCACACATACACCATAAAACACACACATGCATATGTTTAAACTACCACACCCTACATACATCATAAAACACACACATGCATACGTTTAAACTACCACACAACACATACATCATAATACACACACATGCATACGTTTAAACTACCACACCACACATACATCATAAAACACACACACGCATACATTTAAACTACCACACCACACATACATCATACACACATGCATACGTTTAAACTACCACACAACACATACATCATAATACACACACATGCATACGTTTAAACTACCACACAACACATCCATCCTGAAACACACACACACATACATTTAAACTACCACACCACACATACATCATAATGAACATACAGCCCGGCCAGCATGGTTCAGTGGTTGAGCGTTGACTTAGGAACCAGGAGGTCATGGTTTGATTGCTGGTCAGAGCACATGCCAGGTTGCTGGCTTGCTCCTCTGTGTGGGGCATGTAGGGGGCAGCCGATCAATGACTCCCTCTCATCATTGATGTTTCTCTTCCTCTCTTTCTCTCCCTTCCTCTCTAAAGTCAATAGAAATATATATTTTTTAAAACACACACACATGCTGAGACCAGTTTGGCTCAGTGGATAGAGCATCGGACTGCAGACTGAAGGGTCCCGGGTTCGATTCCGGCAAGGGCATGTACCTTGGCTGTGGGCACATTCCCAGTAGGGGGAGTGCAAGAGGCAGCTGATTGATGTCTCTCTCTCATCGATGTTTCTGACTTTCTATCCCTCTCCTTTTCGCTCTGTAAAAAATTAATAAAAATACATTTAAAAAACACACACACACATAAAAAAAACACACACACATACATACATACATTTGAAACAGTTTTTACACATGTACCCAAGAACTTATCCTTGTGTGTGCAATGAATTCACTGATGTTTTCTATTCTATTTCCCCTTTTATAAAGGAAATTTGGCAATAACCAATTACATTGATTTAATGATCTCTAATGAGTCACTATGGCTTTGAAGACATGGCTCTGGTTGACTTGAATGGGATGAACTAATATTGATATGAATATTTCTGCAAGGCCTGGGAGGTATCGACATCTTTCTCAGAGTCTAGTCTCATGGCGGGAGGAGGAAGGTGAGAGCGAAGGTGGTTCCTCTTTGCTCACAGCCTGGGCCGTTTGCTAAGCCCTCCGTCCCCCTCCGGCTAGGCTCCAGGCCCAAAGACCGTCCTGCGTACAGCCCCGCCCCGTTGCCCCGCAGCAAGACGAGTCTCATCCTCCCTCTCGCCTCCTCTCCCGCACAGGATGACGACAGAGTACCCCGGCCACTACGGCGAGGACATGGACATGGTGTCCTATAGCTACGATTACTACATGCGCGGAGCGACCACCACCTTCTCCGCAGTGGAAAGGTGAGCTTCCCGGACCAGGGGGTCGAGGAGCAGCTCGAGCTCCGTGCCAGGGCCCTGACTGCAGGACGTCCGAGCTGGGGTTCTCACTGTTGTGGTTTTCCACTTGGTCCGGCATTCGGGAGGGTGGCTGGAGGGTGGGGGGCGCTGGAACTGACTTACTCTCACAAACGCGTTGAGAGGAGCTGCTCACCTGGCCACGAGGGGTCCAGCCTCCTCTGGGGCTGGACGTCCTCTCCTCAGTAGCCAAGATGCTCTATGCTTTCCCTTCACTTCATTTCCAAAAGCACTTCTTCTTGCCAGACGTCAGCAGGAGAGGGCAGCCGCTGTTTCTCCACACGATCCCTTGGGGCTGTGGGAAAAGAAGGGGAAGGGCTGGAGAGTAGACGCACACCAACGTGCCAGCCAGATTTAGAAATGAAAGAGGGACATTTTAATAACACAAAAGTCAGTAACTTTTTTACCCCCTCTCTCTCACAATCAGCTCCCCAGTCCCACCTAAATACATCAAGGCAACACAACAAGCAGAAAATAAAAAATCTCCTCCCTACTAATGTGGAGGAAGGGGTGTGGGATAAATCCAGGTGTTGAAAGGTAGATGTGACCTACCTGTAGGCAGGTGAGAATCAGTTCGCCTAGCAAATGAGTTCCTGAAACGTTACCACTGCACACTTTGCAAAGAGAACAAAAGTTATGTCAACTCAGTAAATTGTGAACGGTGATGGATTTGGGTGCGACTTACCTTCAGAGTATATTTATGTTTGTAAGTGAAATGATATCTCAGTTAACTAAAGTGCACTTACTTAATAAGTTCTACAATGTAAAAAAATTAAATAAAATAAAATAAAAAACAAAAAAACAACATTAATTAGCTCTAAACAGGCTTCCTGAACAAACAGGTTCATGTTACTCATGAGAGAAAACTCAGTTCTCAGTCGGGATCATTTTATTTTAGATCCATTTTAACTAGTTAAGTTACCTATTTTCTAGAAGCAGCAAATTCAAAAATGAACAGGGACGATATTATTTAGAATGAAAGTTGCTTCAGCAGAGAGGAGAAACAGCTAAATGATGTCACCACACACACACACAGGCATGCACACGCACATGCACACACACGCATGCACATGTACATGCACACACTCTGGAACGCGCTCGCCCGAGAGAAGGAAAGACCTCCGAACTCGAAGACCACAGAGCCGGTGACGCTCCGCCGGCTGTGGCGCCCACAGGGCCATGGGCAACAGGAGCGCCGGGTGCTCAATGTTCTTAATGACGTCTCCACGGCACAAGAGGACGAGTTCTGCATCTGGGGAACCTCAGTGAAGGAGGAAAACCATCTAAAATTGCTACAACAGGAATGATTGGGGCAATTAAAATGCCCACTTCTTCCACTCCACCCTGGTCAAGGCTGAGCGAGTCTCTGAACTCTCACACCCAAGCCCGCCCTCTAAGCAAACACGCGATCGATTCCTGCAGGGCAAGAAGGGCAGCCACCGCCTTCCCTTTCTGGGGTTACAGTGGGTTCTTCGCCTTCACTCCCTGAGTTCGTGTTTCCCGAAGGAGCGTGCAACAGGGTCAGAACTCAGATGGATCACCCCTTAGGAGACGATTCTTTAAGGTGAAATGTGGGCGGTGTTACTATGTGCTGTGCTCCAAGCTGTTCCGGATGGAGCAGTGACTGGAGCTGACCAGACCTGCACATGCTCATAGTCAGTCCTCCAGGGGCCACCAGGCTAGGTGAGGAAGTGCCCAGGACTCCTGACCTTACAGGCCTCCCCGCTCAGTCTTCTAGAGGCTTCCAGACCTGTCCTCTGAGGGAAAAGGGAGGTCCCTTCTGTCCTAACTGTTCATTGGGGCTCACGGCTCTACCCTCGCAGGGGCCCTTCCCATGGAGTCTTCTCTCACCGCTGTCCTCTCTCTCTCCACAGGGACCGCCAGTGGAAGTTCATAATGTGCCGCATGACCGACTATGACTGTGAATTCGCAAATGTTTAGATTTGCCACGAACCAGATCAGGGTGAAGGGGAAGGGCTGGAGGCCCGAGAGAGTTGACCTGTGTTAACTCCAGTTGGATCCTAGGAGGTTCTTGCCACTCTTCTCTCTTCTCCCCCTGAGCTGGTCAGCGGCTGCGATGCCAGCTTGCTAACCCTTTGCTTAGCAAGCTGGCATGGCAGCCGCTGACCTATCACACTCATAACCAAACCCACAATGATAGCCGCTGACCTATCACACTCGTAACCAAACCCACAATGATAGCCGCTGACCTATCACACTCGTAACCAAACCCACAATGAAGCCATGTTTCTCACTCTCAACATGCCACTGTTTTATAGGACTGATGACGGCTTTCCTGAAGGCTGCTTGTATGGTGTGCATGCTCACAGCCGGAGCACCTACTGTGTGCATACTCACAGCCTGAGCATCTACTGTGTGTGTGCTCGCAGCCTGAGCACCTACTGTGTGCATGCATAACCTGAGCACCTACTGTGTGTGTGCTCAGGGCCTGAACAGCTTGAGCAGGAGCCTGGTCCCTGGAGACCCTGGTCTGAGAGTCCCTGGGAGCTGAGCGCAGGGCAGATGGAGGAAGGTGGCAGGGGGGAGTCTCTGTAGGGAAGCTGGGTCCTCTTGGAGGACAGGCCTCTCCTTGAGGGACACCCTGGCCTGGAAGTTCAGGGCACTGCTCTGTGCTCCGCGTGAGGGGACTGGGAAGGGAACTGGGAACAGGAGGGCTGGGGTGGAGCTGAAAGGCAGGACTGGAGCTTTCCTGGAGTGGAAGGTGGCTGTCAGCATGCCCCGAAGTGCCAGGCACACGAGGATCAGTCTCCCATCAGACAAAAAGGGGAAGAAGAGGAAGGCCCGAGGCTGGACTCCGGTTAGGATGGGGAGCGGGACGGGGAGTGCTCTGGTTGCTTTGGGAAATGGGACCAGCTTTGAGTAGCTGGCACCTGGAGGCACGGTCAGGACTCCTGGGAGGCTCCTGGCCAGCTCACCGGACTGGCCTGGAATTTCTGGACCGGAGAGGCTGCCCCGAGGGCCCACTCCCCTCCAGTGTTAGTTTAGGGGTGTCCTTGGCAGAGGCGGCACCATCTTCCCCTCCCGTGTTGTGTCTGTCCTCAGTCTTTGTACTCTCTTCATAACAAAAGGAATAAAAATGCGAGTGTTCCCGTGCTGCACTGGGAAGGGCCAGCGTTTGCTTCCCCTCCCCCTCCAGCTCCTCAGCCACCCTTTCAGAGAGCACAGCTCCATGTCGGGGTCTGTGCCGCGCATGGGGCAGGCACGGGGAGACCATGACGACAGCTGCAGGAGTCGCTGGGCCCGTCTGGAAACGTGCTGAGCGCTCATCGACGGCCGGACACAGGGTGGAGCGGCAGCTCTCTGCTGCCTTGAGCCCAGCTTGCCCCCAGCCCCTCAGCCCTCCCCTCAGTGCGCAGCCCTGGCCAGCAGGTCAGTCGGCAGGAGTGCCGTCCGGTCCAGCAAAAGGTGGCGGGTTCTAACCCTGGTCAGGGTGGGGACAGGAGGCAGCCGATCAATGTTTCTCTCTCCCTCTCTCTCTCAAAAAAAAAAAAGAAAAGAGAAAAAAAGCCCCCGTGAGGATTTTTAAAAAGAATATAGCCCATGCATTTTTAACCACAGAAGCCCCTCTTTCCTTTAGACACAGTTTGCCTTTTGTTTTCAGATCTGCGCTGCCCTGTGGACCAGGGGCGCAGGCAGCCAGGCAGAGCCAGGCGAGCAGGGGGCAGCCGAGAGCCAGGCACCGAGAGCTAGGCACCGAGATCCGGCGCGTGAAGGGGAAGGCAGGGCTAGGACGGCCTCCTCCGCCTTACCTCGAGGTCGAGGTCCTTTCTGGGCTGTGCGGTCTCCTCCCCTTGTCCCCACCCCTCGCACAATCTTATTGACAACAAGCCTCCCGTGTGATTTCTCACAAGCGGAGCCGTTAATATTTGCGCGACTGCAGCGCCGGGTCGGGGCGCCAAGTAAAGGGCTGTGCTGGAGTGGGGCGAGCTCAGCTGACCTGCAGCGGTGAGGTGGAGGGGGTGCGGGGGTGGAGCTGGGCCCAGAGGCCCGGAGACCCCCCGCAGCCAGGCTCCGGAGGAATCAGCAAAGCCGCCCAGTCAGAGCCTGTGCCGAGCAGAGCGAACAGGGCGGTTTCCACTCAGGAACGTTCCTGTGCGCATGGCCCCAGGACAGCGCAGCGCAGACCCGATGCCCTGGGTTCAAACCCGAGTAACGCGAGCTCTCTTTCCATCCCGTGTCAGTCAGGCGGCGGACCAGGGCTAAATCCTAGACCGTCCGCCCGCATACTCCCTCTCGGTGTTTCCATTGCTCCCATCCGTCCGCCATCGCGCTCCCCAGCCTCGGACGGGCGGCCTCCGCATTTTCCGGGACCTTGGCCTCGGTTGTCGTTGGTTCCTAGCTGTCCTGGGATCCTGTGAGCGCTGTCACCCACCCTAATTATTTACACGGGGCTTTGCTGAAGTACTGTCTCCCAGAGCCTGGGCCCACCCCTGCTCTGACCGAGGGCGGCTGTGTCACCAGATCCCCGGCCACCGCCTCCTCACCTGCCTGGGAGGGACAGGAATCCACTTCCCAACAACCCCACGGGGCGGGGGGGGGGGGGGGGGGGGGGGGGGGGGGGGCGGGGAGGCCACGTGGAAAGGGGAGAAGAGACGGGAGTCCTACCTCCCGGGCCCACAGTCTCCCAGGGAGCCCTGAGAAGATAGACCGTGAAGACGGGCGTCCTGAGGGACAAGGGGCCTCCCCCACCCCTGCCCTCACCCCAACACCAGGCCGGGGAAGTCCCCTCTCCATCTGGGATCTTCCACACATGTCGTCTTTATGGCCAATGGCTTCGGCCCAGACATGAAAGCCAACTTCTTTTTAGTTTCCTTAGAAGAATACATTCTCCCCAAAGCCTCAGTATTAACTGTATTAACTGTGTTAACTCAGAAAGAGGACCTTCCCTAGACGGTTGCTCCTTCCCGTCTGTCCTGTCGCTGTGCAGCAGGGGCTGCCGGTCTCTGCCCCCCGCCCACTCTCCCAGACCCACGCCCCCTTCCTGAGGGCCAGGCGGGGGCCCAGGCAGGTGTGTGCGTGCAGGTGACCAACGCTCGGAGGCCAAGTGTCAGCGGCATCGCTCTCCCGGGGCCAGATTAATGCGGCCGCCTCTCTTCCATCCCCACCCCGTGAAATTCCGCTGCTCTGCTCACGGGTGGCCCCGTGCGGGGACCCAGGCAATGAGGCCAGGAAAAGCCTCCATGAACTTGTAATCTGCTCCCTTATTCAGCGAGATAAGTGCACACCCACTTCACACGTCCTTGGAAAGAAGCATCATCGTCAAACATTTACACATAGCTCCGTTTGCACGGACTCCCACTTTTCACAGAATGGGGTATCCATTTTCCCCTGAAAGCTGGGGCCGTGTTGATTTTAAGATTACTTATTAATGCCGCTGAGCTTGCTGAGCCTGGAACTCTCATCCTGACTTTCTCCTCCTCCGACACCTGGAGGGCTAATTATGACGTTCTCTGGATTGTGGCATTCCTGTTAATTATTTTGTTCTTTTTTTACACTTTTCTCCCTTCCCTACCTTCCTTTTTTTTTTTTAAACCCTCACCTGAGGATATTTTTCCATTGGTTTTTAGAGAGTGGCAAGAGACGGGGAAACATCAATTGGTTGCCTCCAGCATGAGCCCAGACCAGGGCCCGGCCAGGGAGGAGCCTGCAACCAAGGTACCTGGGTGCCCTTGACTAGAATCGAAGCCAGAACTCTCCAGTCTGCAGGCTGATGCTCTATCCACTGAGCAAACCCGGCTAGGGCTTCCTCCCTTAGCCTTTAAAGACAATGGCCCATGACAGTGTTTGTAATCGCAACAGAAAAGTGATTTCGGGTTTGTACGGTCACCAGCTCCACTCGAGCAGTTCCGCCCGGGCCCTCGCTCAGCTGAGCAGTGAGCATGTGTGGCCTCTGGGGGGGCGGGGAGGTGCCACCTGGGGGCTGTAAGTCAACATGCAGCCTTGCCCACCCTTTCCCGCCCTCTCCATCCTGGACACGGTGGGACAGATGTTCGCTCCACCTGAGGCCAGTGAGCACAGCCTCCCAGCCTCCTCCACCCCCACTTCTTGTCCTTCAGGCCAAGCAGGACCAGCTTCCTTGGGGAACTGCGTCTCTCAGCCGGCTCCGGGCCCTTTCCGCACCCCTCAGGACTCTGCCTGCATCCCCCTCTCCCGAGGGAGGGTCCTGCTTCTGGTTCACGGTAGATTCCTATGCCTCACAGGGCGTCAGTGGGCACCCAAGGCTGTTGACAAGTTAATGTGGGCCCGAGCGGGGCAGCTCTGTACGGGGCTGGGAGCGTCCCTGATACACCAAGGTCGCCCGGGCAGGGCATGTACAGGAATCAACCAGTGAATCACGAATAAGTAGAACAGCAAATCAATTCTCTCTCTCTCTCTCTCTCTCTCTCTCTCTCTCTCTCAAATCAATAAATTTTTAAAAATTAATCGGGAATTTTCATTGGTTTTCAATTTATCTTGGGAAGATCCATAAAACTCTAAACAACTAATTGAAAAAATATGTAAGCACTTTGAAAATTATGAAGTTGTGTTAAGAGGCCTGGGTGATGACGAGGCAGCGGCTTTGGTGAGTTATGGCCATTTTCTCTCTCCTTTCCCAGCACCATTAGGTTGGGCATTGTTTACTTCATCCTGAGAAGGGCTGTTTAATAATAATAATAATAATAATAATAATAGGCTACTCACTAATGATGGGTGAGTTGGAAAGCATACCCACCTAGTCACCAGTGCCACGTACATGCTCAGAAAGTGTATGCCACCAACTTGGTCCCCGCACGCCCATTCGGTGTGTCCATGGCCTCTGGGCTGTGAGCACACCAACATCTGAGCGGCGGCCAGGACCGGCACTGGGCGACATGTGGAACCCTGTGTGCGTTTGGACGCTGTTGTTTCTACCAGCAGACAGCCCGGTGCGAAACAGGGGCACTGGTTTTGTTGGCTGTGACCCCTGCACCACAAATATGTCACGATGACTGCAGCAGAGCGCCAAGACAAGCCCTGCACGGATGTGACTTGATGAGCAGACTCTGTGCCCGTTTCCCTGTCCCGCCCACAGAGTGGGCTCGTGGGCCAGCTGTGCGGGCGGGCGGGACAGCGAGGCGCTGTGGAGCTGGGTGTTTCCTGACGCTCGGTGCCTGGCGGACATTCACGGACTCTCTGTGACCGTGGACCCGGCTGACGTGGCTGACTCCTGGGCCCTTTTATTGGCAGATGCAGAAGTGAGCTCACAGCCATAACTCCTCAGAAACATGTTCTTGGAAATCACGCACACTGAGTCACGCTGCCTGTCCCTCGCCCGACAGTGCCATGTCGGGCAGGTTGCTCTGCCCAGGGCTTCCGGGGGAAGGGGCTGAGGGATCAGCATCAAGGAGCACGGTGGTTGGGGGGTTCCCCCACCGACATGCAAAGGGAGGCAGCTCTGGGCACTCCGTGTGCACAGAAGAAAACCACAGGGTCCGCATGGAGCAGGAAACTGAGAAGAGGTGAGCAAGTGGAGACTGGCGGGGGGGGTGGCCAGGAAGCACCCCTGCTTGTTCTAACTCCGAGTCTCCATGGCTGTGCCTCTGCACATAACGCTGACTGTCACCCGAAAAGGTGTCAGTAACCCCCCCACTTTGTTCCTGCACAAACTGAAGGAGGCCAAGAAGCACACGACATACTCTTGTCCTCGGGGTGGGGTGGGGGTGGGGTTGGGGGCGGGTTATTCCAGATTCGGAAACAATAAGTAAAATCCAGAAAGTTTAATACATGAAGGAAGACAGCTTATGACCCAGGGCAGCAAGCGATGCCCGGCAGGAGGGTGGCTGTGGGCAGAGGGAAGGCGGGACAAGCAAGAAGAGGTTGGCACCTGGGTGGGGGTTTGGAGGACTGCCTGCCTGAGCCAGCCATGAAGTGGGGTGCTCCCAAGGCCCGAGGGAAACCTCGGGGACCACGCGTCCCACTGCCACATCTCACCACGGAAGGCTGGATGGAAAGGCCTCGCCCCAGCACGCCCAGGAGGAGTGGCAGAGTCCAGTCCAGAATCCGGCTCTGGGGTCTGAACCTGGGGGTCTCCCCAGCCCTGTCCGGGGTTTAGGAGTGGGCAGGACAGGGACTCTGGCTGGCACCCACGCTCTGTGGCTTTCCGTGGCACCTGCCGCGTCTCTGGGTGGCGCCTGCCGCAGTGACGTGGGCGGGTCTGGAGGTTTCTGAATAGAAGGCCCTGCTGCCCACGTCAGGGTCACTCCGCTGGTGGAAGGGGACCTTGAATTCCCAAAGCCCAGTTTCTCTTCAATGTGACCCAGAGTCGGGGTTCCACCGAGCGAGAAACATTTTCACTATTTTACGCTTCCAAATCGACAGCTGCCCAAGGAGAAGAGGTACCCGCAGGCTCACCTGGCATCGGACGCGCTGCCCGTTGAGGGAGGGGAGCACGGGAGGTGGGTGGGAGGGGTGGGGTCAGCCAGCTCCTGGACTCATCCCTGGTCCCGCAGCCAGTCCCCACCCATTACCCAGGGCTGCCTGCGTCCCCTGCGGCTGCAGCAGCCCCGTCTGCTCTAAACGACTCCTGCACCAGCCCCGGTCCACGAACACGCTCTGGCCCGAAGGGAGAACGCAGGCTCCACCGAGACGCGAGTTCTGGGCCCTGGGCCGCGTCTCCGCAGCTTTCTCCCGGGGACGGCTCCCCACAGGCACTCTGCCCTCGGCCCGTTGAACCCGGGCACCTGCTCTGGGAGCAGAACTGAGCGAGGCTGCAGGCAGACCGCAGCCACCTCCCCTCAGGGGCTCTTTCCAACAGAAACCACGCCGACTGCTAGAAATGGGTAGTGCAATCGACATCATTGGTTTCTGTGGCTGGTGGCTGGTGGCCGGTGGCCGGTGAGGGGATTTGGAACCTGCCAAAGAATGGGGAGGGATGACTTGGCTGTAGGCGGCGCTGTGAGGCTCTCACTCCGGAAGGGCTCCAGGCCCGGGCCCCGGTCTCCTGGGCCCTCAGTCACTGCAGAGACCAGCCCTTCCTGCTCGAGGGGCTCGGACTCTGAGAGGGTGCAGCGCATTGACGACCGTGTCCGATCGTTCATCTGCAGCTGCCTATTCAGAATCACTTTGTTCCTGGCACTGTCTTAGGGGCTAAGGAGGCAGCAGCGGAAATGTGGTGCAGAAACACCTGTGCCGCCCCCTTCCACAGGCCCTGCAAGAGGTGGACAGACACACGGACGAAAGCAACGGGATGGGCAAACACAGTTCATGAAAGGGAAACCGGAAATAAAGCTGGGATGGCAAGACTTACACCAGACAAAATAGATGTGAAAAAGGCTATCACGGGAGGCAGAGGGACCCAGCGGTTCCACCTCTCGGTGCTTATCCAAAGAATCCGAAACACAATATGGAAAGACACGTGCACCCATATGTTCAATGCAGGGTCATGTACAGTAGCCAAGATATGGAGGCGACCGACGCGTCCATCAAAAGATGGACAGATAAAGAAGTTGGGCATATATACCCTGGAACATGATTTGGCTGCAAAAAAAAAAAAAAATGACTTCACTCGCATGCAGAATCTCAGAAACCAAATAAAGGAACAAGCAGAACAGAAGCACGCTCACAGCCACAGAGCATGTGTTGGCTGTTGCCGGTGGGAGGGGTGCTGGGTGGAAAGGTGAGGGGAGTGAGAAGCACAGATTGGCAGTTTCAGAGCCACGGGAAGGTCAAGTACAGCATCGGGAACAGAGTCGATAGTATTGTAATAACTGGTGGCACCAGGTGCAGGCCAGGCTCATCAGGGGGTCACTTGTTACATAAATGTCTAGTCACTGGGTTTGTACCCCCGGAACTAATATTATATTGTGTGTCAACTGTATATTGTGTGAAAACTTTAGAAAAAGTATTTTAAGGCCGGTAGCCATGGAGCTTACATTTGGGATTTGAGAGTCAGACACAAAGTGCTTCAGGGACAGTTAATCCCCACCCATCCCAACCAGGCGCATCAGGTGAGCGCACCTCCAAACTACAGGGCTGCCCCCCGGTCTGCGTGCAAGTCTGCCTGGCCCCACCCCGGAGCGGGGCTCCTCCCTGGGGGAGAGATTGGGGGGAGCAGGAGGCCTTGGGGGAGGGGAGCCTGGTGTTGAACCCAGTGACTGCCGTGCGGGAGCGACCCAGGGTCTCACAAACACCGGGCCACAGGCGTCCTGCCAGTCTCGTAACGGCCTGGGAGGCTTTCCGTGGCCTTCTATTTTGTTTTACAGCAAAACCACCGCTGCCCTCTCATTACAGTGTTTCTACGGGGAAATTCCGTCCTCTGCCTGGCACAGGGATGCACGTTCTCTCCCCCCGCTCCCCCCTTTCTCTCTCTCTCTCACACACACACACACACACACACACACACACACTCACACACAATGAAATAAAATGGCTTTCTCTGTCTATATAATGGCTCTCTCTCTCTCTCTCTCTTTCTCTCTCTCTCTCTCTCTCTCTCTCTCTCTCTCTCTCTCTCTCTCTCTCGATGGCAAAGCACGACGGCCTGGCTCCTCAGGGGTGGCGTTATGATGGGTCACGGGTGGAGGGGGGGTGCCAGACAGGAAGGCGACGCCCACAGCTGCTGTATCAACCTTTCCATCCCCTCTCCCTTCTCCTCCCTGAGACACTGAGGAAACTTGGCTTCAGGACCCGGAACCAGGTGCTGCCCTTACTCCCTGGACGTTAGGCCTCCCCGCACGCTGCAGCTGACCGCCGGGGCCTCTGAGCCGGGTTCTGGGGGACGTGCTGCGGGAGTCTGTCCTCGGAGTCCTGGTCAGACGATGCACATTGGAGTCAGATGGCTAACCCGTTAACTGGCACGACCTGGCCACGGACCACGTCCCCCCTCGTTCTGCCCGTCCCCTCCTCCCACAGCTGTGCCAGAGGCTGTCAGCTGGTGTGGTGCCTGGATTCTTGTGAGAGGTGTTCGGTGCAAAGGCGAGCGAAAACCACTCCCCAGTGTGGACTGCGGTGGGACAGAGAGCTGGCCCACTCCAGTGAAATCAGGGAGAGTTAATGGGTGACTGACTTATTCCTGTGCCCCGCCACACCCTCCTCAGAGATGCCGTGGTCCCTCCCACTGAGGGACATCTGCACTTGGGCCCCAAGTTAGGAACAATGCCGCCCCCAAAACCCGCCTCAGCTTCCCTTGACCAGTCATCGCTGATCCACCCACCAGCTCTCACGCCAGATCCCTGTCCCCGGGCTGGGCTCTGACGCCCACATCTCTGCCTCAGCTCCAACCCGAAGCTCCCAGCACGTTCGGGCTCCCGTCTCCTGTCTCCACGGTCAGCACTGTGGGCAGTGCGGACGCATCTCTGTACTCCTGGGAAGCAGGCACATGAAGAGGCACCTGGCGCCCCTCCCTGGCAGACTGTTCCACGCACCACTTGCCCCAATTCTGTCTTCCCAAGTCAGTCAGCTGGCGAAGCAGAAACCAGCTGAGGAATGAAATACCAATAACTTCTCTTTGTGCCAAAACCACAATTTTTTCTGATTCTTGGACACTCTTCTTCATCTGCCTGGGCTGCAGGGAGGCAGCCCCTCTCCCAGCAGGAAGGACTGAGCTGGTCCCCAAGCACCACATGCCCCAAGGTGACCCCTGTCCGCTTCCAGCCGTCTGGCTGTCGTATTGCCAAGGAGACAGGGGGTGGCAGCGAGTAGGATCTGAGCTGCTGCCTGCGAAAGGATGTGGCAGAGCCTTGAATTTAGAATGTTGGACACTTGGAGCCTTTTGTTTTGTCTTTGGCTTTAACCCACTTCAAGATTTAGCAAAGTCCATTCCCGGTCTGCTCACATCCTATATAATAAAAGAGAAACATGCAAATTTGACCATACCTTTGCTCCTGATTGGCTATGCTACCAGCCAATCAGGAGTGGAGACGGAGCCAAGTGGCACGAGTGCCAGGCCCTGGGGGTGGAGATGAAACGGTGGTGGTGGTGGTGGTGGTGATGGTGGTGGCAGCGAGCGCCTGCCTCCCCGCCCCCACCCCGGGGCCAGGGGTGAGCCATCAGTTGGACATCCCCTGAGGGCTCCCAGTATGTGAGAGGGGGCAGGTTGGGTTGAGGGACCACCCACCCCCAGTGCACAAATTTTGTGCACCGGGCCCCTAGTGTACTATAAAGGAAGAACAACTGAAATTTGGGGAAAATCCAGAGTTATTTGTGGATTTTCACCTGCACAGGGATCAGTTCCTCTAACCCCTGCATTGCTCATGTATGTTCTAGTAATAGTATATGAAGACCCATATCAGGGTTTGGGCTCTGGAGAAGGGGCACGCACAAATAACAGACGAGACAAGAAATAATAATTTGGAAATTGAGGTCCAGGTGGTAGCCCAGAGCAAGAAGAAGGACTCCCCTGGTCCTCAGGCCTTGCCATCCTTTTATTCAGTTTGAGATACGGCTATCGCCCTTAGGCAGGCAATTTCAGTAACAGACAGACTATCTTATCAGTCAGGTTTATGTGACTGTCTGGTGGGGAAGTTGCTTCAGCTACCATTGCCTCGACTAGTCAGTGCATAGCTCTGACCTTAGCCAGCGCTCACGGGTCAGCAGCATTCCGGGCTTCTTGTCCACACCTCTCTGCTAGTGAAGACAATAGGCAGCTTCCCACAGTAGGAGGCTCTCAAAACTGGGTGTTAAAACCAGGTAGATCCACAGGACATAGGTGGAGATTCTGAACAGCGTGAAAGAAAAAAGGTCCTAGAAGTACAATGACAGGAAGAGTACACATCACTGTTTGACAAGAGGAGATCCCCTTAGGACAATCACACCTAAGTGGAGGTCAGAGGAGTGTCCTGGCACCAGGACCTGCTCAGCTGTGTGTCAGCCACAGTTCATTTGTCCAGTCTGGAGTCAGAGACGCCCTTGACTTATGTTAAATGCTGGCAAGAAAGCCCCAGGTAAAATAGCTGTTAAAGACCACTTCAAGTCTGGAACCTTCCTCATTTGTGTGCCTTTGGCGGTTTTTGGTTCACATTGCCCTGAGGATCGAGGCATTCGAGGCCAATGGGGTACCGCTTTCCACTAACATTGGCTCTGTTATCCAGCAAACGCTTATTCTGAGCATGTACCACAGACAAGATGACCGGTGGTTATTCTGGGATGCAGGGATGAGTCAGAGGTGGGCTGCTGGCTCCCTCGGGGCTGACAACCCAGGACACAAACAGCAGGCACAGACGGACTGCCTCTCAGAGAGACATCGACGCTCTCCCTGATGTGCTCCTAAAACGTTATCGGAGCACCGAGAGGCAGGGGCGTTGTTGTATTTTACATTTCATTTAGGATGTAGCAGCATACAAAATTAACACCCGGAAACGGGTGGCATTTTTTCCAGTTTTCATTTATGTGTCTGACTCCCCCTGAGGGATCCAAGGGCTTTATCCAACTGTGTATCTACAAGGCCAGACATGTGGTAGGTATTCAGCAAATGTTCACTGAAGGGGCGAGTGAATAAAACTGAAAATTCTTGCATGTTTATTTTTCAAAGTGAGGCATAGATCACCCTTCATTTGCATATTTCATATTAAATAAATGAGTATTTCCTTGAGGCAAAGGACTGTGTGTCACGTTCTATTCCTCACGGAACCTGGTGGGTACAGTTAATACACAACAAATATTTCCTGAATGAAATGAACGAGTTCATCCAGAAGGATGTTTTCACAATGCATAGCAAATGAATAACTCAAACGAGTTATTGTCAAAACTCATAGAAATATGAGCAAAAAAAAGGATGTATGCTAATGTATATAAACTTACCTCAGTAAAAAAATTAAAAACTATGAGATTTAAACAATAAAAATGTTCATTTCACCACAAAGTAAAATCTATAGAAGTAGGGTGACTACTCGGTCAGTTGATTTTTTTAAAAATAATTTACTGACTGCCCAGCCAGTGTGGCTCAGTGGTTGAGTATCAACCTATGAACCAGGAGGTCAGGGTTCAACTCCCGATCAGGGCTCGATCCCAGTGTGGGTGGGCAGGAGGCAGCAGATCAATGATTCTCTTATCATTGACGTTTCTCTCTCTTTCCTTCTCCCTTCCTCTCTCTGAAGTCAATAAAAATATATATTAAAAATAGTTTACTGATCTTTTAGAGAGAGGCAGGGAAACATTGATATGAAGCACACCAATTGGCTGTCTTCTGGTGCCCCCGTTGGGAATCGATCCTGCAACCTGGGCATGCTCCCTGACTGGGAACCAAGCTGACAACCAACACCCAGTGTGGCTAGGGCAAGGCCAGTGATTCAATAGCTCAGCTACGGTACTGGTGACTCCCGTTCTCTCTCTCTCTGTTCTGCCGTTTCGGTAGGTTCATTTTCCTCAGGGTCGTTCCTCCCACAGTTACCAGATTCTATAGTGTTTCCACCTGCGACATCATTCATACATGAAAGCATCCCGAGGAAGGAGATGCCATTTCCTCTCTGTGTCTGCTCAAAAACAAGTTAATTTCTTCTAGGAGCCCCAGACACCATTCCTCGTGTTCCAGTGGCCAGACCTGTCATGTGTGCACATCGGACCAAAGACTCCTGAGGACAGAACCACATGACTGACTGAACACCAGTGTCACCCCTCCCTTACCCCCGCCCCCGGCCGAACCTGGTCAGCCTTCCCGAGAGGCTGTATATCCTCACAAAATCAAGTCCACTGGGAAGTAAGAGTTCGAGGAGAAAAAGAATATAAATTAGGCAACCAACAGTAATGCATGGAATATGGACTTTCAGGTATTAGATAATTAAATTTTCATGTATGAGAACTTGAGCCCAGATAAAGGACTTTTTTGACATTCCTTTCATCACCTCCATCCAGATGTTCTGCCCTTAAGCACCTCTCAGTTGGCCCAGGACACGCCCACTTCCCAGGTGCCTCCACTCCTAGGTGCAGGCCTCACCTACACCTATAGCCAGGACTTCTATCCAAGCCATCTAGACTCGCACCTATTTTTAGGGTCTGTCCTCAGCACTCTAATTGCTTATTTGGTTTCTATCCCTTCTAAATCCTTGTCAAGAATCCTGGTCATGTTGTGTAACCAGACACATGTGCGTTTTTCCAAGTTCCTATGGAGTAAAAATGACTGTAAATTTAAAAATAAATCTCATTTTTTTGTTGTTAATCCTCACCCAAGAATATTTTCCCATTGTGTAGTGTTTTTTTGTTTGTTTGTTTTTTGTGGGGTTTTTTTTTAGAAAGACGGTGGAAGGGAGGGGAAGAGAGAGAGAGAGAGAGAGAGAGAGAGAGAGAGAGAGAGAGAGAGAGAGAGAGAAACATCAGTGACCAGAATCAAACCCACAACCTTTCAGTCCGCTACAGGCCGACACTCTGCTCACTGAGCCAAACCGGCTAGGGCAATAAATCTCATTTCTAAGGACGATGTGTTTGACCCTGAGGCTGACTGAAGAAAAATTGTAGGAAGAAAAAATTTCCTACAGGCCCTCTGGCATGTCAGCATCACCTCTTCCATTGATGTGTTTCTCTTTCCTGGGCTCTGTAGAGTCTGATTTTCTTGTAGCAAGAGTAGGTGAGGTTATTGTGACATTTATACATCTGGAAAGCTATGGGGAGAGGGGTGAGGAAAGAGGGATTGAGGGAAGCAGAATGTCCCACTGCCTTAAATGCTGTGGCTAAAGGTGCTATGTGGCTCAGCTCCCCCTACAGGACTCCATGGGGCATAGCAGCACATGTTTGGAGGATACCATTTTGTTAATTCTGGCCCCCTGGCTTCATTCATCCTGTCCTGAGTGATGTTATAAGAGCTCACGGTCATGGGCACCAACCCCAGCCTCCCTACACCAGAAACACCCTGGTTTCTCTCAGTCTTTGCCAACAAACTAAAATATCTGGGAATAAAATGTTTTCAAAATTAAAGAAATGGGCTGGATGCATTGCCAAGTGGTGAGTCGCAATGAAAAACTTCCAAGTCTCCTTCCAACTCTAAGATGCCATTGGCCCTCCTGCCAGGATCCAAGCTGTTCAGCAGGCCCTGGCCTTGGTGCACATCTGACCTATAAAAACTTTAGCGCCTCCGTCATTACACGGAAAAACAACTGCTGAATCTGGGACAGAGGGTAGGAGGTGTGTACGTCACTCAGGAAGTCTTCAGGCCGCCAGCCCCAGAGGTTCCCAATTGTTCATTCCAAGAAAAATTTCACACAGCTGCTCACACCTGGGGCATTGGAGGGAAAGTGAGAGTGAGAAAACGATAGCGAAGAGAATGCTCTCTGGTTTCCGTTGTATTATATTGAACTTAGAGAAATGCAAGTAGCAGAGTGCATTTCCTATTCCAGAAATCTCTTCCATCGCAGACTGTAATCAGGCAGCTGACAGCGCCACCTAGCTGTCACTACCAGAGCCTTACACCCTATTTCCAGCCTGGTTTCCAGGTGTAGGATTAGTCACTGCCCAATGAGACAGCTGATTGCTATTTGATGATGGAAGCAAGCAAAGTCCCCCAAAGGAGGTTTATGTGTAATAATAACTTATACTTAGATTATGTTGTCTGCAGTCCAAACCACCTTTTCACTAAAAACACCTCACTCACATCTTCCTTGTTGAACACAGGCGAGGCTTCCCTGCATTCGTTTTGTTAACCAAATCCCCACACTTTGCATAGGTAGCCTCCTGTCTCCTGTGGACAGCTGTCAGCAGGCAGTGTCAGTCGAGGCGTCTGCAGGCACCGGTTGTGCATGCTCCCAGGATGTATGCAAAAATCTCTAGGGAGGACAAATGGTAACATTTCATTCTGAGTCATTCACATTCAATAGCACAGCTGCTCACCCAATATTTGTAGGAGGAGGCACACAAGAGGTCCTGTAAAATGAAATCATGAATGGTGTCATGTTTGCAGAAGACCAGACATCCTTGCTGGAGGCATGACCCAGAAGAAGGCTGAGAACTGCATTTTATGATGCGTCAGATAGGAAGTCCTTTTCTAAAGTAAGCAGTGGTGGGGAATTATTCCATCACCCTTAGTGCTGATGGGGGAGGGCGCTCTAGATGTTAAAGGAGCAAGAAGGCTAGTACTGGGCTTCCTCCCTCTGACGCAGCCGCCGGCAGGGCAGAGCCGGGCAGAAATGTTTAAACAGGGTGCTTACTAAGTGTTTGGGGGAATTACCCTCCCTGAACCTTTTCTGTGTTATTGCAAAATGTAGTGAAGATGACGTAATTTATTTATTTATTTTAGTAAATAGTCTTTATTATCCTAGGTAAATCCTATGAAAACATCCAGGAGGACTAGAACTGTATTCCGGTGCCTATTTGAATCCAGGATGAGCTGGTTAAGATACCAGCTAGTGATTTATGAGGCGTGAAAAGTTCCCTCTCACGTTGCCTCTCCTCTGCGTCATCTGCTTCCAAAAATAGGGGCCGGGCGTCTGGGCAGCAGTCGCTGTCAGAAACAGCTGCTGCACTGCGTGAGGGTCCACGGCGAGGTGCATGAACCTGAGCGAGCCGTGGAGTCAAGAATGGGGCCGGTTCAGTGGTGCAGCTCCCTGCTGGCTGTCACGGGAAGAGACACCTGAGCCCTCTTTCTTTTTCTTTTTTCTAATATATTTTATTGATTTTTTTATAGAGAGGATGGGACAAGGATAGAGAGTTAGAAACATCAATGAGAGAGAAACATGGATCAGCTACCTCCTGCACACCTCCTACTGGAGATGTGCCCACAACCAAGGCACATGCCCTTGACCGGAATTGAACCTGTGGAAGAGGCACCCCACCACCCACCCCTGCTTGTGCATGCGCACACGCTAGGCCAGTGGTCGGCAAACTCGTTAGTCAACAGAGCCAAATATCAACAGTACAATTGACATTTCTTTTGAGAGCCAAATTTTTTAAACTTAAACTTCTTCTAATGCCACTTCAAAATAGACTCGCCCAGGCCGTGGTATTTTGTGGAAGAGCCACACTCAAGGGGCCATAGAGCCGAAAACTCTTTGGGGCCACACTCAAGGGGCCAAAGTCGACCATTGTGCTAGGCTAACATTTAAGGAACAGTCAGTCGGTCCACACTGAGCATCTGAGGGTGCCAGGCTCTGGCCCAGGAGACACTCAGAAGGAGCCTGTTTCTCCAGAGACACCTGACACCCCCAGGGACACCTGACACCCCCAGGGACACCTGACACCCCCAGGGATACCTGACACCCCCAGGGATACCTGACACCCCCAGGGACACCTGATTGGACAGCTTCTCACAGAGAAGGGTTTTCCCTGCGTGAGGCCAGCAGAGAACCTGGTACCGAAGGCTGAGCTGAGGAGCTAAGTAAAGGTCGTGGCCTTTCTGGGGGTGGCTTGGTGCAAGTCCTCCGAAGCCATTCAGCATCACCACTACCCAAGAGCAAAAATCTGTGGATGCCCCCTCGGCTCTCCACGTCATTTTATCATCTGCCTCTCCCAGCGACTCCGGCCCTCTGACTCCTCTCCCCGGGTGGTTCTGGAGGATGTAACAGGGGTCTCAGTGCAGAAAACGCTTACTCCTCCTCTGCCCTCCCGCCATGCCTTCTCCCTCCTTGCTGGACCTGCTCGAGTCTCTCCGGTGCCTCTGAGCATTAAGGCTGAGCTTTCGGGTGGTGTCTTTCAACTCAGTTCTTCCACCTTTGATCCATGACCTGCTGCTTCACATGGATTATGGATAAAGGTCTTGAATGAAAGAAATGCTAATGGAGTTAATTCAAAATAAAACACTGAGAGCAAGACCAACAACAGACTAGTAATTAGGAAAATATTGTATAGCAAAGGTTTCCAAGTTGGTGGCTTAGAATTCTAAGCACATTTTCTCCATGTAGCCATGTTACACATGCCATGTGATTCAGATGCTATAATGTAATCGTTGCCCTGGGCGGACTCAAAGAGGCCTTGGGAACTGGCCTGAGGACCTATCATCATCTCTAGTGGGACATACTATCCCATGGGACACGCCCTCCTGTCCTTTCTCACCGCGACCTTTCCCCGCAATGGCAGGCATGATTGGACAAGAGAATGAATGAATAAATGCTTTTGTTCATTCCTTCGCTATGCATTAAACACCCACCATAGTCAGGTGCTATGCTAGGTCCTGGCAATATAGAGTTAGTGCTCACCATTAAGGAAGTCACAGATGAGAGAGACAGATCAACAGAGTATCAGAATACCATGGGATGGTGCTAGAGACGCAGAGAGTGAGCTCAGTGCAGACGCAGGACCCTGTGGAAGCCACTAAAGGGGCTGATGGGGAAGAGGATGCTGCCAGAGGAACTGGAAGAGGTGAGAGAGGTCGAAAGAGAGGCTGGCATCGCAGAACCCAAGTAAGAAGAGCACTTCAGGGAGGGAGGGCTGAGTGCACCTGGTCTGTCCAGACCCACCTCTTCTCTTTGGGCTACATGTCGCCAGCCCAGACCTCTCCCCTGAACTCTGAGACCCGCCTGCCCGTTCCACATCTCCACATGGGTGTCTAACAGGCTTGCTGCCAAACCGCTAACAATTAGGAAAAACATGGGGCAAGTGTAAGGGAATTGATGTTTACACCCCTGTTCATAAGAGCTAGAGCCAAAACCTGAGGTGGGGGATGTCGGAAGGCTTGGGGGAGGTGAGCTCTAAGATTGGCCTGAGGTTGGCTGTAAAAGATGAAAACAGAGGAGGCACTAGCTTTGCAAGAGTAGATACTTAAACGGGTCTGTCTATTAACCAAAACTTGACCAGTTCGATGGCACACATGGTTTAGGGGAAGACCCTAAGTGGACAGACATTTACTGAGGCCTCCAAGAGGGGCTTGGGTGATGGACTGTTACATCGGCACCAATAGGCCGGCTATTGAGACAAGTGGTTGAGGACAACAGGAACCACTGATGCCTCTGCTAGCCACCGATTTGTAAGGATAAAGTCTAAAGAAGCCGAAGACTCCCCACCTCCCATGTGTGTCTCATGGAAACCAAGAAAACCATCACTGAGCCAGGTAGTTCCTCCTACAGTGGGTCAGAGTCCAAACTGTTTAATGGAGAAACTGAGGTACGGCAGGTGCCGGTGACATTTCCAGCAGGAAGCCGCCTGCTCCCCACAAATGCACTTCATGGGTAGGAATAGGAAGGGAAGTGGGTCTCTGCCCGGTTGGTGTGGCACAATGCGTGCGTGTTGACCCATGAACCAGGGGGTCACGGTTTGATTCCTGGTCAGGGCACATGCCCAGGATGCAGGCTCGATCCCCAGTGTGGGATGTGCAGGAGGCAGACGCCCATCAATGATTCTTTCCCATCATTGATATTTCACTCTCTCTCTCTCCCTCTCTCTTCATCAATAAAAAAGTAAAAGTTAAAAAAAAAAAGGAAAGTGGATCTCCACAGCACTTCCTCCTGACAGGTGTCCAGCTGGCCATCTTCAGAACATGGGGCGGCAATGGTCACTTTTTAATTTGGTTTTGTTGCTCCTTGGGGGTTCATATTAAAACACTGTATGTGATGCCAAATGACAGTACAGTGCCATATTAGAATTTTATTTTGGACCAATGGTTTCTTGATTTAGTCTGTTTCTTCCCAAAGAAAAGGTCTGTACAGTCCAGCCAGCTGTACCCCTGCCCAGGCTCGGTGACGGCCGACACCTCTGAGTTTTGCCTGAGAAACTCAGCTGAAACTGAGTGGTTTCCTCTGGGCCGCCTGTGAAGACAGTGCCTGGCGTACGTGATCTCTCCCCTGGGAATGAGGCAGGAGGCAGTGACTCCTGGTTTGTGTGTCAAAACATTGCTTTTCCCAGTGAGGTAGGTCTTGGCCATTGACATGGACTGACATTTCTAGCAACAGTCAGATTCGCAGCCTGCCACCATCTATACCATCTCCCTGGGGGTCGGAGGCATCCAAGTGTACTTTTCCACCCGCCATTGTCTCTGCTCAGGGCCCACTGAGAACTGCTGGTGTTCTCACTAGGATGAGACTGAATACAACTTTCACCCCACATCTGGTGCATGAGACACGGGGCCTGGTGTCAACCACAGTGAACAGGAAGTCATTCGATGGGATGCCTGCTGGATTAAGACTTCATGCCAAGAGCACGGACACAGGAAGTTGGGGTGAGTGGAGATTATCCACATTACTACATATGAGGGCCCACTCGTGGTAAGGCATAGCAGGGGACACAAAAATTAGCACTGAAGGAGGAAAGACATTAACAGTTCACATAAAAATAGAACAACACGGGCAGAACGTGATGATCGGAAAGCTAGCGTCACGGCCTTGCCACATGCCAAGGCCAGCATGTCCTGGACACGGAGACTGGGCCTGGGTGGGCGGGTGCCTCAGGAGCAGCCACTGCAGAATGAGCAGGAAACAATCTATCGGGGTGATGGGGCACATGAATAGAGTTGGCACCTAAAAATGGGGGGAAGGGAGCAAAAACACATGGGTAGAGGAAACAGCAAGGTAAAGGCTGTGCAAGTAGAGTCGACCCAGGAGGAAGCAGCTGGTGATGGGAAGAATGGCAGAGCTACCGCTCGGTGGCCGTGGAGTAGAAATCTGCAGCTGTCTGCTGCTGACCGGGGAGGAGAAAACCAGCCGCCCCGCCAAACCCTAAGTGAGCAGGTCGCTCCCCCCGTGCCCATGTGCCTGGCCTCCTGCCGCCCCATCCTCTACAAGGCTCGCAGCACACAACCTGGGTGCATGCAGAACAGACACTGTCGCCCAACAGACTCTAAATTGTGTTATGAGAGGTCAGGACCCTCTTTCTCTTAGACCATTTACTAATCATCATTATTTTTAAAATCCAGCGACACTTCCTGAAATTAAAACAAAACCAAAACAATACATTGACTAAATCAGGCAACATGATCATAGCTAGATTTGACAAAATGACCTTTATGCAGTTGAAAAGATACCAAAAAAATAATATTTGTAAACTTTTTGACTTTCAGAGCCCCCTGAGGACACTCCAGACCTATCACTGTCTCTAATAACACATAATGCAAATCTCTGAAGAGCAGCACCCCGAAGGGCGTTAGGGAGCCTATAAACTCTACCAAACACTGGCAATTCACTTGCTTTTCTTTCATTCATGAATGTCATCAGATTCTCCAAAATCACTGACTTCTGGCTGTATTTTACACATCTTATCTTCTTCTACTGGTCACCCCCATAGCTTGAGCTTTAATCCTAAATAATGACACTCCATTCCTACCCCTCCCCAGGCCACTCTTTCCTTCTCTTTTCTGATCTCTTTCCATTGTCTGTTGCCCATTCTAATGCCTTCAATTTCCCTCTCTCCCACAGTTCATTTAAGCCACAGGTGACTTCCATGTTTCTCATCTCCCAGAGCTAAAGAGGGTGCCACTTTCACGTTTAAGCTACTTCATCTAAGTCCCAGCCTTCTCCTTCCATACTTTTATACACCCACCCCCACCCTTCTCTCCAGTGGTAATGGGGAGTCCCAAGGTGAGTCACTGCAATACTAATAATGCCCTTGGTATAAGGAGAGACATCAGTAATCACCATCAGCGAGACTGGTGCCCCTGAGCAATTTTCTCCCGAGTAGGAACCAGTGGGCACTGGGATCTCCCCACACCCAGCTCAGTGCCCCTCGGGACAATCGCAAGTACCTTCTTGAGATTAGGAGAACAGAATAGGAAGAAGCCAATTTCCTGTCTTCTGAGTCTGTGGTGAGGAGGGTTTATAGGGGGCCATGCCCAAAGCTAGGAGCAATCAGAACATTTTAATTTACGTTTATTTTGCTCATGGTTTATTTTTATTTTTCTTTCTAATCAGAAGAGAAGCCAGTGGCAGGTATTAAGGTCTTCAATAATAAAGGAACCAGTTTGTGAGCACAGTCAGGTTACATCATCCTGAACCCTGCCAACCATTCCATCCTCAGGGAGCTGCAAATTGCTGAGATCAAGCAACGTGCAAAAGCAACTGAGCTGGTGAGGAGCAAACCAAGGGTTTGACTCTCCTTTGCTTTCTGTCACGCATGCTGCCTCGTGGTACAGCTCCAGTCCCATCTTCCTGAGTGAGAACATGAGCCCCAAGAAGGCAGAGAAGAGACTGGCAGTAAGTGTCTGAGAAGGGACCCTCTGGCCAGCTTCCCCTGTCAGTCACTTCCCTATCCCAATCTGAGACTCTCAGTAACTAGAGATCTGGTGGCTAATGTGTGTCCAAGTTTTAAGTGTACTTTTTATTATTGACTAGAGGCCCAGTGCACAAATTTTGTGCATGGGGAGGGGGGTCCCTCCTCATCCCAACCTGTACCCTCTCCAATCTGGGACCCCTCAGGGGATGTCCAACTGCCTTTCCAGTTTAGGCCCAATCCCAGGGATCGGGCCTAAACCAGCAGTCGGACATCCCTCTCACAATCCTGGACAATTGGCTCCTAATTGCTCACCTGCCTGCCTGCCTGGTTGCCCCAAACTGCCCCCTGCTACCAACCTAGGTGCCCCCAACTGCCTCCTCTACCCCCACGCTGGTCTGGCCACCCCATGCAGCCTGCTTGTTCAGTCATTTGTTTGTCCCTCACTAACCCCCCTACTGGCCTGGTTGTAGGCAGCCATCTTGTGGGGGTGTGAGGGTTAATTTGCATATTACCTCTTTATTGTATAGGATGAGAGTGAGAGAGAAACATTGATTTACTGTTCCACCCATTCTGCATTCATTCGGTGCATCTTGTATGTGCCCTGTCCTGGGATTGAAGCCACAACCGTGGCGTAATTGGGATGCTCTGACCAGCTGAGTCGCCTGTCCAGGGCTTCAGTGTACATTTTTACAACCTGCTACTTTATCCCTGGCATAGGCATGGGCTCCATTTTTGCCTGCCTCTACTGGGCACTTGCCTGCTCTAATTAAGTCTATAGGCCTTTGTTAGGCAGTCCTGATGAGTAAAAGTGATTTCTGTCCATGGAGAAGGAACTCACCAACATTTCCAATAGCACAGCTATCACTGTTGGGTCCACACTGTGCACGTAGGCCCACTCACGTTACATTGCATACATTGACTTCCTTAATGTACATCATCTCAATGGTGGGTAGGTGTGAGCTTCTCTATTTCACGCTTCAGAAAAGTACGGTTCTCAGAAGCTGAGCAGCTCTGCTAAGTGCCCAGGCTGGCAGAGGGTCTCGGCACAAGAGCCCAGGCCTTCCTACCACCTGACATCACCTCTCCTCACAGGTGTGATGTTTCATAGACACGACATCATTCCTGCTTAAGAACCACACTAATCAACCAATTGGCTTTTGTTATTTATGTAAAAGAAGTTTTTGAAGTTTTTGTTAGTTTTTTAACATGTTTTTATTGATTTCAGAGAGGAAGGGAGGGCGAGAGAGAGAAACAACAATGATGGCAGAGAATCATTGATCAGCTGCCTCCTACACACCCCCTACTGGGGATTGAACCCACAACCGGAGCATGTGCCCTTGACAGGAATTGAACCTGGGGCCCTTCAGTCCAAAGGCTGATGCTCTATCCACTGAGCCAACCCAGCTAGGGAAAGAGAAGATTCTTTACAGTCTGATAAAAGACACACAAAAAAACAAGAAGCAGGTAAGCCCCAGCCAAGGCATTAGGGATGAAATAACAGTAATAATGTGTCAGTATCACTGTTTCCGAATCTGCACGGAGCTCTCCTCTCTGCCAGACACTATTGGATGTTAATGCTGAACTACCGTTACTCTTATTTTTCCCAGCTCGCAGCGATGGTGACATACACATCCACCGAAGTAGGCTGTAGGCTGACCTCCTAGCCCAGTGGTCAGAAAACTGTGGCTCGCCAGCTATATGCAGCTCCTGAGCTGCGGTTTGCCGCTCCGTTGACTAATGAGTTTGCCATCCACTGGGATAGGGGCTTAATCACAAGGAACAACAATACCTGTAATTATTGGAATTGAGAGTCTAGGTCAGTGGTCAGCAAACTCATTAGTCAACAGAGTGGCAAACCGCGGCTCAGGAGCTGCATGTGGCTCGCGAGCCACAGTTTGCTGACTACTTACTGTCCTAGCCCATTTGTTTGCTGGTGGGGTTTTTATGGGGGAAGAACATTTTATCTGAAGCCTATTTTACTTAAATCACGTCCAAACGTCCCTCCATCCTCAGTTGCCTCCTTCCCTGACACCCTCTTCCCTTTAAGAAAAGCTCCAAATCCCTCCACTGGTCTGTTAGGTCCCCCGCACATGGATGCCACGGCAATGCAGACCCGCTCGCTGACTAAGGGATCCCACAGCCCGTCCCCTCTGGGGTCAAGGGCACTGGCTGGACCGCGTGGAACCGGCTGGCCCGACACCGCTTTGGGTTCTGACAATTCAGCTCCGTCCCAGGCCGGCTCGATGCACGCCACCGACCGCAGGAGGAGCAGGAGTTCCGGGGAGCAGTCTTCAGTCCCAGCTCCCTTCCGACCCCTGCATGTGGAGCTCCCAGCCAAGAGCCCCAGGGCTTTGTGTGCGGCAGGAAGGAGGAGACCAGGAGGGGAGCGATGGGGCACCCTGCCTCCGGAGGAAACAGCCCTGCTACCTGTGTCCCTCTCCAGGGCTGGCCACCGACACCAAGGTGCTGGGCGGTGCCCACCCGGCCTGTCCCTCGTTCACTCAGTCTTCATCTCTCCAGAACCAGAGCCTCACACCGCTCTCTCCACCTCACACCTGCAGCTCCTCTCAGCTGGCACGGCTTGTTCTTCGCCGTGGAGGTTAGAAACCGCCAGGAAAGAGCTCCCACAGACGCCCGCCTCTCCAGGCAGCTCCGCGCAGGAGCCCGCTGAGCTGCTGCCTGGGCGCCTGCAGACATGCGGATGCTCCGTGGTCCCAGCTGAGGTCAGCCCAGGCCACACCCTGGGCCCGCTCCATGCCCTCCCCAAGGATTGGCTCCGTCCAATGTTTCGTCTCTTCCCTCCATCACAAGGTTTCCCATCTGCTCACAGACATGCGGTGCACCCACAAGCCCACCTCTCAGCCTGCGCGGCCTCAGCCTCAGCCCGTCCCCTGGTCCCTCCGAGCGGCGTCCTCAGGAGCTGCCTGTGCGGGTGCCTACTCATCCAGATTCTCCTTCCCAGCGTGCCTCACCCTGAAACTGCTCTTGCTTAGGTCTTCGGTCCCCTCCACCCCCACGAAGCCAAATCCGGTTCAGTCTCCCGTGCGGTCCCCGTGACCGAACGGCAGCTCTGAGCTGAGGCTCCGGCTTTCCTCCTGCGTTGTTTTCTGGAACCTCATGCTTGGTTCTTTTCCTCCTTCGTTGATGGCTCTTTGTCAATGTCCCTTGCTGGTTCCTACTAACATCCCTGCCACCTCATGTCCCCAGGAAGGGGCTCAGCCTTCGGATGCCTCCAGATGTACCTGCTCCCTTCTCATCTCCCCATCACAGATTGAACGCCTGCTCCTCCTGCATCAATGCTGGTGGTTCCCCAGCGTATGTCTCTGACCCTCTCTCCTCTGAACACCAGCCTTACAGATACAGCTGCCAGCTGCCAGCTCAGACTCCACCTGGGTTTCCAGCAGGCATTTCACAGTTATCACGCCAAGCATCCCGTCCCCGTGCCTGCTGGTCCCGAGGCCTGTCCCATCGCTGTGAACGGTAACTGCCTTCTGCTGATGCTGAGGCTAAACCTTAGTGTAACCCTGACTCCTCTTCCCCTCTCCTCCCTCGTGGCAACCCGTCCTCTCCCCCCATCTCCGGTTCTAGCCAGACCATGTATGTGTCACTCCATTCCTACCCCTCCCCAGGCCCTGCTCCCTTGCTGCCTGGGTCCCCACCATCGTATCGCTCGGAGCAGCCCCCTGCTGCTCTACCAAATCTTGCCCCGGAGCTTGCTGGGAAAGCAGGTTCTGAGGCCCCAGGTGTATGGAATAGCAACCTGCACATCAACAAGGTCCCAGCCCTATACTCTGGTTTGGAGGGGCAGCTGCTATAGAGGGTGGCTGAGGAAAGGCTACCTTGGTGGAGGGCTCCCAATCCACTTTGGGGGTCTCAAGGCAAGTTCCCACCAAGAAGTGACATGTAAGCTAGGCCTGAAGATCCACCCGTTGTATGGAGAGAGCCCTGCTTCTCCTCACCCCTCTCCCCCACTGCTCCCCTCCAGCTTTGCGGCAGCACTGGCTCCTGGCTCCACACCTGGCCTCCAGGGCCCTCCCCACACCAGGAGAGGGACACCCCTATGGCCCATTCCTAGAACAGCTCCCAGCCCTGGTGAGTCCGAGCAGTGTTTTCAAAGGCTTTTTCTCCGCGTCACTGGATAGAGATGACTGATGGCTTGAGGAACTGCACTCTGCGCCCTGTTAGCCACTAAATATAGACTGTGCACTCGCTGGAGGAGCTAAATTTAGCAGCACAGGCAGGGGGAGGGGTGCAAAGAGGGGGGCACACGCTGGGGGCTCGCCTGGGACTGGTGGAAACAGCCCTCTTGCGCCCACGGTTAAGGTATTATTCCTGACCGGGAGGAGTGGCCTGGAAATGTCATCCTTGGCTGCTACATCTGGCAGAGGGGTTTGCTGAGAGTCATTTTTCTATTTTAAAATATGCAGATGGGGTGGCGTCTGTCTGCCTCCATCTGATTAGTTTGCTGTCACTGGTGAGCGCGCTGGTCCTCTGTCCTGGCTGAGCTCAGACCTCCTGGGGGGCTGTTTCTAATTCTGCCCACGCCGCCCCAGATCGGCTTCCGGCGTCACTTGAGACGCACTAATGATTTAGCCTGAAGGTCAGAGAGTGGCTCTCTGATGCTGCCAACCGCGCAGAGCAAGGCAGGATCCCTGGCCCCGCCTCTGTGCCGGGTACCTTAGTATCACAAACCCATGGTCCTCTGCCCCGCAGGGTAGAGAGCACTCGAGGGCATTTTGACTCTGTCTTTGGGTAACGACACCTGGAAACAGGCTCTGAATCCCACAATCACTGTCACTATTAGACTGAATTGCATGGCCTGAGTGAGGAAAGCATCTCCTGGCCTGACCACAGATAAATTCTATTTGATTGATGCCACGGTTTTCCTTCACTTCCTCACCCCTGCCCCACTCCCCCCAAATGAGAAGGAGCCAGAGGAGCTCCATGGCAAATGCCCATGTCACCACGTCACAAGCTAAGGACCCTCCATAGCCATTTCTTTCCACCCAGCGCTGCCTGAGCAGCTGGCTGGTCTCACTGCCCAATAAAGGCAAAGAGGGAGAGTCAGCCACTGGCTGTTAAATGCCCTCATGCTCAGCACATGGGACACAGTCAAAGGGACCATAATCTAGGGGCACCCAACCTGGAGAAATACAGTTGACTCCCTGCTCAGACCTATGGGCAAACTCAGCATTGAGTTCCTGGGAAAACTCTCCAAGGAGTCTTTTTTTTAATCCTATTTAATAAAAGAGTAATATACAAATTGACCATCACTTCAACACACAAGATGGTCACCCCCATGTGGACACAAGATGGCCAACAGGGGAGGGCAGTTGGGGGGGTGGGGACCTGGGCTTATTGGGATCAGGCCTAAATGGCAGTCGGACATCCCTCAAGGGGTCTCAGGTTGGAGAGAGTGCAGGCTAGGCTGAGGGACACACCCCCAAAGCACGAATTTTGTGCGCCAGGCCTCTAGTTATTAATAATATGTTTTTATTGATTTCACAGAGGAAGGGAGAGGGAGAGTTAGGAACATCAATGATGAGAAAGAATCATTGAACTGATGTCTCCTGCATGCCCCTACTGGGGACTGAGCCCTCAACTTGGACATATGCACTGACCAAGAATCACACCCTGACATCCTGACTCACAGATCAATGCTCACCCACTGAGCTACACCATCCAGGCTCCAAGGGGTCTTAGTCACGCTGACTTGCAGCATTTCTACTGGCTGACTGTAGCTGAGTAAAGTCTCCTATTTCATGGAGACAGAATATGTTAAGGCAAGTATGGTTCATAGACTTAAGTGCCAAAAGGAAGTGCAGTTGAAGCCCAGTGGATCCGTGTCGATCGAAACACATGACCTTTGTTCTCCGTCCTCCCCTTCCCAATGCACCCCTGGAGGCCCGGGCGAGACCCCCGGAGCTGCACTGCCTCTTGAGCCCTCATTAGGCCATAGACTCTCTGAGCAGCTGGCATCAGTGCTGCCGCTGGCCTGTCAAAGGCAGTCTGCACCCTAGGAACTGAATAAGCTTGAGAAGGCAGCATCCCTAACACAGGTTCACCTCATTTTACACAATCATCTGACAAGTATGAGTATCTTTCACAAATAAATCTCCCTTCTTTCCTACATAAAAGGCATTTTATGTCTAAACTGTAGGCCCAGTGCACAAAATTCATTCACTGGGGTGTGTGTCCCTCCGCCCAGTCTGCACCCTCTCCAATCTAGGACCCCTCGAAGGATGTCTGACTGTCCATTTAGACCTGATCCCAGTGGGACATCCCTCTCACAATATAGGACAGTTGGACATCCCTTTCACAATCCAGGACTGCTGGCTCCCAACTGCTTGCCTTCCTGCCTGCCTAATTTCTCAACTACTTCTGCCTGCCAGCCTGATCATGCTCTAATAACTCCCCTGCCAGCCTGATTGATGCCTAACTGTACCCTGCTGGCCAGTTGCCCCTAACTGCCCTCCCCATCCAACCTGGTCATTCCTAAATGCCATCCCCTACAAGCCTGGGACCCTCCAACTGCCCTCCCCTGCAGCCCTGGTTCCCCCCAACTGCCTTCATGCAGGCCTGTTCCAACTCAACTGCCCTCACTGCTGGCCTGATGCCTACAATTGTCCTCCCCTTACAACCATCTTGTAGAGGCCATCTTTTGTCCACATGGGGGTGGCCATTGTGTGTTGGAGTGATGGTCAATTTGCATATTACTCATTATTATTATTATTATTATTATTAGGCTAGAGGCCTGGTGCACAAAATTTGTGCATGGGGGATTGTGTCCCTCAGCCCAGCCTGCATCCTCTCCAATCTGGGACTTCTCCAGGGTTGTTCAACTGCCCATTTAGGCCCAATTCTACCAGGCAGTCAGACGTTTCTCTCAATCCAGGACTGCTGGTTCCCAACTGCTCGCCTTCCTGCCTTCCTGATGGCCACTAAACACTTCTGCCTGCCAGCCTGATCACCCCTAACCACTCCCCTGACAGCCTAATTGATGCCTACCTGTTCCCTTGCCAGCCTGTTTGCACTAACTGCCCTCCCCTGAAGGCCTGTTCACCCCTAAATGCCCTCCCCTGCAGGTCTAGTCACCCCCTGCAGGTCTAGTCACCCCCTGCAGACCTAGTCACCCCCAAATTCCCTCCTCTGCTGGCCTGATCACCCCTAACTGCCCTCCCCTGCAGGCTTGATCACCCCGCTTGCCCTCCCTTGCAGGATTGGTCCCTCCCAACTGCCCTCCCCTACTGGCCTGGTTGCCCACATCTGCCCTCCCTTGCAGGCCTGGTCCCTCCCAACTGCCCTCCCCTGCTGGCCATCTTGTGGCAGCCATCTTGTATCTACATGGGGGCAGCCATCTTCTGTGATGGAGTGATGGTCAATTTGCATATTACTCTTTTATTAGATAGGATATAATTTATCTTCACTTTTCAGAGACTTTGCTGAGTGCTATTTGGTGAAGGTCTGGGGCGGCCAGCAGGCTCTCTGGGAATTGCAGTGTTCTATGGGTGCAGATCTTTGGTGCTTTAGTCCCAGGCAGTTCGGCATTCCTGTAGGCACAGAAAAATCACAAAGCACATGACTGTCCACAGAGGGGCACAGGAATTCTGGGCAGCACAGTGACAGGTTTTCAGTCTGTAGGAAAGTTAACTCCAAATATCATACTCTATGGCACCATAGACTATCTGTCCATCAGGTTTATATTTATTTATGTCTTTAAAATATTTTTATTTATTTCAGATAAGAAGGGAAAAGGAGAGATAGAAACATCAATGATGAGAGAGAATCATTGATCAGCTGTCTCCTGCACGCCTCCTACTGGGGATCAAGCCCACAACCCAGGCACGTGCCTTGACTGGAAAGTGAACCATGACCTCCTGGTTCCCATAGGTCTACACTTAACCACTGAGCCATGCCATGCTTGCCAGCTGTTATATATATATCTATCTAATAAAAGAGTAATATGCAAATTGACCATCACTCCAACACACAAAATGGCTGCCCCCATGTGGTCAAAAATTGCTGCCCCCATGTGGACACAAGATGGCAGCAAAAAGATGACTAGCAGGGGAGGGCAGTTGAAAGGGACCAGGTCTGCAAGCAAGGGCAGTTAGGGGTGACCAGGCTGGCAGAGGAGGGAAGTTGGGGGTGACCAGGCCAGCAAAGGGCAGTTGGGGGGGACCCAGGCCTGCAGGGGAGGGCAGTTAGGGTCAATCATGAAGGCAAACAGGCAAGCTGTTGGGATCCAGCAATCCTGGATTGTGAGAGGGATCCCAGATTGAAGAGGGTGCATGCTGGACTGAGGGACACACACCCCCATGCACAAATTTCATGCACCGGGCCTCTAGAATGTGTGTGTGTGTGTGTGTGTGTGTGTGTGTGTGCGTGTGTGTGTACATATATATATTGCAAAGTTCAACCAGGAGAACAGGAGTTTGATCACTTGCTGTGACATGAACTGACCATCAGGGGGCAGCATGGAACATCATGGGCAACCAGAGATGGTGGTGGGACACTGAGGGAAGGAGGGAAGGAGGAGGTGGTGAAGCAGGGTAGGTGGGGAGGCAGGAAGACTAGGAGGTGGAAGGTAGGGAACCTGATCAGCCCTGATCGCTGGCCATACCTGGGGACTTTACCTGTGCATGGATTTCGTACACCAGGCCTCTAGTATATATTATTAATTCATTTCAGCTTTCCTGATTTTGTCTGTCACAAGTGTGTGTGTGTGTGTGTGTGTGTGTGTGTGTTCTTCAAGTTATCTTTAAACAGATTTTAGACTCTTACTCATTCCCTAATTAATTCACGGGTTAAATAAAGTGTTTGAAATTTATTCATGCTGCATTTGTATGTGAGTCATGAGTTTCACCTTTTCAAAAATTGCCCTTTAACATAACTATTTTGTTTGATGTTAACAGCTATTATGTCATACTAATGATCATTCTCTGTATCAACCTTGGTTTCCATCTTCTGAAAAGGAATGTGGCTAAAGAAGAAAATTAACTAGCACATTAGATTTGCAGAGTGTCAATACAGAACGGCTGTTTGATGTTTCCTAACTCAATTTAGATAAAGGAAGGGAATAGTCATGTGTGTTCACACTTATTTTCCGGGTACATTCACATAGGCTATCTAATGTATACCTCTCAGCAAACATGATGACATTACTATGGTGATCATACTTACTCTGTGCTGGCCACTGTTTTAAGCTCTGTGCTCACATGAACACGCTTAGGCATTACAGCAAGCCCCCATTTTCCAGATGAGGAAACTCAGGCACCAGAAGGCTCAGCACCCACCTGAGATCACACAGATAATAATGGTGATTCTGTGTTCCGACCCAGGCCGTCTTCCTTCAGAGTTCCTATTTGTTATTTTAGCCCATTTCACAGATAAGAAAACTGATGGTGAATGACGTCACTTGCCTAGAAGCACAAAGCAAGCCAAGGGCAGCATCAGCGTCCGTGCCCAGTCTGCCTGGTGTTGGGGCCAGTTTGCTCACCAGAGTGAGCAGAGAGAAGCCAGTGGCGTTCGACAGAAGCCGATATCACGCCTGCAGAGACCAGGCAGCCCTCCCATGTCTCTGCGGCAGTAAAGCAGCGAAAGGGGGGCCATCTGTGCTTCCACCGGGTGTTGGGGTGCCAGGTTCCTGGGTTTTGTGCAACTGGGCCCTTGTCACGTTTCTCACCTTTATTCCATCAGACACAGAGGCTGCAGGATGCCTGGAAGGGGCCAACTGCCCCCCCCCCCCCCCACACACACACACACACACAGAATGAGCTCCAATGAATGTTGTGGGGGCAACCAATTGACTGCCCCCTGGAGGCGCCGCTCGGGTGAGGCCTGCGGATAATGGACCACTGGGCGTCCAGGCCAGGCCGCTACGTTTCCCAGGTGCTGGGCTGGGCAGCGGAGGTCCTCCTCAGGGGGTCCAGCCTGGGGGCGGAACATAGGAAGGGAGAAGCTGGTGGAGAGGCCACGGAGGACGCTGCCTCCTCGGTGGTGGAGCTGCAGCTTTGGCTCCTCCGTTGCCCCTGCCTTTGCCTCTTCCTGGGTCTCCTCCCTCCCTCCAGGCTGCACACGCCCGACCATTGTCATTAACAGTCCCCGCCGAGGCGGCTTCCTCACTCCCAGCCCCGCCCGGACACCCCCAGATTGGGGCTCTGAGCCCTGCACGCCGCATTGCACAGCCTGGACTCAGTTCCCGCCCACCGCCGCTGTGCCCGCTGCGGGACTATTCCCCGCCCACCGCCCCCGTGCCCCCCGCGGGGCTCTGTCCCCGCCCACCGCCGCTGTGCCCGCCTCCTCCTCCCACCAAGCCGCCTGCACAGCTGCGGGCGCTTACATAAGCTGCAGCATGCGGGTTGGTCATCCTCTTGGCTATTCAAGCTCCTGGGGAGACAGCAAACCGCCGAATGCTACCAGACCACCCTCTCCTCACCCCCCACTCCGCCACCACAGGTGTTGTGGGCCCGAAACAGCCCCCCGCAGCAGTGCCTGGGCGGGCGGGCGGAGAGGCGGCCACCTAAGAGGAGGGGGAGAGCTCCCCTCCCTCCGGAAACGAACTCCTCCTGGGCGAGGGGCATGGGAGCACCGGTCCCCCTGGGCTGGCACCAGCCACCTCTGACCGGCCTAGACTGCCTGCCAGCCCGGGGCCCCAGGAAATCGGCCAAAGTCACAGACCTTTCTGCGGGGCAGACTGGTTTGTGCTGAATCTCCTGTTACTCCCAGAGGACTGACTCCTGCCTGCTTCACTAGCAGGTTCCCCCTGGACACGGGGGAATTGCCCCGGGAACGGGACAGTGCCCGTTTCCTGCTGGGAGATGAGTGCCACCACCCGGCCCCCTCTCAGCTCCCAGGGTCTCTGCCACGCGCTTCCATTCCCAGCGCTCCCCACTCCGAGTCCTACAGGGAGAGGCCAGCCCCACCTTGACGGTGTCCTTGTCCTCCAGAGCCCGGCCCTCAGCACAGCTCATGCACCCATCTGCCTGGTTAGACTAGACAGCAGGGTCAGACTCACCCGGCAAGGAGGAAGAGGGGACCCCTTTGGAAACCACCGCTCCTGAGCCACCAAGCCCCCTCCCCTTTTCTCCCCCTCTGCTTGGGCTACCCCACGGGGCTGCTACTTTCTAACAAGAAGCCGCCTGTGGCAGTGGGTCAGCCTGGCAAAACTGAGTCCTACACAGAGGGTGGAGGAGCTGGGTTCGGGCTGAAACAGCATCGGGCCAGTGCCTGTCACCAACCACCTCTTGTTCTAAATAAAGAGAGGACACGGTCGTTCAACCGGCAAAGCCTCGGGCAGACTGTGCAGTTTGGTCCCCCAGCACAGGGGGAAGGGAAGGGCAAAGCAATTTTTTCTTGGCGACTTGAGCTGTGGATGGAAGGATTTTTCCTTCCCAGAGTGGAGGCGGGAATTGGCTCCTGGGGAGTGGTGAGGAAGAGGGCATCTCTGGAAGGACATTTTAGACACTTGGCGAGTGGCCCTTGGTAGTGGGGATTGAAGTGGGACAGGATTCTGTGGGCAGGTGTCGAGAAATCAAATGGGCTAATCCCGTTCTGAACATTTAATCTTCAGCTATGCCTTTTGTATGCCAGTTGGAACGACATGGACCTGAGAAAAAGATTCCGTATCTGGATGGCAGAGTGGCATCCACACATCCACCCGGCTGGGACCTGGAATAGTAACTGCCGCCTTCTGTGCGGCATTTCCTGGGCTTTGGACGTGGGCCTCTGGGAGGCGGGCGGCAGAGTGGAAAGAGCACGGCCTGGAGTCGGGGCGCTGAGCTCTGTTTCCACCTCTATTTTCAGCTCCATGTACAGTTCCCTCCGACTGTACGACCGTGGGCAAGCCCTTACTTAACCTTCCCTCACCTCTGAAATGGGGAAGACAGTGCCTGCCTGTCCTCCACTGTGAGGGTCAAATGAGGTGACATGGGCTATCGAGATCTAATAGGCTACACCCTCAAGACAGTCCCCAAAATGTCTTCAGTCCCCGTGGCCAGGCAAACCCACTTTTCGCCCCAGCTTTGGGCTTCATCAGATCCAGTCCACTTGTTTTTTTATGCGTTTGTTCCCTTGTGCATCTGTATATTCTTGGATGGAGCTCCTTGAATTCTGAAGGGATAAGTTAAAACTCTTTCCAGGTGTGCTGTGACTGGATTTATACCTTTAAGAAGTCAGATGGTGAGACACCCAATGTGAGGGGTGGACGGAGACCATGACCAGAGGCTTAAAGGCTGCGGCAACAACTCAGGTCGGGGGCTCTTCAAGATCAACTGACCTCAGAAGAATTTCTGAGTCTGAATCCCTAAAAGGTCAGCGTTGGAGGCTGGAGCAGGAAGTCTGAGGGCTGGGTACCAGTGCTCTTTCTGCCACCTATTACATCAGCGCTCTGAAGTTCAAGTCCATCATCAATTCTCAGTAGAGTACACGCTGCATATCTGTGAGGACAGAGAGGGATGAGAAAGCTAAGGTGAGATATAAAGGTGGACATAACTTAAATAAAGCAGTTTGGGCCATCCAATTGGGGAGTAGGAAGACTGTAAGTGGTTAAGGATGATAAGAGACTCAGTCTTCCAGGATCCATTGCTCAAGCCAGTGCTTATTTTTGGCTTAAAGTCATGGATCCACAAACCTGTATTACAGATCTTATTTGGCCAGGAACTTATGAAATCATAGTATCATAATTTCTAGTCATGTGCATTTGATGAGTTGTACAAGATATACACAGTCCCAATGGTGAACTCTGTAAGTTTCCCTGGGTCTACCAATGTGTATCTCTCTTTGAGAGCTCTGTGGCCTGTCCAAATGAGGTGTTTTTTTTTGGGGGGGGGGGATTGTGTTTTTTTAATGTATCTTTATTGTTGTAAGTATGACAGATGTTCCCCTTTTTTCCCCATTGACCCTCTCCACCCTGCACCAACCCCTGCCAGGCCCTCACCACATAGTCCATGGGCTATGCATATACGTATGTAAGTTCCTCATTTAATCAATGAGCTATCACCTCACCCAGCCTTCACTCTGAGATTTGACAGTTTCTTCATGCTTCTATGTCTCTGGATCTATTTTGTTCATAGTTTATTTTGTTCATTAGATTCCACTTAGGATTGAGATCATGTGATACTTACCTTTCTCTGTTTGGCTTATTTCAGTTAGCATAATACTCTCCAGGTCCCTCCATGCTGTCTCAAAGGGTAAGAGATCCTTCTTTTTTACTGATGCACAATACTCCATGGTGTAAATGTGCCGCAGTTTTCATATCCACTCCTCCACTGATGGGCACTTGGGCTGTTTCCAGATCTTAGCTATTGTAAATTGTGCTGCTGTGAACATAGGGGTGCATACATTCCTTCTGACTGGTGCTTCAGGTTTCTTAGGATATATTCCTAGTTGTGGGATCAGTGGGTCAAATAGAAGTTCCATTTTTTATTTTCTGAGGAAACTCCATACTGTTTCGATAGTGGCTGCACCAGTCTGCATTCCCACCAGCCAAGTATGAGGGTTCCCTTTTCTCCACATCCTCACCAGCACTTGTTTATTGATTTATTGATGGTAGCTATTCTGATAGGTGTGAGGTGATCGCTCATTGTAGTTTTAATTTGCATCTCTCTGATGATAGTGACTTTGAGCACTTCCTCATATGTCTCTGGCCATCTGTGTGTCCATTTTGGAGAAGTGACTGTTTAGGGCCCAACGGTTTTTCAACCTTTCTAATGCCATGGTTCCCACGGGCCCAATGGTTCCCAATCACTGCTGTAGAGCCTACGGCCATCGGAAAAATACAGATATTTACATTATGATTCATTAGCAGTAGCAAAATTACAGTTATGAAGTAGCTAGGAAAATAATTTTATGGTTGGAGGTCACCATAACATGAGGAACTCTATTAAAGGGTCAAGGCATTAGAAAGGTTGAGAACCACTGATTTAGGCCCTTAGCCTGTTTTTTAATTGGCTTGTTTGTCTTCCTTTGGCTAAGTTTTGTGAGTTCCTTATATATTTTGGATATTATCCCTTTATCAGATATATTATTGCCAAATACGTTCTCCCATACAGTGGGCTCCCTTCTCATTTTGTTGATGGTTTCTTTTGCTGTGCAGAGCTTTTTATTTTTATGTGGTCTCGTTTGTTTATTTCCTCCTTAGTTTCCTTTGCCCTAGGACAGTGGTCAACAGAGCCAAATATCAACAGTACAACGATTGAAATTTCTTCTGAGAGCCAAATTTTTTAAACTTAAACTTCTTCTAACGCCACTTCTTCAAAATAGACTCGCCCAGGCCGTGGTATTTTGTGGAAGAGCCACACTGAAGGAGCCAAAGAGCCGTATGTGGCTCGTGAGCCACAGTTTGCCGACCACTGCCCTAGGAGATGTATCTATAAACATATTGCTATGAGAGATGTCTGAGATTTTGCTGCCTATGGTTTCTTCTAAGATTTTTATGATTTCATGACTTACATTTATTCTTGTGTATGGTGTAAGTGGTGTTCTAGTTTCAGTTTTTTGCATGTATCTGTTCAGTTTTCCCAACACCATTTATTGAAGAGACTTACTGACTCCATTGTATGCTTTGCTTCTTTTGTCAAATATTAATAGAGCGTAATGACTTGGGTCAATTTCTGGGTTCTCTGTTCTGTTCCATTGATATATGTGCCTATTCTTGTGCCAGTACCAACCTGTTTTTATTACCGTGGTTTTGTAGTGTAATTTGATATCCAACATTGTGATCCCTCCAATTTAGTTCTTATTGCTCAAGATTGCTGCGGCTATTCAGGGTCTTTTTCTATTCCATATTAATTTTTGGAAAGTTTGTTCTAGGTCTGTGAAATATGCCACTGGTATTTTAATAGGGATTGCATTGAATCTATAGATTGCTTCGGGTAGTATGGACATTTTAATGATGTTGATTCTACCAATCAATGAGTGCAGAATATTCTTCCACTTGTTTATATCTTCTCTCTTTTTTCAACATGCTGTAGTTTTCCAAGTAGAGGTTTTTGGGTTTTTTATCTCCTTGGTTAAGTTTATTCCTAGGCATCTTCATTTTTTTATTGCAATGGTAAATGGGATTATTTGTTTAATTTTTCTTTCTGAGAGTTCATTACTGGTATATGAAATTCCATAAATTTCCGGGTGTTAATTTTGTATCCTGTTGTCAAAGTCATTTATTAAATCTAGTAGTTTTTTGGTGGAGTCTTTAGAGTTTTCTATGTACAATTCATGTCATATGTGAATAATGACAGTTACATTTCCTCTTTTCCAATTCGGATGCCTTTTTTTTTTCTTCTTGTCTGATTGCTATGGCTAGTACTTACAGTACTGTGTTGAATAAGAATGCTGAAGACAGATATCCCTGTCTTGTTCCTGTTCTTAGGGGAAATGGTTTTACTTTTTGCCCATTAAGTATGATATTGGCCATAGATTTGTTATATATGGCATTTATTATGATGAGGTATAGTCCCTCTATTCCCACTTTGCTGAGAGTTTTTCTCAAAAAAGGATGCTGGGCCCAGTTGACGTGGCTCAGTGATTGTCGACCCATGAACCAGGAGGTCATGGTTCAATTCCCAGTGGTTCTCAGAGCACATGCCCAGGTTTCAGGCTCAATCCCCAGTAGGGGGCATACAGGAAGCAGTCAATCAGTGGTTCTCTCTCATCATTGATGTTTCTATCTCTCTCTTCCTCTCCCTTTCTCTCTCTGAAATCAATAAAGACATATATTTTTAAAGGGTGTTGGATTTTGTCAAATGCTTTTTCTGCATCAATTGATCTGATCATGTGATTTTTGTCTTCCGGTGTGGTTATGTGATGGATCACACTTACTGATTTGTGAATAGCACACCAGCCTTGCATCCAATGAGGTTTTGTAATTTGGGTGATGGAAGCCATCTTCACTGAGAGACCTGCTGAATTTCTTTCCTCCCACTTAGTGTCTTTCTTTGCTTCCTGATGTTTTCATACACTTTATTTCTCCTATGTGAAGGGAAGAACATGAAGCAGATTCCCAGGCTCATCACTCGCCTGCTGCAAGTGACTGTTTATTCCCAGAGCAGCTAATAGCCAGCAGACAGGCTAGGCTGAGGAAGGAAGCAGAGCATGAGGAGTGAGAGCCGTCTGAAGTCTGAAGTCCGACCTGCATCTGGAGTATCTCTGAAAGTTGTAATTTACGTCAAAGAAAAAAGCAGACTATAATTAAGAGGAGGGAAAACAATAGGCTTTTGCCCAAAGTATTATGTTTTCTATGTAAAGGAAGAACGCAGGCAATCCAGGAAATGAGTAAATTGCAAGTCATTTAAGAACAGACATCATGTCTTAAATGACAGTGACAAGGACTTCTGTTTGTTGCTAAGTACCTGGCCTTGACTTCACGCCTGATTTTTAGCTGGAAAATGGGCACCTGGAAGAAGATTGCATTGCCCACCCCTTGCAGCTGAGTTGGGCTTATCACCACCTTCTGGGCAACGAGCGACAGGAGGTGAAGTGGGCAACTTCTGCAAAATGTCACCCCTCTCCTTCCCACTTTGTGGAATGTGGACGCCCCCTGGGGAGTGGAGGTGGAAAGGCTGGGTCAGTGGAGGCCACCCTGCCTGGCCTGCTCCACACCTGGTTTGGTTGCTATGAGAAAGAGAAAAGGATCTCCCTACTTTTAACCACTGTGTTTTGGATTAACACTCCTTGGCGATGCACACCTACCACCTCAGGGGTAACACCCTGCATTCGCTCAACAGCCACAGGGGTCACAGTTACCACCGGCTCAAATACTATGCGGGGTGTTACTTTCCTGGCCTTTCGAAAGGTTTGGTGTTTGGGAATCTCAAGGACATCGATACAGAGAGAACTGGGCCATGATTCACTTTAATATGGTGAGCAAAGCAGCCTGAGGGAAGGGCAGAGGGATGAACGGATAGATGGGTGGGTGGGTGGATGGGTGGATGAATACAGATATACAGACATACATAGCCAGGCAGACAGGCAGACAGACAGACAGACAGACAGACAGAATATACCATCTAGCAGAAAGGGCACTGAGCCAGGACTCAAGTACAGGCGGTGTCACTGGCTGGTTGAAGCATGAATTAGAATTTCTTGGAAGCAATTTGCTCATTCTGTTTTATACAATGATCTTATTTTCTTCGGAATGTGCGTTAAGGGAAAAGTGTGGACGGAGAGTGCCGCGCAGTGGCTGTGGCCACCCTGTCTGAACCTAAGGCTGCACCAGGACACAGACCAAGGGTCCGCAGTGAACTGGTGTCATGCACTGAAGAAATAGCTTCTCACCGAGATGTCAGGCTGGGACACCGAGGCACAGAGATGGGGCGGGGGGTGCACAGGCAGTGGAGCATCTGCTCCAACCCCAGCCCATGGCTCAGTCCCCAGGGAGTGAAGGTCCCCACAGAGGTCGGAGGAGCTGTCTCCAGGGATGAGGCAGGCCAGGCGGCTCTGCCCAGTTCTCAGAGCCCTCTGCGCTGGGAGAGCCTTGGGTGGGCTCAGCACAGAGAGCCTGGAGGTGCACCCTGTCACTTGCGGGCCTGCACCTGCTAGGATCAGAAGCCCCAGGGGGAGGGCGGCCCTGGAGGCCCTGGTGGCCGCCCCTGCAGTGGTGGCGGGGTCGTGCTGCCCCCTTGTGGCTGTGTGGCTTGTCGGCACAACAGGGGCAGGAGCTGGGAGGGCTTTGTGAGCTCCTCTGAGCTCCCAGGAGCTGAACGGGGCGTAGCTAAAGGCACTAGGTGGGGACAGAGCCACCAAGTCTGAGTTGCCACTGTCTTCTTTGTGGCATAGTCAGGAGAGTAACTTAAATCCACAATGGTGGGGTATTAATAAGGTATGTTTGTCTCATAACCCGTGCTCTTCATGACGTATGCAGCTCAGCACCCTCCCTGTCCTGGAAGGCTCTGGAAACTGGGAACCTGCTCCCGGGATTCTGTTGACAACAGGTGTCTGCTTGGACACCCCCAGGGGCTGACCCTCACGAGGTCTGTGAAGCGAAGGGTGGCAGAAGCTCTGGGCGTGTGGCCGGGCATTGCAGTGGCTGCCTTGGGTTGTGCCAGCAGTTCTGGGTGCTGCGGGCAGCAGAGCTCAGCTCTAGGCCTCCCTTTCCCTCCCCTCTGCTCCCCTCCCCCATCCTATTTGTGCTTCTGGCTCTGGAACCTCCTGCCCATCACTGCCTTCCCACAGGCGGCATGTGCAAGGCTGCGTAAGCCACGTGGCCCCTGGTGGAGCCCTTCCTACTGAAAAGAACTCAGAGCAGCTTCCGTTTCACAACCAGATCCTGGCTGACCCGCCTATTGGTCAGTGCCTGGGTTCTGGGAGCACCCAGGCTCCACTCAGTCCTGAGATCAGCACTTCATTCTGTGCAAACCTGAGGAAGTTCCCTAACCCTTCATTTCTCATTTTCTCCACCTGCAAAATGGGTTAATAAAATCACCTACCGCTTCAGATTGTTGCATGGGTAAAATTATATGACATATATTAGCATCCATAAACACAAACTGTCATCATTATTGAATATGACAGAACCATTAAAGGGAAAGAAAATTGCTTATCCAGTATAATCTCAACCATCTGAAATACACAAGTATATCTACACAAAACATGTTTTCTCTCCAGTAATGGATTTCTAGGTGATTGGATTTTCTCTTGTATATATCCTTCTTATATCTACAATAAGTCTGCATGCACTGCTTTATAAAAATAATAACATGCAATAGAACTAAAATAGCCATAGGGAAGTTACTTAAATATATGGTCAGTCTTCCACATTGCTCACAAAGTCAGTGTCCCATGAAAAGACAGCACCAAAGCGTGCCTCCCTGTATTTCCCTGCCTGCGGAAAGGTAAACATGTCCCTCCCTGCAGGTGGGAGCAGTGACTCCCCGTCCGGTAGCTGCCACAGGTGGGCTGAGGGGGTGGCCAGAGTCCGTGGAATTGTTTTGGCGAGACTGTCCCACTGACCACAAGGGAAGACACCTACCGCTGGGCGCTGCGGGTTAATGTTTATTCAGATGGGGTTTCAGGGTCTGAGGTGTCTGCTGATGTTTTAATTTGTCCTCAAGTCCAGCCAGCACTGGGTCTGACAGCCAACTCCGCATCTGCTCCACTCCTCTGCCCCAGCGGACAATGTCCCCCGTGGAGTTTAATGGGACATTTCTGTTCCCATGTTAAACCTAGGACTGGAGGTGCCACGCAGACCAAATGAAAAGAGCATTCCGGAAACCACCACACACGCTGCCCTGCCCCATATGGCCTATTAGCTTTGGCCACCTGATCCTATATTTGCAAAAATAAGTATGTTTTCTTTGTTTTTAAGTGCAGTTTGCATTAATATATTCTCTGCTGCAGAAGATTCGTGTGCCTGCCTGCCATGCCAGAATCCAGCTGGTAGCTAATCTCCTACCGGAAGGGATTCTACCCATGGAAGTGGAGCCGCAGGAGAGTGGCATAGCAGAGCCCACGGCGCTCAAGCACATGCTATGAACAGTGACCTGGAGAACAGGTCGGCTGCACCGCATAAGCCCTTTCTCGGTTCTCCTGGAATTAGAGTCGCCCCCCTAGTTCAGGCCACCATGAATCATTCTGTAGACACCCCCTGGCTGGAGATAAAATTCTCACTACTTGGAATTATCGAGTGGCCTCTATGATTGTCCCTTCTCCCAACATCTCAGGGTCATCATGGAACCCACCAATCACAGAGACTGGCCACTTACGCACTGGGCAAGAAGGCAGAACAGAAATGGAAAATGCCAGCCTGCACCCCTTTTGTTTTCTTTCTTGGGGCTGTGGGCAGGGCTGTAGGTGGGGCCAAGACAGGGCTGTGGAGTCAATCAGTCTCAGGAGGCTCCCAGAGTTGCTTCCCACAAAAACGTGACTAGCCAGTGGATGCTTTGTATGAGTTCGAACCATCATCTCACTTTATTTATCTTGTTTATTTCTTCAATATAATTAACCAATAATAAGATTTCAAGGAAATGCCTGATCATGACATGTACCATTTTTAGAGTATGGTACAAAATTATATATAGTCCAATTTATTTATTTAAATATGTTTCTATTGATTTTAGAGAAAGGAGAAGGGAGGAAAAGGGGAGAGAGAGAGAGAGAGAGAGAGAGAGAGAGAGAGAGAGAGAGATTATTAATACTGCCAAAATGAGTAACCCTGGAGGAACATGATGCTTTTAGTTGCTTTGTGAGTATTCTTGAAGATCTGTGCCTGTGCATGTGTGAGCACGTATGGATGTGTGTGTCCGAATCCCACTGACCTGTTTTCTTTATTTGGTCTTCTTACATCAGGGTTAATGGTCTTCATCAATACTTTTTTTAAGTGTTTTTGTTGATTTCAGAGAGGAAGGGAGAGGGAGAGAGATATATAAACATTAATGATGAGAGAATCATAGATTGGCTGCCTCCTGCACGCCCCCTACTGGGATCGAGCTCACAAGCCAGGCAGGTGCCCTGACAGGGACTCACACCATGACCTCCTGGTTCATGGGTCAACGCTCAGCCACTCTAGCTGGGCTCTTCATAACGCTTTAAATTCCTTGAGTTCCGGCATGCCCGCAAAATCAGTGCAGCCAAAAAAGAAGGTGTAGCTGCAACATCTTGGTTTCCTACAGTTGCTCCAGCTTTAAGGAATGCACCCGTTACTCTATAAGCTGAACTAAACACATTTAAGAAAAATTTCCAGCACTTACATATATCCAATTTAACATCAACATTAGAAGGACAGGGATATATGAGATAGATGACCCGTTTATCATAGACTCTTCCTCTAGAACATAATATATCACATATTCATAGCAACCCAGGTGATTTATTAGTGTAATCTGAGGAGAGCTGTACCTTCTTAAATTGTGTTTTTGCTCCAAAGGTGTACACATAACATAATCAAGGGAAGAATAAAATACGTATTTAATCTAAGCTCATCTCAATGTCAAGAGACTGTCTACAATTTCCTTTCTTCTATCTCTTTCTTTCTATCTTAGAAACATACCCCAAATGCAGGTGTCCTCACGGATATGGTGATGAAACCAGGATGCTCTGAGCGTATTAATCAGTGTCAGGGAGACGGAAAGAACCAGAGGGAATGGTGGTGCCTTGGTGATGAGGGTGTGGCCCACCTCTCCTCCTAACGCCCATTAGGAAACCATTTCCAAGCCCCCACCGTGTGTCTCTCCCTTTGTGAGTTCTGAACATGCCAGATTGCAGATGGCGCTTCTCCAAGAGTCACACCCACTGCTCGGAGGGATGAGCAACAACATCCCCATCTTCTCTCTCCAGTCCAGGGGTGGAGGAGAGGCTGTAGCCAGGAGGCCCAGGCTGAGAGCCATCGCCATGGTCACCGTGGAGAGGAGCATAGGACTCTTGCAGCCAAAGCATCTCCACTGCAGGTGGGACTGACACAAACCTAAAGGCTACTCTCAGGCAACCATGGCCCAGAGGCGGGAAGCTGGTCCAGTGTCCCGCCCGCTGCTGTACCTCCCCACAGGGGGGCAGCAGAGAGGAGCCCTCTGTCCTTAGGCTACAGCTCTCACGGCAAAATAGCTTGAAGTCCTAGACAGTACATTCCTACCATATCTCCAGGATCCACCTGCCCCAACCCCAGGACCTGCTGTGCATCCGGTGAGCCACTGTCAACAGGGGGACTGAGCACCAGCCCTGAAATCACTCATGTGTCTTTTTCAAGAGGATGAGAAAATACCTGCATAAAACCACAAATATAGTAGCTGGAGTTAGATGCCATGTACCCTCACATGACCCTGTGGACTGGCCCACCTGCTGACAAGCCCTCATGTTAGCTGTGTACCTGAGGGTGGTTTGCCTCCCTTCCCGGGCCACATTCGAGTCACCAGAGCTTCAAACACAGTGTTGACCAGTTTGTCAACAGAGGACGCCAATGCAAGAGTTTCTGCAGCCTTGCCCCCAGTTTCTGGGAATGCAAGGGGCCTGGCCTGAGGAGCAGACGGATCCAGCAGGAAGGACTTAGAAGTGTCCAGGGCCCGGTGCACACCATGCTGCCTTCTAGGGGATAAATAGTCAACCAAGGGCTGTGGGTGTATTTTGCTGGAAAAAAAAACCCTTATTTACATCTATTCGTTATGTACTGGGCTCTCTCTTAAGTTCTGAGGAGCCTGGGAGGAGCTGCGCCCCTCTGTCCTCACTGGCAAACACCCCTCCAGTTCCTGCCTTCTGTTGGACGCTTCCGTGAATTAATGCAAATAACAAGGTTCACAAAAGGACCTTTGTCGAGAGAGGTATTTGTTTTTGTTTCTTGTTTTCAAGGTCTCAACACCATGTGCCAAGTGTCCACTGGGTGCACTGGCCTCTGCTTGTTGACCTTGCCTTTGACAAGATGGATGGAGAAACACTTCCTTGGTTAACAGGAAAAAGATTTCCAAGCTTTCATCTTCCTTCTTTAGTGATGAAGCTATTCATTATCAGAATCACACAGGTGATTGTGATTAATAGTATATCAACCCCATGAAATTAATTTCCAAGGTCATTGTTAAAAAGTATCTTCTTCCATTTCTAGCCACTCTAAATCTTCCATCTTAAAAACAACCTGCTACCTCGAAATTTTTTCAAATTTAACCCTCTTGTGTCTTAATAAAATCCAGCCTTGCCCTAGCTGGTTTGGCTCAGTGGATAGAGCTTTGGCCTGTAGACCAAATGGTCCTGGGTTCGATTCTGCCAGGGGCACATGCCCAGGTTGCAGGCTCGATCCCCAGTAGGGGGCATGCAGGAGGCAGCTGACCAATTACTCTCTCATCATTGATGTTTCTATCTCTTTCTCCCTTTCCCTTCCTCTCTGAAATCAATAAAAGTATTTTTAAATACAGCCTTAAATATAAAAAAGGATGAAGCAACGATTTCCTTTAATTTTCTACTAAAATATAACACACATATAAGACAAACATAACAGAGGAGAGAATTTTCATGAACTGAATACACCAGTATGATCAAGATTCAGAAGCAATTTCAACTGCATTAAGCAACTCACTCTGGATCTTCAATGCACTCTTTACTAGATCTTATGAGTCTGTCACATGGAATGTAACCTTTTGGGTACAGTCACATTCAATTATGTGAATATAAGTTTTTATCCAAACAAAAAATCATTTAACAAATTTCAAAGGATTGTTGATCTCAATGAGGTGTAGCCAGTGTAACCACTGGGTTCCTCTGCTATTGTCAGTCGAAATATTTAAATAATTCTGATCCGTGGGATCCAAGACAACTTCTTTCAAACATGCCACAAAATTTTAAAGTGTAATGAAGGCCCTGGCCTGTGTGTAAATGGTTAGAGGGTCGGCCGGCTCACCAAAGGGTTCAGTTCGATTCCTGGTCTAGAGCGTGTATCTGAGTTGTGGGTTCTATCCCTAGCACCCCAGGGTGTGTGCAGAAGGCAACCAATCAATATGGCTCCCTCACATCGATGTTTCTCTCCTCCCTCCCTCCCTCCCTTTCTCTCTAAAAATCAATGGGGAAGGTATCCTCAGGTGAGGATTGGCAAGACAAACAAACAAACAAAAAATAGTAATAAGAGAATTCCTACCAAGGGAGAAAATCATGACAAACGAGACGGGAACAGTCACAGTAGCACTAATGGCCACGTTCCCATTCTGATTGTGTGGAAAGTAGGAGCCCGGAGAGTTGGGGGCGTGGATATGCACACGCCTGCTTTCCTCACCCCATTTTGATAGGGACACCCTCCCAGCCCCGCAGCACAGCGCTCTCAGGAGGCCGTCCTGAGGAATGACGTGAGGCTTCTTCCCAAAGTGCGCGACCACTGGAGGCGCCATGAGGACACAGAAACGTGCTCGTGCTGCAGGTTCCTGGGCTCCGGCTGGGTCCTGGGTCCAAGCCCCTCACAAATGCTCCGCCTGCCTTGGGGGGACACGTCCATCTGGGAGCACCCGAGGCCCAGATGCTCTTCCCTGAGCAGCCGCGTGTGAAACTCCCGCTTCCTGCAGGTGCAGGTGCGCGATGTGTCTCTCTCACACGATGTTCCTCTCCGTCTCTCGTCCTCCCTTCCATTCTCCCTAAAAATTAACCGGAACAAGATCCTCTAGTGAGGACTTTTTCAAAAGCAACAAACTAGCAAAACAAAAAACTCGTAGATACAGAAAACAGAACGGTGGTTACAGGGGAGGAGGGTGAGAGAAGGATGACAGGGGAAGGGGGTCAAACTCCCGTGATGAAAGGAGACTAGACTCGGTGCTGAGCCACACAGTGCGCAGGCGCCATGTATAGAAATACGTGCCTGAGTGTGTGCCTTATCACCAAGATCACCCCACGCGTTTAGAGAAAAAGTGGGACCAAGAAAAAAATAAAATAACAGCACAGGCAGCTTCGTCTGACTGCAGGGGGCAGTGCGAGCACAGATGGGCGAGGAGCAATTTCAACACAAACTGTTAAATTTCAGGGTAAAGGTGAGTACAAGGTGCCACAGGTGTATGAGAGGGGTCACAGCCACTCATAAAATATTAGATGATTGATAGATATAGATAGATAGATGATCAATAGATAATAGATAGATAAATAGATATAAACTAGAGATATAGAACTAGATGATAGATGGATAGATAATAGATATATAGATAGATGATAGATAGGTAGATAGATAGATAGATAGATAGATACAGAGATAGAGACAGACAAGTTAGGGATAGAGAGATATATATCTTTCTTAAATTATTTATTTGAATTGAACTGAATCCACTCACCCATAGGGTCCAGTGAGTAGACTCAGGTCCCACCTAAACGAATTAAAAACCTCCAGGCAAATTGTCCCAAGCCATGCACTTGGTTGAAACCCCTCGGCATCCGGGACACTGTCCTCGAGGACATGATAGGCTAACCAGACGTGCACAGCCGTACCTTCCGCCTTGGATCGTCACCAGCGTATGACACCTCTGGCCTCTGGGGGCCCATGGGAGACGATGCATAGTCCAGTCAGGAATTCATCCTCGGCTCCTGTGGCGTTGCTGCTCCGCCCTCATGAAGCGCCTGTGTCCTCTCGGTGTGACTCAGACCAGCGCTGACAGTGTCAGGACCCACCTTCTGCCAAGAGGCAGCTCTTCCATGGCCTCCACTCCAGCCCACTGGCCGGGTCACAAAAGGGAGCTGCCCCCTGAGACCCCCTAATGGACCTGGCATTGCCGAGGGCTGGACCACAGTTGGTACTTCTTCCCTTCAGGCCCTGGAGGCCTGTGGTCCCCACTGTGGGCACCTGGCGCCACCGCTGCATGGAGGGCCACGAGCATGAGCCAACCAGCAACTTAGCAACAACACAGCGCGTGGTCTGGGTCAGTGGCCAGAGGACCATCGCTGAAAGCCTCACTGCGAATGTGGTCGCATTGGGGGAAGTCTGCAGGTGACAGTCTGGTGTTCAGAGCAGAACAGCACAACCTGGGTGAGGGCCAAGCAGCACTGCAGGAAGCACAGAGGCCATGGGAGCGTCGCCCCCTGGAAAGAGCATTGATGGCCATTGGATCCTGTATCCTCTCGCCCCGAGGCCGGCCTTGGCTGCCCTGTCAGAAAAGGACTGACACTCGGTCTTTGTGTTTCCTTCCCGGGGAAGCAGGCACAACAGTGAGAGGGAAAGCCTGTGGAGGCCCAGCACCAGGACGGGGAGGCACCGAGAGAAGGACCCTCCATGGGGACCAGTGACGCGGGGTTTCCCTGGTTCTGTGGAGAGGACTGCACGAGAAAGATGGGTTGGAAGGGATCTTGGATTGTTGGCACTGTCACGGGGTCACAGGGACCAGTTCAAGCTGGAGCCTAGAAGGAGGACTAAAGCTTCCCTCTGACAGGGGATTTAGAAGTAATCTGAAAGATAATCACATTAATTTAAATTTTAGAGCACATGTCCTTATGTGAATAGTGGCTGAGATTTTCTTAAGTTTCCTTTTCAAGGCCAGTGTGTGGCGATTAAGAAGGTGACGCAGCTGTGAGTCCAGCAAGCAGAACCGATAAGCATGGTCAGGATGACCCACTCAGAGTCAAAACATCATCCCATCAACATCATCCCATCTCTCATCAACATCATCCCATCAACATCATCCCATCTTTCATCATCATCCCATCAACATCATCCCATCAACATCGTCCCATCAATATCATCCCATCAACATCATCCCATCAACATCATCCCATCAACATCATCCCATCACATCATCCCATCTCTCATCAACATCATCCCATCAACATCATCCCATCTTTCATCATCATCCCATCAACATCATCCCATCAACATAGTCCCATCAACATCATCCCATCTCTCATCAACATCATCCCATCTTTCATCATCATCCCATCAACATCATCACATCAACATCATCCCATCAACATTATCCCATCAACATCATCCCATCAACATTATCCCATCTTTCATCATTATCCCATCAACATCATCCCATCAACATCATCCCATCTCTCATCAACATCATCCCATCAACATTATCCCATCTCTCATCAACATCATCCCATCAACATTATCCCATCTCTCATCAACATCATCCCATCAACATCATCCCATCAACATCATCCCATCAACATCATCCCATCTCTCATCAACATCATTCCATCAACATCATCCCATCAACATCATTCCATCAACATCACCCCTTCAACATCATCCCAACATCATCCCATCTCTCATAAACACCATCCCATCAACATCACCCCATCAACATCATCCCATCAACATCATCCCATAACATCATCCCATCACATCATCCCATCTCCCATCAACATCATCCCTTCAACATTATCCCATTAACATCATCCCATCAACATCATCTCATCACCTGCTGACAAAGGACCAATGGCTGGCATCTGTTCCCTGCCTCTGCCTAGCCCCTTCCCCTTTATAATCCTGCCCCCTGCATTGCTGTAAGACAGGATTTGGTGCTTCTAAGTACACTATCTTCTTGTTGGCCGGCTTTCTCAGTAAACACCCTCCTTACTGGACACAGTGACAGACAGCCCGAGCCCACCCAGAGTTCCCAGTAACACTTCCCCAGTAAATGCCTCTCCAAATCTCCCAGCATGATACCATCAAAGGGAGATCCCGTGAGACCGAAATAGATCATGAGTGACATGTTACTCGCCCTCGTATGCAATGAATGACTTTGGGACAATTCTCAGTAATAAATATTTATTCGTTCAAGCAGCTGAATGAATAGGAAAACACGAAAAGTAAAAATACAAGAAAATAAAAGTGACGCAGGCTGGACTTTCAGAAAAGGTGCATATAATTTAATCAGTCCTTTAAGGAAATAGCTTGCAAGGAGACACCAGCCGCTGGCTCAACGGGACCAGGCCACTACCTGGCCTGGGTCACAGCTGTCCCAATGGGCTACTGGGCTCCGTGGGCTTGGTCTGGTTCATGTTTATCCTCTTGGACTTGTCCATGGTCTGCACCACCTTTTTCACCCAGTCGGCTTGAGGATCGGCACAGACTTTAAGGCCACGTTTGGTAATGAATCTGCGATGTAAGGAAAAGACAGACAAGGTGAGCCGCGTCCAGAGCCTGGGCCGGGAGTTCAGCTCAGACAGCTCTAAGTGCTCTTGCAGAAACTCCTGGATGGAACAGGCTTTCAGACCCCAGCCCACAAAGGCAAAGCTTTCTCCTACAACCTGTTTTAACACAAAGGAGAAATGTCTCCAGACGACACTATAAGCCCAGGCCCCTTCTCAGCAGAGCCCCCATAGGGCCTATGACGTCATCTGGTCCAATGACCACATACCAGCACCTTCCTTTGCAAATCTAAACGCACTCATCCCATTTTCTGGACAAAAGGTGCTTTCTTTATCTTAATTTCTTTGAGCAATGTTGTAGTTATTACGTGTTGAGGAGAGCTGCTATTCTGAAAATGAGATCCTGGAACAATAGGATAGTTTTGGACACATTGTCTGGAGATACAGCAACTGGCCCACAGGGCACCCACGCCCAACACTCCACATGAAGGGAGGGGCTGGAAGGTTTCATCTGAGTGAGGCCCTGTGGTCAAACTCTCTGAACGTGACCCTCAGCCCTGAGCACAGTTCTCCTCCGGTGTTGCTCAGTCTCCTGCTGAACTAACGGGGAAGGAGGAGGATATTCCTCGACTGGATGCCACATTTTGGTGACAATCGCCCTGTGGGCTGCGAAGGGCGGGTGAGCGTGGGAAAGCCCAGGGGCTGCTGGCTAAGGGGAGGTCTCCGCCCACGTGGACGTGTCCACAGTGAGGAGGATGTCCACGCCTGGCCCACCCAGCCCAGCGTGGGGGACTCACATGACTGCCCTCATGGGCCCCTCCTTGATGGTGTAGGTCTTGATTTTGTTCACGGGCAGCCGCCGGGTAGTCAGACTCACACAGATTCGCTGATCCAGGACCTCACTCCCCACACCTGGTGAAGAAAACCAAGCGGACAAAGATACAATGTAACTTCGATAGCACAAACGTTACAGCGTTACCAAGAAAACAACAGTGATTTTGAGGAGATATTGGAGGAGGGCGCCGGGCGCCGTTAAATACAGAGCGGCAGCCTGGTTTCATTCTTGTTTGAATGGCCTGATGTGAGCCACGGAAAGGAAGTGGTTCGGAAAGTATCATCCTCAGGAAACGTGGCCTGCGGGGAGCTGAACGGTCAGTCTAGGAGCCACCTTACCTGGCGGAGGGGAGGGGCCTGGGAGAGTCAATAACAGTCAGGTTTGGGGAACTCATCCCGGTGTCTAGGTGCTAGTTTTCTCCTCAGCTGAAAGGCCTGACAACTATTCAGCTACAAAGCACCTTAAATAACAGTTGAGGCTTTTATTTTTAAATATATTTGAGTTTATTTCAGAGAGGAAAGGAGAGGGAAAGAAAGAGAAGCATCACTGATGAGAGAGAATCATCGATGGGCTGCCTCCTGCATGCTCCCTACTAGGGGTCGAGACCACACCCCGGTCAGGTGCCTTTGACCAGAATCAAACGTGGGACCCTTCAGTCCCCAAGCCAACGCTCTATCCACGGAGCCACACCAGCTAGGGCCAGGCAAACCTTCTTTTAATGTGAACTAAACAAAAGGTGTTTGCTACCTTGCCTTCTTCATCTCTTCTCTCCATCACTTCCTATCTGGTCTCGGAACCAGTGGAGGGGACTCTGCGTTTGCTCCCCGTTTCTCTCGCCACTTAAAGAACAACCTTTTCCTTGGGAAACATCCAACATGGGCTCCCCGGGCCCAGTGAGTCCACTGGCCTCTAAGTGCCCAGAGCTCCTCCTTCCTGCATGTTTGCGGGATCGGAATCGGGGAGAATCATCGATCAGCTGCCTCCTGCATGCCCTCCAGTGAGGATGGAGCCTGCAACCTGGGCATGGACCCTGACTGGCCATCCAACTTCGACCTCCTGGTTCATAGGTTGAAGCTCAACCACTGAGCATACCAGCCAGGCCTTAATCTCACAATCATTTAGTCTGCTTACAATTCCAGGGAGGCTCAAACTTTGCCACCTCTGTCCATGGACACCTTTGGGGACCCACCATCAGGCTCTGCTATCTAGTGTGAGTAATCAGCCTACAGACTAGGAGGCCGAGAGGAGAGTCACTCCCCAGGGATAGTCTCTCTTGCTCCAGAGCCACAGGAGAAATAGAGTCCCAGCAGCTGGAAAAAACAACCTTACGGAAACAGGGCAGGACACCGGGCAGGCTAAGTGTCTCTGAGCCTCGTCCGCTGTCTCTGCGGATTGTTTGCTGTGTAGAAGGCATAGATCTATTTGCTAACACTTATCAGACGGCCTCTCATAAGCTCGAGAACTTATCGTAAGAGGGAACAGCATCAGACAGGCCCCCTAAATTCTCCCACCTTCCCAAGGACTGCACTGATTTCTCATAGGAAGGTGTGAGCTTCCAGTCTGTCTTTTAAGCAGGAAACATCAACTCGTTTCAGAACACACACCCTCTAGCTCATCCCCACCTTGTGACTGAACTCTCAAAACGTGTGAGAATTCATTGAGCTTGGTGTCACCCAGGCCAAGCTACCACAGCCTATACCGTCCTCACCACCGGCCCCCACTACCCTCACCCGTGAGAACACCCAGCGAGCGGTCCTCAGATTGAGCACATTGTGATCCCAGGCGATTCTGTTACTGTCCTCAACCCATAGATGACTGCGTGGGCCCGGAGAGAGAAGCGAATCCCCGGTCCCCCTCTATGAGCTTGGCCCCGAGGCTAACCGAGCTCTGTCTTTGGGCCCACAAGGTCCCCTCCACTCACAATTCTCATTCCCGCTTTGCACCAGGGAAGTCTGACCGGGGGTGGCCGGGCCTCCAGGCCCCACAGACTCCAAAGGGAAGCCTGGGCCCCGCCCGCACCTGCCCCTGGACGGCCGGACTCACCTTCCACAGTGCACACCGCCAGGCAGCAGAGCCCCAGGAGGGCGAGGAGCAGGGGCCTCATGCTGGAGCGCTGAGCGACCGACCCGGAGGATGAGCCCCGGCTGCTCGGGGGTCCCTTTTATCCCCGACGGTCAGCGCTTCCTGTGGAGGGAGGGGGCTTCCAGGTGGGTGTGCCATCGCGGAAAGTCTTATCAGTGTGAGGCTTTTCTGAAAGTTCCCCTGCGCACAGTCACCCCCACCCTGTGGCCTCCCCTTTTCACCTGTGGTTAACGTGTCAATGAAAGCAAATGTGCGCCTAAAACCATGCGGCTGCCGCACCTCCTGCCGCCAGCCTCCACTCAGATCTTCCGCTGTCCCGCGGCCTGCCCACACGTCCCTGTCCCCAGCGTGCGGACAGCGAAAGGGAACGGTGGTCCGTGGTCCGGTTTCCCACCTGCCTCACGGGACGCGCTATGGCACTGCTTCCGCCATCCACGGGGACTCCTGCCAGAGGGAGGGACACGGCTGCCCCTCGGAGCTCCTCACTCCTCTGCCTTCTCTTTCCCCTCACCGCCCCTCCCCCTCTCCCCCCCCCCCATCCTATTCCAGTGACCCAACTTCTTCACACCACCCGCCCCAGGTACTCAGGGACATTTCAGCAATGGTGCTGGGAGCATGTCTACAGGCACCTCCCTTTATGGCAACATAATATCCACCTTCTTAAATGTTTGTGAAAATTGTCCTGACATGAGCATCATTTTGGAAAGAGAGAACAAAATTGACTTGACCATTCTGGCAGTTTTCATTCTTCATGTTTTCCAGGGAGTCTCAATTGGTGTCTGTATGCTTGCATAGTTGCAACAATTACAAGTACTATTTTACTGTCGGGGTAACTCTCTTGCATGTTTCTATCACAGACACATTGAAACACTCCCTTTAGCTTATTGCTGTAGATCCCGTCTCTATGGTAACTTTTCACAAACAACACTGAATCATTTCCCTTCAGCAACCAGGACTAGGACACTGAGCAAAACCATCCGCTCAGCGCCCCAGCCTAGGAGTCTCCCCGGGAGGTGCAGGGCCTCAGCGAGCAATGCTGGAGGGCTTGGGTATCGGCACCCCATTCATCCTTGTTATTATCTTGTCTTGTTTTGCATAGGTATCGATAAGATGTACTACTTATTTACATGTGTAGCTAAAAGTGTCCTATTACTATTAGGGATATGGAAATAAGTTCCAGCATTTCCTTGAAAAGGACAGGTTAATAGCTGAGGCATTTCTAACTCATGGAATTTAAGTCCAGCCAGACTTTCTTCTGCACCCACTAGTTCTCTCTCCCAGGGACAGCTCTTCCTGACTGGGGTAATGTCTCTCTTCCCCCCAAACTTCCAAGTACAGATACCTAGAGTCGCCCTAGCCTCCCACACGCTGTTCTCAGCCCTGTGCTGAACACACCTGCTAATGGCTCTTCAGTGTGTCTCCTCCTCTCTTCCCACCCTGCTCTGAACAGGCCCTCATCACCCCTTGCTAGGACCAGTGCAGTAGACCAACTGGGTTCCCATTCCCAGTGATGAGGAAAATGATACATTTTGGGGGTCTAGCGATCTGAACCTGTGCCATTAACCTAATACACATTCTTGTTAGCCTATTGTCTAGTCTCTGTCCCTTTAATTGTCTGGTCCTGCAAGACCTGGTCACTCCCATGTTAGGCCGTAAACCATCCCCAGATGGAGTTGTCAGTGCTGGCGCCAGGCCAGGCCTTTAGTTGTGGTCTCAAGGCCCCAGCACATGGGCTGGGGGGGGGGGGGGTGTCTTTAAAACTTGCAAAAGGAACCAGAAAGCCCTTATTTGGGAGACAAAGAACTGGGAAAAAGTATAAATAGGGAAGGCTTCCTCCATATTTTTTGCCCAGAATTTGAAAGACATTTTTCTCTGAACCCGCATGTAATAATAATAAAGTATAACTCCATTTCTCTAAGCATGCTTGGTTTTTCTCTGGTCTTCTGTAATACCAGGTAACCCCCCATTCCAATCTACTCTCCAAACATCGCCCCAAGGCACTCCACAGCTTAATGGAGGAATGCTGTTTCCCTGCTGGGAATCTGTTAGTTCCCATTGTCCAGCCTCTCACTGTCAGACAACGCTCCGCCTTTCAGACTCACTCAGCCCCACCACCCACCCACCTACTCCCAAGCCTCCGTCTCAAGAGATGTGCATGCAGTCAGCCGACGTGCCTCCCTCTTTCTTACTCCCACGTCCCGCTTCCTTCCCCTCAAAGGCCATCCCAGGGAGTCTCAGCTGCTCCACTTCTCACGAGCTTCCCGAATCCTCCAGATAAAATGAAGCTGTGCCATCCTCTGTTCCCAGGGCCCCTGGTCTCACCACGTCCTATCCCTACCTCATCCAGCTCCCCCCAGGGACTTCATTACCGCGGCGCCCACCGACCAGCGCCGGCTGAGCGGGCCGCGTGCCTGGGCTGTCCCGGTCCCGGTCCCGGTCCCAGCACAACAGAAGGTCTGCTGTGGAGTCGTGTCTCCCCGGACCATTTCTGAGTAAGCGGATTCTTCCTAAAGGACCAACACCTGGTGACGGAGCATTGAGTGAAGGGGGAGCATCTACAAACGTAAAGCCCGGATTGTGCCTGTGGCTCTCCTTTATGTTTTCAATCAAACTGACGGTCTGATCAGGGGCTACCTTTTTATTTTGGAATCTTGAAATACAATCTCTTCAACCCTTAGGCAGAAGGACTCACTTTCGGTTTCAGAGCAAGACTTAAAGTCTGATGGAGAGGGACCAAGTCAGCGACAAGAAAGCAGAAACCCACTTCAAAACAGGCGTAAACGGCAATGCGTGGACACAGGCCGACAACTGGTTGAGGATGTTAGTCAGAACAATTTCTACTGTCCCTGACTGCTCTCTTTCTCTGACAAGCCACGTCCAACCGGCCAGCAAACACTGCTTTCTGTCCTCAAACACTTCTTCTCCCCTCTGCAACAGGTCCGACTGCAAGCCCTCCCCCCAACCTTCACCGAGTGAGCGGATTCCTGCCTCAGCCTCTCCTGGCTTCCTCTCCACCCTCGCCCTCTGTCAGCCAGCTCACCAACCTGCCGACAGGTGACCGTTGTAAGTGTGAGTCATAGCACGTCCCTTCTCTGCTCGAAATCTTTCAATACGTTCTCACTTTCATCTATTAAATCCAAAGTCCCCCTCTGGCTTATTAAGATACTAGAGGCCCCAGGCACAAAAATTCATGCAATAGTAAGCCTTCCTTCCCCTGGCTGTGGACACTGGCTTCCCTCAGGCATCTGGGACCTGGGCTGCTTCCCTCCAGCCCCAGCTTTGTTAGGAAGGACATCTGGAATGATGTCCAGAAGACACCCGGTCTAATTAGCATATTACTCTTTTATTATTTTTTAGACTAGAGGCCCGGTGCATGAAATTCATGCATGGTGAGATGTGTCCCTCAGCTCAGCCTGCACCCTCTTCAAACTAGGACCCCTCAAGAGATGTCCAACTGCTCATTTAGGCCCTATTCCAGTAGGATCAGGCCTAAACAGTCCATCGGACATCCTTCTCACAATCCAGGATGGCCTGCTCCCAACTGCTCACCTGCCTGCCAGATTGATCACCCCCTAATCACTCCCCTGCCAGCCTGATTGATGCCAAACTGCTCTCCTGCCAGCCTGTTTGCCCATAACTGCCCTCCCCTACAGCCTAGTCCCTCCCAGCTGCCCTCCCCTGCTGGCCATCTTGGGGTGGCCATCTTCTGTGTGTTGTAGTGATGGTCAATTTTCATATGACTCTTATTAGATAGGATAGATTATTGACATAAAACATTGTGTAAGTTTAAGGAGTTCGACATTATCATTTGATACACGTATATTTTGCAAAACTATTAACATAATGAGGATAATTAATACCTTCATCATCTCACATAATTGCTTCTTTGTGTGTGTGGTGAGGACATTTAAGATCTCCTCTCCTAGTAACGTTCACGTATGTACCACCGGACTTACTGATCCCCAGAAACTACTCATCATATAACTATTCATCTCACATTAGCCAATTGTGCCCTTTGACCAACATCTCCCCCCTCCTCCTCTCCCCAACCCCTGACATCCTCCATTCTTTCTAGATAATGTTTCACTTCAGTAGATTCTACCTCTGGGATCCCATATAGTGTGTCTCTCTCTGCTCTGTCTTAATTCACTTAGCATAATGCCCTCAAGGTCCATCCGTATTTCATAAATGACATAATTTCCTTCTTTTTTAATCCTCACCCGAAGACATGTTTTTATTGATTTTAGAGAGAGGGGACCAGAGGATGAGAGAGAAACTTCAGTTTGAGAAGCATTGATTGTTTGCCTCCCATAGAGCCCCGATCAGGAATCGAACCCACCATCCTTTGGGGTCTGGGACAATGCTCCCGTCCATGGAGCCACCAGCGAGGCTTTCTTTTTATTGAGTGAAATTCCATTGTACATACACACCACAGTTTCTGTTCATCAGTTGGTGGACCTTCAGGTTGTTTCCCTGTCTTGGCTGTGGTGACTAGTGTTTCTGTGAGCATGAAGTGCTGACATCTCAAGACAGTGACTTCATTTCCTTGGCACACATGCCCAGGAGAACCTTGACACACATAGTGCTATTTCCCAGTGGCTGCACCAAATTACGTCCCCCCAACAGTGCATAGGGTCTCCTTTTGCCACATACTTGCCAACTTGTCTCTCGCCTGCTTGATAATAGCTTTGCTAACAGATGTGAGGTGTTATCTCACTGTGGTTTGATTTTCATTTTTCTCCCGATTAGTGATGCTGAAAGCCTCTTTTCACTCTTGGCCACTGTGAGGAGGCCTATTCTGGTCCTCTGCCTGCTTTTACTGGATTGTTGTTGTTTTGCTATTAATGTTATATATTAAAAATATATAAATAGCCCTAGCTGGTTTGGCTCAGTGAGTAGAACATTGGCCTGGGGACTGAAGAATCCCGGGTTTGATTCCAGTCAAGGTCATATGCCCAGGTTGCAGGATCAACCCCCACTAGGCATTGTGCAGGAGGCAGCTAATCAATGATTGTCTCTCATCATTGATGTTTAATGTTTCTATCTCTCTCTCTCTCCCTTCCTCTCTGAAATCAATAATAATAAAAAAGTTAAGATAAATATAATCATTTAAAAAATAAAAATAAAAATAAATATATATTAATTCTAACCTGAGGATATGTTTAGAGAGAGAAAGGAAGAGGGGAAAGTAAAAGGAGAGAGAGAGAGAGAGAGAGAGAGAGAGAGAGACATTTGGTTGGTTGTCTCCCGTACACACCCTGACCATGGGTCGAACCTACAACATTTTTGTCGTACAGGATGATGCTCCAACCAACTGAGCCACAGGCCAGGGCCTTTATATAGTCTTTATGTTCACCCCTATCAGAGAGATGGCTTATACATTTCTGCTCCCAGTCTGTGGTTGTCTGTTCATTCTGACGATCACTTCCTTTTTTGTGCAGAAGCTTTTGAGATTGATGAAGTCCCACTTACTTATTTTTCCCTTTGATGCCTGTGCTTTTGGCATCATATCCAAAAATTCCTCACCAGAACCAATTTCAAGGAGCTTTTCCTCTGTTTTCCTCCAGGAGGGTCATGATTTCAGGTCTTACATTTAAGTCTTTAGTCCATTTTTTATGAATTGTTGTGGGTGGTTTAAGATGCGGGTGAACCAGCAGTGTCCAAGCTAGATGACCTTGCAGCAGGAGAGGCTGGGGACGTTTTGGTGGTGAATCAAGCAGTGGGGCCAAAGGCCTGGACACTGCGTGGAGTCTGTCGGGTGTACATTTTTCAGTGGAATCTCCAGCCTGGGACAAATCTGGGTTCTGTGTACTTTTCTCCATGATTACTACTGTGCATCTCCTTATCTTTCAATAAGATGTATAACTGTACATCCTATTTGTCTCACAGTTTTAAAAAGTCTAGTTTGATGCTCTTTAGTTCCAGAAATGGCTCATAATGAATGACTTAACTTTTACACAATAGTTGTTCTTACTTTCTAACAAACCACCCCTCTCCTGACCTCCCCAAAATACACTCCTTTCTACTCACTGATTGGAATTTTTTGGCCAAGTGATTACCTCGGCCCCTTAGAGACCAGGCATCTTTTTTTTCTTGCCCAAACTTTCCTGGAGAGCTGGTTACACCAACTCTACAGCCGGTTCCAGTTCTACTCCGAGTCCCCATGGGTCTGTGGACAGTGAGTGACTGTCCATGGCCTTGGTTAAGGCCGTGTCTATGCAGCTGTGCATGGTCGCCCTGCACCATTTCCTCTGGCCCTGGCCCAAGGCTCCTTGGCCCTGAGCGATAGATACTCACTAAGCAATACAGAGCAGTGGTTTTAACCTTGAGAAAACCACAAACCAGTTTAAACATTTCTTTGAATTCTGTTTTCGGTGGCTGTGTACCTTTGTCAAAGAACAAAGGTGAGTACAAACCCACCTCATGAGAAAGAGCCTGCCTGCAAATACTGCATCCTTTCACCAGCAAAGAACGCATATACCCGCTTCAGGGGCACCCAGGAGCCTAGAAGATCAGATGCCAGCGCTTGCTGGGCTTCCTGCTCGCTCTGCTGACCTGATCATGAACTTGCTAGCTTCCTGGGGAATTCTTGTAGACGTTTTGCTGTACTTCAGCCTTTCTCCTCTCTCGCTGCCTGTGTCACATAGTCAATATCCTGTTGAACGTAACTGGTTTTAATACTGTACATTAATCAGGATGGACCCACGGGTCAGCAAACTGCCCATCAAGAACCAGGTGCCAAATAGTTTAGGACCTATAGGACACCAACCACACAAGGCCACTCTATCAACCCAAGGAGACTTAGCAGCTGCCAAGTACATAGAAACAAACACAGGGAAGCAGCCAAAATGCAGAGACAAAGAAACAAATCACAAATGAAAGAAATGGATGAAAGCAAAATACTGGATATAGAGTTCAAAACCATGACTATAAAGCTAGTCAAGAATCTTCTAGAGATCTCCAAGAAATTTAATGAGACCCTCAAGGATATGAAAAAGGACGACTCAGAAATTAAGCATACTCTGACTAAAATAAAGAATAATATACAGAAATCCAACAGCAGACTAGAGGATCCCAAGAAGATTTGAAATACGAAAAAGCAAAAAACACCCAAATGCAATAGAAAAAAGAAAAAAGAATTCAAATTAAGAAGATAGGGTAAGGAGCCTCTGGGACAACTTCAAGCGTACTAACATCTGAATTATAGGGGTGCCAGAAGAAGAGAGAGAGCAAGATATTAAAAACCTATTTGAAGAAATAATGACAGAAAACTTCCCCCATCTGGTGAAAGAAATAGACTTACAAGTCCAGGAAGTGCAAAGAACCCCAAACAAGAGGAATCTAAAGAGCACTACTCTAAGACACATCATAATTAAAATGCTGAGAGCAAAAGACAAAGAAAGAATATTAAAAGCAGCAAATTAATTACCTACAAGGGAGTACCTATAGGACTGTCAGCTGATTTCCCAACAGAAACAATGCAGGCCAGATGGGCGTGGCAAGAAATGTACAAAGTGATGAATAGCAAGAACCTACAACCAAGTTTACTATATCCAGCAAAGCTGTCATTCACAATTGAAGGTCAGTTAAAGAGCTTCACAGACAAGAAAAAAGCTAAAGGAGTTCATCACCACCAAACCAGTATTATATGAAATGCTGAAGGGTATTCTCTAAGAAGAGGAAGAAAAAGGTAAAGGTAAAGATTATGAATAACAAAGTGACAACAAATACATATCTATCAACAAGCGAATCTTAAAAATCAAGTGAATAAAAAATTTGATGAGCAGTATAAATTGGTGAATATAATAGAATCAGGGGCATAGAAAGGGAGTAGACTGACAATTCTTAGGGGAAGCACAAAGGGGGGTTGCAGGAAGAGATTGAACAAAAATCTTACACCTAGGGACGAGGACAGTGAGGGGGGAGGGGCATGGGGTGGGTGCAAACGGTGGAGGGAAAAAAAGAAGAACACATGTAATAATCTGAACAATAAAGATTTATTTTTTTTAATGTGGGAACTAGAATAGACCTTTAAAATGATCTAGCCAGCCACCATGGTTTCACCAGCACGAAGAAGCCCAGGCCTGTTCTGTCAGTTGCCTCCACAGGACTCTGAGGTCAGGAGAGAGACCACCACCCACAAAAAGACAGTGCTATGCACACGGAGGGCGGGGGGCGGGGGGATTTAATGCATTTGTTGGTTTGCTTTTCAACTGCATGAAACTGCTTTTCAACTGCTCTTTTGCCAGAGCTCCCGTGAGGAGAGGGGAAGTGACAGGCTGGTGGTGGCCACCTGTCAGCACCTAACCCCCACCCGTCATCGCCTGTGGGGCTTCTTTCCTGCCGATTCTATTAGTAGCTCAGTGCCTCCGGCCAAGACAGGCCGCAGAATAAAACTAATTTCAAACTGCAATGTGACCTGGGACACCCTCATGACTCCACTCATCTACTTCCTGCCATTCTGTACATGACATTATGGGAGTAACTTCTAAAAATTCAAAGGGCTGGTCAGCCTCTTCCTTCTACGACCTGCATGGAGCGCCCGCAGTTCCATCGTGCATTTCCTGGCTGCCTCGCTGGGTCTATGACTCACTTGCCCTGTCTCCACACTACGGTGCTCTCCCTGCGGCTCTCAGCCGGTCTACAGCAGCGGCCACCACGCCCGCCAGCCTCCCCCGCCCCCCGAGCCAGCCTGCTCTCTGCCCTGCTCTTTCTCCGGTTCCTATGTCACGTGATTCCTGCTGCAGGAATTCTCATTTCCTGTTGGAATAGCTAAGTCCATTAATTTCTGAACTGACCATCCAAACCTCCCACTGTTGGAGTCCACGAATGATTGTAACATTTGAAAAAATACGTTTGGCGATTTCTCAGCTCCTGGAACTCTCGCAGGTAGCCACAATGAGTCTCCTCGGTAACTACATGTTCATGGCAGCGTGCAAGGGGTTTCACAGATGTGCCAGCCTGTGAAACCCGCATCGGATAGAGATAAAACCCAAATCGGACAGAGATAAATCCCGCACCAGACAGAGATAAACCCGCATCGGACTTAAGCAACTTCCTCCCCCTTATTTATGCCTGCCTGATGAATCCTCACTCACTGCCCAGGGCAGGAGGTGTCCTCTCCATCAGTAGCTGCCTCCTTGAATTCCTCTGTGTGCATGTCTTTCTTTCTTCCTTTCTTGGAGAGTGGGGGGGGCGGGGGGGGCGGTTTCCAGCCCAGAATGCCAAAAGTGCCCCGTCTCTTCAAACTACTCTAGAAACAGTCACGTCTCCGGACTGTTTTCTAACAGGCCAGCATTTGCTCACACTCACCTGGGAAGCACAGGTGCGAGTTTATTTCTGTCTGATTCGGGTTAATCTCTGTCTGATGTGGGTTTATCTCTGTCCGGTGGGGGTTTATCTCTGTCCGGTGGGGGTTTATCTCTGTCTGGTGGGGTTTTATCTCTGTCCGGTGGGGGTTTATCTCTGTCCGGTGGGGGTTTATCTCTGTCCGGTGGGGGTTTATCTCTGTCCGGTGGGGGTTTATCTCTGTCCGGTGGGGGTTTATCTCTGTCTGGTGTGGGTTTTATCTCTGTCCGGTGGGGTTTATCTCTGTCCGGTGTGGGTTTATCTCTGTCCGGTGGGGTTTATCTCTGTCCGGTGGGGGTTTATCTCTGTCCGGTGGGGCTTTATCTCTGTCCGGTGGGGGTTTATCTCTGTCCGGTGGGGGTTTATCTCTGTCCGGTGGGGGTTTATCTCTGTCCATTGTGGGTTTATCTCTGTCCGGTGGGGGTTTATCTCTGTCCGGTGGGGGTTATCTCTGTCCGGTGGGGGTTTATCTCTGTCCGGTGGGGGTTAATCTCTGTCTGGTGTGGGTTTATCTCTGTCCGGTGGGGGGTTATCTCTGTCCGGTGGGGTTTATCTCTGTCGGATGTGGGGTTTATCTCTATCAGATGCGAGTTTACCTCTGTCTGGGTTCGAGTCCACAGCGGCCCTTTGCCACGTGGGCGGCAGCCAGCAGCCCTGTCCCAGGCAGGGGCTCCCCAATATACGGTCGCCAAAGGCGGTCTGAGATTGGAAGGTCAGCGCCCGCTGCTCTACAGGTCGGTGACCAGTGGAGGTTGCCACCTCCTCCCCTGGCGTCTGGGTCTTGTTAGTGGGGCCGGGGTCCCCGAGGCTGCAGGCAGCGTCTTCGTGTGGCTCTCCCTACACTCATGCCTTGGGCACAGCCGCTGGCCAGGCTGCTGGGTCACTGAGTCAGTGACACCGTCTGTGAGGAGAGCCACGCTCCTCCGGAAGCCACGCGTGTTTTCTGGGTGAAGTGCTCAGGGGCCAGGTGAGCACACCCCACTGAGGCGGGCTCCCCCCAGGGACGGCGTCCACACAGGCGGTCCCGCCAGGCTGCCTCCTGACCAGCCTCACCCGCCCCAAGCGTGTGGGTCCCTGTGGTTTATTGAAAGTCACCGAATGGCATGGAACTTGCGTCACCAGCGGTGACGAGCACTTTCAAAACCACAAGTCCTGAGGCGAGGGCCGCGCTGCTCAAGGCTGCCCTGGCCAGAGGCGCACTCTCCGCTCACCCACCCTCCTCCCAACGTCAGGCTTCCGGCCACTCCCCCTCACCCAGCGAAGATCGGACGTCTCCCCACACTGCAGAACCAAACCCATAGCTTCCGACCCAGGACACCAGTTACACCATTTAAATGCAATCTGATTTTGTTTATTTGTGGAATATCTACCTCCAAGAAGTGACACAGGGTGTCCCCCCAAAACGTGCATGCCCTTTGAATGATTCTAAAGTCGGTGTTATTAACACAGTTCATTTCCAACATCGACAAGAATCTAGAGAACGGAATAATTTTGTTGTCGAAGCCTGTTTCCGAACTGAGGGCCGTTCTGGTCCAGGCACTGCATATACCAGGAAGCAATGGAGTCTCAAACATCAAGAATCATCCCGCTCAGTATTTGTGGGCCCCCAATTCATCAACTGGTGCCAGTTTTGTACCGTAAACTTTATCGTTTATGTATCCCCATAAAAAAAATCTAGTGCAGTTTAGGATAACTTTTCTTTGTTTAACTTAGTCTGGCTTCACCCACTAATTCAAAACAGATAAACCTGGAAAGGAGTGAACACAGTGAGCTACAGCTGTTAAAAGGTGCATACATTTTGGGGGGCACCCTACGTTGTGGTGGCTAAGGGCCAGCCAACTGGTCACTTAGTGTCTGTGTGACCTTCAGCAAGTCCCTTACTGCCCTCGCCTCTCTGTGCCCCAGGCTCCCTAGTTACAGAGATGACAGTAACAGTACCTATTGCCTCTTGGGCTGTGGCAAGAATTCAATGTTAGTGCGTGTGAGGCACTTAGGATTGTTCCTGGCGTATGTTAAACACTATACACATAACAGGTGGAGTTATTAACATAGTGTTAATCTTGTGCAAAATCTCATGGACCAGAGAGCCAACGTTTTTAACGGAGCGTTTTTCAAGTCACGTGAGATGAGGGGAGTTGCCTGCCTGAGGCAGCGATGGAGAAGGAAACTGGCTTTTGCTCAAATGACCCATCGACTGAATGAGTTTTCCCTGAGTTACCCAGTTATTTAATCTCTCCTTTGCTTTTCACTTTTTCGGATTTTCCATTTGAACGTGTGACACTGGGCAGGCGGACTGTGTGGCTACAGGCTTTGCTGCTTTTTGAATGGGCCTGAGAGCGTCGAGGCAGGAACCGGCCGCTGCTCTGCAGGGAACGTCCTGATCACGTGGAGTGAATCCCCGGCCCCAGGCTGGGCGGCCGGGTAAAGCACAGGGAGCCCAGCTACACCTGAGTCTTGAATCAACAGCAAGTAACTTTCAGTGTGTGTGTGCCCTAAACATTGCGCGAAGCCACTCAGGCTAAAAACCACGTGCCGTTTACCCGGCGTGGACACCACCTGAGCATTTTACTTCCTAAATCGGCAGCCCTGCTCCCCGCTTGCCGTGGTTCTCAGCCGCAGTGACCAGGGGAGATCAGTTTCCTGTTGGAGTTTGTCCCCTACCCACAATCCCACCAGCTACCTTTCAAGAGAGTGGAAGTGGAAGACAGGTGGCAAACAGCAAGAGGGAAGCTGGACTTTTTAGTAGGTCAAGTCCCTGGACCAAGCTGACCTATGTCAGCCTCTTGCCAATGCCCTGGGCTCTCCCTTCCCAGTACCAGGATGCACTCCTGTCAGCACAGCCCACCTGCATCACTAGCTCTCCTGGACTAGAGCCCAGTGACCAGCACTACACACCGTGCTGCTGGGCCATGTCCAAGATAAATGGGGGAAGCTCTGCCACCCACACAGGAAACAGGAAGACACATTTGTCTCCCAATCACCTGGATGAGTCAAACTTAAATCAAGCAGATCCTTCTCCCTCAAAAAGAGCAATCGAGTGGTTCAGGGACAGACGTTACTCACAGCACCGTGACAGGACCCGGGGCTGAGCAGGGAGGCAGCCACTGTTGGGGGGCAGTGCACTTGGCTCCGGTTGGCGGATCTCGGCGTCACCCCAGTTACCCCTCACCCACCTGCTCTGTGTCTGGGTTCCCCAGAATCCCTGACAATTCAGTGAGCTACCCTCCTGTTCTCTTCTTACATTTTCTGGAGTGAGCTTCTGCATCCTAGAATCCTGACCGGAGGGCCACTCAGCCCCAACCCTCCCATCCCGACATGCCCGAGATTGCCAAACTCAAAAATCTCCCCAGTGAAGTGTGCGGGTCGTCAGCACCCTGCGCCTGCTGCTCTGGCCTCAGAGGAACTAGTGTGTCTGTCTTCTCCGGAGCCTTCCCTCAGCTCCATTCCCTCTTCCTGGGCCAGGCACACAGCAGACTGTTTGGGTCTGCCCTGGGCTGGCTCCCTGTGGGTGCCCTCAGGCAAGCAGGGTAGTGGTGGGCCTCCTGAGAGCCAGAGGGGCAGGGGATAGGGGAGGGGGCAGAGGGAGGCAGCGGGGAGGAAACAGCCTCAATGTGAAAGTGTCTGTGGAAGGGGGTGAAGGCAGAGGAAAACCCTGACCTTCCCTCTCCCCTGACGTTCTCAGCCTCTGCTGCTCGGCCTGGATTCTTACTCATGAGACTTTCCGTGGTGAGCCCCTCCCCGAGGCGTGGACCACCAGGGTGGCCTCAGCAGCTGCATGGAGAGAAGGCAGTGGTGGTCTGCGAGAGCTGCTGGAGGCCGGAAAAGCTGACTGTGGTTCCACTTGTCACCACCCTATGCGTGTGACACTGCGATTCTCCTTCACGCGGCTTCGCCTGTGCCTCTGGTCCCAGCGTCCGACCGCACGAGCTCTGTGCGCCCTGTGTCCTGTGGGTCCGCGTGGCCTGGACCCCCACACGCCCCGGGGCCCGTCGCTCTCCGAGGCCCTCGCACCTTCTGGGCGTCAGGCTGGGCGGGTGCTCCGTGAACCCCGATCTGCACATAGAACTTTAATTCTCTTGAAATAAAAAGAGAGGTGGGAGCTAGAGGGCTTGTTGACAGGCGTGTGACCAACCTCACTGCCACCTGGCCGCCCTCAGCCCCTCATAGCAGCCCTGGGCCTGCCTGACCGAGGGTCCAAAACCAGCCAGCCCGGGAGGGCGGGGGGGTCGCGAGGGGGCACGCAGGCCCCTCCCCTCCTCAGAATCTCAGCGTCTCAGCCTCAGGGAGGACCAGAAGCCCAGGACAGCTCACACTTCGTTAGGGAAAAAGCATCTCCGATTGAACTGTTTGGAAACCTAACTCGGCCGGTTTAAGTGACCCTGATCCCCACCAAGGGCTGGGCAGCCACTGGCCAGAGGGAGAGGCTCCCAGAAACTGCTATCCCATGCCACCCTGCAGCCAGCCTGGCGATCCCGGGTGCCCCGGCTCTGCGCCCCCCCCCCGCCCCTGCCCGGGTGCTCACAGTGCCCGCTCCATAGGTGCAGCTGATTCCTGGGCACCAATGGACCCAGCTGACTGGTCTGCCCAGGGCTCGAGGGAACCTGGAAGCTGACTTCTCAGGGCGAGGTCCTGGCTTTACACAGTGTTTGGGGCTGGAGGAGGAGCCTCTGCTCACCAGTGGACTTTGCCCAGGCCAAGGGGACAGGACAAAGGAGACCCTCCCATGACTGGCTCCCAGAGAGGCCACTCTAGAGGAGAGTAGTGTATGCTGGGCAGGCCTGGGGAGGTGTGTGTGTGCTGGGCCTGGGGAGGTGTGTGCTGGGCAGGCCTGGGGAGCAGCTGCAGCATACCATGGGCCCCGCAGCCGTGGAGGCCCAGCACCTGACCACTGGGGACATCTGGCCAGGAGAGGGCTGCTGCAGGGGGGACAGTGGTGAGGGGACGCTTAGATTCCTGGGGCCACACACAGGCCTCAGTGTCTGCAGCCAGAGCCTCTGAGACTCTGAAGAAAGGGCCGATGCAGTTCCCTGCCTTGCAGTCTCCCTGAGACGTGTCACCTTCGCCCAGGCCAGGGCCACTGCTGCCGCCTGGGAAAACGGCGCAGGACATGCAGGGAGAGGAAGGCGGAGATTCTGTGAATCACGCTGCCCCCTCCCAGCCCCACCACGCCCCTCCTGCCCCAGATCAAGGGGAGACATCAGAAGAGAAAGTGATTTCTCGTAACTTCTAGATCGGATTACAAGTGAAAGTTCGATCACACCAACCACAGTTCCTGTGGCAAACAGAAGTGGGTCAGGACATGGAGAAATCTCAGAGAGAGAGGAAGAGAGAGAGAGAGAGAGAGAGAGAGAGAGAGAGAGAGAGAGAGAGAGAGAGAACCTATTCGCTTGTCACCCCAGAGCGGTGCTGCCATGGACTCAGGTGTTGGGCTGTCTGTCCCGGGGCGGCTTCCGGCAGAGAGAACGGGGCAGGACTCCGGCTGCTGTGGCACCGCCTGGCCCTCCTGTGTCTGAAACAGAGAATGGGTGGTGGCTCTGGGCCATTCCATGCCTCCCTCTGCCCCGGTTTGGCCACCTGAGTGGAGTGAGAACCACACTGGAGCCACACCGGGTCAGAGGTCAGGAGGCCTGAGGCCGTGATCCCTGCTCGCCTCGGCCCTCTGGACACGCACGCAGAATCCTTCCATCTTCCCCCGAAGTTCCAAAGGTCCAAGTCCTTTTCTCTCACAGAAAGTTAGATGGTCTAAACATCATGTTTTTGAAAACCCTTCCTGTGGTAACATTTTAAAAGTTCATAAATGCATGTCTTAAGCCATTTCTGTCTTCGGGTAACAGAGGGCCCCAGAGCTCCAAGGGGCCTCACTGCAGCAAGCGTGTGGGTTGCACTGAATGAGGGAGATGCACGGTCGCAGGACGCCTGCCAGCCTGTGGCCACCTCCACGCCAGTTGCAGCCAGGCACCCCGGACACTGTGCAGAGGCAACCCATCGCTAACGGGGCGTCGGCGTGATTTCAGCCTCTGGCGCAACTGAGCACGGCAGCCCTGGCGGCGCCCGGAAACCTGAAGTGAGACTCATTCTGTCCAGGAAAGTTCCGAACGGGGACAGCAGGTAACCCCGGGTCTCTGAGCAGAGCAAAGGTTAGATGAAGGATTAAAAGGCGTCACGGTTTTGATGCTGATGTAACTGTTGACGCTCTGAAGGACAAATGCAGCACCTCCATTGCAGGAATCAAAACACAACCTTGCCCTGGCTGGCTGAGCTCCGTGGTTCGAGTGTCGGCCCCAGGACTGAAGGGTCTCAGATCTGATTCTGGTCAAGGACACATACCTTGGTGGCAGGCTCCATGCCGCCGGTTCTAGGTGGGATGCAAGTGGGAGACAACCAATCAATGTGTCTCTCTCACGTTGATGCTTCTCTCTCTCTGTCTCTCCTCCTCCCTTCCACTCTCTCTAAAAATCAATGGGGGGAAATATACTCAGGTGAGGATGAACACAAAAACACACAATCTCAAGTGGTCCATAACTGAAACATGAATGTGACTACCTGACCTCCAGAGGCAGTACACACCTACACTCTAAGCTTCTCTTTCCAATAGGCTGGGAGTTCCACAGGGCAATCCAATTTCTTGCTCATTTTTATTCCTCCAGAATTGACTACAGTGTCAGGCACAAGTAGTTGCTCAATAAACAGTTACCAACTGAACTCACTCTCTGAAGTTGATTTGATTCAAATACCCCTCGGACAGGATATTATGGAGATAGCTGAAATGTGATTAAATTTAACATAGAATTGGGGAAAGTCTGCCTGGAGCAAGGGTTCTCAGCCTCAGGTGCAATTTTTAAATGCCTGGTGATTCTGACTCACCCTTTCCTGCCCTGTTCCTGCCCCTTTGAGAGCCCCAAAGTGTTGAGACTTTTTAGATCTTAACACTGAAGGTCCCTCCAGCTCACACAGCCGCAGCCAGGAGTGGAGCCAGGGCAGGCCAGGGTGCTGGTCGGGGGACCTGCTGACGACTGGGACAGACCAAGGTCCTGGGGTGGCATGGTGGCCAGTGACGCTGCCCTGGCTCTCGCCTTCCATTGAACAAAACACTCCAAAATCATGTCATTCTTTGCATATCTTTTTGTCTTTTTTTAATAGAAAAGATTTTCAATTTGAGGAAAAGTACAGAGAACAGAACTTTGGTTTTCTCATAGTAGGTTCTGCTCCAACACCTTCCTCACTCTGTTTTCCCTTTCTGTGTCAACTCCGCACCGTGTTGACAAGACACTCACCCCAGACCCAGCACTCCACTCACACAGCACTGGCTTCGGGTGTGGAGCAGGGCTACACAGGCTTCCAGCAGATCCTTCTTGCTCCCACCTCCTCTCTCTTCACCCCCCCCCCCACTCAGCAACAAAGCTCACTCCTCTCTGAGAGCAAGTCTTGTGCTTCTGCATGCCTGAAGCCCCGCTCTCCAACCCTGGCAATTCGCCAGACGACATTCTTCAGAGACAGAGAGCACTTTCCCAAATGACGGTGGGGAAGGGATGTGATGAGAATGGAGCCGCAGTTGGCTAATAATTATTCACCTCACTAACTGTAGGTGAGAAGTTGTCTTACAGACCCAGGACACTGGAGGATGAAGCAAAGCTGTAGAAAGATAAGATGCCTTGATGACTCAGAAAGAAACTGCATTTTGAAAACACACCAAGGACAGGACAAGCTTTGATCTGGTTGCTGTGTTGGGCCCTGACCTCCTCCGGGAGTTTCTCAGGAAAGCTGACCATTCTCAGTCCCAGGAACGGGCTTCGCCTTTTGTAACATCATAGAAGACTCGAGGCCCGATACATGAAGATTCGTGCAAGAATGGGCCTTCCTTGCCCTGACTGCCAGCACTGCCTTCGCTCTGGCCAGAGCCGCCTTTCTGCCTTCCCACACTGCCCAGAGGCCCGGAGCAGTTGAGGTAGTACAGACCACCTGCATCCTGCCCCACACCCAGCTGCTCAACACCTGCATATGCAAATTAATCCACCATCCTTGGGGGGGGGTTAATTTGCATACTCACTCCTGATTGGCTGGTGGGCATTATGAAGGTATGGTCAATTAGCATGTTACTCTTTTATTAGGTAGATTAGCCACCTTATTGGACATTGAACTCCTGAAGGCTGACTGCAGACCCTCCACTCCCCTTTCCCTGTTACTCTTGCAGCTCACAGCTGCATGTAGCTGGCTTCTTCCTCCTGTGTGTGTATATAACCAGCCCACTGGTGAGTTGGGGCAGAGCAGATTTTTGTGGGTGACCAACTGCTCTCCATGCTGCTGGCAGTATTGGAATGAACACTCATATAGGATTCAATCCTGTCTCTGCTCAATTGGCTCAATTGACAGGCAGCCTGGACCCCTCAGTTGTCTGGTTTCACTAACAGAAACCTTGGTGAGTCAAACATTTCTCCTCTCCTCAAAGTCCTGGAGTCCCGGGTGGAGGATGACAAGCACACCCTGTGGCCCCAGCTCCCCACAGATGTCCTTTTCCCTCCATCTCTTGCCCCTTCCCAGGTAGGAAGAGAAGAGAGAACAAAAGCAGGGCTTTCACAATATTTTGTGAGGAAACGTGTTCCTTTTAGGCAAATGCGCTGGACTTTAGCAGCCCGGCCTTCGGTCGTCCTGAGTGAGGCGGGGGTGGGGAGCCCCTGAAATGAAAGCCCACCCATCCGAGGCCCTAAAAGGTCACAGAGGAGAATGAGGGGGAGGCAGCAAGGAGCATGGTGACATTTGTAGGGGCCCTAGGGCAGGCCACATGGACTAAAATAGAAGAGGTTGTGGGGTGAGAGGGAACCCACCACAGTGAGCACTCAGTCTGTTGTTCCTTCCGCCCCCGAGGTGACAAGCGCTCACACACAATCCCTTCCACTCAGTCAACCCAAAGCCTCCGCTGGTCTCTCAGGCAGCTCTGCCCGCCCTCCTGCGGAGGGGGCCCAGCCTGAGGAAGCAGTGGGAGGAGCTGCGGCCTGGCCCCTGCTCCCCAGCAGCTTGGAAACCTCTGCCCCAGGAGCTGGCAGAGCAGAAAGTGAGTTACTGCTCCGCTCCTAGGGCTCATCTGTCCCCTCCCTTGCGTTTCACCCAGTCCCTGTGTGTCAGCCCCACACCTGCCTGGTCCAAGCAGCAGGAAGGAAGCTGAGGAGCCACGGGAAGTCACGCCTTTACAGTGTGTCCCCACAGAAAGTCACGCCTTTACAGCGTGTCTGCATGACACTCTCAGCCCCAGGGAGGGTTGAGGCCATTTCACAGGTCAGCTCCGTAGGACCTGCAGTGAGTAATGAAGAGATGAGAACGGAGCCTGAGGAGTAAGCGGCGTGATGGCAGAGAGAGAGAAAAGGTCCGAATCCTAAAAATTACGGAAAGACCGTTTCTGTCCTCCGGCATGTTTCATAGAAGTGTGGTTTTCAAAACAACTGGACAAAACAAGTAACTGGAAAGGAGGAAAGGTGCTGCATTCATTTCTGGCTGCGAGGCAACACCCCTCCAATCAGAGAGCAAGTGCTGAATTAGATGGAGAACCATGAGGAGGAGCGGTTGGGAGGGGGGAGAGACACACCCTGGACTCCAGGGCCTGGAGGATGTAGTTGGCCTTGGCTGAAAGGTAGGTGATGAAGATAGAGGGCCTTTGAGGGAGGACTAGACAGAGTAACCCACGGAGCAGAGTGAGACCCCAGCCCACTGCTCTGTGGCTCTCAGGGCACTGCCTAGCAGGGGGAAGGATGACTGTTTCATAGATGATCCTGGACTCTTGCTCAGCCATGGAGGGAAATGAACAAGACCCCTGCTTCACAACCACAAAGACTCTGGATGGAGTAACCTCTTAAATGTGGGGATGGGGGGAAGGAAACATTTTAAAAATACATTTAGAAGAATATAATGCTAAGCAAAATAAGTCAGGCATAAAAAGCTAAGAGCCATAGGACTTCACTCACTCATGGGATATAGCATTGAAACTCAGATAAAGACAGCAGTGTGGTGGTTCTGAGGGCAGGGTGTTGGGGGTGAAGGGGATCGAGAACATGGTGACAGGAGATGGTTTGACTTTGGGTGGTGGGCGCACAGTGCAATGCACAGATCCGATATCATAGAAACGCGCACTTGAAACCTGTATGATCCCATTAACCAATGTCGCCCCAATACGATTAATAAGTTAGAAAAGAAAGTATAGAAAATCTCTATAACTAAAACCAAAACAAAAGCTAAAACTCCAAAGGAAAACCCTGACGGGTGCAGAATCAGATGGATAATACTGAAATGTACAGTCCACTTGGCCCAAAGGCCTGGGGTATGAACGGCCATTATGTGGACTGACCCACCCATTTTACAAAGACAAACCAGGTGTTATCCACTAGCAGCCCATCCAGTTTGCTTTAATGAGCAAAGACAGTATCACTCCCAAGACCTTTGAAAGGGCGTTATCTCGGGCCAGGGTTACCAGGCTCAGCCAGTTGACTTCTAAATGTGCGCTGTCGGTTTTAATAGTCAGAGAGCACGTGTGGACCAAGCAAAATCAACCCTTTCTCATACTCGCAAATACTCGGTGGGGATGTCTTCCTTCAGCAGGTTTGCAATGCTACCATTTGGGAAATATTTAAGAAGTTATTTTTCTGATGGTAAAACCATAAATATTCTTGAGGAAATTTTTGGAAATGGTATAAAATGTAAAGATAACTTACACTGCTCTTCATTCTGCCATCAAAAGTCACCGCAATGTGTATTTCGGGTCATTTCCCTTTGGTGTTTTCTCCAAGGACACAGACGTGTGTTCACACATTTGAGACCCAGAGTTGGGTGTCTTTTTCTTTTCCCAGTAGCGTTTAGAAGAATATAATGCTGAGGAAAATAAGTCAGGCATAAAAATCTAAGAACCATAGGACTTCTATCATACGTGGGATATAAAATTGAAACTCACAGACTCTCCCTCCCTCCTCTTTCCTTCCTCCAGATGATTTAATCCCTCACAACTTTCAGCAACATGGCGCTGCCGCATTGATGGGCGTGTCCTCACATTAGGAAAGTCCTGGTTCATCAAGTGGCTTCAAGCACCTGCACCTCGGCCCTCAGGTAGACCTTGGGACTCAAACCCCAGACCCGTGAGTGTCTGTGGAGACTGTGACGGGAGGCAGCGTTTCTCTGGAAGAGACGACCGAGGGCAAGTTAAGCCGAGGGCAAGTGGAATGAGGTTTTGCAGTGTCTACAACAAAGCGACCGGCTCTCTCACCCCTCTCTAAGCCTCACAAACCAGACCAGAAAAGCCGGATAATCCACAGCGCTTCCCAGTCAGGGGCAGAAGCAGAGTGTAGCCAGGCGTGCTGACTAGATGGCTGCTCCACTGTTGAGCACTGTCTCTGCTGTCGGCCACAGGAACGGCCCACGGCCCACCCTGAGCCCTGGGCCTGTGCAGCATGGGCAGGGATAGGGTTACGGTTGGGGTCAGGGTCAGGGTTAAGGATAAGGTTAGGATTAGGGTCAGGGTCGGGGTTAGGGTCAGGGTCAGGGTTAGGGTTAGGGTTAGAGTTAGGATCAGGTTTGGGATTAGGGTTAGGGTTAGGGTAGGGCTAGGGTTAGGGTCAGGGTCGGGGTTAGGGTCAGGGTTAGGGTTGGGGTTAGGGTCAGGATTAGGGTTAGGGTTAGGGTCAGGGTCTGGGTTAGGGTCAGGGTTAGGGTTGAGATTAGGGTTAGGGTTAGGATTAGGGTCAGGGTCAGGGTTAGGGTTAGACTTGCCTGGGTTCATGCTGGGAGAGAAAGCCAAGCAGACGCCACAAAGAGCTAGAAGCTTCCATGCTGTGCCACCGGAGGTCACGGAACACACGCGCGTCAGTGTTATCCGTGTTCACCTGCCCTGTGCTCATTCCACATCTCCATGCCAAACTCAACGTGCTCCATCCAGCTCGGCCCATGATGAGACCTGGCAGGCACAAGTTAGTGAGCGGCCTTATTCAGAAGGAGGCTGGCGCGTTTCCTTGTGAGTTATAAACCTTTTGTTCAGTTGGCAGATTACGACACGGCTGACAGAGCTGTGGCAGTCCTCACGTGGAGGGAGGCCTCCTCTCTGTCCTCATTGACCCCGGCCTTCAAGGTGCCTTGCCATGGCACCCTCCCCACCCACCCCCACCCCTTCCCACCCCCGCCAGACACAGGAGCCCACTGCACAGGAGAAAGAGCTCCTCCCAGACACCATCTCCCACACCCAGATGACACGCCTTCCATCTCCCGATTCCCCCAGTTCCTCGGAGACCAGCCCAGCACTTGGCTTTTCACCCACCTGCAGAGTGAACTTTCACCTTTGCTCTCTGCTCCTTGTCAACACGCCCACTGCCTAGTACGGCTCCCTGCAGTGGTTTCCTGGGGTTGCTTGAGGTCATGGGTATTTCTGCACACCCCACCTCAGACCCCCTCATCACAGATCTTGGGGTCTGTACTCAGTAGGGGTATGGAAGGCAGGCCTGGGACCTAGGACGGCAGCCACACGAGTCAACCCTCTCTGACCATAACAATGTTTGCAACTCGGACTTTCCCTGCAGTGACTCAACTTGCTCTGCACTGTCTGGGGGTGGACACAGTGCTATTTTAAGGGTTTAAGTCAGCTTATTGCCGGGTTCTGAGCAATGTACAAACTAATGAGACTGTCCTCCAGGCCCAACCAACATAGGAGCTTGTGGCCAAATTTCCAGAAACTCTACATAAACACCACATAGAGGAAAGGAACATTTCAATTACATTCACCCCAGCCCGCCCGCTTGGCTCAGTGGTTGTGTCAATCTCAAACCAGGAAGTCACAGTTTGATTCCCGGTCAGGGCACATGCCCGGGTTTTGGGTTCGATCCCCAGTGTGAGGCATGTAGGAGGCACCCGATCAATGATTCTCTCTCATCATTGATGTTTCTCTCTCTCTCCCTTTCCCTTCCTCACAGAAATCAAGGGAAAAAATATTAAAAAGTTAATTTTAAAAAATAAATCAATGGCCTTAACTGGTTTGGCTCAGTGAATAGAGCATCAGCCTGTGGACTGAAAGGTCCCATGTTCAATTCCGGTCAAGAGCATGTACCTTGGTTGTGGGCACATCCTCAGGAGGGGGTGTGCAGGAGGCAGCTGACCAATGTTTCTCTCTCATCGATGTTTCTAGCTCTCTATCCCTCTCCCTTCCTCTCTGTGAAAATCAATAAAAGCCCAGGCTGGTTGGGCTCACTGGGTAGAGTGTCAGTCCGCGAACTGAAGGGTAGCAGGTTCAATTCCGGTCAAGGGCACATGTCTGGGTTACAGGCTCCGTCCTATGTGCTGGAAGCAGCCAATCAATTATTCCCTCTCCTCATTGATCTCTCTCTCTCTCTCTCTCTCTCTCTCTCTCCCTCTCTCTCTCTCTCTCTCTCTCTTCCTCTCTGAAATCAATAATATATATATATTTGTAAAATCTATAAAATATATTTTCAAAAAATAAATAAATAAATTACATTCACCCCAAACAGTAAGTCCCTGATTAGATCAGAAGTAAAGTAGGAACAGAAAGTTCTGGAACAATACTAACCTATGAAAAGGCACAAAATCAGGAAGGCAGTACAGCCATTCATTCAATAGCCATGTGTAGACTTCGGCAAGTACCAAGCCAGAACCTAGACCCTCAGCAAGGAAAGGGGCGGGGCCGTGTCACTGCCCCCACCATCCGCCAACAACACACAGAGACTGTCCGGGACAAAGGGAGGCAAGACCAGACGCGGCGAGCTCCTCGGGGCCCAGCGCCTGTCCTGGCGGCCCTCAGTCAGGCCTCCGGGGAAAGAGAGGCTCTGTGCGGCGCCTGAGGGAGCCTGGCTGGGTCCCCGTGGTCCCTGTGAGTGCAGGGAGGCCGGGCTGGAGGGCCAGGGCCACTCAGCATCTGCGGCTTCCAGAGGGAGGCCTCCACCAGCTCTGCCACACCCCGCTGTGGAGACCAGGGTCACGGACAGAGAGAAAAGCGGCCACGGCCCGGGGAGCAGAACCTGTGAAAGACTTGGTACCAGTAAAGCCAGCAGTTTTGTCTGCATGTGTTTACTTTTCCCCGTGAGAGGGAATTTTGTTGAAAAGGTGAAGGTGCCTGACCGCTCCCTCGTTTTGGAGATGCACAAGGGCGGGGAGCTGCCTGACCTCACAGGGTGATGTGCGCGCCAGGGAGGCAAGGGCCGAATGCCCAGCCGAGCGCTCTTCTGGCCAACACATGCCCCCCGGATCACATCTGCCTCGGATCAATAACAGCCTGTCGGCCTGCCCTGGAGGGCACCCCCAGCTCCTCTTCCCGAAGCATTCACTCCAACTCATTCCCCTGGGAGCACCAGCCCTAAGCGTCTGGGGACCCCGAGTCCCGGGAAGCCAGGTCTTCCCGCAGAGCCCAGGCTCAGGACGAGGCCCCGTGGCCTCGGTGGCACAGCTGCAGGGCGACCTGGTGCCTGCGGACAGCCCGGGCCGGCACAGCCTCACCAGGACCAGCAGCGGGACCGAACCATGGAAAACAGCGGCGATACCTTCATGACACAGCCGGACCACGGGACAGGGGACATCAGACACCCGCCCCTCTGTGGCCTGAGGAGCGCCCGGGGCCTGCCCGCCTCCTGCGGGAGCCTCCTCGGAAGCCGGCTTTGCCTCCGCCAGTGGAGAACATTCCGAGGTCCTGAGTCCCCGTGGTCACCGGCCCTGCTTTGCCACAGAAGAAGCCAGGCCGAAGAGGCATCTGGTCTGGTTTTAGTGAGGCTGACAGAATGGCTTCTGGGTTTTACTAAAATCAGAACTGCGTGGTTGTTTTTGAGTTCGGGAATAAAAGTAAATGCAGTGTTTATCCGTAACCGTGTGGAATACAGAACAGGACCCCGGCTGGGGCCCACTCTGACCTGCAGCGGTGAGCCCGGGCACCGTCGAGAGCTGCAACCTTGTCCCAGGAAGACTCAGTGCTGGCCCATGGCCAGAGCCCCCTGCCAGTCTGGCCTCACCCCTGCTCTCAGCTGACGCGAAGCCTCCAGCCTCCCTCCCATCTCCCTGCGCTTTGGTTTTCTTCCTCAGATGCCTCCCCAAACCCATCTGGATAGACCAACAGTGTGTTAAGCACCCAGAGAGCAAACGAGAAAGATTGCCTCACCCCTGCATGGCCACTGCTGGATTCCACCCAGCCTGGAAAGGTGGGCAAGGAGCCATCCTAATTCGTTTTCTCGATGCTTCCTTGTCAGAGTGTCTATTTTTTTACTTCAGCTAATAAAAAACTAGCTGCTACCTGGACATATGCAGCATCCCCCTCAGCCACAGTTTCACTTTCTGTGGTTACCCACAGTCAACTGTGGTCCGAAAATATGAAATGGAAAATTCCAGAAAGAAACAGTTCACACATTTAAATTGCCGTCATGCTGAGTAGTGGGGTGAAATCTCGCTGCCTCCCTCCACGGCATCTCCAGGCCACAGGCAAATGCTCCCACCGTCAGTCACGAGGCAGCCTCTTGGTTATCAGAGACACTGTGTTCTTATAACTTATTGTAGCTGATTGTTGTAACCGTTCTTTTGTTATTGGTCACTAGAGGCCCAGTGCACAAAATTCACACACTGATAGGGTCCCTAGTGGCTGCTGACTGCTGGCCAGAGTCTCCCTCCCCCCGACCCCCACCAGCCGCGCCCCCTGGTCAAACTCCCAGATGACTTCCCGGTCGTGGGGACAATTTTCATACTACACTTTTATTATATAGGATGTCGTTCATCTCTTTCTTGCCTACTTTATAAATTAAGCTTTATCATAGGCACAGATTTAGGGGGGGGGAAAAACAGTGTAGTTAGGGTTTGGTTCTATCCATGGTGTCAGGCATCTCCCATGGATAAGGAGGATGATTGTAGCGATACACATTCGTTTCTTTGTTCAACACATTTACTGTGTCTATTGACTGCTTTAGAGATCAGGGCCCAACAATTGACAAAGTCCTTAGCCTCGTAGAACTTAAATCTGGTGGCAGAGAAAATCAGCAAGTGAATAACAACACAAACACACATATAAACTGTCACCTGGGGGTGAGTTCTGTTGGGAAGAGAGAAAACTGGGTGTGGGGACAGAGTCTGTGCAGGTATTACTCGACTGGAGTGGATAACGGCAGCCTAAGGGTGACGCTGGTGCCGTACCAAATAAAGTGCGAGGCAGCCCTTCTGTGGTCGGCGGATTTCTCTCTACGTGACTGTGTCTCCTGGCAGACTATTGGGTCGCACTATTGTGCAGTGGGACCCACACCTGGCATTGAATGTACGGACCCTGGCACAGGCCCCGGAGGAATGTCTGGCTGCCTGGCTGTTGAAAGTACTCAATCAGTACTTACCTCTTTGAAAATCATACTAGAGGAGCTGATTCAACCTCCTCACATGGGCCGCCGCCCTGTGGTGATGTACATCTTCGACACTGTGTGACTCCAGTGGAAAAGGAACAGAGAGGCATGATGCCAAGATGCTCTTGTCGAATTACCTGACTGCACCCCTACGCCAGGTTAGAAAAGACCATGTGGACGCAGACTCGCCGACCACCGGTGGATGTGAGGAAGGAAGGGACCACACAGGAGGCGTGATTTCAGCCCATCAGAGCTGATCCCAAATTAATTAGGTGAACAAAAGGAGAGCTTCTAGGCAGAGGCAGCTGTGTAGCTGGTGAGGGAAGAGAGGGGTTCTGTGTCTCACCCCTTTTTGATGCAGCAACAGCTGTCCTTTCTGGGAGGATGGCAGCCTAAAACAGGAAATAACTAAAAAAGGGGTTCTCCGGCTCTAGTTTCGGACACCACAAGGTCATGGCAGCTGGGTACAAAATCTCAGGCTGCTGGCAATACGGCCTCCAGCAGCCGAGCCTCCAGAAGGAACCCTGGCCTCGGGGTCATGGCGGATGGCCCTCCAGGCCCCGCCTGGCTCTCCAGGGATTGCTTTTCCCAAGGCCTCGGTCTGATTCCTCTCAGTGGACGGCCCTACAGGTTAATCAGAAAGTGAGCCTGCGCCATTCTCTTATTGAATACCAAGGCACACACCGTGATGAAATCAGATTCTTTTATAATAGAAATTTTAATAGAAGCAGTATTTACATTCAATGGGAGGCCAATAAAGTTGTGGTGGCAACTGTCTCTGCTGGGAATGGTGATGATGTGATGTATCTGGATTGGTTGTTTCCCTGCTGCCTCAGAAATGACCTCTCTCAGAAACATAAGAACTAAGAGTTGGATTTCAACAACTGTGCCAAGACACTAAATATGGGTTCTGCTTCGCAAAAAGACATGCCTTGAAGAATGAGAACAAACGGAAACCTTCAAAGGCAAGTTGTGTGCTATTCTCCATGCTTTTCAAGTAAATCATTACAAGGTGGGAATTGGAGTTGGTAGTAGAATGAGTGAAGAAGACTGTCACCAAACATGTGGCATTTGATATAAAATTAAACAGAAGCCACAGAGGGAGGTAAATTACATTTCTCTTCCCCACACCAATGGAAATGCCTCAAGTACACTGGCACCGTTGAGGATGTTGACTTTTCCCTGTAAGTACTTAATTTTTCATAGAAACCATAGAAAATGAACTGATTTTAAAGTGTGGCTTTATGAACAAAGATATTTACTAAAATGCACAAAATCAGGTTAGTAAAAAGTTTGAACGACAAAATATTTTTAAAGAAATAAATTTCATTATTTTCACATACCTGTGCATATTAAAGATTGAGTATAATCTTCTAATAGTCCTTAGAAAGTTTGCTTTAATGAATAAATAAAGATGAACTGCCATTAGCAAGTTACTACTGACATACAGAGCTTGAGAATATATTTTTCTCAAAGCCATTCACTGTCCCAAATCTTGTTTTCTCTAATTAACTTAAACTATGTAATAAGTTAAAAAAAATTTTTAATGATTCTTGCTCCAAAGATCTAAAATTTATAATCACCACCTTTTAAAACCTCATCTTCCTGATCTTCACATAGACACTGAGGAGATAAAACACAGGCTACCCAACGTAATTGACTTCATTTCATCAAGACAGGTGGTCAAAAGAAGAACTTTTTAACCCATGAGAGTAGGTGAAGGAAGGAAAATAATGTGCAAGTAAACTATCTGAAAGCGCCACTCCAGTATTGCAATAAGACTAGGTAATGCCCTGCCGTGTGGCTCAGTGTGCGGTCGGTGTCCTGTGCACTGGAGGGTGGAGTCCGAACCCCGGGCAGGGTGCACACGCGAGTCTTGGGCTCAGTCCCCGGTAGGGGGCATGTTGAGGCAGTCAATCGATGTTTCGCTCTCACATCAATGTTTCTCTTTCTCTCAAAAAAATCACTAAATAAAAACAACTAGGTAACATTTTCTCCCAATTCTTGACCTCATTTGAATAATTTAATCATCCATTATTAAGGATATGCTTGACCTCATTTGAATAACTGGAATTTCAACACAAATTTTTCACAATTATTATCAAAAGGGTTTCTGTGACTTTTCAACACTAAATATAGAAATGAAATTAGTTGCCACATGGCTTGTGTTTTCATTTGTCATTTGTACCAAACTTTAAAACCACTTTAAATTCCTCTGAATCTTTTATGAGCAGCATTTGGTGTCTGTGTATTGCTTTAGGTACCTCAGGAGTGAGCTGACCTACTCGAAGTGCTCTTCCAAATTGCCATCCTGCATGTGCTTTAGACCTTTCTACTGCTATTGGTGATAAAGGGGGTTAATTTTTCCTTGTTATCAAGGGTGTGGAGGGATATTAAGGAGAATAAAACTTCATCTCTTTGAAGTCACTTTGTCCTTCATTTTTACAAAGCTCTTTATTGGTAAACACACAGTGGAGATCACTGGGAGCCTGAGAGATGAATGAGGGTAATGATAACAAGTGTGTTTGGAGGATGAACCTGAGATTGACACCCTCAAGACTAGAAGTCCTGGCCATTATTAGGCAGCTCTGGACACATGATAAGACAAAGCCATGTCACGTTGCCCAGTCCTGGTGGACCAGGGAGGAGCAAATTTAACCAGGACAGATCTGATTCGGAATCCAAGTTAGCGCCCCTAGTTCCACATGAGGCACATTGCACAGTAATAGCTGACACCTTACTGTGTGGTACTCCCTCTCGTGATCTGTGTGTATTGACTTGCAGTGTATAAGAGAGTCCCTTTAAAGGATATCCTCTGATGCTGGGACCAGACAATCAGTAGGTCCAGGCTGCCCGTCACTACCTGGGCCAATTCAGCAGAGACAGGGTTGAATCATATCAAGCATTTATTCCAATACTGCTGCCTGCATGGGAAAGCAGTTGGTCACCCACAAAAATCTGCTCTGCACTCCCAATCCATAAACCAGGTGCTAATATTGGGTAGAAGGATGAAGATTACATGGGGAAGTGGGCAAAGGGTATGCCAAATGGCAAGTTTACAGGTAATGTGGGCTGTGGATTTGCAAAGGCCTGTGGCTATGCAAAGGCTGGGGGTCTTCAAAGGGCTGGTGAGAGACAAAGGCTGGAGGCTCTGGTCTCTGCAACATGGTGTTCATCTTTTCATGCTAACAGGCAGCTCCCTGATGGGGAGGATGAGCTGCATTTCCAGGGGAGCTCCCAGGTCCCACTGCAACTTCCAGCCAGGTTAGCCTGTGCTTTCTTTAATCAGAACAAAACAATCCCGGTTAACAGAGGGTGGTTAATATTTTTTACAAATATAGCTGGTCCCCAACATTCTATTTCTGCTCCTATCAATGCTAGGCTATCAGACATGAAAACTAGCCTAGCAGGCCCTTCCCTAACATCCCCAAACCATGGTGCATTAGCCACTCAGAATCCACTCAGTATCATTTAGGGAGAAAAAAAAAAGAATTTATTAAAAGATTAGAGGCCCGGTGCAGGAAATTCATGCACAGGAGGGGAGAGAGAGTGTCCCTCAGCCCAGCCTGCACCCTCTCCAATCTGCACCCTCAAGGGATGTCCAACTGCTTGTTGCAGGCTCAATCCCTGCCTGGCCCTGCTCAATCCACCAGGATCGGGCTTAAAGGGGCAGTCAGACATCCCTCTCACAATCCAGGACTGCTGGCTCCCAGCTGCTCTCCTGGCTGCCTTCCTGATTGCCCCTAACTGCTTCTGCCTGTCAACCTTATCACCCCCTAACTGTTGGAAACCAATCCTGTCTCACTAATAGAAAGATGTGGACAGGAAGTCCAGGAGGCTGGTAAACAACCTTAATTGCTCTGAAAGGTCAGAGTTAAAAACATTGTTAACTGAAACACCTCTGTTTGTTCTTTGTGTATTTCTGTTGTTGGAATTTCCTGCCTGGGGTCTATGGGTGGATCCCATAGCCTTAATAAAAGGGATGGCCAGGCCACGGGCAGTCTATCCACTAGAGATTGGCTACCGCCTGGCCCCCGTTTCCCAAATTTATGCTTTTCTAAGTCTCTATTCATTGTGTGCGGCCTCCTCCAGATGCTGAACCCTGACATGGGAACCCTGGACACGCAGGACATGAAAAGAATTCCACATCTAACCACTCCCCTGCCAGCCTGATGATGCCTAATTGCTCCCCTGCCAGCCTGTTTGCCCCAAACTTCCCTCCTCTGCCAGCCTGGGCACCCCTAACTCCCCTCCTCTGCTGACCTGGTGACCCTAACTGCACTCTACTGCAGTCCTGGTCCCTCCCAACTGCTCTCCCCTGCAGGCTTGATCTCCAACTGCCCTCTCCTGCTAGCCCGATCTCCCACAACTGCCCTCCCTTGCAAGCCTGGTCCCTCCCAACTGCCCTCCCTGCTGGCCATCTTGTGGTAACCATCTTGTGTCCACATGCGGGCAAGATCTTTGACCACATGTGGTCAGCCCTCTTGTGTGTTAGAGTGATGGTCAATCTGCAAATTACTTTTATTAGATAGGATAGAGGCCTGGTGCATGGGTGGGGGCCAGCTGGTTTGCCCTGAAGGGTGTCCTGGATCAGGGTGGGGGTTCCTTGGGTCAAGGGATGACCTGGGCGAGGGGCCTGTGATGGTTTGCAGGCTGGCCATACCCCCTGGTGACCAAAGTGGAGGCCCTGGTATCTGGGATTTATTTATCTTCTACAATTGAAACTCTATAGCCTGGAGTAGAGCCAAGCCTTCTGCTCGCTCCATGGCAGCAGACATTTCTGTTGGGGTTTATTTATCTTCTATAATTGAAACTTTGTAGCCATAAGCAGAGGCCTGGGCCGGCCAGGGCAGGTGGAAAACTCTGCTTCCTCCATCTCCAGGTGCAACTCAAGCCTCCTGCTCTCTCCAGCTCTGTGGCTGCCGTCATTTTTGTTGGGATTTATTTATCTTCTATCATTGAAACTTTGTAGCATTGAATGGAGGCCTGAGTTGGCAAGGGCAGGCGGAAAGCTTGGCTTCCTCCATTGTCAGAGAAACCCAAGCTTCCCTCCTGCTCTCTGTGGCCACAGCAATCTTGGTTGGGTTTGTTTGCATACTCACTCCTGATTGGCTGGTGGGCATGGTTTGTGGGTATAGCAGAGGTATGGTCAATTTGCATATTACTCTTTTATTAGATAGGATTTGTTAGCTCACACAACCATTGAACTAGCTGGGAAAACAGATTCAAGTTGAAGCTTTCAGGAATAATGTCCCAAACCACACAGAACTGAGCCAGGGGAGACCCCTCCTGCCCCGCATGAACCCTTGTGACAGGGAGAGCAGGCGCCTTTGAGCACCCTCTGCCAGCAGCTCTGATGCCACAGGCCTGGCTGCCGCCTCCTGCTGGCCACATCTGAACTGAAGTTTTGTGTTTATGTTGGGGCAGATCCCAGGCCGTATCCTACACTTATTGGCCAGCGCATGTGCCAGGCACTGCTCCAAGCTCTTCACAACCGTTGGTGGTTGGTCCCATCATTATCCCTTTTATAGAAGGGGGACTGAGGTGCATAGCAATCGCCCCACTAGTCTAAAGTCACCGACTGTACATGGCAGAGCTGAGATTTTAACTCAGACCGTACAGCCCCACAGCTGGAGACTTCTGTATCTGTTTGCTTTGTTCTGAGTGTCCATTCCCAGGCCTGTATCCCAGCTGCAAGGAGGCGGGAAATTGGAATTCTGTTTATACATGGGCTCCTTTACCCAAATCCAAAAATGTGCTCAAAAGAGGATGGGTGAACATGACTCTGACAGACACCACATTCCGAGTTCTAAGAGGTGAGGCCCTCTCTCTCCACGTCAGTGGCCCCTGCTCTCGCGTGGTCCTCATCGGAGGCGTGAACACAGGGGTGTCTGTGTCATTCGCTGTGTTTACACACTGGGAGAGTCTCTGAAGATAATGACATGATTGCTCGTCGCTCCTCCCAGACCCCTTGACTCTGGACTGACCACATGACCGCCTGTATCAGTGCAACGCAGCAGAACGGGACTCTGCTTGGCCTTGAAGAGGCTTCTGCCTTTGTACAAAGGGAACCAGTCACCCTGTAAGAAGCCCTCTGCCCCCCTTCTTCCTCCATCCCCTCCCCCCACCCCGAATGCAGGGAGGAGTCCCACGCTCACCACTGGAGAGGCCCCTCTCAGACAGAGAATGCACACCTGGGCAAGGGGAGGGATCAGACTTCTGCTTCTGTGACTCCTCTTCTGACTACAGGGACAGCGCCCTCTTTAAGTGTATGTGTTGCTCATTCAACCTGCAAACCAACCTGGGAGGCATGCATTGTTATTCCCATTTCACAGATAAAATGACGGCCACCTCCAAATTAAGGAATTTGTTCAAATAAGATTTGAACCCAGATGTCCTTGATGCACATTTTTTTAAATGAAGAGGAGGATAGAGACAGATGTGTCTGTTTTGTTCCCCCTCCTCCCCCCAGCTTATAACTCATTTGCATCTGTATTTGCATTCATCTTTGACGAAGGGGAAAATAATGAAGAGTACAGAGAAAGATAAGGTGGTGAGGAGACAGGTGTGAAGCCCGGAGCCAAGAAATTAGTCCAGGAACAAACTTCACTAAATACCACCTTCGGTGCACCAGGCCCCGGGGCTTCTGCGGGGTACGTGATGATGAGAGACGCCCCTACCAGTGAGATGGCAGAGTGAATCCCACGGAGAGGAGAGGTCGTGGTGAGGAAGGAAGAGGTGGCCCAGGGGGAGGAAGCAGCTTCGCAATCGGGCAAGCAGGTGAGTGAAGAAAACGAGGCTGCAGAACAGTAGGCCAGACCCCGGAAGTCTCCCTCACCAGGCCCAGCACATGTGCCCCTGGTGCCGGGAATGTGCTTGGCACATGGTAGGTTGAGTGGATATTTGTAGAATGACTGAAGTGGGGGAGGCCATTGTCCCCCTAAATCCATCCTTCTTCCTGGGCACATGGCACTCCGCCAGCAACTGCATTTCCAGCCTCCTTTGCAACTAGATGTGGCCACGACCTCACTGATGGACTGTGCCCTGATCCCAAGAAATAGACTAGGAAACCACACAGGCCTCGGCAACAATAAACCAGGGACCGCCCTGCGAGGAAGCTGATCCCACTGACTGCCATGCATCTTCCTCTACTTGAATACTGCCCGTGGACTCCTGGGCTTACGGCCGGACGTCCTTTGTTGTCCCACTGATCTGTCCTCAAAGTCACCCACCAGGGATAAACCTGCAACAGTTAAGGGTCCAATGCCTTTCGTTACCCTTTTTTCAAAAGATTTCTAGCAATTCTTGCCTAAGAGACACATTTTAGAAACATTGCTTGGGCAGCAGTTTGAAGCATTGGAGGAAGATAAGATGAGGCCATGACACCATCCAGGATTAGAGATTACCCTCCCCTCCCACCCACTCCAGCCAAACTCTCTGCCGACGCCCCTCCCCAGCTCTCATATGGAGAGTCACCTGGTAGAGGCTGGGACAGATGCAAGAGATACTCAGAGATGCAAATGCTCGGTGGCCTACTGGACGGTGGAGATGCGTGAGACAAGGATGATGCTCAGGTTTCCAGCCCCAGCAGCAGATGAATGTGGGTGTCATTCCTGGCAGCACAGGAAGGAAAGAAGATGTGGGCCGTCGTCGATACAACGAACTGAGTTTGAGGGTTTGGGCTTAATCCAGGAGGAACTGTCCAGAGGCACAGGGTCAGGTTCTGGAGAAAGAGGTCGCCTAAAAGTTGGACCTGCGAGTTCTCTCTTTTATTTTATTATTTTAAATCCTCACCTGAGAATATTTTTCCATTGATTTTTAGAGATAGTGGAAGGAGGAAGAAGGGAGGGGGGGCAGAGAGAGAGAGAGAGAGAGAGAGAGAGAGAGAGAGATCAACTGGTTTCCTTTCACATGCAACTTGACCAGAGCCAGGAATTGTACCTGCAATTCTTCAGTCCATGGGCCGACGCTCTAACCACTGAGCAACTGGCCAGGGCAACTCTTGTTAATGGAGCATGGATTGAAGCTGCCACAGAGATCGCTGCAGGAAGACCGCGCGCTGTCACTAACTCCCTGGGCCGAGACGCCCCGGCAGCATTTCCAACTAGCTCTAATTTCGCTCTTAGTGCTCAGTAGCCTGAGAAACAAACAAATAAAAACACGGTGAACCAAACTCAGAGAAAAGCTAGACCGGACCAAGGAGGCATCCACCCCATGCTGGTCAGGAAGGCTTGTAAACAGGAGCCCACTCAGTGGTGAAGCAGTTGCATCCATTGCTCTAAAGCAGGACAGAATTTGGAATCTGAACTCAGCTCTGTTAGTAAATCTACTGGGAGGCCTGAGCCATGCGGAGCTTAAGTTCATTCTCCTTCATACCCTGTCGCTGCTCCTCGCTGCAGGCGCTCCCCTATGTCTTGCTGACTAAGTCCACGTGAAAGCTGCTTGGAGGCGGGACCTGAGGTCACGTCAGCATGAATGACCTTGAGATACTTTTCTCCCTGAAACGGAAGATTTTCACCCCCACACACTGCTACAGACACCCCTATTTATTCCACGCTTCTGGGTCCCTGCCTTCCCATCGACTGCTATAACCTAACATTGGCTTGGGACATGTCCGTCCCCCTCTCCCGTGTTTTGAGGGAAAATTTGACACAGGGCCTGATACACGAAAGATAGTCCATAAATGTTGCTTGAAAGGGCTAACTATAGATAACAGTTTCTGTAGTGGGAGATAGGAATAATGGGGCGTCAGGGTGGAAATACATTTTAATCACAGCACAAGTGATAACAGCATTATTGTCTGTGTCGTCGAACAGGACGGGTAAATCAAAATCACAAGGATTCTTGCTCGGCCGGTTCCCCCTCTGGCGGCAGTTTTCCCTTAGGTGACAGCTGGACTTCCCCAGGAGCCACACTGAGCAGAAGAAGAAATAAACTCTAACTGCAAGGATTTCCTTCTCGGGAGAAAAGCATGCTAGGAGAGGGCACTGGATTATCTGCTGAAACAAGGCGCAGGGTTTGCATGTCGGTGGCATGTGTCCTACCCAGACCAGAGACTCAGAAAACTGACCTGTAGCTGCAAGCCCAGGTAATAATAATAATAATAGTAATTAATACTATCTCAAACTCTCCTGATCGCTCACTCAATGTGCCAGCATCCCTCCCAGTGCTTCACACACATTAGCTTCTTTTCTCCTCAGAGCCTTGGAGAGGTGGGCACTATTCTCCCTCCCTCCCACCTCACAGACCCGGAAACTGAGGGGCAGGGCCACTTGTCCAGGCAACGTGGCTGTGGGGTCCGAGGTGTGAACGCTTACGCAGCACGCGAGGCGGCCACGCGGGGCGGAGGGGCCCACGGTGCCGCATGCTCGCCCCGTTGTCACCGCGGACCCAGGCTGCCGCGTCCTCCTCACCCTACCTGCCAGAGCGACAGCTCAGACCTGGCTTCTGGCTGGGCCGGAGGTGCTTTTGCTGCACGTCTGGGGGTGCTGTGAGCCCGAGGCCCCTTGTGGTTCAGCACATTATCAACAGCCCGGGAGGGGGCCCCGTCACTCGGTGACAGAAAGCCCTGAGCCTCTGACTGTGTAGTGGCCCAGAAAGTTCGTCCTCATCCAAGTGCCATCATGTGCAAGGGTTTCTCTTTTTTGTCATCAGAACGAGGCTTTCCGGTGACAGCCTGTAGCAGAAGAGACCCCCGCCCAGAGCTCCCCACACCAAGGGTGTCAGGAGGAATATAAATAGGGGCCGGTCTGCCTTTTCCAAAGGGAAATGGAGATGCTCTTTTCTCTGGTTTTCGGGCTAATCCAACCAAATGCGGGACCCGAAGGTCCTGCGTCCCATTTCTCTCCACGTGTCACCACCAGGACAGCTTTGTGCTGGCCAAGGGCTTCCGTCTTCCCAGAAAGAGGGCAAACAAGTAAAAGATTAGGTTCCCTGGTTACAGGTGGGATTCATTACATCTGAACTGTGGCCCCTCCCCCCCCCCCAAGCCATTCCACTGTAACAGGCTGGTCAAGGTCACCAGGGCACCTCTTGCTCTGTAGCCACCAGCATGGCCTGTTTCCCCCCACAGCTCAACGCACTGCTGCCGGCTGGGGTCCCACCACTCTAGGCCAAGTCACCATCTTCCCTCCCACCCTCCCCTTCCCAGTGGGGCTCAGCATCCCAGCTGAGGCGTTTCTATCCTGAGAAGACTTGGGTGAAAAGACTTCTTGGGAAAGTCCTGGCTGTGAAGCTAGAAGCTGAGGAAGGCCCATGCCCACAGCCAAAGAGGAGGTTGGCTCCTGCCCTCTGCCACATCCTGCTGGGGTGCCAAGCATCACAGCAGACAACCCACAACTCTGCTTCAGCCTCTGGTGCCTTAATTTATTCTCAAAACACGTATTAAGTGTCTGCTACCATGTGGCAGGTGCTGTGCTAGGTGCTAAAGCGTTCCTGGTGAGAAAATGTGGTCCCTGCCCCCCTGGAGCCCACCTTTGCCTGAGAAAGGCCGTCATTATTGTCTGGTAGGAAACAGGGGCCCAGTCACGTGTCTGCAGGAGTCCTTGTCCACTGCGAGAGTCAGTGATCTTGCACCTGAAGCGAAACAGGACGTGTGTCGGGCAGTGCCTACACACAGCCCTCGCACATGACTCTGACCATGACCAGCAGAGTAGCTGTCCCTGTAGGCTCGTCCTGCTCAGAAAGGTGGTCTCTTGGGCTTCTCTCAGTGTTTTGATTAACCCCCCATGTGTCCCTTTCCAGAAAATACTACCTTTCAAGCTAAGACAAGACGGGCTTCACACTCTAGACATTCTTCTACAACTGGCAGCCCGTCGGAACACCAGTAGGCGGCTGACCTCACTTTCTACACAAATGCTTCCGCAGATCAAACTTGAACAAATCTGACCCCATTGGATTAGGGAGACCAGATAGTGTTCTCTGCCGACGGTTTTAGAGAACTGGAAACCTGACTCACTGACCTCGAGGCTCCAAGAATGAGCCAAACGACCTTTATGGAGGCAGCTGGGCGGGGGTTAGACCACAGGCACAGCCCTGCCTCACTGCCCGGAGAATCGCACGGCAGGTGCGGGGTGTCTTCTCTGGGCAGAGGAGCCCCAAGCCGTCTCTAAAGCTGGAAACGCTGGTGCTCTACACCTAGTCCTCGAATTCTCTTTCCCAGATGACTCCTGCTTTGAAGAACTCTCCCTTCGCCCGGATTTCATGCAACTAAATTGTGGTGGGGCCCCATGCAATAGAATATGGTGCGGCCACTGAAAAACCCTCTGTGGGAACACCTCGGCAGCATGGAAAGATGCCCGGTATGTCCCCAGCTCCCCAGCTCTCAGCCAGTCTCGGGCGTGTCGAACATTTTATTCTGGCCGCTGTTTGCTGGCATGCCACCCTCACCACTTCCCGCGCGAGGTAAGGCCGCTGGTCTGAGTTCCAGGAACTGTTCACAGGTGCTGAGCAGCCTGCTTCCTCTCGGCCAGCAGGAAAGACCAGACTAACTGCTCGCTTCCTGGAGAAGCAGGGGGGCAGGCTGACGCGCCAGCAATGCTGCAGGGTGCACACTCCTCGCCGGGGTCTGAAGGCATCGTTTGGAAGGTGCTGTCCGTTAAGAGGAGTGTCCTGGATGAGAGCTGAACCCTGCCATTGTGTGAGGGCTGGGGTATTTGAACAGTAACGCGAGCTCTGAGGCTCGGTTCTGCACTGCAAAATGGGAGGGACAACAGTGACGCTTCATCCGAAAGTTAGTGGGAAAGTAAGCAAGATGGTATGTAAAGAATTAGTGTACTGCCTGGTACCAGTGAGTGCTCAGCACATGCCAGCTATTAGGAGGTCAGGAGTTGAAGGCCAGCTTTTGGCCCGTCTTTCTCCCCCAGGAGAGCGGTAAAGGGGTGTCATTTCTCTGTGAGATTAGTAAGGAAGGGACACCTGAGGGGAAAGGGCCTGCTCTGGACTCATTCTTAGGGGAAAAGAATGGGGGGATGGAGTGAGGGAGTGGACGAAAGGAAGAGAGGCAGCTGCTGAGCCCACAGGCCTGGCAGGGGCAGAGGCTGAGACTCCAGGTCTCGTCCATCCACTGGGCACTTGGGCCAAAAGAGCAAATTTAATGCAAGGAAGTAAAAACATTAAGACTTTACAATGAGAGAGCTGTCTGCAAGCCTGATGCAGAACTGCAGTGGGGAGGAGAGCAATTCCAGCACGCCCACTCTGGGGGGAGACAGTGCCCCCCCCCCCAACTGCATGCATGTACGCGCATGCACACACACACATACGCACACACACACAGCCCCTGCTCTCCTGGAGGTGGGGGCACAAAGCGCTCTGGGCCTGGCAGGCAGGATGGCAGACCCGCCCAGAAAGGTGAGCCTGCAGCAGAGGCTCCAGGGAGAAGAAGATTGTGGGAGGGGAGTGAACGGAGGGAGAATGAACACAAATCTCCAGCAAGGATGTCCCCTTCAGCCCTGCTAACCGTCCTGCTCCCACTGTCTCCTCCTCAGAAACCAAGCAGAGAGCAGTGCCTCTCTCTCTCTCTCTCTCTCTCTCTCTCTCTCTCTCTCTCTCTCTCTCTCTCTCTCTCTCTCCTCATTCCCTCCCTCTCTCCCTCAGGCGTCCATCGACCTCCTGCTCCTTCTCCATCCCATCAGGGTCTACATCTCTTTGCAGTTTCCAAGAAATGACAGACTTGAGCTCAATTGAAAATGAGGACCATCTGACTCAGGCTTGTCTACAAGGGACTGTGGGCGTCTGCATGGGGACGAAGCACCGGCCTGAGGGTGTGGCGTGTCCCTCCGCCCGCCCTCTCCGAGCGGACTGCACCCACAGTGAGTGGCCGGAGAATGCCATTTCCTCCCAGCTGCCTCCGCGCCACCCTTTCCTTCAAAAAGCCTCTATCTCTAGTCTTGGGGTCACAAAGATTTGGGCGGCAAAGATGAGGCACTGTCTCATCTCATTGTGGTCAATTGTGTCATTATTCTAAGAAAGGAGTCTGGAAGGTTCTGCAGATGCTACTAAACTCTGCGCCCACCTGCAGATCGGACCCCAGACAGGAGGCTGGGGGAGGGGTGGCAGCCCGGTGAGCCTCGGGACATGGAAGGTCTGCGGATGCCAGACTCGACGTGGAGGATTCCTTCATTCGTGCACGCATCCACATTCAACATGCCGCAGCTGCGTCACACACGCCAGCGGGCATCCCGGGAGGAGAGGCAGCGGGAGGGGCCTGTCGGGACTGTTGCCGCCTGATCAGGTGGCACGGGAGGAAGGGCGCGCGCCGTGGGGTGGGGAGGGGCTGCCGGAGGAAGGCGGCGCCGCGTGAAGGTGTCCACGGCCACGCGAGCGTGTCCTGGGCTGGAGAGCGGTGCCTCCCGCCGCCAGCACGTTCGCGGCCCGTGGCCGAGAACATTCCGCCTCCCGCTTGGCTCTCCTCGCTCCTCCAACTTCTTTCCACCTGCCCTCTCCCCTCCGATTTTCCCATCAAGCGGTTAGCTGGAGGGAGCGCAGCCGGAGGAGAGCCAGAGGCTTCGGGGCGCCCCGCGGAAAGGTGTGCGTCTGCCTGACTGAGCCGCTCACACGCGGCTGCCTCCCTCTTCGCTCCCTCTCTCTCCCCTGACGTTGGTGGAGGAGAGGAAGAAAACTGGGTGGAAACGGGTAAAGGATGACAGTGAAGAAAAAGGAATGTCGAGGCGCGAGGGGTGCAGGGCTGCCCATCCCGGCCCTGTGCTCCCTGAAAAGACCCTCCGCAGAGCTGCTAACAGGAATCCCTCCCGTCCTCCTGGCCTGGGGGTGACGAACGGAGGGGCAAGGCCGGAGGGTGGAGGTGGCTGGGCGAGAAGGTGGCCAGGCTGAGCTCTACCACACACCCCACACCCCCCACCCTCTCACCATCCCCGCCCTTGTCCAGCTGCCTCCGAGGTCATGGCCCTTGACAGCTTTCTCCTCTCTGTTCTCACTGGGCCCCGTGCTGCACCTGAGTGCTCCCCTCGTCCCTGCAGAGCCGAAGGACCCCCAGGAGCCGGGGGTGGGGATGGAGAGTCTCGGCCAGGGCCTCTATCCCTAGGCAGCAGGCTCCCGGCTCTCCCAGTAGCCGGGGCTGCAGAGAGAAGGCGGCTCAGCGCTGGAAGAGACAGACAGAAATGGAGGCACACTGTTCCTGTCCTCCTAATGGAGACAGCAAGCTTCCTCTCTGGGGAGCCTTCCTGGCCACCCCTGGCGGGCCGGGCACTACTGGTCCACGGTCACAGACACCCTCAGAATGTGGTGATGGCCCTGGCCCGCCGCTCAGCGGGTGGTGCACCGGGCCGGACCAGAGGGCTGTGAGTTTCATTCCTGATCGAGGGCACGGACCCGAGTCGCAGGTTCGCTTCCTGCCCTCGTCAGGGTGCAGGCAACCCGTCTATGTGTAGACAGTGTGTCTCTCACATCTCTCTCTCTCTCTCTCTCTCTCTCTCTCTCTCTCTCTCTCTCTCTCTCTCTCTCTCTTTCTCTCTCCTTTCCTTCTTCCCTCCCTCCCTCTGTTTCACTCTCTCAGAAAAACATTGGAAAAAATATCTTCAGGTTAGAATTAACAAAAATAAAATAATAGAGGTAACGCCTTCCAGAGGTCAAACCCTTCCTTCTAGCATTTCTATGTCTCAGAGCCACGCCACACAGTAAGGCTCACCATCTCTCTTTACAGATGGTAAAGCTGAGGCTCGGTCAGCCAAACGGCAAAGCCCACACCTGCTGTCCCCTGCAGGCGGCTGCGCTCCCCCTGCACGCTCCCCGCGTCTCCGTCTGAATCCCGGTGTCAGGAGCGCCGGGCCAGCAGGTCTTCAGGGATTTCTGTGGCTGATGGAAAAGGGCGGCAGTGGCCGGTGAGGGGATGAAGGAGTTAAACGCAGACACGCGGCTGCTTTGTTATCTGCGAAGCCAGCCTCCCACATGCACAGTCATTAGCAGGAGGCTAAATTCAAAGCCACAATAAAGCAGCCAGTTGCTAAACAAAGGCAACTTGGGTAAATCTTAGTCTGTCTGCATGCTGCATGGGTGAGGCACTGAGCACCCAGGCGGACGGGAGGGGACAGAAATGAGCAGCTGAGCCGGCCGTGTGCCAGGTCTGTTCAGGCAGTGACATCCCGTGACCTTTCGGGGCCAGGACATCGCCAGTGGACGCCACGCCTCACACCCTGCTCCTCTGCAGCGAAGAGCCTCCTGCGGGGGCGGAGATGGACTCTGGAAACGGAGCTGTTTCTCACGAGTTCCCGGCTCCGCAGTCATCTGAAGAGGAAAATGCCCAATAATAGAGATGGTCTAGAAAATTAATAGGACGCAGAAAAGTAGGCCTCCTTCTGGACCCTCACGCTGGCTGACACTCTCCAGCCAGGACGGCAGCCTGTGGACACCCCTGAGGGGCGCCAGGGCTGCCGCCTCCGCGGGCTGATGAGAGCACTCGCCCTGGAGCCCTGCTGGGAGCACTCTGCTGTCGCTGCTGCTTAGGATCACTGTGGTCTCCAGGACACCACATGTCCCTTTAGCGTCAGGAAGCATTCCCAGGGCTGCCCTCCTTGCCGAAACAACTTGGCTGCGGGCGTGAGTCAGCAGCTCACCCCGTGGCGCCTGGAGCCTGGGGCCTGGGGCCTGTCCAGCCTGTGCTCCCGACGCTGCTCCTCCACCTGGGTGCTGCCGCAGCCTCCGCATCACAGCCCAACCTGCTGTGTGCGCCACAGCGCTGCACTGCGTGGCCGGAACCCGTGGTCCCCAAAGCCTCCAGGTGTAGAGTCAGAGCAGGTTCCTGCCGAACAAAGCCCTCAGCAGGACAGCCTGTGACGTCTGGTCCTGGGGCAAAGCAGAGGCAAGGCTTGCATCCCTCCCTCCCCAAAGCCTCCTTTTCCCCACTGGCTGCCCTGCCCCAGGCAGGGGCGGCTGTGTCGCTGTGAGCCCCTGGAGCTTGTATTTCCTTGTTGGAGTGACTGGAAACACAGGCTGTGTTTTCTCCGGCAGGTCAGTGAGTTCCTCGAGAGCAAAGACCCTGTGGGGCTCCGGCGTCCCAGAGCCTCACCCATACACAGTAGGTGCTCAGTTCATGTCCGATGGCGAGGAACTGCCACGCCACTTAAGCAGGGGTGTAGCATTGCACTCCCCACCCCCCAACCTGTCACCTGCCACGTCTCCTCTCCTCAGCCCTACGAACACTTCCAGGGCCAGGAGCAGAGCAGGCCTGTCTCTGCTGGAACCTGGTTTGTTGGAACTGCCCTCCACCCCCGGAAGCCAGAAGAGCTGGGCTCTGAGGGGACTCACGTGGCCATCCCGGCCACTACATGAAGGTGGCAGGCACACGGATGTGGGCTCGGCACTTTCGGAGGAGCTGCCTCAGTTCCCAGAGGATGAGGGTCCAGCCTTTTTCACTGGGTGTGGTCACTCTGAGCTTTAGTGACTGAAACGGAAATCAGGGAGGCGGTCTCCTCAATCCCCAAGAACGCATGCTTCCATTCTGCCTTGTGTGCGGGCCCCTCTCTCCTCTCCTCTCTCTCTCCCTCTCCTCTCTCTCTCTCTCTCTCTCTCTCTCTCTCTCTCTCTCTCTCTCACACACACACACACACACACACACACACCACACACAGATTACGTGCTGTTGAACGTGATGCTGAAGGAAACATCGGCAGGTCATTACTACAGATGATCTAGACGAGCCTGAGGACCAGAGAGAAGCAGCAGTCTCAGGTCACACCACCAGTTGGCGACCTGGAGTTCCAGTCTAGTGGCCTCCTGGCTTCATTACGAGGTCGGTATATGCTCTGCTTTGGTTTCGTTTCCTTGCTCATTTCTGTTTAAGACTCTTCAGAAGAGACCCCAGCTCAGGGTCTTCTCTCCGAGCAGGTGCAGCTTTGCCCTGCAAAGCCCGGCTCCTCCAGCAGGGCTCTCCTCGAACCCTGATCCTGGGGACCGTCTCAGCCCACAGGGCCCTGGAATAAGTGACAGGCTTGCTTACCACACCCAGAGATCCGGACGTGGTGCGACCCCTCTCGTGCTCTGAAGCCCAGAAGGCAGCCAGCGTCTGGGACCTGGAGAGCCCGTTGCGGGTGCAGCAGTGGGTGCCAAGGTCGTAGGGCGGGCCTGAGCACGTGCACCGTGCTCACTGCTGCAGTCGTGACCAGCCACTCTGCTGTGGCCTTGGAGCCCGCGGACTGCAGAGGTCTCACATGGCCTGTGTCCCAGGTGCTGTGAGCCAAGCTGCAGCCAGCCACCTGTTCCAGGAGCAGGAGCGCCACCTGCTGTCTCTGACGCTCCCTGCCTGCAGAAACCATGTTTCCTGAAACCCAGCAGTGCTGTTATTTCTAAGCAGCTCAGTGCCTGAAGGGCAGCTCCCCCACCGGAAGGGAAAGGCCCGTGCCCCAGGTCAGACAGTGAACCCGTGACCTCTCCGGGGGAACCCTAGGGGGAGCCCCGCAGCCCAGTCTCTCCTGCCTGCTGCTCGGGCCCCTCCCACGCAGAGTGCAAAGAAGCTTAGAGACTAGCTCAGCGGAGGACCCCATGGCCAGGGTCCGGCAGTGATGCTAAAACAGCCTTTGCACCCAATAAAGCGAGGGCTGCCTCAAGCAGCTCAGAGCCCGTTCTCCTTTGCTGCAGGCGAAATTGTGCAGCAAACGGTGCTCCCTGCTGCTCTGCCAGCCAGGTTCTTCCGTCTGCATGTGCTTCGTGCTGCAGCTGCTGAGTTCAAAGGTGACCTCTCCTGGTGGAGCCCAGTCCCAGGAAAGGGGGCTCTGTGTCTGAGTCCTCCTGCCTGCCTCTCTCCAGGGCCTCAGAAACCGAAGCCACACCCCTGGTCAGTAAAAGCCTCAGCAGCACTTACGGTAATTTATAGATGCGTGTAATATGTAAATGCACCAAACCAACATGGTGCGCACCTTACACTCAGACAATTTATACGGCAATTCTATCTCCAAAAAACATCTTAAGCTGTCACCACCTCCTGGTCCCCAGGGGGTCCCTTTTTCCCAACAAACTGAGAGAGGCACAGGCTCCCAGGCCTCTCTTGTTTCTCCTTTCCTAGTCACTGCTCCCCCAAACCACATCAGCCTTTCTAAGAGTTTTATTTCCAATCGCTCCAACACGCAGATGAGAAAACAACCAGAAAAGGAAGAGGCACAGAGAGCCTCCCTGCAGACCCTGAGTCTCGAGGAGGCACTAGCACCAGGCCCTCCCTTTGAGTCCTGACCTGTATTAACTTACAACGTAACGTGTCTGCTCCTCAACAAGTCATGACCTTCAGGCTGGAGTTGGCAGACAACGTGGTTGACAACAGCTCTGCAGAGGCAGGAAACCACCGTGAACCCTGCTCCCTGCTCCCCAACCACCCAAACGCTGCTCGGTCCTAACAGTGTTGCTATGCAGGAGATGTTAATTCTTCAGAAACTGGGGCAGGCAGATCAAAATCTAGAACTGAACAAGAGAGCCAGCCCACGCTGCCTCCCATCAAGAATTACAGCATCATTATTAGCAGCGCAGGTAGGTAGAAATGGGGCTGGAGAATAATGTCAGCCAGATAAAAGGGACCTTCCCCGTTCAGCCAGTGTCGCTTTCACCCAGGGTTCGCAGCAGTTCTTAGCAGCTCCCACCATGAGCAGAGAGCACCTGATTGTCTGCTGGGGGGCACCATGGTGCTGCATCCACAGGACTTTTAAAGGCACCTTCTCATCCTCCTGCTGGTCCCGGACATGCCCTTAAAGCAGCAGGGGGAGCCTTTTATCTGCCGGGGGCCATTTGGAATCAGCATTGACGGGCCATACAGGATTATCACCTTCAAAATTAGCCTGCTGCGTTTGGTCAAACGTTTACTCCCCCTAATGCCAGGGCCAGACCAAATGCTTTCTCAGGCCAGACGCTCCCCACCCCTGCCTTACAGCATGCTGATTCCTTTGGCTTAGGCCTTGGTCTCTAACAAAAGAGCCAGAAATCAGAAAAACTTCTGACATGGTTATTGGATATTAACACTCTAGTGTGAATAAGCTGCAGATACTGAGAACAGAGATACATCAATGAGACACCGATAATATTTTCCATATCCCATAATACTTCGGGAAGAAATATCTACTACACCTGGCTTAAGACATGTTGCAATCCATTCTTCCCACCGGAAAAAAGAAAAGTGGTTTTGACACAAAATAAAAAGTGTTTCGGCCCGGCTGGTGTGGCTCAGCACCACAAGGTAGCAGGTCCAGTTCTTGGTCAAGGGCATGTGCCTGGATTGCCGGTTGGGTTAGATCCCTGCCTGCTGTTGGGGTCGTGTTGGTAGCAACCGATCGATATGTCTCTCTCACATTAATGTTTCTCTTCCCTCCCTCCCTCTGTCCCTCTCTTCTACTCTCTCTAAAAAGCAATGGAAAAATATCCGTGGGTGAGTTTTTTTTTTTTAATGTTTTTAAAAGGGGAAAAAAGCCTTAGCTGGTTTTTCTCAGTGGATAGAGCATCAACCTGCATACTGAAGTGTCCTGGGTTTGATTCCAGTCAAGGGCTTATGTCCGAATTGCAGGCTCAATCCTCAGTAGGGAGGGTGGGGGGGTGCAGAAAGCAGCTAATCAATGGTTTTCTCTCATCATTGATGTTTCTATCTATCTCTCTCCCTTTCTCTCTGAAATCAATAAAAATCTATATATATAAAAGGCTAATATGCTAAGTGTCCCTCCTACCATCTGACGGGTCACTATGACATGCACTGACCACCAGGGGGCAGACGACCAATGCAGGAACTGCTGAGCTGCAGTGACTTGGCAGCAGCAGTTCTTTGGTGACACACCTTGAAACCAGAGAGGAGGGACCCTAATTCCTCATGGGGTGACACGATTCCACCTTCGACTATGGATTATGTTGTTGCTGGGGCACTGTTGGCCCTGAATCTGATTTTCTGCTCATTTGCATTTGTGTTCCACGACAGCAACTTTGCAGAGTGCCCTTTTACACTCCGGGACCCCTCAGGGGATGATCAAGTCTGTTTTGGCACCATCCCCACAAGCCAGGCCAAAGGACCCCACCTGCCACACTCTGCAGATGCCAGGGAGGGGCTGCAGGAGGTTGGCTCCAGGACACGTCCAGCCCATCTTGCCCGGCCCACACTGCTGGCTGTCTTCTAATTAATTTCCTTTCAATGTGCACAAATCCATGCACCAAATCACCAGTGTATTATAAATAAACTAGGGGCACAGAGCACAAAATTTGTGCACTGGGAGTGGGTGATTCCTCAGCCCAACCTGCTCCCTCACACATACTGGGAGCCCTTGGGGAATGTCCTACTGACCACTCACCCCCAGCCTGCCCAAGGCCTAAAGCCTCTGGCCCAGGCGTTAGGCCTTGGGCACCCAGCCATCATCCTGCAATGGGGCCGATGGCTGGCTCCATCCCAGCCCCGCCCCCTGGCCGGGTCTTTCCCCCAGCCAGCTTGCACCGGCTAGCGAGGGCCTCGGCTCTGCCCCCCCCAGCCCAGGCCTTCTCCTTGGCCAGCACATGCTGGCCACCTCGGCCCCGCCCACCCCGGCCCTGGCCTTCGCCAGCGTGCAGCCCTGGCTGCCTTGGTCCTGCCCCCGCCAGTCCTGGCTGCCTTGGTCCCGCCCCCCCCCCCATGGCCCTGGCCATGTGCTCGCTGGCTGGCTCTGCCCCAGCTGGCTGGCTCTGTCCTGATTGGTTGTGGGCGTGGCTTGATAGGAGGTACGGTCAGTTTGCATATTACTCTTTTATTAGATAAGATAAGGAGAAAAGACACTGACAGTGACTGTGGTGGCTGGTGGGAAGAGCAGGGGGATGTCAAAAGGATGCTACGAGTGTGTCCACGTAACAGGTTCCAGAGCCTCCCTGGGGTCACAGCACCTTTCATAGTCACTCTTCACCAGGAATGAACACCTTCCCCCGTTTAAGAGGAAAAGGTTCATAGCGCCACGCTTGCACCCAAAGATCCACCACAAGAGTAATACACACTTTTAAATCCTCGTCCAGACCCTCTGGTGCAGGGAGTATAATGTCACGACCCTGCACTTTATCGGGGCTGCAATGTACCCGCCTCGAGAGCCCTGTGTGGCCGTCCTAAGCCCCAGACACAGACTGTGACCCTTTTGGAGACAGAGCCTTCAAAGGAATCATGAAGGTCAAGTGAGGGCATCAGGGTGGGCCCTGAAGGATGGGGTCCACATAAAAGGGGCAGATTGGCCCAGATACACACAGAGGGAGGCCCGTGCAGAGACGCAAGGAGAACAGAGCCACTCGAGCCCCGGGAAGAGGCGTAAGAAACCAGCCCTGCTGCCCCCTGGCCGAAGGCTCGGCCTCCGGAACTGCGAGGAGCTGATGTGTCGTCCAGGCCACCACACCGGCTTCTTCCCTGGTGGCCCTGGCAAACGAACACACACCCCGGAGTGCGTGTCCCTGCGGCGTGGGAAGGCACGCGGAAGAGGCCGTGGGCAGCGAGCGGGACGACAGGAGAGGGAGGCACACTTTGGGGTGACGTTTCCGGGAAGCGGAGAAAGCATGGGGCCGACAGCCCTGAAGGTGGTCCAACAGGGGATACGGCAAAGTCACAGAAGAACATGTATCCGCTGTTGGAACTCTCTCAGACCTCCTTAATGGCACGGGAAATGCTCCTGACAGAATATTAAATTTTTAAGGCGGCTTTCTGCCTGGGCGCAAAAGCAGACAGAAAGGCCTCGAAATGTTAAGAGCCGCTGTCTCTAGGCAATAGGATCGCGGGATTTTATTTTCTTCTTTTACAACCCCGCATTCTCCACATGCTCCCCCGTGGGTGTGAATCGCTTTTATAATCGGAAAAATAATTTCAGAGGAAAGGAGGAAGGGTTTGAACTCGGTACAAAGCACCAGTATCTTTTTTTTTTTTAATTATCTGGAATATACTTTTTATTTTGTTACATAGTTGTTCTTTCAGAAGTGCAAAAAAAATGGATTGCAAAATGTTCTCACGTCAGACAAGAGAAGGAAGAAAGGAAGGGAGGAAGGGAAACTCACACTATAGCTAGCACCGTCCTATGGTAACCCCTAGGGTGACCGGTCACTGGGGGGGTCCGGCTGACTGTCCCTGCTGAAGCCTATTAAGCAGAGATGGGGTTGAATCGTGGTGAGTGTTTATTCCAATCCTGTCGGCAGCATGGGAGAGCAGCAGGTCATCCACAAAAATCTTCTCTGCCCCCCACCATGAGCCAGCTGCTTCTATGGGGCACAAGACCTAGATCACATGCGGAAGTCGCCAAGGGTCTGCCAAATGGGCAGATCCCAGGTGAGCGGGCTCGAGGGCTGCAAAGGCCAGCAGGTATACAAAAGGGCGGGGGGTCTTCAAAGGGCTGTCGGCTCTGGTTTCTGCAGCAAGGTTGCTCATCTTTCCATGACAACAGGCAGCGCCAAATGGGGGGGGGGGGGGCCTGCACCTCCAGGGGAGCGCCCAGTCCCAGCGCGGCTGCTGCCAGGTGGGAATGTGCCTTCTTTAATCAGAACAAAGCAATCTCGGGTAACAGAGCACGATTCCTATTTCTTACGATTCTAGCTGGTTCCCCAACGTCCTGTTTCTGCCCCTATCGCTCTTCCACCCCAGGCACGTGACCACGCGCACCCAGATGTGGCGACCACGGAGGGAGCGCACACGCTGTTCTCGGCGGTTTCTCACCACGCGGGTTCTCGTCCTTAGCATTAGTCCTTTTTTAATCTGCAATTTTTCATTTTAATCTTTTCCTCCCAGACCAAACCAGAGCAATTGCTTTAGAAGCTTTAAAATCACTGCATGATTCAAGTGTTTATTCTTTTTATCCAATGAACTCCTCTCTCTCTCTCTCTCTCTCTCTCTCTCTCTCTTTCTCTCCCCCCCCCCCCACCCTCATTAGCAAAGCTGCAGTGGTCTCTGCCAGACTCCCAGATGCCTGAGCTCCTGCTCATGAGCTCACTGTCCCCGCTGGAAGGAACCCTTGGCACGACCTTGGCACGTCCTTGGCACCGAGTCATTGCCTCGGCCTGTACCTGTACGGGTGCTCAGGGCTTTCTGTCTTTGAAAGAAGAACTCCTCCTACAACAAACGCCCTCTGTCACCACCACATCTCAGTGTCTGATCCTGGAGCAGGACCCGCCCCCAGGCTCACACCCCTCCCCCCATGCCATCCGCCTGCATTGCATGGACATGGACGCTCACCCACTCACGGAGACTCTCTGGAGCTGACCCTGGGCCCACCCTACTGCAGTCTCCGTGTGCACTTCCCTAAGACCCTTTCCACGCAAATACCCTGCGGACGTGTTACCCCCCCCCCTCTAAATCTGGGGTGCTTGCTATTGATTCCCCCATCAGCCAATGCTCCCAAATCTCTACAGCCACGTAAAGCAGATATTGAGGCACTTTCTACAGACCTACCTTTCCTGAACCCCACACCAGACCCCTCTTCCTATACTCCCCCCGCCCCATCCCCTAAACCTCTCTGGCCCCTTGGCTGCCGTCTGTCAGCAGACGGACCCGCCCCAGTCCGCTCTCTTTCGCAGCCTCCACCATGGCTACGAAGATGCGAGTCTGAATCGATCGCCCCCTTGCTGAAAGGCTTCGGAGGTTTCTGAAAGATCTCGGGGAGAAGAACTCTAAGTCCTTAAAACAGTGCAGGAACAGGAGCCGGGCTGACACAGACACACCCACAGGCCCTTTCTCGTCTGCCTTCACCAAAAGGCCGCTGCTCCCTGCAGGGCCAGCAGCCACTTGTGGGGACAGAAGGGGCTGTGAGGGAGGGGCACCAAGGGGGAGGGGCTTCGCACCCAGATTCCCACTTTCAAAAGGGGGTTTTGCAGCAACGTGCTAGGGAGGACTTTTCTTAATTCAGAATCAGGACTGCCGTGTGGAACCTAGACCACAGGCTCCACACGGCACAGAGAGGTCCCCCTTCACAAGCCATTTGGGGGACGAAACAGAAGCAGGGCAGGGCTGGGGTGATCCGAAAGAGGTGCGGACAGTCCAGGTCACTGCCGGGCCCAAGGCCCCGTTGTCCCTGATGCCACAAGTGCCGGGTCAGCCAGAAGCCTCCCCGGACTCCTAGCAGCGCTGTGGGTATAGTCTCTGAACCTAAGATGTTTCCTCAGAAAGGCCTGCTTTTCTTCTCACACTGCGCGTGGAAACTGCAAGCTTGGGCCCTCGGCAAATGGAGCTCCTGAGAAAGATCAAGTTCAATGACACCCCCACCCCAAAAATATTAAGGAGGGAGGCGGGGGAGGGCGGGTGACGAGGGGAGGAAAGGAGCCCAGTGGGGAGGAGCAGGAAGAGTTGGCCATTGCTTCCCTAGAAAGGTGCACACCGAGTCCTGGGAGCCTCTTCCGTCTGCCAGCCCCGGGGGCACTTCTGGCGCCCCGTCCCCTCCACTGGGCTCGCAAGCCTTCTCCCCCACGGTCCCTCCCCTCAGGCGCCTTCCTGGGCGTTCTAGTCCTTTTGCCCCAGTGCTGGTCCCGTTTGCCCACCACGCCTTCTCAGCCATCTAGACCCTTTGGTCCCTGCCTCCCTGGACTTCCACGGCCCCACCCCCACCGGACAGGGTCCCTACCAGTGGCCTCGGGGGTCCCATCCCTCTGGGGAGCACGCTGCTGCCAGACTGTCCCAGGGTCCTGCCTCCCCCACAGAGGACAAGCTCCGTGCTGGGAGGACCGTCTGCTTTGCTCCGGGTTGCAGCTCCAGTGTCCAGCCCTCCATGGGCGCTCGTGTCACCCTCACTGAATAGAGGAGCTGCCGGCAAACAGACAAGTCAGCGAACAAGCCAATCTGCCCAGAAACGCCGCGGGCTGCCGGTGGAAACGGCTCCCCCTCACACGTGCGGGCCCGGCAGGCTGACGGCTGTCGGGGACTGTCATGGCAGAGCCTCCTCGGAAGCCGCGCCTGCACCAGGCAGATGGCTGGAGGCACCATCCTGGCTCCGGGCTCAGAGGACTGCTTCTGCGCATGCATGCGTCCCGAGGGCGGGAGGACCGCTGGGGGTCCCTCTCCGGCCACGAGCTAGAGCAGAGAAGCGATTTCTCCAAAGCAGGACGAAGGTCGGAGCACGTCTGTGCCAGGTGGCCCTGCAGCCAAGTGGCCCCCAGGTGGAACAGCCGTGTGGTGGGACCGCCAGACTCGCGGGCCTGAGCCAGCTGAGCCGGCGACACAGGCACAGGGCCCGGGAGCTCGGGGGCGGCGCCGCACCCTCTCCCCAGAGGATGGCCTGCCTGGCTCCCTTCTGACCACAGGCTGTTCTGAGAGAGGGGGCCCCGGCCCGCTGCCCACAGCACGTTCTGCACAGAGTGGAGGCCTGATGTGAGCCTACAGATCAAAGTGAGTAGAGCCTAGCAGGTTTGGTCAGCGGACAGAGCCTCGGTCCTCGGACGAAAGGGTCCTGGGTTCAATGCCAGTCAAGGACACGTACCTCAGTTACAGGCTCACCCCCAGGCCTGGTCAGGGTACAAGTAAGAGGCAGCCAATTGATGTGTCTCTTTCACATCAGTGTTTCTCTCTTTCTCTCCCCCTCCCATCCATTCTCTCCAAAAATCAACGGGAAAATATTCTCAGGTGAGGATTACCAAATAAAATAAAAGTGAGTAGACCCCCAGCCTTCATCACTGGGAGGTGGGGGTGTTGTTTCCCATCAGCTGCTGCTGCTGACCAAGATGGTGTGTACACATGTATGCGTGTATGCATGTCTGTGCACACGTGTGTGAATGCAGGGCACATGTGTATGGATGGGGGTGGGATACAGAATTGGGGCACCAATGTGTGTCCAGCATTAAGGTGTTATAAGTCGGCATCAGCAGGAACACAGGCGCGCACACATGACGTGCAGAGAAAGACCCTCCTGCAGACACAGCCCAAGCCCCTGCCTCAACCCGCACCTGACAGGCTACAGGTTTAGTCCTGGGGTTTCCCACACCCCTTGTTAAGATGAGGTGCCTTTGGAAGAGGAATGGTTTAAGCTTCTATTACTTTGCAGCACAGAGAGAATTGTGATGGATAATTAAGAAGGTTCTGGAGCACCAGACCCCAGGTTGTGAGTGGGGAAAGGATGAACAAGAGAGAGGGGGGCTGCCAGAGGTTAGCGTGGTCACCTTCGAGCATCATTTGCGCAGCTTTGCTTAGACGTCAGAGAGCTAACTCCTCTCCTCACAGCTCCCTCCGCGGACCTGAGCATGCTGCGCCTGGGTCAGCTCCCTTACAGGAAGGGGTCTCGGGGGCTCCGGGCTCCGAAGCTGGTGCAGCCTGGCCATTTCCTGGCTGTGGAGACCAGAAGCAGCAACTGATTCAACCCCAAACACCGGTAAGATGGGGTCTGCATACCTGCTCCAGAGGCCCCGCAGGAGCCTGCAGGGTGCGGGGTCAGTCATGGGAGGAGCGGGAAGGTGGGTGCAGAGAGAGAAATGAAGGATGAAGAGTGGGAAACAGAGAGAGGCAGGGGGGAGGGCAGGTTAAGCATCTGGAAAATTACTGCAGTCTCATGGCTTCTGCAGCTCCAAAGCCAGGATGAGTCATCCGCTGGTTGCCTAGGCAACGGCTATTTTCCTCCTGCTGCTGATCAATTTCATCTTCACAAATGTCCCACGAAACCGTGGGCCGTGAAGATAATACACCCGAGTCACAGAAAGCCTTACCAACCCAAGGCTGCCTTCCAGGTGTTCGGAGCCAGCCCCCAGCGCCTGCCCCTCCAGCCCCCAGGGCCCAGGCCACCCCCTGCCGTGCTGCCAGCAGCCAAGGCCACCCAGTGCGGCAAGCACACTGTGGCGCTCCCGCTTCATCCTCACACCCACAGGGGGGGGGGGGGGAGCTTTCCCTCCCCTTTCGCTGAGATGACACCGGGACCAAGGAGGTGAACGACGCCACACTCCGTGCCCCTGTACAGCAGCCCCAGCTCCCACCCAGGTCTGACCCTCTGCTCACCACGCCCCTCCACGTGTCACATTGCCCTGTGGGGACATGTCCAACCCCATTTCCTCCTCCCAGCAGCGGGATGTCATCTGAGCCAGAAGGGTCCTGCGCCTGGGCTGTCTCTTGTTTTCCAGGGGGCTTCATGGACATGATACCACGGGAGCCTCACAGCAGCCCTGTCTGAAACGCAGGCAGGTAGCCCCTCCCCACGTGAGAAAGGAAAGGTTAAGGGGCTTGCCTGCCAGCGGCGAGCTCCACAGAGCTGGGCTGGCACGTGGGTGCTCAGACGCTGTGCCCACTCCTACCCACACCCTGTCTGACCCTGGACCTTCACTACTCAGAGCTGTCCCCAGAAGCCTCAGGATGCTAAACACCACCCTGCTTGTCAGCTCATTCCAGGCAAGCCTGCCTGCCCTGGGCCCTCGGGGACTGCCCGGAACCTGCGACCTAAGACTTCAGAGGAGACCTGGAGGCCTGAGTCTGAGTGTCACAGCCTCATTTTGAAAACGGTGCCAGATATTTCAACTCCGTTTCTCCTCACTCTTTCCTGGCCCTGACCCATCAGCCTCAGTCCCCTCCCCACGCACCTCTTGTTCCTGCAAAGAGAAGTGACCTTGCATCTCCCATCACGAAATAAAAATGCTTTAAGTCATAGTCTTCTGGGGAGCGAGGCCACAGAGGTCCTCGCCGGCTCTTCCTGCAAACAGCGCGGGCGGGGTGGGAAGGAGTGATTGGAAGAACCGGAATCATGCATTTTCATCAAACTCTTATAAGATGTTGTAGCTGGCCAGCAGCCGGCAAGCATATAAGATGAAATATACTAATGATCACCAAAAATGGGGAGTCTTGCCTTAAGCCCACCCGCATGCCTGAGCCGCGATGGCTTCATTTCCCGGAGGCCTGCTGGACAATTTTCCTGCCCCTATGGAAGCCACAGTTTTCTTCCTGTGTCTGAGCCCACATCTTGTGTGCGCATGTCTGCATGTCTGCGTTAGCGGCAACGGGACTGAGCGAGGACCTACACGTGCCAGGCAACCCCCTTATGTAAACTCACTCACACCTCAGCGGACTTGTGATGGGGTGCGATTGCCAACATTGTCCTTTTATAGATGAAGAAACTGCCGCTCAAAGAGGTTAATTAAGAATTTTGTCTAACATCATACAACTAACAAAAGTAACCCTAGCTCTGACCAGTTTGGATCAGTAGATAGAGCGTCGGCCTGCAGACTGAAGGGTCACGGGTTCAATTCCGGTCAGGGGCATGTGCCTTGGTTGCGGGCATGTCCCCAATAGGGGGTGTGCAGGAGGCAGCTGACTGATGATTCTCCCTCAGTGATGTTTCTGACTCTCTATCCCTCTCCCTTCCTCTCTGTAAAAAATAAATTATGAAAAATAAATAAAAGTAACCCTAGCAATGGGCCTCGAATGGTCATTGGATTTAGCCACACAGCCCTGGCCGCTGCGGCTCAGTGTGGAGGGTCAATCCGTGAGCCAAGAGGTCACCTTTCGATTCCCAATCAGGGCACATGCCCGGGTTGGGGCTCGGTCCCCAGTAGGGGCATGGAGGAGGCAGCCCACGATGATGTTTCTATCTCGTTGGTGTTTCTCTCTATATATATCCTTCTCCCTTCCTCTCTCTCTGGAAATCAATAAAAACATACTTTCTTAAATATCCACGCATTCACCCAACACCTTTCTTTCAGCCTGGGACCATTTTTTTCTTTTTCTCTTTCTTTTTTTTTTTTTGAAAATATATTTTATTGATTTTTTACAGAGCGGAAGGGAGAGAGATAGAAAGTCAGAAACATCGATGAGAGAGAAACATCGATCAGCTGCCTCTTGCACGCCCCCTACTAGGGATGGGCCCGCAGCCAAGGTACATGCCCTTGACCGGAATCAAACCCGGGACCCTTCATTCCGCAGTCCGATGCTCTATCCACTGAGCCAAACCGGTCTCGGCGGGACCATTTTTTTTTTTTTCAATGAATCTGATTGGGCGTTAACACCATCTGACCAGAGAGGGGAAACTACGCTGAATCCCTGAAGACGTTCTCTTTCCCACTTATGAGATGATGAGAGACAGTGGAGGGTCTATCTTAATTTTGTTTTAGCCAGAATTAACTCTCCATCTAACCTCTCAAAATCACTATGTTATGAGTCAGAATTATTTACAAACCAAGTCAGAGACATTTTAGATTTTTTTAATCCATCCATCCCCTCAGCAACTGGAGCTAGATGACAACCTTTTGTTCTTTTTTCCAGGAATAAGTCATTATGTTCATTCTGATGATTACACTGAAGCCATATTAGAGTATTTGAACAATGTACTTGTCTTCAATGATGGAGTTTAAGAAAAAAATGCTGATTGGGTGGGTGAAAATTGAGTGTAATCTTAGTCAAGCTTTGCATATGAACTTGTATCTGAAAAGAATGGGGCCAGGCCACAAAGAAACCACCCTGCTGAGGTTTCCTGAATCACCTGAATATGGCCCACAACTTGGACAGTACATCTATGGCACTCTCATGCTCATTAATGAGCTGCATCATTGCCTGGCCATTAAAAAAGTAAGGATAGTTAACAGTGGTTTTATGAGGAACAAAATATTCTCAAATTATTCCATTTTTTAATATTAAAATTCATGAGCAAAACTGTTTACTTTCCTTAGATTTGTGTGCTGTGCCTTACTCTATGATTGTGGTTAGAAAGTTAAAGATAAATCATGTTTTTGTAACATAAGACACATTGCCCCATTCATTTTTTTTTCAGTATATGTTCCGATTCATTTGTGTGATTAATGTATATAGGCATTTTCTTGGAAGAAATACAAATTTTATTAAATATAAATGGCATAATTTTGCTATCATTAAAATACTAGAGGCCCACTGCACGAAATTTGTGCATGGGGAATGGGGCGGGTGTGTCTCAGCCCGACCTGTACCCTCTCACAGCCCGGGACCCCTCAGAGGATGTAGCTGTGCGCCAAGCAGCAGGCAGCCAGGGAGGAGTCCGAATCAGGCCTAAACAGGCAGTCAGATATCCCTCTTACAATCTGAGACCACTGGCTTCTAACCACTCGCCTGCCTGCCTGCCTGCCTGCCTGATCACCTCTAATGCCTCTGCTTGCCTGCTTGCCTGATCGCCCCTAACCTCTCTGCTTGCCTGCCTGATTACCCCTAACTGCCCTACCTTGTTGGCCTGATCTCGCCCCCAACTGCCCAACTGCCCTCCCTTGCAGGTCAATTTGGTTATGATTGGTCGATTTCTATGCCAGTCAGCGTCTCCGGGCCTATCTCCAGGCCTGATCAGAGAGGCAGAGCTGATCAGCAGTTCCCAGGGAGACCCAGTGAGAAATAGAGGCATGGCTGCTGGCAAAGTATGGAGAGAAAGAGAGAAGTAACAGCTGATCAACACAGCTGCCACAGAGGCTTCGGATCAGACCCTGTCTCTCTCTGGGCCTCTCTCAGGGCCTGATCCACAGCCCCCTTCGGTAGTCAGTGCTGGGTTGCCACGGCAACCCAGCACCTACTTCAGGACTGACTCCGGTGTTCAGTCGAGCCTTCAGTCAGTCATTACAGACCCTGAGTTTTCATATATTAGGATTCTGATTTTAAACATGGTGGCCTCAAGAAGGTTTGGAAAAACTCAAAGCCAGGATAGAAGTTAGGACACAAAGAACAAAAAGCTACTGGAAGCTGGGGTCTTGGCTAAGTACTGTGTGGAAGCAAAGGCCATCTGTGGCCAACGAAAGAGAAACTGGGCTGTGGAGGTAAGCAAAGCCAGACCTCGAAAGGCTTTACCAAGGACACAGCCAGAAGAATCCCCTAGGGAGTGGCATGAGCCATGTGCAGACTGTGACAATGTGCGGACTGACTTTGAGGAAGATGACTCTGTCAGCATGAAGGCAGGAAGGGTTATGGGAAGCGTGGATGGACTAACCCAAGGCCGCATCAGAGAGGGTGGGGAGCAGTGATGAACATGGGAGAGGTTAGCAATGCAGATGCTGCAGACTGTGACTGATCCTGGGAAGGTGAGGAAGCACAAGTAGGTGAAATCCCCCCCTCTTGCGGAGGGCAGCTAAGGGGACATGACGCCATTTAAGGGGGGAAGAAAGAGGAGAAGGTGCATGTTTGCCAAGGACATAATACACTGAACTTCTGATACCCACACTTCCTAGTGGAGCCACCCAGCAGAGAGCTCAGCGGGACCAGAACCTGGGGAACCAGCTGGAAATAATCAGCTGGAATCAGCGGGACCCGGCACCAGAAGCTGCCACTGACTCCAGAGAAGGTCACTCAGCATCAGGGTGTGGAGTGAGGAGAGAAACGCCCGAGTGAACATAGGGAGTGAAGAGGCTTCCATGAGGAGTAAGGTCAGGAGGGACTCAGGAGGTAGCTGTACCTCAGAAGGCAAAGGGAAAGAGAATTTCAGGAGGTTGCAGAAGTGAAATATGTCAAAATACAGATTCTATTCTGCCCTTCAATGCCTTTAGGGACACCTACCAAATCTCATACAACATCCACCTCTCACACTCTTGACTTCCTTCTCTCTCTCGGTCATAGTGCTCTCGAAGATGTATGCTGTGTGTTTTTAATCAGGTCCCTAACTTCTCTGAGCTCCCATGTCCTCATTCACCTCCCAGGACTGTCCGGACATTAAACGAGGCAATGAACAGAAGGTGCCTGTCACAGGACCTGGCACTAAACCGCTCTCCAGAAACACCGGTTGTCACCATTACTATTATTTATTATGGGGATGGTGCTGTCCCTTCCTGCAATGATATTACTTTTCACTGGGCTATTTAAAGCCAAACAGTTCAGACACTAGAGGAGGCACTTCAGACCAAAAGAAAGGAATGGGCAGGGGCCCTTCATGGCACCCTAGTCTCTCCCTGTGGGGGGCACCCACTGGGCCTCACAGAGCCTCCTTCCCAAAGCCGACTGTGGCTCTGCCCTGCTCCTCAGGAACCCGCTGACACGAGGCACCGCAGAGCAGACACAGGCGGAGCCCAGGCTCCTGCAGGGCCAGGAGCAGGGAAGCAGTTGCCAGGGTCATCTGCCCTCTGCCCCCCCAGGGCCTCTGCCTCTACCAGGGCCTCAGCGCCCCTTCCCCCCCCCCCCCAGGGCCTCTGTCCCCCCCACCAGGGGTAAGCCTCTCTGGCTAGTGACCGAGTTTTGCTGGCTCTGCCTGAGTCCAGAGGAGCCCTAGGTCAAGCACCCCAGGGCCTCATCTGCGGGCTGTGAGGCCAGCAGAGCAGACTGCTGCAATGAGTCAGCACAAAATGGCCTTCAGCTCTCTGCAAGGTGCCGTGACTCAGCGCTGGTGCACCTCCTCACATCTCTCCTTCCCACACCCTGCTCTCAACCTGCAGCGGCTGCCTCGCCTGGGCTCCAGTCATCTCTCCCCAAGTGAATAAACAGTTCCTATTTACTAAGTGCATATCACATGCCAGGAAACAGATACTGAAGTTTTTTAATGTAATTTCTCCTCAAAATAACCCTATGAGACAGAAATTATTTTCCCTGTTGTATAGATCAGGGAAATTGAGGATAGTCAGAGAAATGAGCTTGTCCACCTGTGTGACTCTCCCTCCCCACCCCCCCCATCCCCCCATCGTGTCCTCCTTCCCTCTGCCTCTCCCCAGGCCTGTAGCTGCCATTCAGAGCCTCCACCCTGAGTCCCACCCATGCCCTCCACCTACAGGAACCCTTCCTAAGACAGGGGTCCACCCTGTCGCTCACTGAAAGCCTTCAGAGGCCTCCATTAGGTCCCAATGGAGTCGAGGCTCCCTGAGGTGGCATCATAGACGTCACTGCCCTCCCACACGGTCTGCTCCTTGAAGTCACACCATCATCAAAGGCTCCTGCGTTCATACCGCCATCCTCCACACTTGAGGGGGGTCCCTCAGCCCTGTGCGGGGGGTAGGGGGGAGAGATGGGGGGCGGCTATCCACCCTTGAAGACCCCGCTCACAGGTCACTTCCCCTGTGATGTCTTTCACACGTCTCCCCGCCCTTCGCTCTGGCTCTCCCAGCCCTTCCCTCTCTGCTCACTAACCTGTTCCAATGCAGAGTCTCAGGCCACTGTTTGTTGGGAGGCCGCTGCCTGAGCAGGCGGGGAGCTCTCCCTGCTGCATGTGGCTGCTGTTAATCCTCACAGAGGATATATTTGCCATCACTTTGCAGAGAGAGTGGAAGGACAAGGGAGGGGATGCGGGGGCGGGGAGAGAGAGAGAGAAGAACATCAACTGGTTGCCTCCTGCATGTGCTCCGAATGGGGGTGAGGGTAGGGGGGGAGAGCGTAGTTCCAGTACCTTTCACAGGGAATTTTATTGCACAGATGGATGGATGAATCATTTATTTATGCATTTAGTTAGTCTGTTAGTCAGTCAGTCAGTCAGTCAGTTAGTTAATCATTAACTCTGGGCCAGGCAGGATGCAAGGGCTCTTGAGGAGGCAGAGACTAAGAGAAGAGAGGATTCCTAGGGGAGGGAGTCCAGCCTTGGTCTGATGCTTATGTAACTAAGGGCTTTATTGCTTTTTTCTTGACTCCCTTCCCAGAAAACAAATTGAATTGCAGAGCCTGCAGAATACCACCTAATTCCACCCTATTTACTCTGGACACGACTGCCATCCATCTACCCGCCGCGCTGCTCACAAGAAAAGCCATCGTCAGGCCTAAACCAGCTTGTGCAAATAGCTGGAGGCCGCCGCCAACTCCGCAGGGACCCTCAGTCCATCCAGATGCTAGATGCTAGCTCGCTAAGTTCTGCAAATTCAATGAGTGCCCCTGATTGATCATGGACTAATTAACCACACGGTGCCGACAACCAGGCTTTGGGGCGAATGGTGGTTCTCTTCCTAGAGACAAGCGCTCATAGCCCTGGGCCAGCCCTTCCATCGGGTCCAAAGTGACACCTTTGCTCTCTGCCTGTTCGAAATGACAGCATGCTTCTCCGCCCTCCGGTCCTTTCTACGCAGCAGACTGCATTTCACCAACGCGAAGTTGGCACTGGAAGCAGCTTCTAGGCAAGGATGCCACGTCCGAACCCTCTGACACCAGCCTGCACGGGCCACTCCGGAATTAGGGGGCCCGGTGCTGGGACGGGAGCAGTGGGAAATGGGGGCGGGCCATGCGCCCGGGCTGCATGGGGTTTCATTAATCCCCAGCTTCTGGAACCCTGAGAGATGCTCCCCACCCCACCCCTCCGGGCCAACACGGGAGAGAAGGAGCAGCCTTAAGAAGGTCTGTCCTCTCCTTAGTCGCCCCCCAGCCAAACCCCGACAAACAGCGGGAAGGATGGGGAGGGTGTCATCATGGGCCCCCCACCCCCGCTTTTACCTGGGACTTAGCTGTGAGATTTGGGGAAGAGGAAATGCACAGGCCCAGAGCAACCAGGAGACAGGCCAGGAGGTGCCCTTTGGGTGCCAGGAGGACAGGGACGAGCGACACTGCTGTTCCAAAATCAACCTTAGGGGAGGCGGCAGGCATGGCATTCTCACAGTGGCTCCTGCAGAGGACAAGCAGCAAAGCCCAGCGGGAGGGACTCACAGAGGCCGGTAAGGAACTGCCAGGCTTCTTGCAAACGTCGTCCCTGCACAGCACCATCCGGCACGCTGACAGGAACTGTCCCAATTTGGGAAACTGACCCAACTTCTTCAGTTTGGGTCTCCCTACAAACATTTAGGGAGACCCCAAAATTTCCAACCATAGGGCCCACCCAAAGGAGCTGGAAACTGATGTCCAGACAAAACCACGCCTAGGAGCTCACTCAGGAAAACGCCCGGAGCTGGCAGGCACCTGCGAGGCACCTGGGGCTCGGACCTGCCCTTCGGAGCTGTCAGCCGCTGTTCACTTTCAGACTCGTCACAAAGCCAGTACCTACCGCACGTGAGTGCTGTGTGTTCGGTGGATGATTTAACGGGGCTCCAATCAAATGCAGGCCCAGGCTCATCAGCAGAGTCTAGAAGTAGAGTCCGCTCAGCTGTCCTCACTCCCCACCCCGCACACCTGCCGGGCCAGCGAGGGAAATGAAAGGAGGAGAGAGCCTGTCTGGCAACTGATGGTCTCAAAATGAGCCAAGCTGGACCTCCAGCTTGTTGTCCAGACCTTGAACTTCCTGAAATGACATATAGCTCTTTGGGGTGGGGGGAGTGTGTATGGCTTTCATGAGCTTCTCAGAGAATTCAGGTCCGTGACAGTCCGAAAAACAGATTAAGAACCACTGAACCAGGCCTGTCCTGTGTGGCTAATGGTTGAGCATCAATGTATGAACCAGGAGGCCACGGTTCAATTCCCAGTTAGGGTACATGCACCCCATTGGGGTGCATGCAGACAGCAACTGATCAATGATTCTCTCTCATCATTGATATTTCTATCTCTCCCTCTTCCTTCCTCTCTAAAATAATAAAAAATACTTTTTTTTCTAAGAATCACTGAACCAGGTATTTTGACTCTGGAAATAATGTGTTCAGACAACCTTTGCCAAGGAGTAATACACAACAGGTAACTGTGCAGCCAGCGGAAGAGGCCAAAGTCATGAGTGGACCTTCAAAGGACACAAAAACGGTCACTCTGATGTTCAGTTTTTCTTTTGCAGTTTCAAAGTATTACAGTTTTAAAGGGTGTTTATTATAACACCGGGTGTTTTAAAGGGTGTTTATTACAATAACTCGCTTCGCTTAGCTGCGAGTTATTTGCTTTCAGAAAGCCCCACTTTGCCAACTTGATCACCTCCCAAAGTGTCTTTGGTGTTCCTGGTATTTTTAAATATATATTTGTATTGATTTCAGGGAGGAATGAGAGGGAGAGGAAGATAGAAATATCAGTGATGAGAGAGAATCACCCATCAGTGCCTCCCGCATGCCCCAGGCTGGGGATCGAGCCCGCAGCCACAGGCATGTGCCCGACCGGGAATCAAACCATGACCTCCTGGTTCACAGGTCGACGCTTCATCACGGAGCCATGCCGGCCAGGCCTGAGATTTTTAAATGAACCAACGTTAGATATAACGGAAGACATTTTCAGAAATTAGCCACAATGTGCAGATGAGCATGTATCAGAGGTAAGTTCACTTCTGTGTCCACCCCCACCCACAACCCTGATCATTCGCTGCTACGCTCCTTTACATAACATGACTTTTTCTGAGGCAGATGCCCTGCCTCCTCCACCATCCCATCGGCTCCCATCCGTCCTGCCGGCCCCCAGATTCACCAAGAGCCGTGTCTGAGGCCCTGGCCCTGTGCACAGCGAGAGAGCTGGGCCACCAGCACCTGGGAGGCGCACTCCACTGCCCGCTTCCTGGTGCCAAGCGCTGTGAACGCACAGACGCACCTGGTCTCCGGAGCCCGACAGCCCAGCAGCCCAGCGGAGAAAAGGCTGACCTGCTCCGGACGCACGTGGGCAGCACGAGAACCACCGGGGCTTGGTCTCTCAGGCCCGAGTCCTGGGCCGCTCAGCATCTCCCCTTTTCCGGGCCCAGCGTCTCCGGGCATCTTCCCAGCGGGTGGAGGCAAGAAAGGCCGCAGCCCCAGAGCAACTGCAGGCCACTAACGGGGTTGGACGCGGATGTCCAGACAAACCCTGCAGGTGTGTGCTCACAGCCACATCAGCATCCTTAGAAGCCGCAGAGATGTCCTTCCACAGGTGAGTGGCTAAATAATAATAAATAGTCCAGATGGAGCTGGAGGATGTTATGCTGAGTGAAATAAGCCAGTCACAGAAAGATAAGTATCATATGATTTCAGTCACATGTGGAATCTAGTGGGCAAAATAAACTAACAAACAACAACAACAACAGCAGAAATAAATAAATAAATAATGCAGACAATGGAATTATCAGTGGTTAAAAGAAGCTATTGAGCCACGAAAAGACACAGAAGAGCCTCACATGCGTGTTACTAAGTGAAAGCAGTCCATCTGAGAAGGCTGCGTGCTGTGTAATTCCTCCTAATGTGACCCCCAGAGTGAGCCTCGTCACCATCTGTCTCCACAACCGTAATACATATTATTGACTATGTTCCCTGTGCTGGGCGCCACAGCCCCATGGCTTTCATTTCCTAACTAGACGTTCGTGCCTCTTATTCCTCTTCACCTTTTCACCCACCCTCCGCCCCCTTCCCTCTGGCAACCATCAATTTGTTCTCTGTATCTATGAGTCTGTTTTTATTTTGTTTGGGTGGGTTGTGTTGTTGGAGTGGGTTGTTTTTTTTTTTCTTGTTGTTGTTGTTGTTGTTTTGGGGTTGGTTTTTTTTTTTTGTCTTTTTAGATTACACCTATAAGTGAAATCGTATGGCATTTGTCTTTCTCTGTCTGACTTGATTTCACTTAGCACAATACCCTCTAAGTCCATCCATGTTGTCAAAAATGGCAAGGTTTCGTTCTTTTTTGTGGCTGAGTCGTATTCATTGTAGGTATGTGGGCAGATACCCAATCTTCCTCACCCATTTGTCTATGGATGGACACTTAGGCTGGCCCATATGTTAGCTACTGTAAATAATGGCCTGGTGAACACAGGGGTGTCATTAGGCTTTTATTACCTCCCTTTTATCCATCAGGAGGCTGAGCCCTTGGCACTTTGGGGGACCCCTTTCTAGTCTGTAAGCTCGGGGAGCTGGGCCTGCCTTTCAGTGTTGGCCCGGCCTCCAGCCAGCACTCGGCACATAGCTGTTAATCCACTGGGTTAGCCGGCCAGGTGCGTGCTCTGTGCGACCGACTCCTGATGACATCCATAAAGAGCTCGTCGTTCTGAGGGCACCTCCCCCAATACTAGGGCTGGTCAGAAACATCGCTCTCCACATCTCCCACAGAACAGAACCAAAAGCAATCGTCTAAGGTCCCGGGGGGTGGGGGGCCACTCACAAGCAGTGAGGACTCCTGCCAGCCAGGTCTCCGGCGGGGGGGGGCGGGGGGGGTGAGCTGTCAGCCTGGGCAGCTGGAGGAACAGTGCACACAATATCTGATCCTTCAGGTGGCCCAGGAGACCTGGACAGCTGTGAGCAGGGGCCTGCCACATCCTGCGGCCATGAGCAATACTGCGGCTTCAGGGCCTTGCCAAGTCCTTGGATCCCTGGGTGCTGCCATCTGCTGGGGAGGACTCCCCGAGACTCCGATCCCAGGGCAGCAGCCTGAGGAAGGACTCAGCCTGGACTCACGCCAGGAGAAGCACCAAGACTCACTGCAGGCTCAGAACTCAGAGCCAGGAGAGCACGTGCCCCGAGGAGGAAGGAAAGGTTTGCTGAAGACAGCGGGACCTGCTGTTCCTCTCAGGAAGCCATTAGTGCAGCGCTAATAAAAATAAAGCATCATTAAAAGAACATATTTAGAACGATTGTTCCCTCGGCAGGCTGTAATTCCTGTAACTCCCCGCGAACAGCTTTGGGCGCTGCCCAGAAGCTCCCACGCAAGACACAATCTGTGTGTCAGCGAGTCAGCAGCAGCGGGGAGGGGGCCGAGCAGCCACCAGCGCTCCCCTCTCCCCCGCCCCCCCCCCCCCCCAGTCCCTGCACCACTCAGCGGGGATTTGTTGCAAGATGAGATTTTAACCCAAGTTACAGTCTCTGTCTCAAGAGGATGTAGAGCTCAGAGGTTTCCACATCGTGAGAGGTGTGGTCTGTCTCAGAGACAACTGCCCTCCCTGGCCTCAGGGATGCCCCCCCACCTCTTCCCCTCTTTTTACAAAATGCTCAACTCCGTGTGAACCCTGGCCCATGTCTGCAAGTTGCTCGTGTCTCCAACATCCCCAGCTTCGAATGACTTCAATGAGCGGAGCAGGCGGCGTGCAGGCGGGCGTGCGCTCTGTTCACCAATGCTTACTGAGCGCTGTCATGTGCTGGAATTAGGCCTGAAGTCTGAATGCAGCATCCTCCTGGGTCAGGCCCACCCAGCCACTGTTCTCTATCTTCCCTCACCCAGCAACACCAAGGGGAGCCCGCCGGTGGCAAGGCAGGGCTGACCACACACGACAGCCTGGCTGGAGGAGTGTCACCTTCTCAGGCCTGAGCGGCTGTCCGAGAAACTCTGCCCCAGGTGCCCAGCTATGAGAGGGGCCAGTCGATCTGGCCTGCATCCAGCCTTAGACCAGCAGAGCTGTCTGCATCCAGCCTTAGACCAGCCAATAGCACTGCATCCAGCCTTAGACCAGCCAATAGCACTGCATCCAGCCTTAGACCAGCCAATAGCACTGCATCCAGCCTTAGACCACTGAACTGTCTGCACCCAGCCTTAGACCAGCCAGCTGTCTGCTGGCTGCATTAGACGGCCAGGCCTGGGTGTGTACAGTGCAGAGCCCCCAGGACACAGCAGGGCTGCTCCTTCCCTGGCCCTGCCAGCACCCACACCAGACAGCAGCTAAGATCATGGACCCTAAAGCTGGACAGCCTGGACTCAGGTCCTGCCTTGCCCATTACTGCCTGGGGGACCCTAAGGAATTATTTCATTCCCCTGGGCCTTGGTTTTCTCCTCTGTGAAGTGGGGACAATCACAGTATCTATCTGTTGAGAGATGCTTCAAGGCCAGATTGAGATTAATACTGGACCAGAACAATCCCTGCCACAGGGAAGTGTTCTGTAAGGTCCTGTTGAAGGAATGCTCCGACTACCTATCCTTTTCAATCTAAGTTCCTTAAATGGCCTAATACTGTCCTCACTACCTACTCCGCTGACCTTCTAGTCTCATCCCTCACCTTCTCACCCCTCCCCACCCCCGGCCCCAGGCAGGGCCTCAGACACACTGAGCCAGGACAGACCTCTGTGCCCATCTCCCTCTCTCTCCCTCCCACCCCACGGGAAGGTTCTTCCCCATGAGCTCTTGGTCGATCTACCCGTGACCCTGTTCTCCCGGCCACACTGGGAACCGTGGCCTCTCAGGCCCCGTGGCTCCCAGCTTCCATCTCCCTCAAGGCACTTCCTAAGCTACATCTAATTGCCGGGAAAGCCCAGTGCCGTCTCAGGATGCCGCATGGTGCTCGCTCCCAGTAGGTGCGTGATAAATAGTTCATGGAAGAGCCACGTAGCAGACATTCCTCGTTCCAACTCCTAGATGCAACCTTTGTTTGGACTCAGCTCTCGGTGGTAAGAGGAAGACTCTGCCCTTCCGAGAAAATTCAGATCCCAGAAGGACAGGCCTGGTCACCACGAGGAGGTGACCAGGAGCGCGCTTGACCCTCATCTTCAAAACTGCGATGTTTTTCCGAAGAGCACGGGGCCCTGAATCGCTGAGGGACGTGGGGTCAGAGACCAGGCCGTCCCCAGCTCGCTGCACGGCCTTCTTGCCCCTATAAAATGAGGGCCTGACACTGTTCTCTCTACGGAACCTTCCGGCTAAAATGACATGAATCTATTCAAATACTGACTGTGACTGCAGTGCAGCTGCAGTATCCCTCCAACGTTCTGTGCTTCCCCAGCGCCCTTAGGATCAAAACCAATGTCGCACCAGCCAACAGGACAGTGTGCTCTGCTCCTGCCTGTTGCTGCCCTCCTCCCGTCTCCTCACTCCACAGAAACTCTTCCCTTCACCCCTCCACACTCCACCCCTGCCAATGGCTACTCCTCTCCCCTCCTCTCTGCAAATCTGACACTCTCCCTCTTCCCAAAACCAGCTCAATCCCAACTCCCTCCCACAGCCTTCCAGCCCACACAGGGCCGGGCCTCCTGGTGGGCTTGCATGGACGGACTGCGTGCTCGGCATCACTGCATGACCCATTGCCTCAGACCCTGCTTCACTGACTCGACATCTCAGTATCTCCTCCTCATGAGAAACGTGCACTCCGTCTCCTCCTCCCCACTTTCTTCTCACCCCACCTCGTGCTCTGTTGGCCAAAGGATGGTATTTGGTAAATACCATTCTTTGCCCAATCAATGCTGACCGGGTCATGCATCGGAGAGCAGCGCCAGATGCAGTGGTGATATTTAGGGAGCGCTGGTTTACCAACCACAAAGCTCCCAAACCAGGACCCTCCTCGTCTGCTGGCGGCCTTACAAGTACCCAGCAGTCACCCCAGTGCACTGAGGCTCTTCCCACAAAGAGCCACACAAGATCCACAGTCGGAACTGACCGCCCCTTTCTCCCCTCCTCACCCCATGTGCCCTCACCCTCCACTGACGTCACCAAGAACGGCTCAAAGCTGAAAGGAAGTGAAGCGAGAAGAAGCTATGAGCTGCCCACTCCCCTCCGGCTTCGTGGACACGTCACCTCTCGCGACTAATTTTTACCCGAAATGGACTCTCAGAACTGCCTTCTTTCCTCCCCTCCTTCCTTCCCTCCTTCCTTTCTTCTTTCCTCTCTCCCTCCCTCCTTCCATCCTTCCTTCCTCCCCTTTTTTAAAATATATTTTATTTATTTTTTACAGAGAGGAAGGAAGAGGGATAGGAAGTCAGAAGCATTGATGAGAGAGAAACATCGATCAGCTGCCTCCTACACACCCTCCACTGGGGATGTGCCCAAAACCAAGGTATAAGCCCTTGACCTGAACCGAACCTGGGACCCTTCAGTCTGCAGGCCAACACTCCAGCCACTGAACCAAACCGGTTAGTTTTCTTTCTTTTTTCTTCTTTCTTTCTTTCCTTTCTTTCTTTCTTTCTTTCTTTCTTCCTTTCTTTTCTTTCTTTCTTTCTTTCTTCTCCGGGGTCAAGAACCTCGCTTCCCCACCCAGTGGCATCTATTCTGAGGTCCCCAGGGCTGCTGTCCATTCCTGCGTGTTCCAAGAGCAGAAGGACAGAGCATGCACCTCCCTCCCTCCTTCTCCTGCACAGCGTTCTGGCTGTGTGACACCATCATCAGAGCACGCTCAACACTGTCACACCGCCCATCCACAGCCCCGATGGCACTGCCCTGTCAGAGGGGAGCCAGTCCAGGGCCCTGCTCCCCATGCTGCAGGGCCACACCCAATCCAGGGCCCTGCTCCCCAAAGTCACCCCAGCCACACCCATTCTGGGATCACACCTGACTTCTGTGGACAGAGAGGAAAAGGAAAGTGTGCCAGACAGACAAATGGTGGCAGGAGTCAGGAAGGTGACAGGGAAGAGCCATGACAGGGGGACAGGCAGAAAACCGAACCCCAAAGAGCAGAGTGAATGGTCTGAGGAGCTAACAGGAGCCATTGTGAAACCTGTCGCTACCTCTCAGGTGTCACTTCCAGCTCGGGGTTTTCTTCCTGTCATGATGAGACCACGGCTGGAATAAGCGCTGAGAGGGCACTTCCGTCCCCCAAACAGGAGATGGTGCCAGATCAGACCCCCTTCGCCACAGCGGCTCCTGCAGAGGACGGGCTGCTGGGCGTCCAGCCCGCGGGATTCCCCGTAGAACCGCTGTTACAAAAGGTGCCCAGCTCCCAAACCACGTGCAAAACCTGGTTTCCACCCAAACGTAGCGGAAACTGTGCACCTTTGCAACAAGAAAAGCCATTTTGTGGAGGGCGCTGAGGGGCTGCGAGGAGTGAGCGCGAGGAAATGACTCCCAGCAACAAGCAGAATTAGCCAGGGAGCTCCTTGGGGCGTGAGCTGTCCTTCTCCCGCCCGTTCCCGCCCTGCAGGCCCACTCCAGCCTCCGTGAGCTCCTGGCGGGAGCACCGAGGGTAACCGTATGACCGGCCCTTCGGCCCCACACTCGGGGAAGACAGGAGGGCAGGTGTCCAGAATGATGCCCGAACCAGTCAGTCCCACTTCTGTATAAAGTCTCTGTTTTCTCCTCTTCCTTGAAACACTCCCGTCTGTTGTTTGCTTGTGGGAGGCTTGCTCTGAGCACACTGCTGGGTCCTCAGATGGCAAGTCCCCGGGCTCAGGTGCCACGTGCACCCGCCATCCACACACGACTCTGACCCCCCTCACCCTCGAGCTGCTGAGTTTTACTGACGCCAGATCTTTCCCAGGCACAGTCCCCGTGCTGTGTTTGGCCAGACCCTTTCTGAATAGATGAGCGTGAGTAAACACAAGGGAGTCACACGAGAAGACTAATTTGTTAATCTGGCATCAACTTCTCTGTGGAGTGAGGATTTCTGGATCTAAATGAGATTTCAAAAGCCTTTCTGGTTTGCCCAGCAGGTTTTAGAAGCCCGCCCTGCCCAAGACCTTCTGCCCTGCCTTCCCCTCGGTCTGTCTCACATCTAATGTCCTTTCCTTCTCTTCCGAAGCTCCTCCTGCAGGCTGCACCCCAAGTGGGAGCGCCCGTGGGGGAGCTCACACCGGGTACCAGGCCCTGCCTCTCCCTGACCTGGCTCTGGTCTGTCCTGAGTCACCCACAACTTCACGCCACCACCGCCACCCCACCCCAGCCCACCCCTCCCTTCACATGGTCTGTCTTCAAGGAACTTGTCGGAGGTGTTAAAGCCAAGGGGTGATATGAATCTGAGTCAAAGGCTGAACATTTCCCTCAAACTAAAGGGGGAAGGATGCAGCGTGCAGTGAGGGGAACAAAGGACCACAGTTTTCTGATTAAGACCCCCAGCCATTCTGTAAGCACAGACTGAGAGAGCTGACCGGGGGGCGAAGCCTGCTTTCTCCCAGCCACCTTAGTTTTGTGGGAAATGACATGCCTTTGAAAATACAATAAAAATGATAAGACAGTGCTGGTGGGCACATGACATAATTCACATGCTCATTTGCTGCCTGTCACAAGAGAGCTGGAGCAACCATTGTCAAGGGTCAACAAGAAACTCATCATGTTGGCCCAATTGTCCACCCCAAGGAAGTCCTCCTGGAGAAACAAAGGAAGAAAAAAGCATGGAGGGGCAGGCAGTTGTTCCTGGCAGCATGACGCACAGCCTCGCCCAGGCCCGGCACAGCGTGTGCATTCTAAACGACCTGTTGGAAACGGAGTAAATCCAACGGTCTGGTAATAATTTCATAAGTCTGATCCACGCACAAGATGAAATATTGCAGAAATTAAAATGATAATAGAAAGTCTATAAAAATGAGAGAGTGCACAGGATAAAATGAGGTAAACATACTACATTTCAAAATGTTCAAATTGATAGCAATAGATACATGTAGACATAAGAAAAATAAAATGCTAAAATAAAAAGTTATGCAAAATGAGAGGGTTGAAAGCAATAGTTATCATCTTATTAAATTCTCTCTAATCCTGTTGCATTTTCTTTGCCATTTCAGAAGAAAAACACGCTGCCTATCAAGGCAAGAGACTGGGAAGACGTGAGATTAAATGTAAGGGATCGTTTTAAAGCCATTTCCTGGGACTGTTGGAAGGTTAAACTCCCGGGGGGGGGGGGGGGGGGGAGCTGCCCTAGGGGAGAACTTAGAACTACCCAACTAGCTTCCTCCTGCTTTTTTAAAAATATAACAACTTCTATTCTTTTTCTAATATATTTTCATTGATCTAAGAGAGGAAGGGAGAGAGAGAAACATCATTGATGAGAAAGAACCATTAATTGGCCTCCTACCACCACCACCACCCCCACCCCCCGCATGTGCCCCAACCAGGAATCAAACCTTGACCTCTTGGTTCATAGGTCAACACGCAAACATTGAGCATACCTGCGGGGGCAGCTACGTTCTTCCTGAAACTCAGAGCTGCTTGACAGGTCCTGCCCATAAAAACGGATGTTGGTATTGCTTTGCCTCTAGGTTGTCATACTGTTTCTAAAAATACAACCTCATAGGGGGACTATCAGACTGAAACTTACGAACACGAACGGCACTGCGGTGGCTGTCGGAGGGACTGGGGTGGGGGAGGAAAGGGGTCCTAATATGAGGGGACAGGAGAAAATTTGACTTTGGGTGGTGGGCACACGGTCCTATATACAGATTTTGTAAATTAATAATCCACACATGATGCCGAGACCGGTTTGGCTCAGTGGATAGAGCGTCAGACTGTGGACTGAAGGGTCCCGGGTTCGATTCCGGCAAGGGCATGTACCTTGGCTGAGGGCACATCTCCAGTAGGGGACGTGCAAGAGGCAGCTGATGGATGTTTCTCTCTCATCGATGTTTCTGACTTTCTATCCCTCTCCCTTCTGCTCTGTAAAAAAAAAAAAAATCAATAAAATATATTTTAAAAATAATAATAATAATATAATAATAATCCACACATGAAACCTGTTTGTTCATGTTGACTAAAGTCACCTCAATAAATTTTTAAATAATTTTTTTAAAAATACAGCCTAACGTGTCACCTGCCTCCCTGGGCTAGCTCTGCAAATGCTCGGCAGGAGTCCTCCTCCCTTCCAGTCACAGGAAGGAGTAGCCCTGCTTGACCATCCCCAAGGCCGAGCCCTGGCGGGGCCGGGAGATCAAGAGCCTGTGTCCCTGGGGATTGAGGAGCTGGGTGACTCCGGGGCTCTGAGGTGCCTTCTTCTTTCCCCAAAAACACATCCAAAATCCACCTTTTGGATGGCCACAACCAGGCTCCGTTAATCATGGAGACTGACTGGTCCAGAGGGGACAGTAAGTACAGGTAAGGCGGTGATGGCTGGTGACGGTGAAGGCTCGTGTGGGAGCCTGGGGCAGGGGGACACAACCGCTCCTGCCCTAGCCCTAAGGAGCTCTGGCTGCAGAAGGGCCGGCCTTATCCTCCCCAAACGCCCTCAGGGCTGGGTGACTGGGTAATATCCTAGCAACTACTCTGACATCAGACAGGAGATGGGGACCACCTGCTTCCGTTTGAGAGGCTCCCTGCAAAGTGTCAGGTGTCTGACAGGTTTCAGCTCCCTTTCATCTCACAACAGCCCTGCAAATGAGGTATTATTATCTCTCCCCCACCCCCCCCACCCCCATAGATGAGGAACAAAGCTCAGCGAGCTTTACAAAGGATGCCTGGTGCTCACACAGCACCGAAGGCCAGAGTTTCAAAGGAGGTCTGCCTTTAGCACACAGCCCACCCCATTTGCCACCAGACCCAGCAGAGCAGCAGAGGGAGAATCCGGCTGGAAGAAGGCTTTGGTCCTTAACAGCTCCCAGCAATTTGCTCAGAGCCCAGAAATGGAAAGCAGGCCCACTGCTGTGTGCTCAAGTCTCATGGCTTCCCGGCTTCCCAGCACCTTTCACAGCAGGGACCACTTGTGGGCGGGTCCTAGCTCAGGCTCCCACCTTCCATAACAAGCTTGCCAGGGCCGGCACCGAGGGGAGCTGCTAAAGCTGCATGCCAGCAGCAGGTGACAGAAGAGATGCAAGGGGAGAGTGAGGACAGTTAACCAACACGCAGCTCAATTCTGAATTTGGTTTCTAACTATCTTATAGCTCACAGCATCCCCACCTTTCACGTCATGAGTGGGAATCCAGGGCCTAAGTGTGTTAGCCTTGAATCATTTAGGCTGGCCAACCGAGACCTGGACTTCAGTGCCCAAAGAACTGGCATGAGGCAATTGCTTTGTTCATCCAAGACCCGCTCCTGGGCCCGGGTTTTCTGCGGCTCTTTCCCAGTCCCAGATCCTGGCTCCCACCGCCGGGGCTATAGGCGCAAGCGCAGTATGCCCCTTCAACCGGCCTCCGCACTGGGTCCACAGAAACCACCAGGGAGGAGGGGGCCCACCTACCCCACATCCGGGGCAGCAGCTGCAAACGGAACCCAGCAGGACCCCATCGGGAGCCGATGCTTCTCCAGGCATCCCTTCTGTGCAGGTCCCCTGCCAGCCCACAGGCCCTCTGGGGGAATGAGCGCCCTGAGTAGGTTGGGGGTTGCAATTGGGAGGTACCCTGTTCACTGAAGAGACTGCCCCCAAGGCTAGGCCTCTGCTGACCCAGGTCAGTTCCACCCAGGTTTCCAGAACCCCAATTAGGCTGCCCGTGCACCCATAACACTCACTGCCCACAGGCCTGTGGAGCAGGAGCCTGGTCCCCAAACCTCCCTCGTCTCTAGGACTGAGGAGCCCCAACCTGCAACTGGCTCCCAGGTGACAACTGCAAATGGAAACAGTGGGTCCCCATGTGGACCTGCAGCCTTGGGGCTCCGGGTGCCTAGAGCAGAGGACACTCGCCCGTGTCCCTGTCTGGCTGCGAGGCAATGGGTCCTCTCCCGTTGTCCTGTGGGCGTGTGCACAGGGTGGTTCAGGGCTGGGCTTACGTGGTGCCTGGTCCCCTGAGAGCCCGCTGCTATGACTCCGCACGGTCAGTGACCTCGGGCCACTGGGCCTGCAGTGTGGCCCGGCCCATGCACAGCCTGTGGGGCCTGCGCAGTGGAGGGAGCCCGTCTCCCTCAAATCGCTCCAGCCGCAAACCCTTAATGGACCTTGATCAGCCTACACAGACCTAGACGCGATGGGACCCAGACTTCTCCAGCAACCAGGGCCGCAGGAGCCTCTGGGGAAGCCAGCCCGCCCGGCGTCCTGCCCCAGTGAGAGTAGGTGCATTAGGGTGGGTTAGGGCTTACATTAAGCAGATCCCTTGTTTCCCCAAGAGCCTGAAACTGTGACCAAGACTCTCATGACCCCTTGTGGGATTCAGATCCTGGCATCCTAATCTGTGTTGACCCCATCAGCGGGCTTCGGGCAGCTGGAAGCTCCAGGCCTGGGAGCCTGGGCCGGGGCACCCACCTGCATGTGCCCAGCGTACAGAGGGCTCACCCCCACGCTACTCGGTTGCATACCCTCTGGCTGATAGAAATCTGGAAGCACAGAGAAAATGCCAACTATGAACAAAGCTAGTCAGGAAACCCTTTACACTGTCAGCAAAGACGTTAATTTGGCTGAGGTCATACGTGAAGATAGAATGGTGGGATTTGAATGGTGGGATTTGAATGTAGGGGACTCATTACCAGCCCACTCTCATTCATCAATCCAGGAAGGCTTTCTGGAAAAGGCGGGACTTCAGGCAACATGCAAATACCAGAAAGATGAGCCTAGAGTACACTGTGGATTAAGTGGTCCACCATAATCCAAAGTGGTCCAAAGTGATACTATTCATCCCTTTGAATATTTTTATTTGATGTACTTCCCCCATCAGCCGGCTCCCGAGAGAGGGCACAGGGCACGTGTGTGTGTCCCCATCTCACTGAGGTCACAGGAGACCTTGGTAGGTGAGGAAGTCGGCAGCCACACACCTGGCAACCCCTGGTCTCATTCTCTGTGAGCATGCAGCTCTCAACAACCCTTGAATGCAGTGCTCCCAGCTGATGGAGAAAGAAAAAGAGGTGTCTGACAGAGCTCTCCCCACGCCCCTCTCCCCCCCCCCCCCCCCCCCCCCCCCGCAGCTCTGACTTGCCTCTTCTCATGGCCTTTGTCTCTCCTGCTATCTCTAGAGCCTCAGGCACAGCCTGCAAACAAGTGGGCAAGTGTCCTGGGCAAGATGGTCGCTTTTGCAAGCCTAGCAGCCTCCGCTGGGCCAGGCTGGCCTCCTACAGGACTTGGCCAGCACTCCGAACGGAAAGTCTGGTGGAAGAAGCAGGCATGTGGGCAGGCTCGGGGACAGGGGCAGGGCGGTGGGTGTCTCCCTAAATCCTGAGGACCGGCTGGCCTTTGGGAGACAGGGCTCAGATGCTGGACCCTGGCTGAGGCCTCCTTTCCACGGGCCCCCTCCTCCTTTTCCTGCCTCTGCGATGCAGCTTGCACACCCTCCACATGGAATTGTCAGCTCGGAAGAATCGGGACCAAATGGCCCTGTACCCTCCCACACACTTCGTAGGTAACCGTTTTTCTCTTGCTGCTTTTAATATTCTCTCTTTGTTTTGTTTGCCTGTTCTACCCAGAAGGCAGCCTTCCTCCGGTGACGTCTCCGTTATCTCCACGGCTCTCTTGAGAGTTGCCAGTCTTGTGTGGGCAGCTCTTTCTGTAAAAAAAAAAAAAAAAAACTACAGAATTGCTTCTTTTTTAGAAAATAAATCTTTATTGTTGAGATTATTACAATTTTTCATCTTTTTTTCCCACATAGCTCCCCTCCACCCAGTTCCCACCCCACCCTCTGCCCTAACCCTCCCCCCACTGTCCTCATCCATAGGTGTACGATTTTTGTCCCGTATCTTCCAGCACCCCCCATACTCCTTTCCCCCCGAAAATTGTCAGTCCACTCCCTTTCTATGCCCCTGATTCAATTATATTCACCAGTTTATTCTGTTCATCAGATTTTTTTATTCACTTGATTTTTAGATTCACTTGTTGATAGATATGTATTTGTTGTTCATAATTTTAATCTTTACTTTTTTCTCCTTCTTCCTCTTCTTAAAGAATACCTTTCAGCATTTCATATAATACTGGTTTGGCGGTGATGAACTCCTGTAGCTTTTTCTTATCTATGAGGTTCTTTATCTGACCTTCCATTCTGAATGATAGCTTTGCTGGGTAGAGTAATCTTGGTTGTAGGTTCTTGCTATTCATCACTTTGAATATTTCTTGCTACTCCCATTTGGCCTGCATCGTTTCTGTTGAGAAATCAGCTGACGATCGTATGGGTGCTCCTTTGTAAGCAACTGTTTTTCTCTTGCTGCTTTTAATATTCTCTCTTTGCCTTTTGCGCTTGGCATTTTAATTATGATGTGTCTTGGTGTGGTCCTCTTTGAATTCCTATAGTTTGGGGTTCTGTGTGCTTCCTAGACTTTTAAGTCTATTTCTTTCAGCAGGTAGCGTAACTTTCCTATCATTATTTCTTCAAATAGGTTTTCAATATCTTGCTCTCTTTTTCTGGCACCCCCATAATTCAGATGTTGGTACATTTTAAATTGTCCCAGAGGCTCCTTACACTATCTTCATATTTTTTGGATTATTTTTTCTTTTTGCGTTTCTGGTTGGGTGCTTTTTGCTTCTTTGTATTTCAAATCTTTGCCTTGATTCTTGCAATCCTCTAGTCTGCTTTTGGATCTCTGTGTATTTTTTTTTTATTTCAGTCAGTGTATGCTTAATTTCTAGTTGGTCCTTTTTCATATCCTCGAGGGCAAATGAAAGAAATGGAGGAAAGCAAATGGCTGGATAGAGAGTTCAAAACCACGGTTATAAGGTTCTTCAAGAATTTTCTAGAAAAGGCCTATAAATTTAGCGAGACCCTCTAGGATATGAATTGCTTCTTTTGTAAAAGTTCTGCGTAGGAAGCCTGCCAGCCGGGGCGCAGTGGGGCTGTAGGTGACTGGCGCTTTGCTGGCACCTGGTATCGGCCTGTGAGGTTGGTTCAGTGAAGAGGCAAACTTTCACAGGAGGTGGTCCAGGGAGAAGGCCTGGCAGGCTCTGGGCCTGATGGGGGTCACAGGCTGGGCTCTGAACCTTCAGCTGTTAGGCTCTGATTTAAAGCGGCAGAGCACACATACCCACAGACAGAAAACCCGAGGCTGGCACCATCCCCCACCCTTACCCACATCACACCCATCACCAGGGCGAAGACCCTGTGCCCAGCACTCTCCCACCTCCAGACCTTTTCATTTGCTCTCAGGTCATTTTCTCCTCCCACCTGATCCTCCTCCTATCCCCCCAAATCCCCTTGTGAAAAAAGGGGACAGAGGGAGGAAGAGGAGGAAAAACATAGGCAATGTGATTTTCTCTAAGCGCTTCACCCCACCCACCCATCCCCCCTTTGAGCACAAATGCCTCAACTTCTGAGAGAGGAAAGGCAATCTTAAATCCATCACAGGAATCCCCAGGAGTCACACACCACCAGCAGCCATGTGCATGGCCTTCCACAAGAAAGGGCTGGAGAGGACCCTGAGATGCAACTACACCACGCCCCCCTCCCCAAGGGGGAGAAGCTAACGCTCATTTACCTCAAACAAGGTCTGGTGATTGTTTGTGGCCCATCCCCAGTTTAAAGCCCCAGCAGCCGCTGGGGTGTTGGTGTGGGAACGCTCCCAGGAGACTTCTTCAGGCTTTTCATAATAATGTTCGTCAGCAGGGTCAGGGCCTGGAAGGTTTCATTTAATTTTTCTAGTTAACTGAGAGTTCATAAAGGAAATTGTCCTTCTTATCCAGGGATGTGGATTTTGGCAATTACAACTCGCAGTGCAAGTCTGACCTACTGAACATTTCTGTTAATACATGGGAAGGAGACTTAGAGATATGCTGATCAAATGTTATATGACACAGGCTGGGGAGGACTGAGAATGGAAGAATTTCATTCAAAAATAAATCAACAGGCTCAACTTCAACAGTCTTCTCTTATGAGAAGACTGAAGTCCTGCAAATAGGGTTTTTTGGTTCATTTGTTTGTTTTTGTTTAATATTTATTTACTAGAGGCATGGTGCACAAATTTGTGCGTGGGTGGGATCCCTTGGCCTGGCCAGTGATCAGGGGCTGATCGGGGCCAGCCAGCTGGGGCAGGACTGTGGGTTGGCCCACTGCAGGAGGTTGGCTGTGGGAGCACACCGATCACCAAGAGGCAGCTCCTGCATTGAGTGTCTGCCCCCGGTGGTCAGTGTGCATCATAGCAACCAGCTGGTCATCCAGTTGTCCGGCTATAATGGTGCTTAGGCTTTTATATATAGAGATTTTTGTCAATTGTCACACAATAATATTTTCCATTGATTTTTATAGAGAATAGAAGAGAGAGGGAAAGACAGAGAGAAACATGGATGTGAGAGAAACACATTAATTGGTTGCCTGCCCATAGGAGCCCTGACTAGGGCCCAGGTGGGGGGATCTGCAACCAGCGTACGTGCCCTTGGCCACAATCGAACCCAGAATCCTTGGTTTCGCAGGCTGATGCTCTATCCACTGAACCAAACCGGTTAGGGCCAAATAGTTGTATGTGGTTTTTTTTAAGTTGAATGTATAAATGTAGGATGTACAAACTTGGCTTAATGACACATGATGCCTAAAATCTGGACTTTGGAACAACTTTGAGAGAAGAAAACTGTAAGATCGTAGACAATGTCTCTAGGTCTCAGACCATATCAAGCTCTTGACAGGGAGACTCTGGGTATTTGTGAACTTCAGATAGCATGGGCATGGAAAATAGTATCCAGTGTGAATGAATCCAGTATGTAATATGGATATGAAAATTAATAACAGTTAGAGTTGTATTGATTTTCTGAAAATATACCTCTACGTTAGAGATTTTATAATTTAATATAAATTTTATAATATTTTTGTAATGAATGACTTACTTGTAGACTGAACAAATTCTAGATTGCTATCTGCAACCACTTGAAACTTGAAAGGGGATAAATAAAAATAGTTTGAGGTTCTTGAGGTTTTTAAACTGGACAGATAGATGGACAGGGCTGGCTATGCTAATTATTGCACCCGACACTGTGGCCACTCTAAGCAGCAGTGGCCTCCTGCATATAGTTGTGCTATACAACAGCCCCACCTACAGGATGCTGGGAGAAGTGCAGCTATGGGATTCCAAGCCACCCAGGTGCGTCTCTTCGCAGCTTTGTCACTCTGCTCATCTTGTCAGAATCACTCCCCATGTGGCAAAGCGGCGGGGCTCTGCAGGCCCCTGGTCAGCCCATAGTGTGCCTTCCTGGTGGAGATTGGCTAACTCATTCTGACCCACCCAGGTGCCTGGTTTCAAACTGGAAACTCGCGTGCCAGGCAGCCCCTCGGTCCAAGAGGAGGTCACCATCCACGCTTGCCACTCCTGTTTCCCAGGGACTCACTGGCTTTCCAGGGACGAGAAGCTATGGGGGAAGAGGCCAGCAGCTGGCAGGCTTCAAATAGCTTTCACTGAGATGTTTGTCTTAATAATGAAAGTGTTTTGATGCCACTGTGGCTTTAACAAGGAAGGGAAAGGGGGAAACTGGATACAGGCATGCCGTTTATACAGCTTTGCCAAAACTCTGCATTTAACACTCTCCGAGGCTGCTCCCCACTGATTGATGGGGGAGGAAACCAGACAAAGGCAATTTAGACGCATGCCCAGGAAAGGTCTGAGTGACCTAGGCAGGTGCCTACCTGTCTGCTAGTCACACCTGAGAACAAATTAGTGGCCTGGATGGGCGTGTCCACTGACAGCCCACAGAACCCCATTATTTAAACTTCCGGGCAAAAGGCAGTTGGCTCTCTTGGCTCCAGGGCACTGTCTTCTGTGACTCCTGTGGCAGAGGGATTGCTGCCTGCACCCACGCAGTGCACGGCCATGGTGGACCCCACACACGGACAAATAGACTGTAATTAGCTTGGATGTCAACCACATCCGGCTGCAACATTCTGGTCACTGGCCCTCCTTCCGGCTCTACCGACCCCCACTGCCCCTCTCTCAGGACTGGCTTGGGGGAAGTGGGACATGGGACACTGAGGAATATAAGTCCATACCAGTGAAGCCTTCTTCCACATCCCATCTTCCGTGGTGGCCTCTGAAGACGCTTATTTCGATGGTACCCCCAGAACCTCCACCTCACTCCCACGAGAGACAAGGGAGTTCGATTTTCTGGTAACATTTTCACTCTCCTCAATTACCACCCCCACCCTTACCCCGTCCCAGGAGGTGCCCACCAAGGGGCACTAGGGCAGTGGTCGGCAAACTGCAGCTTGTGAGCCACATGCGGCTCTTTGGCCCCGTGAATATGGCTCTTCCACAAAATACCATGTACGGGCGCGCACGTACAGTGCGATTGAAACTCTGTGGCCCATGCGCAGAAGTTGGTTTTTGGCTCTCAAAAGAGATTTCAATCGTTGTGCTGTTGATATTTGGTTCTGTTGACTAATGAGTTTGCCAACCACTGGTCTAAGGGTCAGCAGTGTCCTGCCAGCACCTGGCTTCAGCTGCATGCAGAGGCGTTTGTAGCCGAAGCTGCCTCAGCCCCAGAGAGAGGCTGGTGAGGCCACGCAGACCCCCGGGCCCTCAGGGAGACTTCGAACAGGCCAGGCCTCAGGGGAGTGAGGATGCCCAGCACCTGCCTGAAGGAGCTGCAGGAGCTCTTTCTGCAGACGGGGTTTAAGTTCCTCTTCCATTGCATGCAACCTGCCTAAAGCCCAACGTGGCACTGTTTCTCTTTATAATGAGCTGGGTGACAATGATGCTCCAAAGTTTCTCTAAAACCTCAGAGACTGTCATTTTTTTTAAAGTGACAAGCCATCGAGTATTGTTCCTCCTGGTCAGAAATGGGCTCAGACTGTGGAGAAAACACCAGAAAGCACACGGCTCCCGCCGCAGGGCTAACACCCAAGGGCCTCCACGCAGCTGCTTCACTGCGTTTCAGCATCATCGCAGGCTCCCAGGCCGAGGGGACGCATGCACCCCCAGCCCAGCTCAGGCTGACGTCCTCCTCTGCGAGGACCCCATTCCTCTGAGCAAGGGGCGTGAAAGGGGATGAAGGTTGTAGGCTCCCTCTGCCCTGGGCCCTGGCCTCTCCCATCTGCTCCAGGCTGGGGGAGTGGAGGGGGGCAGAAAGGGCGAGACTACATCTGGCTTCCACAGAGCAGTTGCCTTTGCCAAGCACCATGGCGCACGGCCTCCACTGCAGAAACTGGCGCAGAGGAGGGACTGTGCCCAACCTGCAGGGGCAACAGGAGGCTACGACAGAGATGCTGAAATATTAATATTTCAATGGCTTCTAATGGCATGCAGAGGGCCTAGGAAGGCAAGAGTCCTGTCTGGTGTGCTGACCAGGCAGCTTTGCAAAGGGCCGGGTGCGGGTACATTGCATCTCATCACCCACATTCAGGGGACCCAGAGCGCCGGCCAGGCAACCTGAGCGGCCAGGCGGCTTTCCAGGTCACCGTGCGGTAGGAGTGGCATTATTTCCAGAGATTTGAGTCCAACATGGAATGACACATATTAAAGGGCCCTTTTCTGTAGAAAGAACCAAGGACACAAGAGGGCCATGTTGGCACACCCGGACCAAGGCTTGGCGGGTTTGTATGGGCTCAGCTGGTGGAACAGTGGTGGGAGCAGCTGACCGCTGCCAGGCTGCAAGCAGAACCTCAGACTCCCTCAGTGACCACTCTGTCAGGGCAGTGTGACATTAGTGCTGGGAGAGCCACTCACCACCCGGCTCTGGAAACCTGGCTCCTGGTTATCATCACATCCAGTAGTGGGTAGGAGAAGCAAAGGAAAACCAACGAATGATTTTGTTCATTGGCTACAGCAATGACCCCGGCTGGGCCATTGGCTACAGCAATGACCCCGGCTGGGCCATTGGCTACAGCAATGACCCCGGCTGGGCCATTGGCTACAGCAATGACCCTGGCTGGGGCATGGGCTACAGCAATGAGCTTGGTGGGGATATTGGCTACAACAATGAGCTTGGCTAGGACATTGGCGACAGCAATGACCTTGGCTAGGGCATGGGCTACAATGAGCTTGGCTGGAGCATGGGCTACAAAATGACCTTGGCTGGGGTATTGGCTATAGCAATGACCTTGGCTAGAACATTGGCGACAACAATGACTTTGGATGGGATATTGGCTACAGCAATGAGCTTGGCTGAGATATTGGCTACAGCAATGAGCTTGGCTGGGACATTGGCAACAGCAATGAGCTTGGCTGAGACAGAGGTTGGAATTTTTATCTGTAATGAGGTTCCTAGAATATTTATCGTTTTATTTCTCTATACTAGGCAAGTCTTTTCAAACGACTCTGTGTCCTTGTCTGGAGCCCTTGTTTGAAATGCACATTCCTGGCTTCCAATCCCATGGTTCTGACCCATAGGTGTAGAGTGTGCCCAGGAATCGGTATCCTAGCAGGTACTCCAGGTGACTCTGGTGCAGGGAGCCATGGACCAGAGCTAGCCCACACCGTCTCCATGTGTCAGCAGGCACTGAGACCTGGCTGTCCAGCGTGTCCCAGGCTCCCACACTGACAGGCTACCCTGTCCAGACACATGCCTCTGAGCTCTGGCCCTCACCATGGTCCTTTAGCAAACACACTTCATACCAGTTCAGCTCAACCAAGCTTTATTGGGCACCTACGACAGGCAAGGCACAGATCCAGGAGCTGTGGGGTACAAAGTCAAGGCGGGGCCTCGCCCCCAGGGGGCTCACAGTCTGGGAGAGACACACTCACAGATAAGAAAAGCACAGGCAGGATGAGGTGAGCGCCACGCCAGAGGCCAAGCAGTGGGCGAGCGGGGCGGGCACAGTGCAGTGTGCTGGTGGGGCATTGGCTCCAGCGATGCCCTGGGCGGGGCAGGTCTGCTGCAGGGCATGGCACAGGGCAGGGCAGGAGAAGGGTAGGATGCACCGTGGGACTAGAGGGAGGACAGCTCGGGCAGAGGCACAGCGGTGGGAAAGCCCACTGAATGCACAGAGCACTGAGGCAATGTGTTCCTTGCCTGACATATGGGTGTTAACAGGTAGCAGGGAGCTCAGCTGCAGAAGCAGCGAGGCCGGGCCGTGGAGGATCTGCTGGTGGTTAGCTGACTCCGTTCTGCAGGCACTGGTGAGCCATCGAGCGTTTCTGGGCAAAGGAGTGCATGATCTGACCTTGATTCCAGGCTCCCTGTTGTGTTGCATGATTAGCTCTACCTTTGCTAACTTCACCCTGAGTTACAGCCTCTTGCTCTCAGAGTAGAAGCCTTGTGGCCACCCTCCAGGGCTGCACACAGCCACAAAGCAGTGGCCTCGGGCAGGCACACTTGGAGCTCACTTAACAGCTGTGCACCCACCCAGCAGAAAAAGGATAGCCTTCGACACTCATTTGGGAGTAGGGGCGAGGCACAAGGAGGTACCAGACGAACTGCTGTTGCCCGAGCATAGCAGAGATCCGCTGCAAGAAAATGAGAAGGCAAACAGAAGGTGGTGGAAAGACCCGAGGACATCATTACCATCCCCGTCGTGAACAACCTGCCAGTCTGCTTCTGGAGGAGCCCACCCCCTGAGCCTCGCTCACTGGAATCGGGGTCTTTAGGTGCTGGGCACCCGGAAGGTTCTCTGTGGACCCCTGCCCTCGGACCCTGCCTAGCTGTCCAGCAAGGAGGGAGAGTGGCGCCCACCCCCACCCGAGCCCCCCCAGCCCACAAACGGATGCGAGGCCACCGCGGTCCAGGTGGACACGGCGATGCTGGTCAGCGAGGGCTCCCCCAGAACCTCCACCGCCGCCGAAGTGGGTGCCTGGGTGGAGAGGGGCGCAGTCACAGCAGGGCTGCCCAAGAGAAACGCTCCCGGAGACCCGGCATGCACATCGGGGCCCGGCCCGGCGGGGCCCCCGCTGCTGTTGCTGATGGTCCACAGACACGGGTAGGGGCTGCGGAGACAGGAGAGGCAGGATGCGTGATGGCATTCCGGAAACCATCGCCCGACAAGTACATCTGATATCGAGAGGCCGTGGGGCTGGAAGGGGCCCCTCGCCATGGCTTCCCTGAGGCGCTGACACGCTGGCCCTGATTCTGCATAGAAGCCGAGGGGAGTGACAAGATGAGCAGCTAAGGACAGGACTAGGTGTGCTGAGACCTGGATTTTGAGGCCTGCCCTGCCACAAACAAGCTGTTCCCTTTCCCACACAGCACTTCCTGTCGCTGGGCCTTCCTGGCGCAGCCTGTGCAAAGGGCAGGGAGCAAGAGGGGCGATGTGGTGCAGAAACCAGGACACTCTGGGGTCAGAAAGCCTGGCACAGAAGGCCACCTCGAACACTGGTAGCTCGTGACCTTGGCCAAATTATTTAATATCTCTGAGCTCCAGTCTTCAAGATTGAGGGATAATTATGCAGACCTTTCCGATATTGCTGGAGGATCCCGTAAGATGCGGATGTGACGCCTGGCGCAGGACTCCCGGTAGATGGCAGCTGTTACACTGAGTCTTCCCCTCCTGGCCGGGGGCCAGCTCTGCCCTGGCACAGAGTGGACGGGGCCCTTCCTGCTCCTCTTACTCACAGCGCTGCTTCTCTCTCTTGGCTGCACGAGTCACCCAGCGAGGTCTGTAAACATGCCACCTGGGCCCCACCCCTGAGACCCAGGTTCGCCTAGTCTGGGGGTCAGGACTTTCCAAAGCATTCCAGCTGATTGTCACCTTCTCATAGAACCAGCTGGAAGCAGCTGGAATGGCGTGAGGGGGCCCGGCAGCATGACCCCAGCGCCTGCTCCTTGGCCAGCGTTGGGACGTGGAGTCTGCATCCTGTTAAAGAGCTGCCTGACACAGCACCTGACCCAGTGCCGGCTCCCACACGGACTTCATGGAGGCGGAAGGGGCTAACCTGACCCCGAGGGAAGCAGAGGCAGCAGCCACGGCGCACTCGGCCCTACTTCCCTCGCTGCTGGGCCACACACAACCCGAAGCCCAGGCCCGGACTTTCTGCCCCGCTCAGCTTGCCAGACTCCACCTGGTTTCTCCTGCAACAGCATCCCTTCCTGGGACCTGCACAGGGGACCCCGCCCAGGACTTGCTCTGTGGCCTTTGGAGCTTTTCATGCTGCTCGTCCTCGGCCAGTGAAACAGAAACGCCAGGCCGGCCCACAGACACCTCTGAGCGCTGTCCCTGACACCCACAGGACCTTGAAAGGACGTGGCCGGGATGGCTTAACGTCTGCAAGGACATTCTCTGCCTTGGCCTCGGTCGGCGTTTCCCTGAGACCCTGAGTCAGGCACAGCCTGCTTGAACTAGAATGTGAGCCACGAGTCCAGGCACGTTTCTGTAAGGTCTGGGGCTGGGAAGATAGGGACTTCCCCCATCCCACCCGCTGAGGATGTAAGGTCTGGGGCTGGGAAAATAGGGACTTCCCCGATTCCATCCGCTGAGTTGAACAATAGTGGTCAGCTGTGCTGACATCCTGCTGGACAATAAACGACCACCCAGATTTATCAAGGATGGCCAGGTTGCAGTTGTACGAGTTTCCCGCTCATAAATCACCTGCCACAAACCACCTTGGATGAACCTACCTCAGATAAACCTGACTGGTCCAATAGCAGCATAAAAGAAACCCTGCCAGGCATAGGCAGGTGTGACTCCCCCAGTCCATGTTTTCAGACCGTGGGACCTCACCCGTGAGCTCTCAATAAATGCGATCTTTCACTTGAACCCTGCTTGTCTTGGTCAATTTATTGACTTTGGTCAGATTAAATCTTAAATCTCAGATTAAAACCGTACAGTTTCCTGATAGCCACTCTTTTAAGAAGGAAAAACAAAGATCTTATTGCCAATAGTATTTCATGTAACTGGAACTATTTAAAGTATTACTTCTGCTTTGGGTGTAAAACATCATTGAGTTTTCTATTCTTTGCTTCATCCTCCGTCTTCTAACTTCCGTGTGTGCCGGCCCCTGCTGTGCGTCTCAACAGGGGCCGCCGGCGACAGGTGGCGGCTACACGAGACCCTGTGTAGCTCCAAGACCCATGGCAACTCCCAGATCACAATGGACAGCAACACTGGCCACACCAGGAAGCCTGTGGCACACGCAGGTCTCGCTCCCGGTGCCTTGTGGCAGCATCCCCGGTGACCCAGACGCGCATGGGGCGTGAGAAGCGCTGCTGTAGACCAAGGCCCTGCGTTCTAGCCTGTGCTCAACCTGCAGAGTCACAAGCCCTCTGACCCCCTCCAGCCCCATCTTGTCATTTGGACCTTCTTGTGGACCTTCTCCACACCCTGCACGCTTCTTGAGCATAGCAGCTGACGCGGAGACAGAACTTACTGCTTCCAAAGCACTTTAATGCATTTTCTACTTTGATCTCACTCTGACTCTACCGAGTAGCTCATGTTATTACAGGCAGGACATTGAGGCTAAGAAAGCTGCCCGAGGTCACAGAGACAAAGAGAGGGCTCTGGGACTCAAGCCCATGTCCATCCCACGCCAGGTGCCTTGCCTTCACCGCCCACAACGATTTCCAGAAGTCAGAACTAACTGGTGCCTGTGAGTGCCACCCTGAGTCCTGCCCTGTACTCGGCCCCTCACCTGCACTGTGATCAGGCACCCATTCTCTGCCCCGTGAGGACGTGGCTTAAAGAACGTGGACCATCAAGCCTTGCATTCTCAGTGTGCATTCACCTTCCCCTTCGACTCCCCTGTGTTCATTGCCTACCTGTGATCACAGGTCACAGTGTCTCCCTACTGGGAGACACATGACCCGGCCATGAAACCTTTAACCTTAAAAAAAAACACTGAGCAGGTGCTTTCCCACCAGCTTCCTGCAGAAGCGAAAGGCCTGCCGTTTCTGACCCTCACTGTTCCATGGCTGAGAAGTCAGGACAATGGCTTAGACCAGGCCCTTGGAGCTAATGCACATGGGTCCCTGAGTCAGGGACCAGCTGCTGGCATTGTCTTACCTGGGCCCAGGGTTGATGGGGCCACTGGTGTGCGGGACGGACAGGATGCTGGCATGGGGCGTGGAGGAGATGGAAGTCCAGCTGTCAGCTCCGGATAAAACTTGCAGGTTGTTGCCAGAGCTTTCTAGCAAGTTCACTTGGGAGAAATAACAACAGTTGAGGGAGCACTCGGACCTACAGTGGTGACCAATGCCCTTATCCTGGGGCCATCCCAGCCATGGCTTGCCTACAGGTGCCAGTAGTTGTTAGCATTTCTGAGGGAAACAGAAAGGAGGGGGAGGCTGGGATTTTTAATGTCAGCCTAGGCCACACGCTTATCTCCACCTTCAGGCGAGGCTGAGGGTGAGTCTCCGCCCGCTGAGATCCCAGTCAGACTTTAGGATGTCACCAGCCTCAGGCCGAGCCTCAGGCCCCCTGGGCCTCAGCTGAGCTGTCTGAGGTCCAGAACCTATGCCTCTCAGCAGCCTCCAGACTAAACCCTCTCAGAAACAGTGTCGTCTGTGTCTCTGAATCTCCACTTGCATAAATAGTGTAACTACAAGAGAGAGGAAGGAGGGAAAGAGGAAGAGAGGAAAGAGGGAAAAAGAGGAGAGAGAAGAAGCTTACCCTGTATCCACCTGGCCAAGCCACTCCGCACCTGATTGGCACTTACAACTTCTTCGGCCTCTGCTCTGTGTCTTCTACTTCCTCTCCCTCTACCCTGTACCTCTTCCATTCCCCAGACACCCGGCCCTCGCCTTTTGGGTCTTAGCTCACACCACGCTGTCACTGTCGTCGGAACGCCCTTCACCTGTGCTTGTGTCCCATGTCATCCGTCTTTCACCCCGCCCACCCCTCCCTCGTTTTCCATGCAGTCTCCAAATCTCCAGCTTAACTCCTTTGCAGGAAGCCACCCATTTCTTCACTAGCAGAGAGGTGTGGACAAGGAACCTGGAAGGCTAGTGACCCTGGAGCTCTGGCAAAGGTCAGGGCTGTACACCTACCGTTTAGTTTAGTCGAGACAAGGGTAGCTGAAGCAACTTCCCCACCAGACAGTCATGTAAATCTTACTGGTAAGATAGTCTGTCTGTTACTGGAAATTGCCCGCCTAGGGGCTCTAGGTGTCTCCCAAACTGATAAAAGGATGGCAAGGCCTGAGCCCCAGCAGAGTCTTTCTTCTTGAGTTGGGCTCCTGCCTGGCACCCAATATTTCCAAATTATTATTTCTTGTCTCGTCTCTTTCATTTGCGTGCAGCCCCTTCTCCAGATCCCGAACCCTGAACCAGGTGGGACGTGGGTCTTCACTCCCCTCTGGGCAGCTCTGCCTTCGCCCCTCAGCACCTGGGCTTCTCCAAGCTCCTGTGCATGGGCATCACCTGGGCACCCTGTTAAAATGCAGCCTCTTTCAGGAGGAGAGCCTGAGAGCCCACCTTTAAGAGGTTCCGAGGGACACGCAGGCCCAGGACCACCTTAGTGCTGCCACTATGTCGAGTGATGAGTGACTTGTGGATTCATGCAGCCCTAAGCCCCTCCAGGGGCGACACTACACCCCAATCACCTTCCATCGCCCGGAAGAGGCCTGGGGACATGCTCCGAGGGCGTGTTTTGTGTGCCAACCATGGAAAGAACCAAGAAGCAGTGAAAACACTGCTTAGCGTCAGACCTTCAGCTCCACCCTCCCTCCTGCAGCAGCGGTCAAGGTTGCCAGGACACAGGCAGGGCACAGGGACAGGTGCTGGTGACCAGGAAAGCCCTCTGCAGGCACGAGGCTCACAAGTCCCTGGCATTGCAGGCCTAACACCTCCTCCACTTCCCAGCCACCGACTTGACTTATTTCATGTCAAGCTCCCCATCTGAGAATGGAACCTCCACGAGGGTCTGATTTGTTCGTGGACAGAACCTGGAATCCCATTGGCCCTGATAAAAATATATTTTGCATAAATAACTGAATGAGAAATCCATCCTTGGTTTCATTGCTCCCTTTACACAGACCAGGGCAGGCAGGGCAGCAGTCAGTGAGGGTGCAAGCACACATCAGCGTCAACGTAAAAAATAATAGACCAAAAATGATCAAAGTTGGCTCTGGGTACCTTCAACTAATCCCCCACAAGCCTGGGTGCAGAGCGGCCGCTCCCCGAGACCAGGGCAGCGCCTCAGGACGGGCCCCGAGCGCCCAGGACTGCCATGTACCTGCAGGAAAGCCCTGGGAAGGCAGTGAGCAGCTGTCTCAGACGCTCCTCCCACCGGCTTCCTGAGGCGACACCTGGAGTTGCTCTGGGCACCATGCCCCGCGCCATCACACCCATCACATACCAGGAGACTCGGTGTCTTATGGAAATTACAAAAGCCTAGCAATGTCCTATCTAAAACCAACTATTAGTATATAAAATAAAACATTAAAATAACAACATACAGTGATCTTACCTGTGTTCCATGAAAGAGGTTCCTTCATCTGCAGACACTTCTTTTTATGGTTTATCCATCTCTCTCTTCCACCCCCGTCCCCACCCCACCCGGGTGCCTGGGGTTTAGTGGGCAGAGCCACACACCTGAGGGAGAGTGGGTCCTGTGCACGTAGGCAGACGGGTAGGGGGCCGGCCGGTGCCCGCGGAGGCCGGTGTAGCGCTCACAGCCGTGGTGGGTGTGAGGGGCAGACAGGGGCAGAGGAGGCGCATACTGGAAATTGGCGTTCCCGGCTGAGCACACTCCATCCGGGTTGGAAAAGATCCAGCCGCCCACTAGGACAGAGGAGAGGAAGACACACTGGCTCCACAAGTCAGGTTCCAGCCACCGTTTCCGTGTGGACGACACTGAACGTCCGCCGTGGGACAGAGACCACCCCGGCCCCTTCCACAGCACAGCCCATCGGCTTCTCTGGAGATGGGTGGCAGGTCCTAGCCAGGTTTGTGGCACTGGAATCATAGCGATATAAAAGGCTATTGGAATGCATACGCCAATGGAAACTCAAAGCTCAAGTTGCTCTGACTTCACAGAGCGACATTAGCAGGCAGTCTAAGGAGGTGTCAGCTGCAGCCACTAGGACTGTTCGTTGTGGTTGCACAGAAGGGGTGAAGGCCTCTCTATTGCCCTCCACCCTCACAAAGAGGATCCAAAAAACAGAAAGACAGGGAGCCACTAGCATACCTGGGCAGCAAGAATCTTGCAGAATGTTGTGGAAGGCTGCAGAGTATTTCATAGAAATGTGTTTGTGAATAATCACCTCAATTGATGCAAAAAATGCATGTGCATGCTTTCATGATTAAATCAACACTCCGAAAACTGAAAATAAAAGGAAATTGCCTCAACAGAATTAAGGCCACATCTGACAAGCCCGAAGCTCACAATAAGCTCAGTCCAAAGCGTTTCCTCCGAGGGCAGGGAGCCAGACACCCATTTTTGTCACTTCTGGTCAACGTGGTCCTGGAGGTCCCACCCAGAACAATTAGGCAAAAATAAAAATTTAAAAAGAAAGCACCAAAATTGGAAAGGAAGAAATAAAGTTATCTCTGTTCACAGATGACATGATCTTATATGGAGAAAACCCTAAAGATTACACTCGGATAATCCCTCTGTCTCTGTCTCTGTTTCCATCTCTGTCTCTGTCTCTGTCTCTCTCTCCATCTCTGTCTCTGTCTCTGTCTCTATCTGTCTCTATCCCTCTGTCTCCCATCTCTGTCTCTGTCTCCATCTCTGTCTCTCTCTCCATCTCTGTCTCTGTCTCTGTCTCCATCTCTGTTTCTGTCTGTCTCTATCCCTCTGTCTCCCATCTCTGTCTCTCTCTCCATCTCTGTCTCTCTCTCCATCTCTGTCTCTGTCTCTCTCTCTGTCTCTATCTCTCCGGGACTCTCGCGAGGGCACAGACTTGTCGTGAGAGGAAGAAATGACCCGCTGGGTGTTGACAGGAGGTTTGGGACAGGCCCGCGATCACGACAGTGGGGAGTCTGATGTGGTGGCATTGGCTCCTGGCGTCGCCCCGGGCGCCTCCCACGCCGAGTTCACCCAACTCACGGTGGGGACAGGCCACGTGCTGGCTCTCGGAGATGGCTTCCGGGATATCTTTCAGGTGGCTCCTGCAAGAGAATGAAGCGCACCATGGCTGTCCAGCCGGCCACACACGTCAGCACCAAGTCGCCCGAGTCTCAGAGAGCACCGCCATTCTTGAAAATTGAACCCCCTTCCCCCGAAGCTGCTGTCTCCCCACTCCCCTCTCTCCAGGCGCTGCATCCACCTGGGCCACTGCTCCTTAATCACAACTTTACAGGGTGCTCCAATTCCCATATTTATAGCTCTCTCTACCTGGTTTGGTCCTGTCGACTTCTGGCCATGGGTCCCGCCTGACAACAGCTAAGACATGCGGGGGACTTCAGGCACAACCTCACCTGTGCTGAGCTAGACCCACCCCGATCCTGTGAGGGACATGAGGTTAAAAGGGGGGTCTCAGGACATAAAGGGAAGTAGGCCAAATCAGAGTGGGACATGGCGAAGCTCAGACTCCAGGCAGGACGCTCCCTCCTCGTTCTGGATTCTCCTGATGGTACCATGCTGCCAGCGTTTTGAATCCAGGTTCTGTCATCTCAAAGGCAGGTTTTCTTTCGGCCGTGGCTTATCTGCACAGGTTATGTCTTCACATCCTCAAAATTAAGTCAAATCTTACAGGACAGGCCCTGTGCGTCATTATAAACACTGTCCATCGGCCCAGAGCCTTTGTGACGAGAAGGAAACAGACAGCTGTAGGAGGCATCAAAAAAGACTTGGAACTCAGGCAGTAAAATCTGACCACTTCCAAGGGAATCATGTCAGTGCTCTGGGCCTCGCTGATAGGAGTCTATGACAAGCACCATTACTTTTTCATGTTTTTCCTAGGATGGGGGGCGAGGGGGACCAGATTGAAGTCCCTGGCCCAGCGTGGTAGAAGGACCCTTTACACCCTGAACGGTGTGGCCACTCACCTGCTCGGGCTGCTCAGATGAATGACTCACCTTCCCTGGGCTAAATGCAGTTTTTGGAAAAACCCAACTCACTGAAACCACAATGCTCAGGGATACTTGGGGAGGACAGAGTGAGCCATGTAATTCTAAGCCACTTAATTGTTTTTTAAATGAGGTTGTCACTGTAGTAAAGCAGTGACAAAATATTGCTAGTTAGAGGCTCTCTCAGACGTCTATTGTAAGGGACAGTTAATTATAAGTTTGTTGAGTTTTATCGATTTTGGCAAATATTGAATTGAATATTTAAAACGTCTCTATTAAAGATAAAGCAAGTGCAGCCCAAGCCGGTGTGGCTCAGTTGTTGAGTGTCGAACATGAAGCAGGAGATCGAGGTTCGATTCCCGGTCAGAGCACAAGCCCAGGTTGCAGGCTCGATCCCGAGCTGGGGCGTACGGGAGGCAGCCAACCAATGATTATCTCTCACCATTAATGTTTCTCTCCCTCTCACTCTCTCTGAAATAAGTAGAAACATGAAAGAAAGAAAGAAAGAAAGAAAGAAAGAAAGAAAGAAAGAAAGAAAGAAAGAAGGAAGGAAGGAAGGAAGGAAGGAAGGAAGGAAGGAAGGAAGGAAGGAAGGAAGGAGGGAAGGAGGGAGGGAGGGAGGGAGGGAAGGAAGGAAGGAAGGAAGGAAGGAAGGAAGGAAGGAAGGAAGGAAGAAAAGGTAAAGCAAGTGCTACTATCTGTCTAGCTCTTTCTGGAGGAGCATAAACCCCACCTTTGCAGAAATCAATGCCCCAGGTTTTACTGAAATATCTCTACTCACCTTTCCTTGGCATCCAGGAAGGCTTTGGCAAAGGGGTTGTACTTGATTTTGAGAGCTGTTATCTTACGTTCACAAAGATAAGAAGTGTTAGTGAAAGCAGGACAGGCAGAGCAGAGAGACCCCTTCCCTTCACCTTGGAATTTCTGTAAAATTCCCAGACCCATCCTGTCTCTTCTTCTCCCTCCTCCACGTTTCTTCGCTGGCTTCTCACAAAGCCACTATCGATCACACTGTCTCTAGCAAAGAGCGTTTTATAGTGGCCTGTGGTGAGAACACAGGCACCGTGAACGTGAGCAAAGACAGGCCAAAGCCCAGGGAACCAGCCAGCCTCACGCACTGAGCCCACACCCTCTCCTGGACTTACTCATTCCGTTTTCACCCATTACTGAGCACCTCCCGCATGTCAGTTAGCTTCTAGCCTGGGAACCAAGTGGGAAGTAAGGCTGCACAGTCTGGCCTCGCCAAGAGGAGTCTGGCTTCACCGCCCTCATTCTCCAACAGTCCCCACCCGGGGGCCGGTTAGCACAGCATACAATCTCTCAGTCCCACCCACGGTCACCCGATACCCCTCCCTGGCCTTAGCCTGCTTCATTTTCCTTCGGGCCTCTGACATATATACACCGCGTATCAGGCATACGGTATACATGTGATATACATATATTTGGTCCTCCTCTCTCCCTGTTGGGACATATGTGCCTGAGGACACAGACACGTGTTTGAGTCACTGCAGTTTTCCCAGCACATAAAGCACCCAGCAGGTAGTAACACTCGACAAGCAGCTGCTGAGTGAACAAATATTGAAAAGAACATTTGCGTCAGCAAAGGCCCAAGACACGCAGCTCTTCCTGGCACCGGAGGGGGAAGCCCAGGAGAAGGGAGGCGGCTGTGAAGTTACGTGCGCACTTCGGGCTCAAGGGGATACGTGGTGATTTTTCAAAAGCCCACGCAGTGAACGAAAAGCACAGTGCACCGTGCAAATGAAAGCTAACAGGCAAAATGTGTTGTTCCCTCCCACCGTCCACCCTCTCTCCAGACACCCAGCTCCCTGAGGCACGTGCTGGTTCATCGCTCCGCAGGCCCAGCACTGGCAGCCGGACAGGAACAGGCGAGAGGGAGCAGCAAGCAGCCACCCCACTGCTGAACTCTGCCTCCACTAAGTGTCTGAACCCTGAAAAACCTACCTGTCACCCCAGCTGGGTGATGGCAATAAAAGCACCCCCTCCCTGTCCCACCATGCCCTCTGGGTCACACACACACACATATATACACACACACTCACACACACACACTCACACACACACACAGTCACACACGCACATATATACACTCACACACACATACACACACATACACACACACACACTCATACACACACACTCACACTCATACACACACATATATACACACACACTCACACACTCACACACACATATATACACACACATACACACACACATACTCATACACACACACTCACACACACTCATACACACACACACACACACACAGTCACACACACATATATACACTCACACACACATACACACACACACACTCATACACACACACTCACACTCATACACACACATATATACACACACACTCACACACTCACACACACATATATACACACACATACACACACACATACTCATACACACACACTCACACACACTCATACACACACACACACACACACACACGCCCTTACCTCCTCGTTCTGGTAGGCAGTCACAGCGATGAACTGGGTTTCGGGGAAGGAGCAGTTCATGACCATCCGATGGGCACCTCCCACCCGCACTATGTGCACCTGGGGCTCATATTTGTGCAGGGAATTCAGCATTATCTGTTGATGTGAGAAGAGGAGGGCGAGCCATGCGGAGCCGGGCTCTCACTGTAACGGACCAGTGGTCCCGGGGTTCACGCCAAGCTCGGCACCACCCACTTAGGGGCATCCTCGGCCCCCTGAGACTCACCACACCTCTCTGAGCAAGAAGGGGGGTTCTCCAGGAAGCTCCCAGGGACCATAACGTTGGAGCTTATAGGAGGCTGGGGTGGGTTTCCAGGAAGTTGTTCTAAAGATTATTCCATTTTCTGCTCAAATCCTGACTTCCTTCTTTTTCTCTCCCTCTTTTCAGCGCAATGATGTGGATTGTAACCCTTAACCACACTGGTTTCCTTCGTGGGAGGACCCCGTATTCCGTGCCCAGACGTGTCTGCATCCACAGGAGCTGCCTGAGGAGCAGGGAAGCCGGCACCTGCCAGTCACCGAACACCGCCCCCCCGCCTCCGCTGAGAGGCGCTGGAATGTGGGAGGCGGTAACAGTTCGCTTCCCAATTTCCTGCTTTAATAAGAGCTGGAACCCCTGGAAACTGCCAAGATGCGGGGGGCTATCTCTCCCGGCTGAAACATGGCCTCCTGCCCCCCGGGGGCTGAGCACGGAGAGACGGGGGAAGCACAGAGACTGCAGGCTAAGAGGCTGGCCACTCGAAATAAGGGAGTAACAAACCTTTCCTCTGGTGCCCCCCAAATTCTACATTTCATAAAGTGAACAACCCCACATGGAGCACTGGCAGTCGCAGCCCTCCCAGAGAAAACCAAGGAAGAAGCCCTGAAGACCTTCCTTCCTGGGGGTTTCTTTGGGTTTTTTCTGCAAACCCAAAGCTGAATGCCTGTTCTCCTGACAATTATCCTAATGCCCAAGAGGAGGGAGCCATTATTTCATTAGGAGCCGCTTTCGATTAAGGCATTCGTCCACTGCCAACACGCCACTCTCACCAAAATAAAAAGGGGAGAGCGAACAACAAAACCACGCGCCCAGCCTCTCCCTCCCGGCTACCCTGTGAGGCCTGATTAAGTAAGCGCTGTCTTCACATCAGGAAGTCCATTAAAATCCGAAAGCACCAATTAAGAGCTGTTTATTCCTGTTTACATTGGGACTGGGGGGTGGAGGGGGGGGGAGTAATTGGCTTCTGTGGGAGAAGAGGCCGTGAGGACCCCTCTAATTGACTAAATGCACCCTTGTTTCTTAATTGGTTCGCGGGGCGGCAGGTGCCAGGCCACCGGCACTCCTACCTGGCCGCCTCCACTGAGCTTGTTGGTGAGCTTGACCTTGCTGAAGGAGATGGGTGCCTTCATCCAGTGTGCCCCGAAGTTGGGCGAGTCTGGGTGGATGTACACGCAGCTGTGGCTGGAGACCTCGGGCTTGCCTGCAGGCACCCACTCCCCATTGACGTACTTCCAGCGGTGACTGTCCGTGGGGACAAAGTCCAGCAGGAGGGAGTACATGGCATTGGGGTCCAGCCCCGTGACACTGATCTTTAGAACAGGGAACATCCGTCTGAAAGAAAAGCAGAAACGGAGCCGCAGAGGGATGTGTGAGTGTTAGGGACACTGCCGCCTGTCCAGCCGTCTGTCCATTCTGAGTGCCTTGGGGTGCAGAGAATGTCGGAGGACAAATAAAAAGGAACCAAGCCAGCAGGCCCAACCCCAGGGAGCCCTTTCCATAGATGCACTCTGTATCGGGGTCACTCTAACCCGTGGACTCCACGGCAAGTCTGAAACCCAGCCCCCTAGGCCTCTGACGGCCCTCAGCCACGGTGCATGGTCAGATGCACGTCCACAAAGAGGGCAGCGCCACGTCTTCGCCCGCACACGGGGCCCCGAACCCGGCCGCCCCCGGCAGCCTTCCCCGTCTCAAGAGCGAGAGCGGGATCAGTGAGAGCACTGCGGCGGAAGCGGGGTGTCACGGAAAAGTGCGGGAGACCAGTTCCTTTCCCGCGGGATGTCTCAGAGCCTCCACTCCGCTGGCCGCTGCAGAACCTCTGAGGAGGGAGCACGGGAGTGCACACTGCGACCCAGAAGACAGCACCGCCATCTCCGGGGAGCACCTGGAGGGCGTCTGCGGACACAGGACGCGCAGCACATTTGCTCTCACGAGCACTTGCACAGCCACCTCACCCCCTGGCTTCTGACTCCCTCTGGTTCACTCTTCCTTCACCAAACATTCAGAGTTGCTCCACTCTGTCCTCTAAAGACCTGGTTTCCAGGCACTGACCCCCCCCCCCCAACACACACACACACGTGCGCACGCACACACACACACACACCTGACTGCCCAGGTGCTGTCTTGTTCGTCAATATGGCTTTTAAAATCTGCAGCCCCAAATCAAGATGCTAACCATCCAGAGTCTAGATAGACACTGGCTGGTCCAGGAACCAGCATCCGTGAAGCTGGAAGTTTACAGAAATGCGAGCCCTCAGACCTCACTCCAGCCCCACTCATCAGAGTCTGCTTTTCTAACCCCCAGGGGGCATGGGAACACACATTAGCGCTCAGAGGTCTGGTTTGCGCTTCAAATGATATCTAAGGAGACATGAGGGCATGGGGGGGAGGGGGGGGGAGTCTGTCTAAGGACCAGTGCTTCTGAAGAGCTGGGAGGAGAATTAAAGGGGAAGTGCCACTGGGAGAAGGGGTCCGAGCCGGCCAGGGGCGGGCAGAGTGAGGATCTGGGGAGACATGGAGCCATTGCGGACAGGCAGAATGGGGATTGTCACAGCGCTCCCTGGCTCCTGGGACCTGTCCTCAGCTCAGCCCCTGCCTCTCCCACCACACTCACACCTTTTCTCTCTCCCCTCCGAGTCTTCTAGAAAGTAAATGTGGGCAGGCTCCAAGGAAAGGAAGCCCCTGAAAAGTTTTCCTACCTGTGAATACCTTATTGGAGGTGTATTTCCTCCTCTAGTGCTGGCCTTAGACGGGAACTGCTGGGGTGGGAATTGGGGCGAACAGTTGCAGGCCAGCGTCCTGTTCGCCGCCAAGTCTGAGTGGAGCAGTCAGGCCACGAAAGGCAAACAGGTGTCTGTCCACCATGTGAAGTAACTTGAGCTGTCAGAGTGCCACGGTGGGCGCCCGTGGGGATCAGGGGGAGCTAGAGAGGAAGGATTGCTCTCCTCGGACCCCAGTGGCTCAGGGCGACATTAAGCTGAGGCCTAAATAACGAGGAGCCGAACCCAGAAATGGTAACATCACACACCTGCATGCAAAGGATTCGCGGTCCCACCGGCCTGAGGTCCAAATGGGCCTGGGCTTCGGAGGGAGACAGCCGGGGGCTCAGGCAAACGGAAGAAACAACCTCAGTGTCCACTCCGCCACTAACAGGCTCTCCTGCCACCCCCTCCGCTGCATGACGCCAGGTCCCCCAAGAAGTGCAGCCGGCCTCTGAGAGCGAAGACCCGTGAAGGCTTCTCCTGATGCTCCACGGGAACGTGACCACATGGGAAGGTCTCGGCCTTCCAGCCAGCAGGGAGAAGCAGGGGCACCACTCCCCATTCTCCAGGAGGGACAGTGAGGTGACGGTGTGGGGAGACACAGAGAAATCGAGCCCTCAGACCCTGCAGGCGGGAGTGGAAACGGTCCAGCCACTTTGGAAAACAGTCTGGCAGCTCCCCAACCAGTCAAATGCAGAACTAGCAAGGCACCGCAGGTCCGCTCCCAGGAGCACGTGCAGGAGAGAGGAAAGCACGCATCCACACAGAAACACAATGTTCCCAGCGGCCTCTTTCACAAAGAGCAACCGCACGCGTGCCCACCAGCTGACGCATGTGGGGGTATAAGTACACAGCGGAGTACCAGGTGGCAATAAAAATGCCACAGCGTGGATGAACCTGGAGGACGTTAGCTCAGAAAAGGAGCCAGCCAGAGGGCCATGTGTCGTATGATTCCACTAGTGTGACATGTCCAGAGCCGGCACAGCTATCCGGCAGACAGAGAGTAGAGACTGCCAGAACTGGGGGGAGTTGGTGGGGGGTGGCTAAAGATGCACAATTTCATTGGGGGATAATGAAAATGTTCTAAGATTATTCATGGACCACATGCACAGCTCTGTGAATAAATACACCAAAAGCCCGACTTGCACGCTGTAAGCAGCTGATGGCACGGTGTGGGGCCACCACCTGGAGCTGGAACGGGAGGAGCAGGAGGCCCGTGTCCTGGCTCTCAGAGGCCACACGGGAAGGTGGAATGGCTTATTCTCTTTAGTACTTCATTTGCCAACAATTTTGCAATTATTTTCATCAACAAACAGATGAACTATGGGATGCTATGTGTTTTTAAGTCTCCCTATGCTAGGAAGGAGTAAATATAAGTCAATTTGCCAAAAGTCTTGTAAGAGGTCTGGAGCGCCCCCTGCCTGGAGCCAAGTTTAGCTCCCCAGGCCTCACAGGGGCCAGGGGGCACCGTGGGCTTACCTGTGAGCAGCGCTCCGGCAGGCTCATTTTCAGGGGTGAACTGCTCTGCTCATCAAGTTGACTCCCACCCCCCTTTTCTTTCCAAGGTGCTGGTAACCACAGAGATGTCCAGGAGTTTGGGGGGAGCTGAGAAATGTGTAGATCACTCCCACTAAGAGAGGAAGTGGGGAGGGAAGGATGGAAAGAGGGGGCAGAAGAAGGGCGAGTGGGGAGGCAGTGTGGCAGATGAATAAGGACACTGCACACCACATGTGAGGAACCATGGGAGGCTGGGCTGCCCTTGAGCCCCACTGCTTGGCCACGAGGCTAGTTTTCGTGTTGTTTCCCTAACGGGAGGCTTGGAGGTGGGGGAGCAGGAGGAGGCTGTGAGGAGTGGATCTGCTGGAAGAAAGGGCAGGGACGAGGCAGATGCTCTGGGAGGGGAATGGCGGAGGTGGTAAAGGCACACTTCAGGAGGTGCCCTCCTCAACACCCTCCTCCATCTCCCCACAGAACTATAATGCTCCTGGAACAGTCATCAGAGCTCGGGGAGTGAGTGTGTGAGTGTGTGTGTGAGTGTGTGAGTGTGTGAGTGTGAGTGTGTGTGAGTGTGTGAGGTGAGTGTGTGTGAGTGTGAGTGTGTGTGAGAGTGTTGTGTGAGTGTGTGTGTGTGTGTGAGTGTGTTTGTGGGAGTTGGTGTGTGTGTGTGTGTGTGTGTGTGTGTGTGTGTGTGTTAGGGCAGATTACACAAATAAACATGCTTCTCACAAACTGCAGCGGTAAACTCGAAGAAGAATGCCTGGGGGCGGCGGTGGGGGGTAATTACACTGAGCATTTGCCTGCCGGGTGCGCAGCCTGAACTCTCCGCACGGGCTCCCTGGGAAGGTGACCATCAGTCACGGCTGACAGCCGTGGTCACTGCAAATTCAGCTTGGGCCCCACAGGTCTCCTATGACAGCAAATGGACAGGCCAGCCTGAAGGCGGATTAGGCAGCGCTGAGTCCGAGCAGCGTAGCTGGCTGGAAGCCTGCAGGAGCCAGAGCACTTCCCCCAGGAGGCCACAGTCATGGGCCAGAGGGCAGCACGCTGTGGCCTGCGGCTGCCAGAGGCAGCCTTCTCTGCCCTGAGGTGGAAGTGGGAGCTCATGGGGCCCAGAGGTGGTGCTGGGCTGGCCCCCAGCCATGATTCAAGGGGCTCTGGGAGGAGCTACAGTTGTTCTCTGAAAGACTGACAGTGAATCACTAAAAGTTCTCAGTAAAAAAGAAGGAAAGAAACAAAGAAGGAAACAGAGAGGTTGTATTAAAACAGACAAAGGGAGGGGGAATTGGGTAGCAGGATTCCAAGTCCTGGGGATGATTCAGTGGTCTTCGGGAAAACTCCTCTCTCTTTGCTACTTCTCACCAGTGTCAGAGGTGAGCCTCCCTCGGATTTATGCCCAGAAACAGCTCCCCATGGGCAGGAGCCTTTCCCTCCTTTCAGCAGCGAGTCCGGGTGCTCTCCGAGCTGTCACAGAACACCAGCCCCCGGTGCACAGGCGCACGGGACCCCCGCCCAGGCTTCTAGGAAAGTCAGAAAGCCCGCTGCCTGTCGGGTGCACGTAACAGGACTGAAGGGGCTTGGCCTGGGGGGAAACCCCAGGAATATTCTTCTCCCGGGAGAAGGGCCACCGACCACCCACTCGGGCTCAGGGGCTGGTGGGGAAGGCAGGGAGCGGGGGCTGGGAGACACAGGGGCTGCGTCCAGGAGAAGGTAAACAGCAGACACTGGAGTGGGCGGGCAGGAGAAAAGCAGGCGATGGAGAAGGTAGTAACCGGGATTACGAAACAAGGAGGACGTGGCTGTGCAGGAACAGCGAAGCGCTGCTGACTCTCTCCCCCTCCCCCCGCAATGGAAGCCGAGTCGCTCCAGACCAATCACCCCTCCCCACGGCAGAGAAGCTGCTGTCTTCACCTGAGGCGCCCCGAGGGTCAGAGCCCTAAGAGCCGCTCAGGAAAGACTCAGCTCACAGAGGAGGGAGGGAAACAGCGAGAAACCAGGCTGACCATTGTCCCACTTTTCTATTAGGAAACGTTCATGTTAGATGACTTCAACCTTGGGCAGAATTTTACATTGTAAACTTGGAGAAAGAAACATTATGGGTAAAAACGGCAAGGGAACGTGCTCTCCAAAGTGGCATGTTATGAACTTGAGCTTCATCGCGGCATCAGACTGCTGTTTGTTCTGACAAAAAGGGATGGAATGCACTCCCACTCGGTGGCTGTCCCTGTACGTTTATGGACGGAGGGTGTGCGGCTGGGTGTTAGTGCAGCCACGCCAGCAGCACAAAGAATGAGGAACAGAGAGTCCTGCCTCTTATCAGGTGTCATCAGACGTTTACGCTGTGCCACCTCGTCCTGGAACAGAGGTAACCCGGCCCTGGCCTGGTGGCTCAGTGGGCGGAGCACCTGTGCACGACGGGGCAAAGGCTGCGGTGTGATCCCGTGAGGGCACACACCTGGGCTGTGGGTTTGATCCATCCCCAGTCAGGGAGGCAGTCAATCGCTGTTTCTCTCCCTCTCTCTCCCTTCTCTCTCAAAACATAGTCTCAGGTGAGGATTAAACAAACAAAATAACATATTTTATATCTCTTTCTACCAAAAACAATGTGTAGCTACCTATAAAGAGTAGGAACAATTACAGGTATTAAAAGGAATACATCATATGTCCTATATATGAAATAAAAAGGGACCCTTCGAGAAGGAATATATAAATACCAAACGCGTCTGACGTCCTGGCACCAGCAACACCCGCCATGCATTCCTGGCACACCTGTCCCCACGAAGCACTTCAATGTCAGTGTCACAGGCCAGCACTCGGCTGCACGGTCCTCCCGGGGCCATCAATGGTTCACTCTCTCCTCTGGGCATTTTACTCACAAACGGGGACCTCAGGAGTGGAGGCATGTGCACACGGACAAACACCTCCGGAAGCGCGGCGGCCCTGGCCGTCCCCTCCCGGGAGCAGAGCTTCTCTCTGGGCGGCTGTCTGGTCCTGCCAACGGCACCGACCACCAGCCACCTGCCCACCAGCTCCCGGCTCTGTCCTCCGGGGCACGTGAGCCGCACGATGAGCGAGCACCGGCTGGCGTCGGGAGCCGTCTGCCCAGGCAGAGAGCAGGAAAACTATCTTTCAACATACTTCTCTCTCCTACTAAGTGAACGCTTCTAAAACTACCTGCAAGCCCCTTGGCAGACGAGGTTTAATAGAATCCGAGAAATTCCAACGAGATCAGGTTTCGTTAATCCCCAATTTGTTGCAAGGAAAAAAAAAGAAATCTCCCCGCTCAGGGAGTACCTGCCAGTTTCATTACCCGTGACCCCAACAGCTCACCTCCCCCCCCCCTCTCTTTCTCTCTCTCTCTCTCTCTCTCACACACACACTCACACACACACTCACACACACGCGCGCACACACACACACACACACACACACGCACACACACACACACACTCAACTGAACACGCACCCCAAACACACTCCAGGAAGCAGACGTGATAGGCAATGATCCAATTTGCCCTTTTGCTCCCAATTTCAACTAGTCGGCAATCTCCGGGAAGTTTGTACACGAAGCAAAAACCGCCCGGCTTCTAACCTAAGTTGCCTTTCACCATTTCTGAACAGTTGGGACACAGGTCTCTGCCAAGACTCACTCACCGTCAGTTACAACTGCCACTATTTGCTGACGTGTGAGCCCATTTTCCAAACCCCTGGGCCTGCCCCCCTTCAGAGTAATTTCTCCATGAAAACACATGCAAGACAGGTACGCTCCCCCTCTGCCCCCCCACACCTCTGCCCATCCCAGAGAAACCCGCTCAGTCGGCCGGAGAAGCGTGTGAGGCTGCTCTTCTCCGGGTTTAATCAGACTCAGCACCGCCTCCCCCATGTTCCGGGGGCCTCAGCTCCCTCGCCAGCCCAGCCGCCCGAGGGCCGCAGAGAAAGTCACCTGCCGTTCTTGGTCACGATCATCTCGTTAGTGACTTCCTTGAACCTCTGCCAGAGAGGGGCATCCTCCAGCGTGATGCAGAGCTGCTTCTCCGTGGGGTCGCCTTTCTCCCTCCCCGCCTGCAGCTCGCTCTCCACCACATTGAGCAGGCGGGAGACGGTGCCATCACCGGGCTTCTGTGCACCCAGCTCACTCATGGCCACCGGCCCCTCGGAGGCAGATGCTCCCTACCTGCCTGCTCCCACCTCCTCCTCTCGCTCGCTGTGAGCGCAGTGCAGAGCGGAGAGAAGATGCTGGCCCTCGCCTCAGCCCCTACCTAGCATGACACCCTCCAAGTCTCCAAATTATACACCAACCTGTTAAGCTTCACTTGGGGGGGGGGAGGCGGCGGGGGGTGGGAAGTAAAGCCCTCTCTTAATCACTCATTGGATTGGGTGGGGGAGAGCCCTCCCTGCCATTGGCTGCTGGCACAGAGGAACCGTTTAAGAAGAGTACTCCATCCAAATTATCCGGCTTTTATCGCGTTGTACCCGAAGAGGCCTAATCAGCGGGTGGAGGACCATTTTCCCGTTAATTAAAATCGTTGGGGCCCCGACTGCCACGACCAGGCAAGCGTGTTTGTGTGTAACTCGTGGCATGTGGCCCCAGAGGAAGGAGGGCCGGAGGACGGCCAAGGGGAGGCCCACACAGCTCCTCCTGGCACGTGGAGAGCCTGCACCCCTGGGCCACCGCCGGCCCGGCCTCAGAGCCTGTATGGAGGCCGGAGGCGCCACCAGGGAGCGGGACCACCGCCCCAGGTCACAGGTCAGGACAGAGGAGCAGAGGACCTCTCTCTCAGGGCGTCCACAAAGGGACCCCTCTCTCCTGCTGGAAGCTGCGCAAACCCACACTCTGCTCACTCCCACTAGCAGAGCTCTGAGCCTGGTCCTCCCCCTGGGAACCAACCTGTGGCCTGAGGGAGCAAAGTCCCTCAGTGTCCCCCCCAGGACGGCGAGGGGAACCAGTGCAGACACAGGGTGTGGAGCCGCTTTGGGCCAGAAGCTCTGCGCCTGTTCTGGCCAGCCCCGCATCCATTCCCTGAAGACACTAGACACAGCGTTCCTTTGTCTCCCGCACCAGGCGCAACAGGGACCCAGGGCTGGGCAGTGCCGCCTCCTCAGCCCCTCGGGGACCATGGGGCTGTGGGCTCTTCTCCCTGCAGCAGAAAGTTGGGGGTTAAAACAGAAGGAGAATAAAAGCAAAAGGGAAGATCAAGTCAGGGCAGCCAGGACCATACCTAAAGCATTCGGTGACTGCCAGGGCCCAGGCCTCCAGGAGCAGATGGAGCAGGGAGGCTGCACCATCCCGGGTTTAACGACAGAGAAGGAGACAACCAGACCAGGCACCCTGCAGCAGACAGGCTCAGGCTGTGGCACAGGGGCGGTGGGGGACGTGGGCGCCAGGTGGGTGGGAAGACGGGGTTGGAAGGGCTTGGAGGGAAAGGTTTCTGCGGAGGAGACACTGAGACCAACACGTGCTGGGCAGTCAGGGAAGGGGGAGGACAGCAGGCGGAGGAGCTATTGAGACACATGGTTAGAGGGGCCGGGAAAGGTCAGGAAGGAGCAGCTCAGAGAACACGGAGCTTCGGGGACAAGCCCAGGCAGCACACTGTGCAGGGAAGCCTGAGCATCTCAGCTCCTGGACCATCATTCTCCTCTGAAAGGGAGGGTGTGGGTACATATGGATGGGACCAAGTGATGGGACGATGTCTTCAAAGTTTATGTCAGAAACATTTCTCTTAGAGCACCCCAGCCACCAGCCAGGCAGAGTTCCTCCCTGCTGCCTCAGGAAGCAAGAGCATGACTTTCAAAAGAGAGAGGTTTAATAGAATCCTACAAAAGGATTTGTGCTCCGAGTCAGGGGGCGCTGACAGGGTGGGTGTAAGGACCACACAGAACACAGTCAGGGATCGCACTGAACACAGTCAGGGACCACACTGAACACAGTAAGGGACCACAATGAACACAGTCAGGGACCACACTGAACACAGTCAGGTACTGCACTGAACACAGTCAGGTACTGCACTGAACACAGTCAGGGACCGCACTGAACACAGTCAGGGACCGCACTGAACACAGTCAGGGACCGCACTGAACAGTCAGGGACCACACTGAACACAGTCAGGGACCACAATGAACACAGTCAGGGACCGCACTGAACAGTCAGGGACCACAATGAACACAGTCAGGGACCGCACTGAACACAGTCAGGGACCGCACTGAACAGTCAGGGACCACACTGAACACAGTCAGGGACCACAATGAACACAGTCAGGGACCGCACTGAACACAGTCAGGTACTGCACTGAACAGTCAGGGACCGCACTGAACAGTCAGAGACCACACTGAACACAGTCAGGGACCACACTGAACAGTCAGGGACCACACTGAACACAGTCAGGGACCACACTGAACAGTCAGGGACCGCACTGAACAGTCAGGGAACACACTGAACACAGTCAGGGACCACACTGAACAGTCAGGGACCGCACTGAACAGTCAGGGAACACACTGAACACAGTCAGGTACTGCACTGAACAGTCAGGGACCGCACTGAACAGTCAGGGACCGCACTGAACAGTCAGGGACCACACTGAACACAGTCAGGGACCACACTGAACAGTCAGGGACCGCACTGAACAGTCAGGGAACACACTGAACACAGTCAGGGACCGCACTGAACACAGTCAGGGACCACACTGAACACAGTCAGGGACCGCACTGAACACAGTCAGGGACCACACTGAACACAGTCAGGGACCGCACTGAACAGTCAGGGACCACAATGAACACAGTCAGGGACCACACTGAACACAGTCAGGGAACACACTGAACACAGTCAGGGACCCCACTGAACAGTCAGGGACCACACTGAACACAGTCAGGGACCGCACTGAACAGTCAGGGACCACACTGAACACAGTCAGGGACCACACTGAACACAGTCAGGGACCGCACTGAACACAGTCAGGGACCACACTGAACACAGTCAGGGACCACACTGAACACAGTCAGGGACCGCACTGAACACAGTCAGGGACCACACTGAACAGTCAGGGACCACAATGAAGACAGTCAGGGACCGCACTGAACAGTCAGGGACCACACTGAACACAGTCAGGGACCACACTGAACACAGTCAGGGACCTCACTGAACACAGTCAGGGACCACACTGAACACAGTCAGGGACCGCACTGAACACAGTCAGGGACCACACTGAACAGTCAGGGACCACAATGAAGACAGTCAGGGACCGCACTGAACAGTCAGGGACCACACTGAACACAGTCAGGGACCACACTGAACACAGTCAGGGACCACACTGAACACAGTCAGGGACCGCACTGAACACAGTCAGGGACCACACTGAACAGTCAGGGACCACACTGAACACAGTCAGGGACCGCACTGAACAGTCAGGGACCACACTGAACACAGTCAGGGACCACACTGAACACAGTCAGGGACCGCACTGAACAGTCAGGGACCACACTGAACACAGTCAGGGACCGCACTGAACACAGTCAGGGACCACACTGAACACAGTCAGGGACCGCACTGAACACAGTCAGGGACCACACTGAACACAGTCAGGGACCACACTGAACACAGTCAGGGACCACACTGAACACAGTCAGGGACCGCACTGAACACAGTCAGGGACCGCACTGAACACAGTCAGGGACCACACTGAACAGTCAGGGACCACACTGAACACAGTCAGGGACCACACTGAACACAGTCAGGGACCACACTGAACAGTCAGGGACCACAATGAAGACAGTCAGGGACCGCACTGAACACAGTCAGGGACCGCACTGAACACAGTCAGGGACCGCACTGAACAGTCAGGGACCACAATGAAGACAGTCAGGGACCACACTGAACACAGTCAGGGAACACACTGAACACAGTCAGGGACCGCACTGAAGACAGTCAGGTACTGCACTGAACACAGTCAGGGACCGCACTGAACAGTCAGGGACCACAATGAAGACAGTCAGGGACCGCACTGAACACAGTCAGGGACCGCACTGAACACAGTCAGGGACCGCACTGAACAGTCAGGGACCACAATGAAGACAGTCAGGGACCACACTGAACACAGTCAGGGAACACACTGAACACAGTCAGGGACCGCACTGAAGACAGTCAGGTACTGCACTGAACACAGTCAGGGACCGCACTGAACAGTGAGGGACCACACTGAACACAGTCAGGGACCGCACTGAACACAGTCAGGGACCGCACTGAACAGTCAGGGACGACAATGAAGACAGTCAGGGACCACACTGAACACAGTCAGGGAACACACTGAACACAGTCAGGGACCGCACTGAACACAGTCAGGGACCGCACTGAACAAAGTCAAGGACCGCACTGAACACAGTCAGGGACCACACTGAACACAGTCAGGGACCACACTGAACACAGTCAGGGACCACACTGAACACAGCCAGGGACCACACTGAACAGTCAGGGACCGCACTGAACACAGTCAGGGACCGCACTGAACAGTCAGGGACCACAATGAAGACAGTCAGGGACCACACTGAACACAGTCAGGGAACACACTGAACACAGTCAGGGACCGCACTGAACACAGTCAGGGACCACACTGAACACAGTCAGGGACCGCACTGAACACAGTCAGGGACCGCACTGAACACAGTCAGGGACCGCACTGAACACAGTCAGGGACCACACTGAACAGTCAGGGACCACAATGAAGACAGTCAGGGACCACACTGAACACAGTCAGGGACCACACTGAACACAGCCAGGGACCACACTGAACAGTCAGGGACCGCACTGAACACAGTCAGGGACCGCACTGAACAGTCAGGGACCACAATGAAGACAGTCAGGGACCACACTGAACACAGTCAGGGAACACACTGAACACAGTCAGGGACCGCACTGAACACAGTCAGGGACCACACTGAACACAGTCAGGGACCGCACTGAACACAGTCAGGGACCGCACTGAACACAGTCAGGGACCGCACTGAACACAGTCAGGGACCACACTGAACAGTCAGGGACCACAATGAAGACAGTCAGGGACCACACTGAACACAGTCAGGGAACACACTGAACACAGTCAGGGACCGCACTGAACACAGTCAGGGACCACACCGAACACAGTCAGGGACCGCACTGAACACAGTCAGGGACCGCACTGAACAGTCAGGGACCACAATGAAGACAGTCAGGGACCACACTGAACACAGTCAGGGAACACACTGAACACAGTCAGGGACCGCACTGAAGACAGTCAGGTACTGCACTGAACACAGTCAGGGACCGCACTGAACAGTGAGGGACCACACTGAACACAGTCAGGGACCGCACTGAAGACAGTCAGGTACTGCACTGAACACAGTCAGGGACCGCACTGAACAAAGTCAAGGACCGCACTGAACACAGTCAGGGACCACACTGAACACAGTCAGGGACCACACTGAACACAGTCAGGGACCACACTGAACACAGCCAGGGACCACACTGAACAGTCAGGGACCGCACTGAACACAGTCAGGGACCGCACTGAACAGTCAGGGACCACAATGAACAGTCAGGGACCGCACTGAACATTCAGGGAACACACTGAACACAGTCAGGGACCACACTGAACATTCAGGGACCACACTGAACACAGCCAGGGACCGCACTGAACACAGTCAGGGACCGCACTGAACAGTCAGGGACCACACTGAACACAGTCAGGGACCACACTGAACACAGTCAGGGACCGCACTGAACAGTCAGGGACCACAATGAACACAGTCAGGGACCACACTGAACACAGTCAGGGACCACACTGAACACAGTCAGGGAACACACTGAACACAGTCAGGGACCGCACTGAACATTCAGGGAACACACTGAACACAGTCAGGGACCACACTGGACACAGTCAGGGACCACACTGAACACAGTCAGGGACCGCACTGAACACACTCAGGGACCGCACTGAACATTCAGGGAACACACTGAACACAGTCAGGGACCACACTGAACACAGTCAGGGACCGAACTAAACACTGTCAGGGACAACACTGAACAAAGTCAGGGACAACACTGAACACAGTCAGGGACCGCACTGAACACAGTCAGGGACCGCACTGAACATTCAGGGAACACACTGAACACAGTCAGGGACCACACTGAACACAGTCAGGGACCGAACTAAACACTGTCAGGGACAACACTGAACAAAGTCAGGGACAACACTGAACACAGTCAGGGACCGCACTGAACAGTCAGGGACCACACTGAACACAGTAAGGGACCACACTGAACATAGTCAGGGACCGAACTAAACACTGTCAGGGACAACACTGAACAAAGTCAGGGACAACACTGAACACAGTCAGGGACCACACTGAACAAAGTCAGGGACCACACTGAATACAGTAAGGGACCACACTGAACACAGTCAGGGACCACACTGAACACAGTAAGGGACCACACTCAACACAGTCAGGGACCACACTGAACACAGTCAGGGACCGCACTGAACACAGTCAGGGACCGCACTGAACACAGTCAGGGACCGCACTGAACACAGTCAGGGACCGCACTGAACAGTCAGGGACCACACTGAACACAGTCAGGGACCGCACTGAACAGTCAGGGACCACACTGAACACAGTCAGGGACCGCACTGAACAGTCAGGGACCACACTGAACACAGTCAGGGACCGCACTGAACAAAGTCAGGGACCACACTGAATACAGTAAGGGACCACACTGAACACAGTCAGGGACCACACTGAACAGTCAGGGACCACACTGAACACAGTCAGGGACCGCACTGAACAGTCAGGGACCGCACTGAACACACTCAGGGACCACACTCAACACAGTCAGGGACCACACTGAACACAGTCAGGGACCATACTGAACACAGTCAGGGACCACACTGAACACAGTCAGGGACCGCACTGAACACAGTCAGGGACCGCACTGAACACAGTCAGGGACCGCACTGAACAGTCAGGGACCACACTGAACACAGTCAGGGACCGCACTGAACAGTCAGGGACCACACTGAACACAGTCAGGGACCACACTGAACACAGTCAGGGACCACACTGAACACAGTCAGGGACCGCACTGAACACAGTCAGGGACCACACTGAACACAGTCAGGGACCGCACTGAACAGTCAGGGACCACACTGAACACAGTCAGGGACCACACTGAACACAGTCAGGGACCGCACTGAACAGTCAGGGACCACACTGAACACAGTCAGGGACCGCACTGAACACAGTCAGGGACCGCACTGAACACAGTCAGGGACCGCACTGAACAGTCAGGGACCACACTGAACACAGTCAGGGACCGCACTGAACAGTCAGGGACCACACTGAACACAGTCAGGGACCGCACTGAACACAGTCAGGGACCACACTGAACACAGTCAGGGACCACACTGAACACAGTCAGGGACCACACTGAACACAGTCAGGGACCGCACTGAACACAGTCAGGGACCGCACTGAACACAGTCAGGGACCGCACTGAACAGTCAGGGACCACACTGAACACAGTCAGGGACCACACTGAACACAGTCAGGGACCGCACTGAACAGTCAGGGACCACACTGAACACAGTCAGGGACCGCACTGAACACAGTCAGGGACCGCACTGAACACAGTCAGGGACCGCACTGAACAAAGTCAGGGACCACACTGAACACAGTAAGGGACCACACTGAACACAGTCAGGGACCACACTGAACACAGTCAGGGACCACACTGAATACAGTAAGGGACCACACTGAACACAGTCAGGGACCACACTGAACACAGTCAGGGACCACACTGAACACAGTCAGGGACCGCACTGAACAGTCAGGGACCACACTGAACACAGTCAGGGACCGCACTGAACAGTCAGGGACCACACTGAACACAGTCAGGGACCGCACTGAACAGTCAGGGACCACACTGAACACAGTCAGGGACCGCACTGAACAGTCAGGGACCACACTGAACACAGTCAGGGACCGCACTGAACAGTCAGGGACCGCACTGAACAGTCAGGGACCACACTGAACACAGTCAGGGACCGCACTGAACACAGTCAGGGACCGCACTGAACACAGTCAGGGACCGCACTGAACAGTCAGGGACCACACTGAACACAGTCAGGGACCGCACTGAACACAGTCAGGGACCGCACTGAACACAGTCAGGGACCGCACTGAACAGTCAGGGACCACACTGAACACAGTCAGGGACCACACTGAATACAGTAAGGGACCACACTGAACACAGTCAGGGACCGCACTGAACACAGTCAGGGACCGCACTGAACACAGTCAGGGACCGCACTGAACACAGTCAGGGACCGCACTGAATACAGTCAGGGACCGCACTGAACACAGTCAGGGACCACACTGAACACAGTCAGGGACCACACTGAACACAGTCAGGGACCGCACTGAACAGTCAGGGACCACACTGAACACAGTCAGGGACCACACTGAACACAGTCAGGGACCACACTGAATACAGTCAGGGACCACACTGAACACAGTCAGGGACCACACTGAACACAGTCAGGGACCACACTGAATACAGTAAGGGACCACACTGAACACAGTCAGGGACCTCACTGAACACAGTCAGGGATGACAGTGAACAGAGTCACTGACCTCACTGAACACAGTCAGGGACCGCACTGATCATTCAGGGACCGCACTGAACATTCACGGACCAGACTGAACACAGTCAGGGACCGCACGGAACTCAGTCAGGGACGGCACTGAACACAGTCAGGGACCGCACTGAACACAGTCAGGGACAGCACTGAACACAGTCAGGGACCGCACCGAATAAAGTCAGGGACCCCAATGAACAATCAGAGACTGCATTGAACACAATCAGGGACCACAATGAACCAAGTCAGGGACCGCGCTAAACACTGTCAGGGACAACACTGAACACAGTCAGGGACCGCACTGAACACAGTAAGGGACCACACTGAACAAAGTCAGGGACCACACTGAATACACTCAGGGACCACACTGAACACAGTCAGGGACCACACTGAACACAGTCAGGGACCACACTGAACAAAATCAGGTACCACACTGAACAGTCAGGGACCACACTGAACAGTCAGGGACCACACTGAACACAGTCAGGGACCACACTGAACACAGTCAGGGACCACACTGAACACAGTCAGGGACCACACTGAACAAAATCAGGTACCACACTGAACAGTCAGGGACCACACTGAACAGTCAGGGACCACACTGAACACAGTCAGGGACCACACTGAACAGTCAGGCACCATACTGAACAGTCAGGGACCACACTGAACACAGTCAGGGACCGTACTGAACACAATCAGGGACAGCACTGAACAGTCAGGGACCGCACTGAACACAGTCAGGGACCACACTGAACACAGTCAGGGACCACACTGAACAGTCAGGCACCATACTGAACACAATCAGGGACAGCACTGAACAGTCAGGGACCGCACTGAACACAGTCAGGGACCACACTGAACACAGTCAGGGACCACACTGAACAGTCAGGCACCATACTGAACACAGTCAGGGACCACACTGAACATTCAGGGACCACACTGAACAGTCAGGGACCACACTGAACAAAGTCAAGGACCGCACTGAACATTCAGGGACCACACTGAACACAGTCAGGGACCGCACTGAACACAGTCAGGGACCACACTGAACACAGTCAGGGACCACACTGAACACAGTCAGGGACCACACTGAACACAGTCAGGGACCACACTGAACACAGTCAGGGACCGCACTGAACACAGTCAGGGATGACAGTGAACAGAGTCACTGACCTCACTGAACACAGTCAGGGACCACACTGATCATTCACGGACCAGACTGAACACAGTCAGGGACCGCACGGAACACAGTCAGGGACGGCACTGAACACAGTCAGGGACCGCACTGAACACAGTCAGGGACCGCACTGAACACAGTCAGGGACCGCACAGAATAAAGTCAGGGACCCCAATGAACAATCAGAGACTGCATTGAACACAATCAGGGACCACAATGAACCAAGTCAGGGACCGCACTAAACACTGTCAGGGACAACACTGAACACAGTCAGGGACCGCACTGAACACAGTAAGGGACCACACTGAACAAAGTCAGGGACCACACTGAATACAGTCAGGGACCACACTGAACACAGTCAGGGACCACACTGAACACAGTCAGGGACCACACTGAACACAGTCAGGGACCGCACTGAACACAGTCAGGGACCGCACTGAACACAGTCAGGGACCGCACTGAACACAGTCAGGGACCAAACTGAACAGTCAGGGACCACAGTGAACACAGTCAGGGACCAAACTGAACACACTCAGGGATGACAGTGAACAGAGTCACTGACCTCACTGAACACAGTCAGGGACCGCACTGATCATTCAGGGACCGCACTGAACATTCACGGACCAGACTGAACACAGTCAGGGACCGCACGGAACTCAGTCAGGGACGGCACTGAACACAGTCAGGGACCGCACTGAACACAGTCAGGGACAGCACTGAACACAGTCAGGGACCGCACCGAATAAAGTCAGGGACCCCAATGAACAATCAGGGACTGCATTGAACACAATCAGGGACCACAATGAACCAAGTCAGGGACCGCGCTAAACACTGTCAGGGACAACACTGAACACAGTCAGGGACCGCACTGAACACAGTCAGGGACCGCACTGAACAGTCAGGGACCACACTGAACACAGTCAGGGACCGCACTGAACACAGTCAGGGACCGCACTGAACACAGTCAGGGACCGCACTGAACAGTCAGGGACCACACTGAACACAGTCAGGGACCACACTGAATACAGTAAGGGACCACACTGAACACAGTCAGGGACCGCACTGAACACAGTCAGGGACCGCACTGAACACAGTCAGGGACCGCACTGAACACAGTCAGGGACCGCACTGAATACAGTCAGGGACCGCACTGAACACAGTCAGGGACCACACTGAACACAGTCAGGGACCACACTGAACACAGTCAGGGACCGCACTGAACAGTCAGGGACCACACTGAACACAGTCAGGGACCACACTGAACACAGTCAGGGACCACACTGAACACAGTCAGGGACCACACTGAACACAGTCAGGGACCACACTGAACACAGTCAGGGACCACACTGAATACAGTCAGGGACCACACTGAACACAGTCAGGGACCTCACTGAACACAGTCAGGGATGACAGTGAACAGAGTCACTGACCTCACTGAACACAGTCAGGGACCGCACTGATCATTCAGGGACCGCACTGAACATTCACGGACCAGACTGAACACAGTCAGGGACCGCACGGAACTCAGTCAGGGACCGCACTGAACACAGTCAGGGACCGCACTGAACACAGTCAGGGACAGCACTGAACACAGTCAGGGACCACACCGAATACAGTCAGGGACCCCAATGAACAATCAGAGACTGCATTGAACACAATCAGGGACCACAATAAACAAAGTCAGAGACAGCATGGAACACTGTCAGGGACCACACTGAACACAGTCAGGGACCGCACTGAACACAGTAAGGGACCACACTGAACAAAGTCAGGGACCACACTGAATACACTCAGGGACCACACTGAACACAGTCAGGGACCACACTGAACACAGTCAGGGACCACACTGAACAAAATCAGGTACCACACTGAACAGTCAGGGACCACACTGAACAGTCAGGGACCACACTGAACACAGTCAGGGACCACACTCAACACAGTCAGGGACCACACTGAACACAGTCAGGGACCACACTGAACAAAATCAGGTACCACACTGAACAGTCAGGGACCACACTGAACAGTCAGGGACCACACTGAACACAGTCAGGGACCACACTGAACAGTCAGGCACCATACTGAACAGTCAGGGACCACACTGAACACAGTCAGGGACCGCACTGAACACAATCAGGGACAGCACTGAACAGTCAGGGACCGCACTGAACACAGTCAGGGACCACACTGAACACAGTCAGGGACCACACTGAACAGTCAGGCACCATACTGAACACAATCAGGGACAGCACTGAACAGTCAGGGACCGCACTGAACACAGTCAGGGACCACACTGAACACAGTCAGGGACCACACTGAACAGTCAGGCACCATACTGAACACAGTCAGGGACCACCCTGAACATTCAGGGACCACACTGAACAGTCAGGGACCACACTGAACAAAGTCAAGGACCGCACTGAACATTCAGGGACCACACTGAACACAGTCGGGGACCGCACTGAACACAGTCAGGGACCACACTGAACACAGTCAGGGACCACACTGAACACAGTCAGGGACCACACTGGACACAGTCAGGGACCACACTGAACACAGTCAGGGACCGCACTGAACACAGTCAGGGATGACAGTGAACAGAGTCACTGACCTCACTGAACACAGTCAGGGACCACACTGATCATTCACGGACCAGACTGAACACAGTCAGGGACCGCACGGAACACAGTCAGGGACGGCACTGAACACAGTCAGGGACCGCACTGAACACAGTCAGGGACCGCACTGAACACAGTCAGGGACCGCACCGAATAAAGTCAGGGACCCCAATGAACAATCAGAGACTGCATTGAACACAATCAGGGACCACAATGAACCAAGTCAGGGACCGCACTAAACACTGTCAGGGACAACACTGAACACAGTCAGGGACCGCACTGAACACAGTAAGGGACCACACTGAACAAAGTCAGGGACCACACTGAATACAGTCAGGGACCACACTGAACACAGTCAGGGACCACACTGAACACAGTCAGGGACCACACTGAACACAGTCAGGGACCGCACTGAACACAGTCAGGGACCACACTGAACATTCAGGGACCACACTGAACAGTCAGGGACCACACTGAACACAGTCAGGTACCACACTGAATACAGTCAGGGACCACACTGAACACAGTCAGGGAACACACTGAACACAGTCAGGGACCACACTGAATACAGTCAGGGACCACACTGAACACAGTCAGGGACCGCACTGAACACAGTCAGGGACCACACTGAATACAGTCAGGGACCACACTGAACACAGTCAGGGACCACACTGAACACAGTCAGGGACCACACTGAACAGTCAGGCACCATACTGAACACAATCAGGGACAGCACTGAACAGTCAGGGACCGCACTGAACACAGTCAGGGACCTCACTGAACACACTCAGGGATGACAGTGAACACAGTCACTGACCTCACTGAACACAGTCAGGGACCACACTGAACACAGTCAGGGACCACACTGAACACAGTCAGGGACCGCACTGAACACAGTCAGGGACCACACTGAACACAGTCAGGGACCACACTGAACACAGTCAGGGACCACACTGGACACAGTCAGGGACCGCACTGAACACAGTCAGGGACCACACTGAACACAGTCAGGGACCTCACGGAACACACTCAGGGATGACAGTGAACACAGTCACTGACCTCACTGAACACAGTCAGGGACCACACTGAACATTCAGGGACCACACTGAACAGTCAGGGACCACACTGAACAAAGTCAAGGACCGCACTGAACATTCAGGGACCACACTGAACACAGTCGGGGACCACACTGGACACAGTCAGGGACCACACTGAACACAGTCAGGGACCACACTGAACACAGTCAGGGACCTCACGGAACACACTCAGGGATGACAGTGAACACAGTCACTGACCTCACTGAACAAAGTCAGGGACCGCACTGAACACAGATAAGGACCACACTGAACACAGTCAGGGACAACACCGAATAAAGTCAGGGACCCCAATGAACAATCAGAGACTGCATTGAACACAATCAGGGACCACAATGAACAAAGTCAGGGACCGAACTAAACACTGTCAGGGACAACACTGAACAAAGTCAGGGACAACACTGAACTCAGTCAGGGACCGCACTGAACACAGTCAGGGACCACACTGAACACAGTCAGGGACCGCACTGAACACAGTCAGGGACCGCACTGAACACAGTCAGGGACCAAACTGAACAGTCAGGGACCACAGTAAACACAGTCAGGGACCACACTGAACACACTCAGGGATGACAGTGAACAGAGTCACTGACCTCACTGAACACAGTCAGGGACCACACTGATCATTCAGGGACCGCACTGAACATTCACGGACCAGACTGAACACAGTCAGGGACCACACGGAACACAGTCAGGGACGGCACTGAACACAGTCAGGGACAGCACTGAACACAGTCAGGGAGCGCACTGAACACAGTCAGGGACCGCACCGAATAAAGTCAGGGACCCCAATGAACAATCAGAGACTGCATTGAACACAATCAGGGACCACAATGAACCAAGTCAGGGACCGCACTAAACACTGTCAGGGACAACACTGAACACAGTCAGGGATCGCACTGAACAAAGTCAGGGACCACACTGAATACAGTCAGGGACCACACTGAACAAAGTCAGGGACCACACTGAATACACTCAGGGACCACACTGAACACAGTCAGGGACCACACTGAACACAGTCAGGGACCACACTGAACACAGTCAGGGACCGCACTGAACACAGTCAGGGACCACACTGAACACAGATAGGGACCGCACTGAACACAGTCAGGGACCGCTCTGAACACAGTCAGGGACCGCACTGAACACATTCAGGGACCAAACTGAACAGTCAGGGACCACAGTGAACACAGTCAGGGACCAAACTGAACACACTCAGGGATGACAGTGAACAGAGTCACTGACCTCACTGAACACAGTCAGGGACCGCACTGATCATTCAGGGACCGCACTGAACATTCACGGACCAGACTGAACACAGTCAGGGACCGCACGGAACTCAGTCAGGGACGGCACTGAACACAGTCAGGGACCGCACTGAACACAGTCAGGGACAGCACTGAACACAGTCAGGGACCGCACCGAATAAAGTCAGGGACCCCAATGAACAATCAGAGACTGCATTGAACACAATCAGGGACCACAATGAACCAAGTCAGGGACCGCGCTAAACACTGTCAAGGACAACACTGAACACAGTCAGGGACCGCACTGAACACAGTAAGGGACCACACTGAACAAAGTCAGGGACCACACTGAATACAGTCAGGGACCACACTGAACAAAGTCAGGGACCACACTGAATACACTCAGGGACCACACTGAACACAGTCAGGGACCACACTGAACACAGTCAGGGACCACACTGAACAAAATCAGGTACCACACTGAACAGTCAGGGACCACACTGAACAGTCAGGGACCACACTCAACACAGTCAGGGACCACACTGAACAGTCAGGGACCACACTGAACACAGTCAGGGACCGCTCTGAAAACAGATAAGGACCACACTTCACACAGTCAGGGACCCCACTGAACAGTCAGGCACCATACTGAACACAATCAGGGACAGCACTGAACAGTCAGGGACCGCACTGAACACAGTCAGGGACCGCACTGAACACAGTCAGGGACCTCACTGAACACACTCAGGGATGACAGTGAACACAGTCACTGACCTCACTGAACACAGTCAGGGACCACACTGAACATTCAGGGACCACACTGAACAGTCAGGGACCACACTGAACAAAGTCAAGGACCGCACTGAACATTCAGGGACCACTGAACACAGTCAGGGACCGCACTGAACACAGTCAGGGACCTCACTGAACACACTCAGGGATGACAGTGAACACAGTCACTGACCTCACTGAACACAGTCAGGGACCACACTGAACAAAGTCAAGGACCGCACTGAACATTCAGGGACCACACTGAACACAGTCAGGGACCACACTGGACACAGTCAGGGACCACACTGAACACAGTCAGGGACCACACTGAACACAGTCAGGGACCACACTGAACACAGTCAGGGACCACACTGGACACAGTCAGGGACCACACTGAACACAGTCAGGGACCACACTGGACACAGTCAGGGACCACACTGAACACAGTCAGGGACCACACTGAACACAGTCAGGGACCACACTGAACACAGTCAGGGACCACACTGAACACAGTCAGGGACCACACTGAACACAGTCAGGGACCACACTGGACACAGTCAGGGACCACACTGGACACAGTCAGGGACCACACTGAACACAGTCAGGGACCACACTGAACACAGTCAGGGACCACACTGAACACAGTCAGGGACCTCACTGAACACACTCAGGGATGACAGTGAACACAGTCACTGACCTCACTGAACACAGTCAGGGACCACACTGAACACAGTCAGGGACCACACTGGACACAGTCAGGGACCACACTGAACACAGTCAGGGACCGCACTGAACACAGTCAGGGACCTCACTGAACACACTCAGGGATGACAGTGAACACAGTCACTGACCTCACTGAACACAGTCAGGGACCACACTGAACATTCAGGGACCACACTGAACAGTCAGGGACCACAGTGAACACAGTCAGGGATGACAGTGAACAGAGTCACTGACCTCACTGAACACAGTCAGGGACCGCACTGATCATTCAGGGACCGCACTGAACATTCACGGACCAGACTGAACACAGTCAGGGACCGCACGGAACTCAGTCAGGGACGGCACTGAACACAGTCAGGGACCGCACTGAACACAGTCAGGGACCGCACTGAACACAGTCAGGGACCACACTGAACACAGTCAGGGACCACACTGAACACAGTCAGGGACGGCACTGAACACAGTCAGGGACCACACTGAACACAGTCAGGGACCGCACCGAATAAAGTCAGGGACCCCAATGAACAATCAGAGACTCATTGAACACAATCAGGGACCACAATGTACCAAGTCAGGGACCGCACTAAACACTGTCAGGGACAACACTGAACACAGTCAGGGACCGCACTGAACACAGTAAGGGACCACAATGAACACAGTCAGGGACCACACTGAACACAGTCAGGGACCACACTGAATACAGTCAGGGACCACACTGAACACACTCAGGGACCACACTGAACAGAGTCAGGGACCACACTCAACACAGTCAGGGACCACACTGAACAGTCAGGGACCACACTGAACCCAGTCAGGGACCACACGCAACACAGTCAGGGACCACACGCAACAGAGTCAGGGACCACACTGAACACAGTCAGGGACCGCTCTGAAAACAGATAAGGACCACACTTCACACAGTCAGGGACCCCACTGAACAGTCAGGCACCACACTGAACACAATCAGGGACAGCACTGAACAGTCAGGGACCACACTGAACAGAGTCAGGGACCTCACTGAACACACTCAGGGATGACAGTGAACACAGTCACTGACCTCACTGAACAAAGTAAGGGACAGCACTGAACACAGATAGGGACCACACTGAACACAGTCAAGGACCACACTGAACACAGTCAGGGACAACACTGAACAAAGCCAGGGACCACACTGAATACAGTCAGGGACCACACTGAACACAGTCAGGGACCGCACTGAACACAGTCAGGGACCACACTGAACACAGTCAGGGACCACACTGAACACAGTCAGGGACCACACTGAACACAGTCAGGGACCACACTGAACACAGTCAGGGACCACACTGAACAGTCAGGGACCACACTGAATACAGTCAGGGACCGCAATTAACAGTCAGGGACCACACTGAACACAGTCAGGGACCGCACTGAACACAGTCAGGGACCACACTGAACACAATCAGGGACCGCACTGAACACAGTCAGGGACCACACTGAACACAGTCAGGGACCGCACTGAACACAGTCAAGGACCACACTGAACACAGTCAGGGACAACACTGAACAAAGCCAGGGACCACACTGAATACAGTCAGGGACCACACTGAACACAGTCAGGGACCGCACTGAACACAGTCAGGGACCACACTGAGCACAGTCAGGGACCACACTGAACACAGTCAGGGACCACACTGAACAAAGTCAGGGACCACACTGAACAGTCAGGGACCACACTGAATACAGTCAGGGACCGCAATTAACAGTCAGGGACCACACTGAACACAGTCAGGGACCGCACTGAACACAGTCAGGGACCACACTGAACACAGTCAGGGACCACACTGAACACAGTCAGGGACAGCACTGAACACAGTCAGGGACCGCACCGAATAAAGTCAGGGACCCCAATGAACAATCAGAGACTCATTGAACACAGTCAGGGACCACACTGAACACAGTCAGGGACCGCACTAAACACTGTCAGGGACAACTCTGAACACAGTCAGGGACCGCACTGAACACAGTCAGGGACCACACTGAACAAAGTCAGGGACCACACTGAACACAGTCAGGGACCACACTGAATACACTCAGGGACCACACTGAACACAGTCAGGGACCACACTGAACAAAGTCAGGGACCACACTGAATACACTCAGGGACCACACTGAACAAAGTCAGGGACCACACTGAACACAGTCAGGGACCACACTGAATACACTCAGGGACCACACTGAACACAGTCAGGGACCACACTGAACAAAGTCAGGGACCACACTGAATACACTCAGGGACCACACTGAACACAGTCAGGGACCACACTGAATACACTCAGGGACCACACTGAACACAGTCAGGGACCACACTGAACAAAGTCAGGGACCACACTGAATACACTCAGGGACCACACTGAACACAGTCAGGGACCACACTGAACACAGTCGGTGATGACAGTGAACACAGTCACTGACCTCATTGAACACAGTCAGGGACCACACTGAACACAGTCAGGGACCGCACTGAACACAGTCAGGGACCACACTCAACACAGTCAGGGACCACACTGAACAAAGTCAGGGACCACACTGAACACAGTCAGGGACCACACTGAACAAAGTCAGGGACCACACTGAACACAGTCAGGGACCACACTGAACACAGTCAGGGACCACACTGAACACAGTCAGGGACCACACTGAACACAGTCAGGGACCACACTGAACACAGTCAGGGACCACACTGAACACAGTCAGGGACCACACTGAATACTCTCAGGGACCACACTGAACACAGTCAGGGACCACACTGAACACAGTCAGGGACCACACTGAACAAAGTCAGGTACCACACTGAATACAGTCAGGGACCACACTGAACACAGTCAGGGACCACACTGAACACAGTCAGGGACCACACTGAACACAGTCAGGGACCGCACTGAACACAGTCAGGGACCACACTGAACACAGTCAGGGACCACAATGAACACAGTCAGGGACCGCACTGAACAAAGTCAGGGACCACACTGAATACACTCAGGGACCACACTGAACACAGTCAGGGACCACACTGAACACAGTCAGGGACCACACTGAACAAAGTCAGGTACCACACTGAATACAGTCAGGGACCACACTGAACACAGTCAGGGACAACACTGAACACAGTCAGGGACCGCACTGAACACAGTCAGGGGCCACACTGAATACAGTCAGGGACCACACTGAATACAGTCAGGGACCGCACTGAACACAGTCAGGGACCGCACTGAACACAGTCAGGGACCGCACTGAACACAGTCAGGGACCGCACTGAACACAGTCAGGGACCACACTGAACACAGTCAGGGACCACACTGAACACAGTCAGGGACCGCACTGAACACAGATAGGGACAACACTGAACACAGTCAGGGACCGCACTGAACACAGTCAGGGGCCACACTGAACACAGTCAGGGACCGCACTGAACACAGATATGGACAACACTGAACACAGTCAGGGACCGCACTGAACACAGATAGGGACAACACTGAACACAGTCAGGGACCACACTGAACACAGTCAGGGACCACACTGAATACAGTCAGGGACCACACTGAACACAGTCAGGGACCACACTGAATACTCTCAGGGACCACACTGAACACAGTCAGGGACCACACTGAACACAGTCAGGGACCACACTGAACACAGTCAGGGACCACACTGAACACAGTCAGGGACCACACTGAATACTCTCAGGGACCACACTGAACACAGTCAGGGACCACACTGAACACAGTCAGGGGCCACACTGAACACAGTCAGGGACCGCACTGAACACAGATAGGGACAACACTGAACACAGTCAGGGACCGCACTGAACACAGATAGGGACAACACTGAACACAGTCAGGGACCACACTGAACACAGTCAGGGACCACACTGAATACAGTCAGGGACCACACTGAACACAGTCAGGGACAACACTGAACACAGTCAGGGACCACACTGAACACAGTCAGGGACCACACTGAATACAGTCAGGGACCACACTGAACACAGTCAGGGACAACACTGAACACAGTCAGGGACCACACTGAACACAGTCAGGGACCACACTGAACACAGTCAGGGACCACACTGAACACAGTCAGGGACCACACTGAACACAGTCAGGGACCGCACTGAACACAGTCAGGGACCGCACTGAACACAGTCAGGGACCACAATGAACACAGTCAGGGACCGCACTGAACAAAGTCAGGGACCACACTGAATACACTCAGGGACCACACTGAACACAGTCAGGGACCACACTGAACACAGTCAGGGACCACACTGAACAGTCAGGCACCACACTGAACACAGTCAGGGACAGCACTGAACAGTCAGGGACCACACTGAACACAGTCAGGGACGACACTGAACACACTCAGGGACCACACTGAACAGTCAGGCACCACACTGAACACAGTCAGGGACAGCACTGAACAGTCAGGGAACACACTGAACACAGATAGGGACCACACTGGACACAGTCAGGGACCACACTGAACACAGTCAGGGTCCGCACTGAACACAGTCAGGGAACACACTGAACACAGATAGGGACCACACTGAACAGTCAGGGACCACACTGAACACAGTCAGGGACCGCACTGAACACAGTCAGGGACCGCACTGAACACAGTCAGGGACCACACTGAACACATTCAGGGACCGCACTGAACACAGTCAGGGACCACACTGAACACAGTCAGGGACCACACTGAACACAGTCAGGGAACACACTGAACACAGATAGGGACCACACTGAACACAGTCAGGGACCGAACTGAACACAGTCAGGGACCGCACTGAACACAGTCAGGGACCACACTGAACACATTCAGGGACCACACTGAACACAGTCAGGGACCGAACTGAACACAGTCAGGGACCGCACTGAACACAGTCAGGGACCACACTGAACACATTCAGGGACCGCACTGAACACAGTCAGGGACCGCACTGAACACAGTCAGGGAACACACTGAACACAGATAGGGACCACACTGGACACAGTCAGGGACCACACTGGACACAGTCAGGGACCACACTGAACAGTCAGGGACCACACTGAACACCGTTAGGGAACACACTGAACACAGATAGGGACCACACTGGACACAGTCAGGGACCACACTGAACACAGTCAGGGACCACACTGAACACAGTCAGGGACCGCACTGAACACAGTCAGGGAACACACTGAACACAGTCAGGGACCACACTGAACACAGTCAGGGAACACACTGAACACAGATAGGGACCACACTGAACACAGTCAGGGACCACACTGAACACAGTCAGGGACCGCACTGAACACAGTCAGGGACCGCACTGAACACAGTTAGGGAACACACTGAACACAGTCAGGGACCACACTGAACACAGTCAGGGAACACACTGAACACAGATAGGGACCACACTGAACACAGTCAGGGACCGCACTGAACACAGTCAGGGAACACACTGAACACAGTCAGGGACCACACTGAACACAGTCAGGGAACACACTGAACACAGATAGGGACCACACTGAACACAGTCAGGGACCACACTGAACACAGTCAGGGACCACACTGAACACAGTCAGGGACCGCACTGAACACAGTCAGGGAACACACTGAACACAGTCAGGGACCACACTGAACACAGTCAGGGAACACACTGAACACAGATAGGGACCACACTGAACACAGTCAGGGACCACACTGAACACAGTCAGGGACCACACTGAACACAGTCAGGGACCACAATGAACACAGTCAGGGACCGCACTGAACACAGTCAGGGACCACACTGAACACAGTCAGGGACCACACTGAACACAGTCAGGGACCGCACTGAACACAGTCAGGGACCGCACTGAACACAGTCAGGGACCACACTGAACACAGTCAGGGACCACACTGAACAAAGTCAGGGACCACACTGAACACAGTCAGGGACCACACTGAACAAAGTCAGGTACCACACTGAACAGTCAGGGACCACACTGAACACAGTTAGGGACCACACTCAACACAGTCAGGGACTACACTGAACACAGTCAGGGACCGCTCTGAAATCAGATAAGGACCACACTTCACACAGTCAGGGACCCCACTGAACAGTCAGGCACCACACTGAACACAGTCAGGGACAGCACTGAACAGTCAGGGACCACACTGAACACAGTCAGGGACCACACTGAACACACTCAGGGACCACACTGAACAAAGTCAGGGACCACACTGAACACAGTCAGGGACAGCACTGAACAGTCAGGGACCACACTGAACACAGTCAGGGACCATACTGAACACAGTCAGGGACTACACTGAACAAAGTCAGGGACCGCTCTGAAAACAGATAAGGACCACACTTCACACAGTCAGGGACCCCACTGAACAGTCAGGCACCATACTGAACACAATCAGGGACAGCACTGAACAGTCAGGGACCGCACTGAACATTCAGGGAACAAACTGAACACAGTCAGGGACCACACTGAACACAGTCAGGGACAGCACTGAACAGTCAGGGACCGCACTGAACACAGTCAGGGACCGCACTGAACACAATCAGGGACAGCACTGAACAGTCAGGGACCGCACTGAACACAGTCAGGGACCACACTGAACACAGTCAGGGACAGCACTGAACACAGTCAGGGACAGCACTGAACAGTCAGGGACCGCACTGAACACAGTCAGGGACCACACTGAACACAGTCAGGGACAGCACTGAACAGTCAGGGACCGCACTGAACACAGTCAGGGACCACACTGAACACAATCAGGGACAGCACTGAACAGTCAGGGACCACACTGAACACAGTTAGGGACAGCACTGAACAGTCAGGGACCGCACTGAACACAGTCAGGGACCGCACTGAACACAGTCAGGGACCGCACTGAACACAGTCAGGGACCGCACTGAACACAGTCAGGGACCGCACTGAACACAGTCAGGGACCACACTGAACACAGTCAGGGACCACACTGAACACAGTCAGGGACCGCTCTGAAAACAGATAAGGACCACACTTCACACAGTCAGGGACCCCACTGAACAGTCAGGCACCACACTGAACACAGTCAGGGACAGCACTGAACACAGTCAGGGACCGCACTGAACACAGTCAGAGACCGCACTGAACACAGTCAGGGACCACACTGAACACAGTCAGGGACCGCACTGAACACAGTCAGGGACCGCACTGAACACAGTCAGGGACAGCACTGAACACAGTCAGGGACCGCACTGAACACAGTCAGGGACAGCACTGAACACAGTCAGGGACCGCACTGAACACAGTCAGGGACCGCACTGAACACAGTCAGGGACCACACTGAACACAGTCAGGGAACACACTGAACACAGTCAGGGACCACACTGAACACAGTCAGGGACCGCACTGAACACAGTCAGGGACCACACTGAACACAGTCAGGGAACACACTGAACACAGTCAGGGAACACACTGAACACAGATAGGGACCACACTGAACACAGTCAGGGACCACACTGAACACAGTCAGGGACCACACTGAACACAGTCAGGGAACACACTGAACACAGTCAGGGAACACACTGAACACAGTCAGGGAACACACTGAACACAGATAGGGACCACACTGAACACAGTCAGGGACCACACTGAACACAGTCAGGGACCACACTGAACAGTCAGGGACCACACTGAACACAGATAGGGACCACACTGAACACAGTCAGGGAACACACTGAACACAGATAGGGACCACACTGAACACAGTCAGGGACCACACTGAACACAGTCAGGGACCACACTGAACACCGTCAGGGACCGCACTGAACACAGTCAGGGACCACACTGAACACCGTCAGGGACCGCACTGAACACAGTCAGGGACCACACTGAACACAGTCAGGGAACACACTGAACACAGTCAGGGAACACACTGAACACAGATAGGGACCACACTGAACACAGTCAGGGACCACACTGAACACAGTCAGGGACCACACTGAACACAGTCAGGGAACACACTGAACACAGTCAGGGACCACACTGAACACAGTCAGGGAACACACTGAACACAGATAGGGACCACACTGAACACAGTCAGGGACCACACTGAACACAGTCAGTGACCACACTGAACAGTCAGGGACCACACTGAACACAGATAGGGACCACACTGAACACAGTCAGGGAACACACTGAACACAGATAGGGACCACACTGAACACAGTCAGGGAACACACTGAACACAGATAGGGACCACACTGAACACAGTCAGGGAACACACTGAACACAGATAGGGACCACACTGAACACAGTCAGGGACCACACTGAACACAGTCAGGGAACACACTGAACACAGTCAGGGACCACACTGAACACAGTCAGGGACCACACTGAACACAGTCAGGGACCACACTGAACACAGTCAGGGACCACACTGAACAGTCAGGGACCACACTGAACACAGATAGGGACCACACTGAACACAGTCAGGGAACACACTGAACACAGATAGGGACCACACTGAACACAGTCAGGGAACACACTGAACACAGATAGGGACCACACTGAACACAGTCAGGGAACACACTGAACACAGTCAGGGACCACACTGAACACAGTCAGGGACCACACTGAACACAGTCAGGGACCACACTGAACACAGTCAGGGAACACACTGAACACAGTCAGGGAACACACTGAACACAGATAGGGACCACACTGAACACAGTCAGGGACCACACTGAACACAGTCAGGGACCACACTGAACACAGTCAGGGACCGCACTGAACACAGTCAGGGACCACACTGAACACAGTCAGGGAACACACTGAACACAGTCAGGGAACACACTGAACACAGATAGGGACCACACTGAACACAGTCAGGGACCACACTGAACACAGTCAGGGACCACACTGAACACAGTCAGGGAACACACTGAACACAGTCAGGGAACACACTGAACACAGTCAGGGAACACACTGAACACAGAAAGGGACCACACTGAACACAGTCAGGGACCACACTGAACACAGTCAGGGACCACACTGAACAGTCAGGGACCACACTGAACACAGATAGGGACCACACTGAACACAGTCAGGGAACACACTGAACACAGATAGGGACAGCACTGAACAGTCAGGGACCACAATGAACACAGTCAGGGACCACAATGAACACAGTCAGGGACCACACTGAACACAGTCAGGGAACACACTGAACACAGTCAGGGACCACACTGAACACAGTCAGGGACCGCACTGAACACAGTCAGGGACCTCACTGCACACAGTCAGGGACCACACTGAACACAGTCAGGGACCACAATGAACACAGTCAGGGACCACACTGAACACAGTCAGGGAGCGCACTGAACACAGTCAGGGACCGCACTGAACACAGTCAGGGACCACACTGAACACAATCAGGGAACACACTGAACACAGTCAGGGACCGCACTGAACACAGTCAGGGACCACACTGAACACAGTCAGGGACCACACTGAACACAGTCAGGGAACACACTGAACACAGTCAGGGACCGCACTGAACACAGTCAGGGACCACACTGAACACAGTCAGGGACCACACTGAACACAGTCAGGGACCACAATGAACACAGTCAGGGACCGCACTGAACACAGATAGGGACCACACTGGACACTGTCAGGGACCACACTGAACAGTCAGGGACCACACTGAACACAGTCAGGGAACACACTGAACACAGATAGGGACCACACTGAACACAGTCAGGGACCGCACTGAACACAGTCAGGGACCACACTGAACACAGTCAGGGAACACACTGAACACAGTCAGGGAACACACTGAACAGTCAGGGACCACACTGAACACAGTCAGGGACCACACTGAACACAGTCAGGGAACACACTGAACACAGTCAGGGAACACACTGAACACAGATAGGGACCGCACTGAACACAGTCAGGGACCACACTGAACACAGTCAGGGACCGCACTGAACACAGTCAGGGACCACACTGAACACAGTCAGGGAACACACTGAACACAGTCAGGGAACACACTGAACACAGTCAGGGAACACACTGAACACAGATAGGGACCACACTGAACACAGTCAGGGACCACACTGAACACAGTCAGGGACCACACTGAACAGTCAGGGACCACACTGAACACAGATAGGGACCACACTGAACACAGTCAGGGAACACACTGAACACAGATAGGGACCACACTGAACACAGTCAGGGAACACACTGAACACAGATAGGGACCACACTGAACACAGTCAGGGAACACACTGAACACAGATAGGGACCACACTGAACACAGTCAGGGACCACACTGAACACAGTCAGGGAACACACTGAACACAGTCAGGGACCACACTGAACACAGTCAGGGACCACACTGAACACAGTCAGGGACCACACTGAACACAGTCAGGGACCACACTGAACAGTCAGGGACCACACTGAACACAGATAGGGACCACACTGAACACAGTCAGGGACCACACTGAACACAGATAGGGACCACACTGAACACAGTCAGGGACCACACTGAACACAGATAGGGACCACACTGAACACAGTCAGGGAACACACTGAACACAGTCAGGGACCACACTGAACACAGTCAGGGACCGCACTGAACACAGTCAGGGACCACACTGAACACAGTCAGGGAACACACTGAACACAGTCAGGGAACACACTGAACACAGATAGGGACCACACTGAACACAGTCAGGGACCACACTGAACACAGTCAGGGACCACACTGAACACAGTCAGGGACCGCACTGAACACAGTCAGGGACCACACTGAACACAGTCAGGGACCACACTGAACACAGTCAGGGAACACACTGAACACAGATAGGGACCACACTGAACACAGTCAGGGACCACACTGAACACAGTCAGGGACCACACTGAACACAGTCAGGGAACACACTGAACACAGTCAGGGAACACACTGAACACAGTCAGGGAACACACTGAACACAGATAGGGACCACACTGAACACAGTCAGGGACCACACTGAACACAGTCAGGGACCACACTGAACAGTCAGGGACCACACTGAACACAGATAGGGACCACACTGAACACAGTCAGGGAACACACTGAACACAGATAGGGACCACACTGAACACAGTCAGGGACCACACTGAACACCGTCAGGGACCACACTGAACACAGATAGGGACCACACTGAACACAGTCAGGGACCACACTGAACACAGTCAGGGACCACACTGAACACAGTCAGGGAACACACTGAACACAGTCAGGGAACACACTGAACACAGTCAGGGAACACACTGAACAGTCAGGGACCACACTGAACAGTCAGGGACCACACTGAACACAGATAGGGACCACACTGAACACAGTCAGGGACCACACTGAACAGTCAGGGACCACACTGAACACAGTCAGGGACCACACTGAACACAGTCAGGGAACACACTGAACACAGATAGGGACCACACTGAACACAGTCAGGGACCACACTGAACACAGTCAGGGACCACACTGAACAGTCAGGGACCACACTGAACACAGATAGGGACCACACTGAACACAGTCAGGGACCACACTGAACAGTCAGGGACCACACTGAACACAGTCAGGGACCACACTGAACACAGTCAGGGAACACACTGAACACAGATAGGGACCACACTGAACACAGTCAGGGACCACACTGAACAGTCAGGGACCACACTGAACACAGATAGGGACCGCACTGAACACAGTCAGGGACCACACTGAACAGTCAGGGACCACACTGAACACAGATAGGGACCACACTGAACACAGTCAGGGACCACACTGAACACAGTCAGGGAACACACTGAACACAGATAGGGACCACACTGAACACAGTCAGGGACCACACTGAACAGTCAGGGACCACACTGAACACAGATAGGGACCGCACTGAACACAGTCAGGGACCACACTGAACAGTCAGGGACCACACTGAACACAGATAGGGACCACACTGAACACAGTCAGGGACCACACTGAACAGTCAGGGACCACACTGAACACAGATAGGGACCACACTGAACACAGTCAGGGACCACACTGAACAGTCAGGGACCACACTGAACACAGATAGGGACCGCACTGAACACAGTCAGGGACCACACTGAACAGTCAGGGACCACACTGAACACAGATAGGGACCACACTGAACACAGTCAGGGACCACACTGAACAGTCAGGGACCACACTGAACAGAGTCAGGGACCGCACTGAACACAGTCAGGGACCGAACTGAACACAGTCAGGGACCACACTGAACACAGTCAGGGACCACACTGAACACATTCAGGGACCGCACTGAACACAGTCAGGGAACGCACTGAACACAATCAGGGACCACACTGAACACAGTCAGGGACCACACTGAACACAGTCAGGGAACACACTGAACACAGATAGGGACCACACTGGACACAGTCAGGGACAACACTGAACACAGTCAGGGACCACACTGAACACAGTCAGGGACCACACTGAACACAGTCAGGGACCGCACTGAACACAGTCAGGGACCGCACTGAACACAGTCAGGGACCGCACTGAACACAGTCAGGGACCACAATGAACACAGTCAGGGACCGCACTGAACAAAGTCAGGGACCACACTGAATACACTCAGGGACCGCACTGAACACAGTCAGGGACCACACTGAACAAAGTCAGGTACCACACTGAACAGTCAGGGACCACACTGAACAGTCAGGGACCACACTGAACACAGTCAGGGACGACACTGAACACACTCAGGGACCACACTGAACAAAGTCAGGGACCACACTGAACACAGTCAGGGACCATACTGAACACAGTCAGGGACTACACTGAACAAAGTCAGGGACCACACTGAACACAGTCAGGGACCACAATGAACACAGTCAGATTCCGCACTGAACACAGTCAGGGACCACAATGAACACAGTCAGGGACCGCACTGAACACAGTCAGGGACCACAATGAACACAGTCAGGCACCACACTGAACAGTCAGGCACCACACTGAACACAATCAGGGACAGCACTGAACAGTCAGGGACCGCACTGAACATTCAGGGAACAAACTGAACACAGTCAGGGACCACACTGAACACAGTCAGGGACAGCACTGAACAGTCAGGGACCGCACTGAACACAGTCAGGGACCGCACTGAACACAGTCAGGGACCGCACTGAACACAGTCAGGGACCGCACTGAACACAGTCAGGGACCGCACTGAACACAGTCAGGGACCACACTGAACACAGTCAGGCACCACACTGAACACAGTCAGGGACCACACTGAACACAGTCAGGGACCTCACTGCACACAGTCAGGGACCACACTGAACACAGTCAGGGACCACAATGAACACAGTCAGGGACCTCACTGCACACAGTCAGGGACCACACTGAACACAGTCAGGGACCTCACTGCACACAGTCAGGGACCACACTGAACACAGTCAGGGACCACAATGAACACAGTCAGGGACCACACTGAACACAGTCAGGGACCACACTGAATACAGTCAGGGACCTCACTGCACACAGTCAGGGACCACACTGAACACAGTCAGGGACCTCACTGCACACAGTCAGGGACCACACTGAACAGTCAGGGACCACACTGAACACAGTCAGGGACCACACTGAACACAGTCAGGGACCACAATGAACACAGTCAGGGACCTCACTGCACACAGTCAGGGACCACACTGAACACAGTCAGGGACCTCACTGCACACAGTCAGGGACCACACTGAACACAGTCAGGGACCACAATGAACACAGTCAGGGACCACACTGAACACAGTCAGGGACCACACTGAATACAGTCAGGGACCACACTGAACACAGTCAGGGACCACACTGAACACAGTCAGGGACCACAATGAACACAGTCAGATTCCGCACTGAACACAGTCAGGGACCACAATGAACACAGTCAGGGACCGCACTGAACACAGTCAGGGACCACACTGAACACAGTCAGGGACCACACTGAACACAGTCAGGGACCACACTGAACACAGTCAGGGACCACACTGAACACAGATAGGGACCACACTGAACACAGATAGGGACCACACTGAACACAGTCAGGGACCGCACTGAACACAGTCAGGGACCGCACTGAACACAGTCAGGTACCACACTGAACACAGTCAGGGACAGCACTGAACACAGTCAGGGACCGCACTGAACCAAGATAGGGACCACACTGAACACAGTCAGGGACCACACTGAACACAGTCAGGGAAAACACTGAACACAGATAGGGACCACACTGGACACAGTCAGGGACCACACTGAACACAGTCAGGGACCGCACTGAACCAAGATAGGGACCACACTGAACACAGTCAGGGACCACACTGAACACAGTCAGGGAACACACTGAACACAGATAGGGACCACACTGGACACAGTCAGGGACCGCACTGAACACAGTCAGGGACCGCACTGAACACAGTCAGGGACCGCACTGAACACAGTCAGGGACCGCACTGAACACAGTCAGGGACCGCACTGAACACAGTCAGGGACCGCACTGAACACAGTCAGGGACCGCACTGAACACAGTCAGGGACCGCACTGAACACAGTCAGGGACCACACTGAACAGTCAGGGACCACACTGAACACAGTCAGGGACCGCACTGAACACAGTCAGGGACCACACTGAACACAGTCAGGGACCACACTGAACACAGTCAGGGAACACACTGAACACAGATAGGGACCACACTGGACACAGTCAGGGACCGCACTGAACACAGTCAGGGACCGCACTGAACACAGTCAGGGACCGCACTGAACACAGTCAGGGACCGCACTGAACACAGTCAGGGACCGCACTGAACACAGTCAGGGACCACACTGAACAGTCAGGGACCACACTGAACACAGTCAGGGACCGCACTGAACACAGTCAGGGACCGCACTGAACACAGTCAGGGACCACACTGAACACAGTCAGGGACCACACTGAACACAGTCAGGGACCACACTGAACACAGTCAGGGAACACACTGGACACTGTCAGGGACCACACTGAACAGTCAGGGACCACACTGAACACAGTCAGGGAACACACTGAACACAGATAGGGACCACACTGGACACAGTCAGGGACCACACTGAACACAGTCAGGGACCGCACTGAACACAGATAGGGACCACACTGGACACTGTCAGGGACCACACTGAACAGTCAGGGACCACACTGAACACAGTCAGGGAACACACTGAACACAGTCAGGGACCGCACTGGACACAGTCAGGGACCACACTGAACACAGTCAGGGACCACACTGAACACAGTCAGGGAACACACTGAACACAGATAGGGACCACACTGAACACAGTCAGGGACCACACTGAACACAGTCAGGGAACACACTGAACACAGATAGGGACCACACTGGACACTGTCAGGGACCACACTGAACAGTCAGGGACCACACTGAACACAGTCAGGGAACACACTGGACACAGTCAGGGACCACACTGAACACAGTCAGGGACCGCACTGAACACAGATAGGGACCACACTGGACACAGTCAGGGAACACACTGAACAGTCAGGGAACACACTGAACACAGTCAGGGACCACACTGAACACAGTCAGGGACCACACTGAACACAGTCAGGGACCACACTGAACACAGTCAGGGACCGCACTGAACACAGTCAGGGACCACACTGAACAGTCAGGGACCACACTGAACACAGTCAGGGACCACACTGAACACAGTCAGGGACCACACTGAACACAGTCAGGGACCACACTGAACACAGTCAGGGACCGCACTGAACACAGTCAGGGACCACACTGAACACAGTCAGGGACCGCACTGAACACAGTCAGGGACCACACTGGACACAGTCAGGGACCACACTGAACACAGTCAGGGACCACACTGAACACAGTCAGGGACCACACTGAACACAGTCAGGGACCACACTGAACACAGTCAGGGACCACACTGAACACAGTCAGGGACCACTCTGAACACAGTCAGGGACCACACTGAACACAGTCAGGGACCACACTGAACAGTCAGGGACCACACTGAACACAGTCAGGGACCACACTGAACAGTCACGGACCACACTGAACACAGTCAGGGACCACTCTGAACACAGTCAGAGACCAATCTGAACCCAGTCGGGGACCAAACTGAACGCAGTCAGGGACCACACTGAATACAGTCAGGGACCACACTGAACACAGTCAGGGACCACACTGAACACAGTCAGGGACCACACTGAACACAGTCAGGGACCGCACTGAACACAGTCAGGGACCACTCTGAACACAGTCAGAGACCAATCTGAACCCAGTCGGGGACCAAACTGAACGCAGTCAGGGACCACACTGAATACAGTCAGGGACCACACTGAACACAGTCAGGGACCACACTGAATACAGTCAGGGACCACACTGAACACAGTCAGGGACCACACTGAACAGTCAGGGACCCCACTGAACACAGTCAGGGACCAAACTGAACACAGTCAGTGTACACACTGAACACAGGGACCACTCTGAACACAGTCAGAGACCAATCTGAACACATTCAGGGACCACAGTGAACACAGTCAGGGACCACACTGAACACAGTCGGGGACCGCACTGAACACAGTCGGGGACCGCACTGAACACAGTCGGGGACCACACTGAACTCTCAGGGACCACACTGAACGCAGTCAGAGACCGCACTGAACACAGTCAGGGACCGCACTGAACACAGTCAGGGACCACACTGATCAGTCAGGGACCACACTGATCAGTCAGGGACCACACTGATCAGTCAGGGACCACACTGAACACAGTCAGAGACCAAACTGAACACAGTCAGTGTCCAAACTGAACACAGGGACCACTCTGAACACAGTCAGACACCAATCTGAACACATTCAGGGACCACAGTGAACACAGTCAGGAATCACACTGAACACAGTCAGGGACCGCACTGAACACAGTGAGGGACCACACTGAACAGACAGGGACCGCACTGAACACAGATAGGGACCACACTGAACACAGTCAGGGACCACAATGAACACATGCAGGGATTACACTGAACACAGTCACTGACCGCACTGAACACAGTCAGAGACCAAACTGAACACAGTCAGTGTCCAAACTGAACACAGGGACCACTGTGAATACAGTCAGGGACCACACTGAACACAGTCAGGGACCACAGTGAACACAGTCAGGGACCGCACTGAACACAGTCAGGGACCACACTGAACACAGTCAGGGACCACACTGAACAGTCAGGGACCACACTGAACACAGTCAGGGACCGCACTGAACAGTCAGGGACCACACTGAACACAGTCAGGGACCACACTGAACACAGTCAGGGACCGCACTGAACACCGTCAGGGACCACACTGAACAGTCAGGGACCACACTGAACACAGTCAGGGACCACACTGAACACAGTCAGGGACCGCACTGAACACCGTCAGGGACCACACTGAACACAGTCAGGGACCACACTGAACACCGTCAGGGACCACACTGAACACAGTCAGGGACCGCACTGAACACCGTCAGGGACCACACTGAACAGTCAGGGACCACACTGAACACAGTCAGGGACCACACTGGACACAGTCAGGGACCGCACTGAACAGTCAGGGACCACACTGAACAGTCAGGGACCACACTGAATACAGTCAGGGACCACACTGTACGCAGTCAGGGACTGCACTGAACACAGTCAGGGACCACAGTGAACACAGTCAGGGACCGCACTGAACACAGTCAGGGACCACACTCAACACAGTCAGGGACCGCACTGAACACCGTCAGGGATCGCACTGAACACAGTCAGGGTCCGTTCTGAACGCAGTCAGGGACCGCACTGAACGCAGTCAGGGACCGTCCTGTCAGGGACCACAGAGTTAGGGACCGCATGGTCAGGGATTCCAACATTTAAGCGAAACCAAAGCAAAAAAAGAGGTTCTGAGGAAGCAGTCCGTGCAGGCAACAGAGGAGAACAAGAGGCACCGTAACTACCGTCAGTCCCCTCCAGGAGGTGGGCTGTGGGCTGACTTTTCCCTGTCACAGGCCGAGGCCCGCGGCTCCCACAGGCCGCCATGCCACCCGTACAGAACCTCACTGTGTGCTCTCTCCCTCCAGATCAGTGGGAAGGACTTTCTTCTCTTTTAAGGGATCATGTGAATAGGGGAGACCCACCTAAAACGACTCCCTTTATGAACTAAGTAAACTGATTAGGAATCCTAACTGCATCTGGAAAGTCCTTTTAGCCATAGCCCAGGAGTGAGAGACACCCCGTCACTCAAGGAGGAGATGGCATGGGCTTTTCCACCAGGGGACAGAATCTTGGGGCATCTTCGAATTCTGCCCACCAGAGCACATTAAAAAAAAAAGCTAGAAAACAGATGAAAAAAAGCAGAGGCAACTACAAACTCTAAGGGATAAAACAAATTGTCCAGGAAAGAAAATATAATCACAGTAGAGTAGACCTCAGCTAGAAATGCAATTGTAAAAATGTAAATATTGATTCAACAAAAACTCACGATGTTGGTATGATGAGAAAAGGGGAAGCTTGTGTGGCAGAGAAAAGAGGGTGCCAACTTCACATCTCCTGTGGCAGGAAGAGAGTAACTATGTCTAACATTGAAAATCAGCAAACTTGGCAGCACACACACCCGTCCAGCAGCGTGCAGAGAAGTGGCGGCTGTGACAGGGTGAGGAGAGGGCGGTGACTCCCCTGGCGGCTGCCCGGCTGCTTGGAGCGGCCTCCCGTTCACAAACGCTGGCGGGTGATTCCTGGTCTGCGCCCATACCCAGGTTGTGGGTTTAATCCCATTAGCCCATTCAGGGGACAATCAATCAATCTCTCTCCCCCACCCCACCCCGACCTCGCTCTAAAAAATCAATACAATTTTTAAAATGTTTGAAGAAAGAGAGGACAGTAACTGCCTCTGGGGAGAGGGACAGGGGAATACTAGGTTTTCCTATAAGTTTTTAACCATGAGTAGATTAAACATTAGTAAGATTTATTATTTATATCTAATTTTAATTCAATAACATATATAGACAATTCTCCCATGTTATGAAATAATGTTATCACTTTACTGTTTATAAATTATTCCATCTTAGGAATGGGTCATGTTTCATTTACCCAATCTTCCATTCCTATATATTTACTATTTCTCTGTATTTTACAGTTTTAACAGTTAGATTAAAATTCTGTACAATAGATGCCGAGACCGGTTTGGCTCAGTGGATAGAGCGTCGGCCTGCGGACTGAGGGGTCCCAGGTTCGATTCCGGTCAAGGGCATGTATGTTGGTTGCGGGCGCATCCCTGGTGGGGGGTATGCAGGAGGCAGCTGATCGATGTTTCTGACTTTCTATCCCTCTCTCCCTTCCTCTCTGTGAAAAATCAATAAAATATATATTTTTTTTAATTCTGTACAATAGAGATTTGGGAATGGCCACGGTTGTTTTCTTACAGTGTCTTTAGATGTGGTGTTGACTGACATGCACACAATATGCTAAGCAGTTTATGTGGATGATCCCACTTAATCCTTCTGAGAACCTTATGGGGCACCTGCTATAATTATATCCACCCTTTAGTGAGACAGCTGGCTAAAAAGGTTGGTTAAGTAACCAGTCCACGGAACTGAGCCACTAAGTTGGAGGCCACGCCCAGCCTTGCGTCCTGGGCAGTCGACACCATTACTCCTCTTGCTTCACGTGTCAGGAGGAGCTGAAATCTCTGAGTTCTCCCGACATCCGCTGGTTTTATGACCACGGGAGGGTGTGTTTCCGGGCATAGGTCCCCTCATTCACTCAACCCCATCACCAGTGCTGCTCTGTCTCCTCGTCTGGCCCAGGAGGGAGAAAAGGGCCAGACACCGGGGAGTGGGACACCTCTGCGGAGCGGGGGACACCGGAGTGCTGACTGGGCCTAAGTTTGCTGGGCACAGGACGAACTGCGCTCCAGGCAGAGAGAGATCCATGAAGAGGCCGGAGGCGTGAAACACGGAGCGTCGCAATAACCTGGAGGAGTTCGGCTGCAGAACGTGGACAAGAGAAAATTTAGTGGCGTTTGGACATTCCGTATTTCCCACAGGCAAACCTGCTGGTGGCATGGGACCCACATGGTGGTTATAGCAGGTTTGCCAGAGAAACAGAACTAGCACGCGAAACCTGTTGTCTTCCAGGGTAGAACGGATCAGGACAAGGGAAAAATGAAGTAAATAAGAGAACTATTTAAGTGGAAAGAATACTAGCCCAGCAAGAGGGAAGGGAGACTCACACATCACAAAGGCAGTGCGAGATGACTGCAGCTGACAAAGCCGCCCTGGGTGATTAGAGCGGCCGCTTCATTCGGCAAGGAGACAAGCTTGGCACTCTGGGAGGCGGGAAGGGTGGTGAGGGTGGGCCAGCAGGTGCGGGGGGACGCAGAGGGCATGGCAGCCGGGGCCGCTCTTTCGAAGGCGGGATCCACAGGATGCGGCTGCCTGGGGAGACGCCCACGCGAGGGTGCCCTGGGGTCTGGCTGGAGGATGGGCAGGTGAGACCACAGAGGAGTGGAGGGATGGCGGCCATGCCCACCGCCAGCAGGAACACTCAGCCCAGCAGCCCGCAGCTCACAGGCCGCCCGTGAGCACCCTGGGTACAGACAGGATTTGGGGAGTGGGGATCCATGCCAGCTCTGACCTCCGGCCCTGACCTGGGTGCGGGGTGGGGGGGTAGGGGCTCCATGTTCTGCCTGAGGACGAGGCGATGTAGTCTCCAGGCCCAGCAGCTGCCCTGCGGCTTCCCACGAGCTGAGCGGAGGGCTGGTAATTAAGGTGTGCGGCCTGCGGACACCTGATCGCTCCGCTCTCCTCGCGCACAGCACCCGTGTCTCCGACACAAAGGGCAGGCGTGGAGAGCCACGCAACCTGAGCCCAGGCCCGGCGCTGCCCTGCCCGCGCCGCCCGCCCGCCCGGCACCCGCGGGCAGAGCCCTCGGTACATTCAGTCCCTGCAGAGACCTGACACCTGCTCCCCTTCCGCGCCCCCAGGAAGTTAACACCCGCCCAGGTACTTGGTCATAATTAAACCCAACAAAAAGACAGCTGCTCTGCCTTGCTTTTCTAATCACCAACCCGCAGCCAGGGGATTACTAGCTTTGGGGCAATTTAGGGAGGATTACTCTTTCATTAGTGTCTGGGGGCAGTTCCAACCCGATGTCCTAAGAGACTCGTCACACACCCTCCCACACCGACAGCCCATCCCTCTCTGTGACCAAATCATCAGGCTACCAAGCCACTGGCAACCCACTGTTCGTCAGACCCCAAACAGCTGAGTTTTCACCAGAAACGTCACCCACAGTGAATTCTGCCCGAGTCTCCAGGGCTCCAGGAGGTCATTCCAAACCTCCATTCAGTCGCTGACGATGGTGATGGGAGGGAAGAGAACGGGAAGAGGGATACCCTGTCCTCCAGGTTGACCAAGTTAAAAGGCTCCTGTCTTCTCTGCAGCTACCCACCCTCACGCAGCTGAGCCAGGGACACTGACCGGCGGGCCTGGGACCCAAGGCTGGGCACAGACGGGAGAAAGGAAAAGGGGGTGCCCACCCAAAGGCACCGAAAGCAAAGACATCTTAAATACTGTGTGGGGACCGACAAACGGTATCTGCAGGCCAGGCAGTCTGCCTGCCTGGGACCTCCCTTCATGCCTCCATTCATTCCGCCTCAACTCGGGGGTGCCTGTTCTCCTCTGGGTAGTGGCTGAGGGCATGGCAGGCAGCAAGACTCAGCCCTCAGGGGACTTCGAGTCTGCCAAGGACACTACGGGGGGGGGGGGGGTCAGGGGGTGCTCCCCGAAGAAGCGAGGCCGACTCTGAAATGTGCTGGTGAGGAGGAGTCATCTGGCAGAGGGGACAGAGGCAGATGAAACAGCACGTGCAGAGAGCACAGGGCAGGAGAGGCACCGGGAGACAGGACTGATGGATGAAAAGGGAGAAGCAGATGACACCAGGCCAGACAGCCCTGTGGGTCTAAGTATGAGACACGCCTCATCCTAAAGGGCACAAAAATGGTATTTATCCACCCCCCCTCCAAGTATCCCCCTCTTCCCCCCGCCCCTGCTCTCCTAGGTGAGGCTGAAGGGGCTCCTTCAATCTCCCAAAGTTGCTCAGCAGTGTGGGGCACCATCCTGGGTTTGGCTCCCACGCCCTCCATCACCACAGGGTTCACCTCTAGCCCTTTGCTGGCTTATCTTCCTGTGCGAAAGGCTCCAGCCTCTTCATCCCAGCCCTGCTCAGAGGCCCAGGGGGTTCGTGAACCATCTGCAGCTCATCACAAGGAGAGAAAAAACACACTTTTTTTCTATCTATAGGAAATGATCGATGTTAACTAAACATATGGTGATAATCATTTTGCAGTATATGTAAGTCATTACACTGTACACCTTAAACTTACCCAGGGCTACATGTCAATTAAAGCTCAGTAGAATGAAGAAAGGCAGGCATTCTGAAGAAAACTAGCGCAGGGACGCTGCACGCTGCACACAGGATGGCAGTGACCTCTGCGAGGCACAGGAGCACAAGGCAACTTTGAGGTGGTGGCAACGTTCTATTTCTTGATGTGGGTGGTGGTAACACCATCATTGAGCTGTACATTCCTCATTGTTTTGTATTTTATTTCGTCTCTTTATGTGTTTTATTTTTCAAAAGGTTTAAAATAAGCAAAGTATAAATAACTGATTGAATATGAATAGTTAAACCCACATTCTAGAAGTAGACAAAATCAGTAAGGTTAGAACTTGAACAACACTATGAGACAATTTGACGTAATTGATATTTATAGAATACTCACCTAACAAATACACAATCTTTTCAAATACACCTGGAACACCCACCAAGATAGACTATATGCTGGGCAATAATAAAACAGTAAATGTTAAAGGATTAAAATCATTTGGAGTATGTTCTCTGACTACAAGAGAATGAAACTGTAAATCAATAATAGATGTTTGGAAAATCTCCAAGTGTTTGAAAGTTAAATACATTTCCAAATAAACAATGGATCAAAGAAGAAATCACAGGCAATGAGAAAATATTTCAAACTGAATTAAAATGAAACACATCAATATTTGTGAAGTGCAGCTAAAGCAGTGCTTAGAGGGAACCTTACAGTATTATATTAGAAGAGATGAAAGATCTAAATTAATTATTTAAATTCCTACCTTAAAAAGCTAGAAGAATCAGTTAAACCCAAAGTATAAGAAATAATAAAGGTAAGAAAATAAATCAATTAAATGAAAAACAGATAACCAATCATGAAATGGAAGTAGGTATTGTTTATTGTAAAATACATCATAAAAGTGCACATACACAAAAACTTACAGTGGGATGATTTATCAGAGGGAACATCTTGTAAATGTGAATTCCACTTAATCAAGAAATAGGACATGCACCCAGGGTCCGCCTGCACACCATGCCCTTCCCAATCATTAACTCTCCAACCCTCCTGAAGTCAGCACTATCCTAACTTTATGCAAATAACTTTCTTGCCTGTCATTTTAATTTTATCACCTAAGAATGCATCTTTAAAGTCAAGAATTTAGTTTTATTTGGTTCTTAATCTTCACATAACAACACAATCTTCTGTAATAAAAGGCTAATATGCAAATCAACTGAACAGCGGACGACCAGTCACTATGATGTGCACTGACGACCAGGGTGCCGATGCTTAACACAGGAGATGCCCACGGTGGTCAGTGCGCTCCCACAGGGGGAGCACTGCTCAGCCAGAAGCTGGGCTCACGCCTCCCTGGCAGTGCTAAGGATGTCCAACTGACAAGGAGCAGGCTTAAGCCGTCAGTCAGACATCTCCTGAGGGCTCCCAGACTGCGAGAGTGTGCAGGCCAGCCTGAGGGACACCCTCTCCCAAGTGCACGAATTTCATGCACCGGGCCTCTAGTCCCATATAATAAGAGAATAATATGCAAATAGACCAGAAACTGGAACAATCGAACAGCCAATCAAAGCATAACCTTACCTAATAAACATGTAAACTGACCATACCGCCACTGACTATGCAAATTAACCCAACAAAGATGGTGGTAAATTTGCATACATACCTGGGTCCCAGGAACCTCCTCAGCACCCAGGTCACTCCCAGCCGACCATCAGCAGGGCAGGAACACCCTGCCCAAGTCTAAAGCCTCTGCCCGGGCTTGGGAAGAGGCCAAGCCTGTGATTAGAGAGGTGCCCCCCGCCACTTCCCAAGACTAAAGCCTCCACTGAGGCTTTAGGCTTGAAAGGGCCCAAGCCTGCAATGGGAGGGACAGGGGGCCCTCTGCCCAACCCTAAAACATGGGCAGCCCAAGCCCGAGATTGGAGGGGCCAGAGGGAGGAGGAGGGAGGGGACTGATTAGGCATGAGCCCATGGCAGGCACAGTGGGGTCGGGATGAGTGGGAGCAGCAGATAGGAGCTGCAGGCAATGTTGGACTGTGGGTTTTGGCCTAATCCCTGCAGGCCACCCAGAAGGACCCCACCTGTGCATGAATTTGTACACCAGGCCTCTAGTATTAGATATGTTAACCATTCACGTATCTTCTTTTATTAAATATTTGTTCAAATCTTTTTAACTGATGTTTCTTTGAAACAACAAAAAATGTATAAACCTCAGGCGAAGAGAGGAGACCAAAGTACCAGTCTCTGCAATGAAAGGACACTACAAATCCTATAGACATGAAAAGAATGTTAAAATTATAAACTTTTTGCTAATGAATCTGACAATCCTAGTTTATTCAATGTGACTAAACAAGCTAGGTGTATAGGAACAGCCCCAAAACAACTTACCTCTCAAACACCTTCAAAACTGTCTGTCCTTAGACCCATACCCAGATCCTCTGAAAGAGAGGACCACATATCAACTCCGCTTAATAAACATCTGTAAGTGCCTAAAATGTATGCTACCCACTAAAGGTTCATACTAAAGGCGTGGTCTTTCCTTACAGTCATACAATCACCATTTGGTGTAGTGACTCCTGCAAATACAAACAAGAATAAGAGGCAACACTAACTTTATTAAAGATCATAACGTTATCATTTATTAAAGAAGGGAAAAAAAGCAAAAGAAAAAAAGAATTGTTTTGTGTTTCTTTTTTGGGGGGGGGGGAGGGGAATAGCTTATACCAGCAAAATTCTTTCTCTCTGAAATGAGCTAGTAAAAAGAGCACAATCTTTATTGTATAAAATAGTCTCAAGGTAGGAAAAGGAGCGCACACACAAACCTTTTAGGACATTAAAAAATTCAGTGATGCAATCAGCAACATTCAAAATTGTTGACTCTACAATTACAAAAACGGAATCACGTTTCAACACAGTGTTTCAAAAGCTCATCATATTGAACAGGCACAATGTTCTGAAGGCACAGAAATTTCCATGGGTTTTTGAACGTCCTCACCCCCACCTTCACAACCCGTTTACAAATGCAGCAAAGAATCCACGTTCAGAGGGGTTTTTGTGTTTCCTTTCCTTGTTCTAAGTGGCTAAGTCAAGCAAATATACGGAAGGCAAAGTAAACATGTGTCACAGCAGAAGGCAAGATTAACTGTAAGCTATGGTTCTCCTGTAGGGCATTTCACAAACGCGAGGTCCGTCCAGACTTAGGGGAAGCCTCACCGCCTCCTCCGGCATGGCAGCCGGCCGCAGCCGCACCTGCCCAGACTGGTCCGCGTGGGCCCAGGAAGCCTGGCAGATGCTCAGTGCGGGCAGCCCGTTCTCACAGGGGCGCTTCTCCCAGTGACTTCCTCTGGTTCTGTTCGTCAGATGTAGTGACATTCCTCTGCTATGAAGCACACACTAGTGTTGTTGATTACACTGTCACCCCGTGTGCCAAAAGACGCTTAAAACGTGCACCGCCTGACTGCAGCCCAGGCAATGACCTCTTCAGTGACAACAGCCAACACAACAGTCATCCAGCGTGAATGACCCAAAATCACACCTATTCTTTTTTTGGTCAAATGGTCAAAAAACATGTTCCTTTTGGTGTGCTGCAGAATTTTAGCAGTTTGTGGCACATGATGAAAAGGTTGAAATCGCTGATCTATCACAATGCTATGGACTGACCTTTGGCTTCAAAGAGCCAGTCCCTCCTGTCCCATGGACTCACTCTTCCCTGCTCTTACCTCATCCGAGCAACAGCATGTTCCACACATTTCTGAGCCATTGCCAGCTGGCCAGCTCCTGCTAGGGAGGAGGTGATCCTGCTCTGTCCATGTACTCAGGCTCTGCTGCTCCCACTGGCCTCCTGGGCCTCTCCGGCCCTGGAGCAGCGCTGGTGCAGGCCGGAGGTCACCCACGCATGGGGAAGAACTGGAAAGCACCCGAAAGGGGAACCAGACACCCTGTATCTTGAGTGAACTGGGATTAAATACATTGCACAGCACCTTCCCTCTTTACTCAAATAAAACCCTCAAGATCTCAGAATTTCGTCAAGGTTTATGGTGAAATTTAATCTCCCAATGTTTAAAGTAAAGACTCCCCAAAAAACCTGGACTCCTAAATCTAAATTCTTTTGTTAATGTCTTATCAAGAGACACGTGGATAAAAATCTGCATTTAACTTCAGTGGAAGGTCTGTTAGCTTTTACAAAAATAACATCTGCAAAGAAACTACTGCACATTGTACGTCAAAAAATACTTGGGTTGTAAAGTCCAAACTGTATCAGAAACCCAGCCACATGGCTCTATAAGCCTGCACACTGATCTGCTGTGCAGCAGCAATCCGAGGGGACGGGGCCCGCCGGCCGGCCCACAGAGAGGGGTCCCCGGCCACAGCCCTGCAGCCACTTCCTAGCTCACTCCACGTGGTCTCAGCACTCCTGCGGGACAGCCGTCACGGTGGAGCTCCCCAAGCCAGAGGCAGCCGGAGCAGCGTGCCCACCCCCCCACCCCCGCACCCTTTTTAAGGTATGGCCCCCTTCTCCATTGTACTTAGAGCACACACTGCCTGGGGTGGGAGGGAGGGTCGCGCAGGTAAACAGCCCCACCAGAGCCACAGAAGCTCCTCGCCCTGGTGACGGTGCTCAGCTGGGGGCAGTTTGGCTCTTCCCAGAGGCTCTGCCCGGGAGAGGGGGCCGAGGAGCCGGCAGGCCCGGCAGCCGTGGCAGGGGCACAGCCACGCCGAGCCGAGACCAGAGGCAGAGGGAACCGTCTTTGAGGGAGACAGGAGGTGGGAGGCAGGCTCTGCGGGGCGTGGAGAGGCCACGAGCTTGCTGGCCAGCTGCTCCCAGCCTCCCAGTGGCCTCGGGGAGGTCCATGGGGGGGGGAGGGGGGGGCGCGCCTGCTGCACAGCTGGAGCTGTGACCTCAGGTGAGCACATCCCGTCTGCAGGCGTCACCTCGGTGGTCCCCTCCATTCCCAAAATGCTATGGTTTCTCCCCCAGCAGTGAGCATGCAAGACAGGGGAGCCGGAAGAGCCCTCAGCCCGGGGCTGAAACCCCAATTCTCCACGTCTCTCTCCCACACGCTGGACTGCTATAAACCAGCAGTTGCTTGGTAACGGCGTTCAGCAGATTCGAAATGGATGTCTTCCTCCCACAAAAACAAACCTGAAGCAAACAAAGAGCGGCAGCAGCAGGGGCAGGTCCGGATTCCGGAAGGTCCTGGTAGGCAGGACCAACCCCACGCTGCCCGAGTGTCCTGACCAGAGACGCCGGAGCAAACTGGCCACCGGCCACAGACAGGGCAAAGCAGCTTTTCTGCGAGAGCCGCTGCCCCTCCTGGGGGGATCCGCACAGACCGGGCCGCTCCCCTCAACAATGCAGACGGACCGCCCCGGGAGAGGCACCGTGAAGAGTAAATGACATCGCGCAGGTCCCACCTGCAGTGCAGACCACTGTACTGGGGCTCGGCTTTTCCGTAAGTTAATGGCCAAAGACATGCACCCTGTCACCTTCCACGGCCACCGGTGACTTCTGGGGGTACGTGACGTTTACTGCGACCCACCATGCTGAGCCCTCTCCTGCCACACCCGGTGCAGATTGATTCCCGTTGGTTAAACATGAGCAATCTGAGGGCCAGAGGTCAGGTGACTTGTTCGACATGGCATGTGACAGAGCCGCAGTTCCCACGCTCACTACCACCACCTCCACACCTGGTGCATCGTAAGGCAGAGCAGCGCCCTTCCGAGACCTGGACTCTCTCCAAGAGGCACCGGGACCCACAAAGGCCAGAGGGTATCGGCCAATGTCCCTTCCCAGCTGGAAGCAAGTTCGGCACCGCAGCCTCGCTCAGGCCCGCTCAGACCTCCCAGCGCTGAGGAAAGGCCGGCCGGTCTGGTCTCAGTGGCAGAAAGAGGCCGGCAGAGCTGCAGCCGGCACCACCAGGGCCTCGCGTGGAAGGGCCAAGCAAGGGCCCGCGCGGGCAGCCGGCGCTGGGCAAGGACAGAAAGGCCCAGCGGGACTGCCAAGGTCCTTCAATGCCAAGAACTCGGCGGCCAAGATAGGACGCCCTGACAGGCGGCCACAGCTCAAGGACACACAGAGAACAGAGAGGCCACAGGCCAGGGCGCGTCCCAAAGGGGACAGGCCCGGAGACACCGCAGTGGCAGAGAGCCGTCCGAGAAGCTGCAGGCTTGCGGAGGGAAGCAGGGACCAGGCCCAGGAGCAAGCACCCCAGGGCCACCCCGGGAAACACAGGGTCCTGAGAGAGGCTGAGGCTGGGCACCCGCTCTGGCTCGGCTCTGCCGCCAGCTGCAGCTTTGGGCAGAACTGGTAACCTCTCTGACCCTCAGTTTCCTCAACTGCTCAGCCACGCGGCTGTGAGGACCAGACAAGACCAGAGCACGTGGGGGGTGGACATCGGCTGGGCTGGCCTGCCCGCAGCCCACGGCGCCTTCTCCAGCATCTCCAGCACGGGCTCGAGCGCCCACGCTGGGAATGGCTGCAGGTCAGGGGCCCTGGGGCGGTCTTCCCACCCCCTCCCCCTGGCTCCACTCCAGAAGGGAAATGGAGAGAAATGCAGCAGAGGACAGCAAACACGTTCACCTCCTGTCGGCTCTCCCAAAGGAAAAGCAGCCTTTTCCCTGGGCTTTGGTCTCCACCTGGTTCCAGGAGGCCGTGAGGAAAGGAAGCTAGGAACCCCAAGAGAAAAGGCGTGTGCTCATGTTAAAACCCATCCCAGCCAGGGCGGACTGCGCGGGCCAACGTTCAGATTCAAAAACGCCTGTCACCAGAGGGTGAGGACACAGAACCCACAGCTCCTGTGTGCCACCGACACGGGGGCTGGGGACCAGCGTGCCTCCCGGAGTGTCCGCACACGTTCAGGTCACGGGAACCCACTGCCGCAAGAGGAAAGGCCGGTGTCCGTGAGCGAGAGGTTCGAAGGTATTTACAAAGTGTCTGCCAGCTTCCTTCCGCCATGCCATCCAAAGCTTTTCGAAACTGGCCGCCTGTTACTCAAGACACGCAGAAAAACACTTCTTCACAGCGTCCCTAGGAGGAAAAACACAAAGATGAAGGGAGATGGTCGCCCCAGCTCCTGTCCACTTCCTGGCACCCAGAGGACCACCTTGCAGAGCAGCAAGCACAGACTATGAGGTCAGACCCCCTAGGCAGGTCGCTTGCCTTGTTTGAGTTGCAAATGTCTCATCTGTGAAAAGGGGTGTCCCCACTCACACTCCTGACCAGTGGTGGGAATGAGGGCGTTAAATGGAGTAGGAATTTGCTAAATGACAGCCAGGGATCATGACGATCAAAGAAAAAGACAGGAAGAAAGCAGACCATCCAGGAACCAAGGGACATGCCAGAAGGTGCACTTTCTAGCAACAAGAATCACAGAATGCAGTCAGTGCCTTCAGCGAAACAGCCTCTCGGTTCTTTCACTCTAAGCTAGCAGCCGAGGCACCAAGGGACATGCCAGGAGCTCCCGCACAGGCGTCCTGCAGAGCTCACACTGCTCCGGGCCAGGATCCCACACAGGCGCCCTGCAGAGCTCACACTGCTCCGGGCCAGGATCCCACACAGGGTGCCCTGCAGAGCTCAGACTGCTACAGGCCAAGATCCCACACAGGCGCCCTGCAGAGCTCACACTGCTCCGGGACAGGATCCCGCACAGGCGCCCTGCAGAGCTCACACTGCTCCGGGCCAGGATCCCACACAGGTGCCCTGCAGAGCTCACACTGCTCCGGGCCAGGATCCCGCACAGGCGCCCTGCAGAGCTCACACTGCTCCGGGCCAGGATCCCGCACAGGCGCCCTGCAGAGCTCAGACTGCTCCGGGCCAGGATCCCGCACAGGCGCCCTGCAGAGCTCACACTGCTCCGGGCCAGGATCCCGCACAGGCGCCCTGCAGAGCTCACACTGCTCCGGGCCAGGATCCCACACAGGTGCCCTGCAGAGCTCACACTGCTCCGGGCCAGGATCCCGCACAGGCGCCCTGCAGAGCTCACACTGCTCCGGGCCAGGATCCCGCACAGGCGCCCTGCAGAGCTCACACTGCTCCGGGCCAGGATCCCGCACAGGCGCCCTGCAGAGCTCACACTGCTCCGGGCCAGGATCCCGCACAGGCGCCCTGCAGAGCTCAGACTGCTCCGGGCCAGGATCCCGCACAGGCGCCCTGCAGAGCTCAGACTGTTCCGGGCCAGGATCCCGCACAGGCGCCCTGCAGAGCTCAGACTGCTCCGGGACAGGATCCCACACAGGCGCCCTGCAGAGGTCAGACTGCTCCGGGCCAGGATCCCACACAGGGCGCCCTGCAGAGCTCAGACTGCTCCGGGCCAGGATCCCACACAGGTGCCCTGCAGAGCTCACACTGCTCCGGGACAGGATCCCACACAGGCGCCCTGCAGAGCTCAGACTGCTACAGGCCAAGATCCCACACAGGCGCCCTGCAGAGCTCAGACTGTTCCGGGCCAGGATCCCACACAGGCGCCCTGCAGAGCTCACACTGCTCCGGGCCAGGATCCCGCACAGGCGCCCTCAGAGCTCAGACTGCTACAGGCCAAGATCCCACACAGGCGCCCTGCAGAGCTCAGACTGCTACAGGCCAAGATCCCACACAGGCGCCCTGCAGAGCTCAGACTGCTCCGGGACAGGATCCCACACAGGCGCCCTGCAGAGCTCAGACTGCTACAGGCCAGGATCCCACACAGGCGCCCTGCAGAGCTCAGACTGTTCCGGGCCAGGATCCCACACAGGCGCCCTGCAGAGCTCAGACTGCTCCGGGCCAGGATCCCACACAGGCGCCCTGCAGAGCTCACACTGCTCCGGGCCAGGATCCCGCACAGGCGCCCTGCAGAGCTCACACTGCTCCGGGCCAGGATCCCACACAGGGCGTCCTGCAGAGCTCAGACTGTTCCGGGACAGGATCCCACACAGGGCGCCCTGCAGAGCTCACACTGCTCCGGGACAGGATCCCACACAGGGCGCCCTGCAGAGCTCAGACTGCTCCAGGCCAGGATCCCACACAGGCGCCCTGCAGAGCTCACACTGTTCCGGGACAGGATCCCGCACAGGCGCCCTGCAGAGCTCACACTGCTCCGGGCCAGGATCCCGCACAGGCGCCCTGCAGAGCTCAGACTGTTCCGGGCCAGGATCCCACACAGGGCGCCCTGCAGAGCTCAGACTGTTCCGGGCCAGGATCCCACACAGGGCGCCCTGCAGAGCTCAGACTGTTCCGGGCCAGGATCCCACACAGGCGCCCTGCAGAGCTCAGACTGTTCCGGGACAGGATCCCGCACAGGCGCCCTGCAGAGCTCACACTGCTTCGGGACGCAGTGTGAGCGGGGGACAGGGCCCTCAGCCAATCGCTGCCACTCACCGCTGGGCTCGGGCTTCCCCAGCCCTGCTGTTCCCAGCTAAGCCTGCTGCCGCTGCTCACACACCATGTTTCTTTTTCTCAACACAGTTTAGGAAACACATGTTGGTTAACAAGAGAAGAATGGAAATTAAATGGTGACATGAGAACAGAGTCAGAGGCAAAGACCACAGACGGTGCCAATTTAAGGTTTGGAGTCAGAACCTTAGCGCTGGAAGGGCCAACCTGCTCTATTCGTCAATGAGCCCTGAGGACGGAGGGGCAGTGGGCTGCCAAGGTCGCCCTGCTCCCAGGAACCCCGGCCCTGCTGGCTTTCCCTTTACAGACTCCTCCCGGAATCGCCCCCAGCTGATGCTGCAGGAGACAGCATGAGCTTCGATCCCCCCAACTCTGCCGCTTAATGGGTGGCAGACAGATCACAGCAGAATGTGCAGGTGGCGTGGGTCTATGAGGGCAGGGGTGACCTTAGCTCACTAACCTGTAAATAGGTATATAATATCTGCCTGCTTGTCTTAAAGCACTTAGGAAAGATGAAAGAACAAGCCATCTCTGAAAACACTTCACACCAACAGTCCTATGCAAACACATCAACATCCCCCAGTGGCAATGTCACATCCCCATAACGCGCCTTACCTTGCAAACGGGATGTAGGAGAGGCTATACCTACAAGGAGAAACAAACAGAAGAGCAAATTAAATGAAGGGGCAGACGATTACCCCAGGGCAGGCTCCTGCGCTGTGAGAGCATCTGCAGTGACTTATGGGGTCGTCGGGGCGAAGGGTGCGTACACACAAGTACACACACACACACACATGCACACATACAGTACTGTGGATGCACACACATGCGCATGTGCACACGCTCTGCCACCGTACAATGGGGAGGGAAGTGTCATCAAGGAGGAAGGCACCACGCCCAGGTGGATAAAGCCCTGTGACCTCAGGCTCGAGGGTGACGGATTTGACCAGCTGACCAGCAGGGTCACCTCCGACAGGCAGATCCAGAAATCCCGATGGCACAGAGCCCTGCCTGGAGCGATGCCAAACAAGCCCCAGACCCCCTGTCCTCTGATGTTTTATAAATCCACCACTGGGAGAAACTGCCTGCTCTGCTCCAATTACTTTTGAAACGAGAAAGAACAGACAAATAAAACCCAGTACCAACTACTCTATGGATGAAAATATAAACAAGCTCTGATTCTTCAAACCCAAATCCAAAGACACCTGTTGGCTGCAGGCAGCTCCACGCCGCGCTCGGCAGGGAGCATGCCCGCCGCTGAGGAAGGCCTGTCGCAGGTGGGACGGAAACCGCAGCCCTCGGAAAAGCAAACCATCGGAAAACGTCTGCCAGCAGGGATGGCGGCTGGCTCAGGCCGCAGGGACGCGGGCCCTCTGAAAACTGGCTTTAGAAGCCGTCTACAGCTGTCCCTTCCCATCCCGTGTCCAACGTTTAGCTTTCCATGGTTTCAGTTACCCGTGGTCAACCATGGTCCAAAAATACTAAATGGGAAATTCCAGAAATACTGAGTTTTAAGTGGTGTGTTGAGTCGCGTGATGATGTCCTGTTCGGGATGTGAATCCCCACACTGTCCTGCGCTTCCGCTTCCACCCGACAGTCACTTAGTTACCAGCTCAACCTCCGGAACCGTAGGGCTGGTGTTCGGACCTCCCTTAGCAACGGCCCTGCGTGCAGGAGCAGTGGTGCTGGCTTCGGACCCGCCACCGAGAGGCCTGAAGGCTCCCTTCCAGTGAAGAGGGGCGGCCCCTGACGTCAGCTACACAGGGATCACATGGAGGCTGGGCACGGCGTGTGGTACTTTGTGCCCACAGAGAGAGACTTTCGTTGCACATAACTTTTATCGTAATAGACTGTGTAAGCTGTTCCATTTTATTAGTTACTGCTGTGAACCACTTGCTGCGCCTCATCACGGGTGGGGGTGTGCAGTGTACTGTATAGAGTTTGGTACTTTCCCTGGTTTTGGCCTCCACGGGGGTCTTGGAACAAACATGTCCCCCATGGATAAGAGGGACAACGATATAAGAAAGACATATGTATGTGGGTACACGTTTCTGCCCCCCAAAAAACAAAAATATAAACGTAAGGCCCATTCAGCGCCTGCTACAAGACATGCGTCATGTCAAAACGGGGCCCTCATTCTCCTCCCCACCTACACTCAGCCCGTCGGCCTGTGAACAGAGTCCCCAGAGGATCAAAAGTTCATTCATCCGAGAGTCCAACACCGCCCACAGAGGGATGGCGCTACGCTCCACCGAGCCGGAGTGGAACTGAGCCTCGGACGCTCAAACAGCCACAGTCCGCTAGTCTCTGCACCAGAGCAAACATCTGCCCCGAAAGTAGACCAGTCACCCTGCACTGACACTGGCCGGCAAAGGTCATCCCTGGGTAAGCCCTGAGCGGATGACAGACACAGCAGAAGCTACAGACACCACATGTGCCCCCGCCCCCACCTCTCTGACGCTGGACCAGACTGAAAGAGCCCTGAACCCGCAGCCCCCGGGGGCCCAGGTAACCGCATCTCCAGCGGCCCTTCCACTGGCCTTGCCCCAGGCCTCCGTGCGGGAGCTGACACCGCCCGCCGCCCCATGGCTGCCGCCAGTGGCTCCTTGTCTCCTGCTGACAGCTCCCTCCTCGTCCCTCTGGTAGATGAGTGTAGATGAGTCATCCCATCCCAAAGGCAACGCTCATTACTCTCCTTCCCACTTTCCTTTCTCTTTAATGTCTTTTTGACGCACAGATTGTTTTTACCCGCTCTTGTCAGACGTCATCACCCTCGCTCTTACTGGACACGAGTGGTTAGTAACAGTAACATCTGGAAATCAATCATGAGCCCAGCAGCCTCCCGGCCACTCCTGCCACCTGCTGGCAGCAGCCGGTCACAGGCTGCACCGCCACAGAGACCGCGTCCGTGCTCCCAGCCCTCCTCCCGCCGCACGGAGCGTGGCAGAGCGCGTTCCCGCACCCGGGGCCGCAGGGAGCGCTGGCGAAGGTTACTCACCACGTCAGGGCCAAAGACTGCAAGATGCAGAAGATGAGGGCGAGCCCCTTGTTGTGCCACTGAAAGGAAAGCGACAGGTCCCGTGAACAGGGGTGCCGAGCGCATAACCAGGGGTTCGGGAGAAGGCAAACGCAAACTTACCCAAAAGGCAGAACACAGGGTGAGCGTGAAACACAACTGCAGAGAGAGAGGAAACAGTGTTGAGTTACTACAGCGACAATGACGACAGGCAGGGAAAACCGTAAAGACTTATTCTTGGCAAACTTACACCAACACTGCCCACGCTGCCGGGTTCAGACCCCGCGACGGGCTCGGCAGCAAATGCATCCTCCATTTTGAAGCATTTCACCACCTGAGCCCCCGTGTTTAGCAGAAAAGTTAAAACTGCCAATAACGTTCCCCGTGGATTAAAAAGAGAAGGATCCTTTTCTAACTTGCCCAAAATCTCTGCCCAGCAAACAAAAATCACATTCCCAGTCCTGTCTGTCTTTCCAGTCAAACTGTAAAGCGGGCATCACCCGACCCTGTACCCTAACTCCACCAACATCAGTCTTGAGAGTGGAGGAGCCACGTGAGGACAGAGCTTAGCACCAGACGCCACGCTCACAGGCGACGAGCGGGCACCTGTGTCCTGGCCACTGACACTTTCTCTAGCCCCCTTCTTAGAAAGTTCTTCCTACAAGACTCCTATCCAGGCTCCTTCACCCTCAATGGCCAAGGACGACAGGTGTGCACGCTCTGTGCAGCGGGAGGAGGGCTGGGAGAGCGGCCTCCCGCCTGCCACCTCCTCCTGCCGTCACAGTGACTCCCAGAGAAGTAAGTCTAACTGTTTCTGAGTGTCCGGCACTGGGCCCAGTGCTCTGAAAGGACACAAAATGGACAGCAGCGTGGGCGTGGACTTAGGAAACTTACACATCTGAACAACGGTAAGGAACATAAATGAATGCAACAGTAAAAGTGTGCTGCCAAGCTCCCAACGTTACACGACTGATAACGGGCAGAGTGGTCTGGGGTGATTCTGACGGTCGCATGGAAGCGAATGGGCCAAAGAAATGACGGGCATTCTGGGTTAACGGACAGGGAGATAGGACGAGACTGAAGGCACTGTCGACAGAGCAAGAAACAGGGCGATGGCCGTGAGGAAACAAACATGACTCCAAAGTCACAGGACGATGAAAGCCATCCCCCAAGACTGAGCGTCCCCACCCCGCCTCCCAGAGAATGAACCTGGTCTCCCCTAGCGATTCCCTCATTATGGCCAAGGGTGGCTTCACCCACCGCCAGGAAGGAGGGTGTAGGAGCTCACTCACCACCCTATTGCTTTGGCTAAGTTAACAAGTGGCGCCCTCTGGAGGTGCTTTACAGAACTGGCAGCACCTCAACACCCACAGAAACACGAAGTGGGGGTGGTAATTAGGGGAAGCAGGCTCCCTTCTGCCACAGGGTCCCGGCATCAGAGGAAAGGGGAAGTGTTCGGGAAAAAACGCCCCAGACAGAAAGCCCAGCTTAAAGGCGGACCTTACCAGCACCATGATGGTTGCGATCAAACGAGTGGGCTCCACCATTCTCTTCAGCTGTTTCATGGGCCCCATGAGGAAGACAGTGCTGTGGACACACACACAAGCCGTCAGCCCACAACAGTCCACACCGGGCACCGCCACCTCCCCACCGCCCCCAAGATGACCGCAACCATGGCAACGACGGCAGCGATGCCTAACGTTTGAAAGCTTTTACTTTGTGCCCAGCACTGCGCCGAAGGGCCTTGCGTGCACTATCTTCATTGAACCCATCAACACGAACGGGGTTGATCCCAGGAACACGCATCAGACATATTTCACAGATGAAGAAACTGCAGCCCAGGAGGGCTGGGTCCATCCACGCCACCCACTAGTAACGGTGGAGAGGCTGTAGGTGCAGGTAGGGCTGACTCTGGGGCCACATTCCTCTCTGCTGGGGGAGAGGACCCTGAGAGGTGCCACCTTGCCTCCTTCACACTCTACCCATGGAATTAAACCGACCAAAAACACTCAAGTAATTTAACCATTTGTATGCCATAAGCATCTGTACACTCAGTGGCCAGATTATTATTATGATCTCTGAATGCCTGGTGCATGAATTCATGCATGGGTGGGGTCCGGCCAGCCTAGCCAGGGGGAGGGGACATGGGCAGTTGGCCGGTCTGCCTGCTGGTCGAACTCTTGGTTGAGGCGACAATTTGCATACTAGCCTTTTATTATATAGGATATACACTGAGTGGCCAATTATTATGTGTTCAGAGATCATAACAATCTGGCCACTCAGTGTAGATGCAAGTGGTGGACCTTTTTTAATTAAGGTCAAAATATCATGGCAGTCCAGTGTTAAGAAGGAAAAACCACATCTGACTTAGGCTTAGGTTATTTGTGTTAACAAGGAGAGCAGGTCATTTTCCTTCCTGCTCTCCAGAGAAGACTGCCGCTGCTGAGGGGAACACCTCTGAATTGCTGAACGCTCATGAGACGCCAGCTCCACATAAGTGACCTCGTTTCCTCCCTCAACAGCTCTGCGAGGGGGTGTTAGTACAATTCTGTAGAGATGAGACAATGAAGCTCAGAAAGGTTAACTGACTTACCACAGCCGCACAGCTGGGAGCCCAAGGAGCTGTCATTCAAACCCGTGCGCCTTGTGTGCGAACGGAGCCTGCCTGGTGGCAGGCGAGAGAGCGGGCCTCACACCTCCCACACCAGGGCCAGAGCCGGCCTCACTCACTCCTGACTCCACAGCTGTGCCCGTCATCGCCGAGGGGCAGCCTGCTACAGTCATGCTTTAACACGCTGGCCAGCAGGTAGCACTCGCCACTGAGTGCTCCACAGAAACAGACATGGTAACCCTAAGTCCACTTCTCTTTGAAATGCCATTTAGTTTCAGTGGAATCCGGGCTGTGCTCTTGGGTCAAATATTTATCCTGAACAAGAAGCAATAGCCAGGGCTGGCCTTAAAAGTTAAATGCAGCAAATATACCAACACCTAAGACTAAAGATAAAGCCACACACTCCTCGACACAGCCTGGAAACAGCGACTCGCTCCCCGACTGTCCCCCTCCGCAATGCTACAGAGCTGGTCCCGTTGGGGTTTACTAACAGTTCTTCTGGACTAAACAACCGGCCTGTTTCTTTTGCTCAGTCTAGACCCTACATTACAACCTGCGCCGTCCGCCCAAAGCAAACCCCCGAAGTCAGCACGTGAGGGCTCCGTGCAGTGCGCAGTAAAGGGAGCTGTAAGAAGGTGGCCAGAGGCAGGCACAACCATTTGTCAGCACTCCAGCTGGAAACAGGGCTGGTTTGGGGATGGTCAGGGACAAGCAGCCGAAAGGGTTACAGACTCGTGCTGAGGCAGTTAACGCTGCGCCCGGTGCGCCACCACGTAATTACATGCGGGCGTGCAGAGCCCCTGTGAAAAAGGGGGTGCTGATCTAGAAGGAGGAGGCATCTCTTCAAAGAGGTGACTCTGGAGCCAAGTCTGGCGAGTATCCACCCAATGGGGGGGAGGGCATGGAGAGGAGCGGCATGGGGCGGCGTCCGCTGCAGGAAGGCGACCTGAGCAGAGGCTCCGATGTCAGGAAAGGCCGAGGGTCAGCCTCTGTACAGGGGGCGAGGCGCAGGGGAAAGGCAGCTGATGGCTTGGACTCCACCTGCAAAGAGGGACCAGGAGCTCCCGAGGAGCTCCAGGGGCAGGGAGTGGGCGGCCCGCAGGGGGCGGTGGAGGAGGCAGAGGACAGCACAACGGACTCCTGCAGCGTTAGGTGAGCCACAGGGCAGAGCCAGAGCAGCTGGTGCTCCACTGCTCCAGGGAGCCCTCCCCGGTCCCTGGTCGGTCAGATCAGGTCAGCTTCCTCCCTGAACATCTCTCTCCACAGCATCTCTGTTATCAGTGTCTGTCTGTCTGTCTGTCTGTCTGCCAGCCAGTGAGCTCCACCATGACAGGAACAAAGCCATACTGGTCTTTGAATGCTCACAGCCCAGCAGGGTATGATCAAGGCTCCTCGTATGAGGGGCAATGGCCATAGGGACAAAAGGGACGGAGCCTCATGATGGGGAAGGGGTGGACCCTGGGATTCCAGGGAAGACGAGGAAAGAGGACAGAGTCGGGCCAGGCTCCCCCTGGCTGCAGGCAGGTCTGGGGTTGTCAGCCCACGGGTGTGGTTGAGGCGGCAGAGCGAACACACTGACCCAGAGTGTCTGTGCACCCACAGCACGTGGCACGGGCTGGCCCTGCCCTCAGAGCAGGTCTGAGCGGGTGGGGCCCTGAGTAACAGGTTTCACGTGTCGTGAAATCACGGCCTCAGCGCCGGCAGCAGGGAGACAAGAACGAGGCAGGGCTGCGCCGGAACCACAGCCATCATTCAGGCTCTGCGCCACGTCCCCCCACGTGTGAGATCACAGCACAACACGCTTCCTGCCTCCCCCAGGGTGTCTCAAAGGTGAGCGTATCTGGAAGGATCACAACGTGGAGCAGGTACCTTAACTACCTCTTTCCTGCCCTTAAGGCACCTCCACGGCCTGCAGGCTCCGCCCTTTCCCATGGAATAACCTCTGAGGGCAGGTTTAAACTTACCTCCCGATCGAAGCGATGTTACCGAAGGTGTAAAACACTGCAAAGAGGTACAGACCCTTCCTCGGCACCCAGAGCAGAAACGTGCCCTGGAAGACAAAGCAGAGGTGCCTGCATCTCCGCCACAGCCTCAACCAGAGCCCCCCAGGCCCCTCCCACTCCCCACCTCCTCCCACTCCTCTTACCAGTGCATTTCCGTGGAAAGCAACAGAGAATAGGAGGTGGGTGGCCCAGAAGGACCAAGCTTAGGAGGGCAGGGGCAAAGGCAAGGGGGCGGGGGGAGTCTCACCAGCAGAGAGCAGAGAATTCCTGCAACAAAACACGCAATGAAGCCTTTGATTCTGGTACTCCAGCTCAATGAGGACGTCTCCGCCACCTGCCATTTGAAACACAGGTCACATACAGCCCCTGAGACAAAGGCCGCATGCAGTCAGGTTAGTGTGGGACTGCATGGGGGGGGGGGGGGGGGGGCGCGGAGCACAGAGGCCACACGCCCGCAGCTGAAGAGCCCTCCTGAGCCGCGGGACCAGCTCCTTCTCCATCCACGAGTCTCTCCTGCAGCGGTGAGAGACCAGACACCTCCGGAAGTGGGGCTCTGTCTCCAGCCCCAGCCACTTCCAGCAGCAAGCAGGACGGCAGCCCGGGGGGCCCAGGCCCACATGGGAAAGGCATACGCCCTGCCAGGCAGGGCCCCGGAGATGGGGGACGCCAGGGACAGCACCCAGCAGCTGTGTCCACAGGCATGGTCTCCTGCGTCCACTCAAGCTCAGCAGTTGCTGCTCCACCAGCACCTCTGAGCCTCGAGGGCTAAGCGCCCCCCGCCACCCCCCCCCCCCCGGCCCCCAGGATGCTCATTAAGTCACTTGCAGTCGGTGTTGTTGCCCAGGGCTGGCACCACCTCAAGTGGGAGGCAGAGCCTGGTTAATTAGTTACCCGGCTACCCATCCTGCCTCTGTCACCAAGATTAATCCCTCCCAAGGGCAAAGTTCAGAGGAGGCCACGGTTTCCAGAGCAACTCTGCCAAACAGGGAGCCGGGAGTAGCTCCCGGGTTTTCTCCCCGCGTCAAAGGCGTCAGCCCAGGGTCCGCCCAGAGATCGTCCCAGTCCGTCCACCTGACAAGGGGCCCCGGCAGCTCCAGGCCAGGCACAGGCAGCTGCCACTCCCCCCGCCCCCTTGCCTTTGCCCCTGCCTGCACAGCCAGGGCGGCCGGGCCGGGTCTATTCACCCAGGACCCCGCATGTGGCCGCACGGTCTCCATCTGGCAACGCAGGGGGAGCTGCTGGCCACGTTCCCACCGGCTGCCGGAGGAAGGGAGGTGGTGGCAGAGACTGCCAGGGTCACTGGACTGGCAACTCCCTGGGCCTTGGGTGTTCCCAGCTCAGGACCTGTTTTCAACCTTGTCTCCAAATTCCTGTCCAACCGGAAGCCGGAGAAGAACCAGTGGCTCCCCCAGGTGTGGCAGGCTTTGCTCCAGAACGGCTTCCCTCACCCGGGACACAGGTGTTTAGAGAAGGTTATAAGGATGGTCCTGCTTCCCCATGTGTTCACACTAATTGAAAATGGGCTAAAGACACTGCAATACTACACACACACACACACACACACACACAGCACCTGCAAGAGCGTGTGGCAGCCCAGACCCTGCTGGGAGAGGCACGCTCGGGGCTGGTGACATGCAGTGGGAGAAGGGGTTAGGACCAGGGACACAGCCACCTGGCGCCATGACGGGAAAACCTCTCCTCCCAGTGAGTCAGGTGATGCTCTGCTGTCCGGGGGCACCCAGACAACCAGGCGAGAGACCCCTCTGACTAACCTGTCCAACTCCCACCAAGAACAGAATAAAACCAAAAACCACGACTCCTCCTACTCATGCAAGCACCAAAGAACTTACCTTGCCAAAGTGGAAAATAACACCAGGCTGCATGTGGGAGAGAAGTGTAGTACAGGGTTGGGCTGGATCAGTTACGGGAACACTGTTTGCACCAAGAGGGATATTTTATTTTATTTTTTCATATTCTTATTGATTTCAGAGAAGACGGGAGAAGGAGAGATAGAAACATCAGTGATGAGAGAGAAACACTGATGGGCCACCTACTGCACACCCCTCCACTGGGGATGGATCCCCGACTGAGAATCGAACTGTGGCCTCCTGGTTCACAGGTCCACGCTCAACCACTGAGCCACACCGGCCGGGCCAACAGGGATATTTTAAAATATTCTTTTTTAAAAAAAAGGATAAACCATAAGGTTAAGTATCAAACTTGAATTGACCCTGGCATGGAAGATATGAAATGGTCTCAATAGCCGGACGGCGAGATTCCAGCCCCTGTAGAAATCAAAGGCACTGGCAACAGGAGGCAGTCTGCTTTCCACCTTCAGGAGCAAAGCGATACGCTGGTTCAACCAGCCTCTCAAGCTGAATTCCACCCAAACGCCACCCGGCTCACCAAAGCGGGGAGATAACTTTTCACCACTGTTTCCACTCTGAGTGGTTGCAAGTTCTCAGTCAAGGGCAGGAGGAAGCTGCGGCCCACTGCTTCTAACTGGACTCGGAAAACAAAACACTTTTATGAAAATACACTCAGTTGGTGTGAAATGTCCCTCTGAACTCATGGTTGCTGGGAACTGTGCTAACACTTTTTGGAAACCAGAGCCGCTAAAACAGCACCCGGACAGAATCTGGAGGCAATCAGTTCGCACACGGTCTGGCTGGCAGTACGCACAAAGGTGCCTTTGACTCTGGGATGTGGACAGAAGAGCAGCTCTTGCCAAAAAGAAGTAAAACCAAGAGCTGTTCTAGAAACAGGCTGGTGACGAGAAGGTGAGGAAGGAATTCTGCCTCGTTCCTGCGCTGTCCGGCAGGAGCACTCAGGCCGTTCTTGTCCCTGGAGCCCTCTGCAGGAACATAAAGCCTACACTTTTAAAGGAAGTCCACTGACACCACAGCGCTGACGGTCAGTGAGGAGGATGCGGCATCAGCAAACTCACGGTGACACCACTCACCACTCGTGTTTGGACATGGCCAAGCGATGTGCACACACACCCCCCCCCCCCCCCCCCCCCCCCCCCGCTTCCTGCAGGAGAACAGAACTGGTCATCCTTCTATGGTGTGTGTTAAAGGAGACGTTTTTAAAAGCCCGTGCAGCCCTGGCCAGCGCGGCTCAGTCAGCTGAGCAAGGACCCAGGCACCGAAAGATCGCCTGTTGGATTCCTGGTCAAGGGCACATGCCTGGGTGGCCGCTCAATCCCCAGTAGGGGGCGTGCCAGAGGCAGTCCAAGGATGTTTCTCTCTCCCTCTCCCTTCACCTCTCTTCAAAAACAATAAAAACGTATTTTTAAAAATTAAAAATAAAAGCACTTGCTTCTGGTGACTTCTGACAGCGTATATGCTGCGAACTTGGCAGAGACTATACGGCCACCTGTCCAGCTTATCATATAAGACAGACATTAAACCACAGGAAACCCTGCAGCCTTGCCAGCCTTCAAGCCCTGGGAAATGTGAGGACAATCAAGCCGGGACCGATGTTTTAAAGGAGACTCTTACCTAAGAAGAAAGAATGGAGCCAACAATAACTCTGAGAATGATTCCGCCGGATCTGAAATGTTTCCCAAGAGTTCGGACTGGGAAGAGGTGGGGGGGGGGGGGGGGGCAGCCACTCAATGATATAAACCAGAATCTACACTCCTGAAGGAGACTGACAGCGGTATTTTGGAACAGGGGAGAAGCACCTACTCTTTTTCACATTAGATTTAACACATGCCTGGACTTCCAACTTAAAGCCCTTCACGCCGTCACCATTTTAGGTAAAAACAAATTCAGTATGCAGTTTTCAATCTGTACATCACTCCCTCTCAGGGTCTGTCTGTCCATTGCTTCATGAAGGTTTTCTAAATACATAATATTGGCACCACCCCACTGTCAACACTCCTTCCCCAGAGTCTTCAGGACGGGAAAGGTCGCCCTGCAGAGGCCCGCTCTCACAGGCTGTTGACAGTCTACGGGGACCCAGGGCTGCCGGCCACCGAATGGTTCCGCCCCGGCCCGGCCCGGCTGAGTTTCACGGAGAGCTCACAATAGAAGCCAGAGATCCGGAAGGAAGAGATCGGGAAATGACTCCTGGGCCCGGCCAATTACTAAAGGCTGACAACTTGAAAGAAGCCAGGGAGCTGTTCTGAAATGACAGGGTTTAAACCCCAGTTCCTCCCGCTCCGGTTCCTCCGTGTGACCACAGGTGCAGTGCACAGTTCGGAGACGTCCCGGGGCGGGGAGCTGGCATCACCACACTCAGTGTATTTGGACATGAACGAAGGTGGGAGAAAACCATAGGCGACGCTGATGAACGCGAGAGGAAAAGCGGGTTTGGCGCTGAAAGGGGATGGGGAAGCTGACGCCTTTGAAATACACGCCAAAAAGTAAAGACGTGAGATTTTGTTATCGAGAAAGGGAAACAACCAAAGTAGAAAGCACCCAACAGAGGAAATAAGCATTCTGTGAGGCTCTGCCCCGGTTCCAGGGCATTCGTGGCCAGCCCGGCCCTCCGGAGGGGCCCGCGGGGCCGGGTGCAGACCGGTGGGCAGAGAAACAGTGTGGCCCCGCCCCGGGAGCCCACGGTTTCGCGGTGGAGACAGTGACCCAACACGCGGATGTGCACGGGGACGGGTGGGGGGGTCACATCTACAACCTCCGCTGGGCGGGGCGGCGGCCAGGAGCCCGGCCACGACCCCCGCCACCGCACCCGCCGTGCGGAGCAGGGAGAGCCCGCCCTGCAGGCGCTCGGCCCAGCCTGACCCCAACGCGCCAGGTCCGGTCTCCAGGGCCGGGCCGCCCCACTCCTCTAGCAGACGGTAAGGGGTTCAGCTCCAGCGCCGCCTCTGCGCAGGGGGATGGGGTGCAGGACCCAAGTCAACACGCACGGACGGCCAGGCCCAGCGCCCGGGCCGGCCTTGGGGAGCGTGGAGTGGGGAGCAGGGGTCTGTTTGGAGCCCGGCCGGGATGGGAGAGGGGGAGGCGGGGCAGGGCTGCTTTCCAGGACGTCCTGGAAGTCCTGCTGCTTCCCACCGCCAGCAGACCGCGCCATTCTGCCCCGCCCCCGGCGCCTGCGGGCCTGCGCCACGGCCGGGCGGGGGGCGCGCTCACCTCGGCCAGGCCGCCGCGGTCCTCGGCGTCCTGCCCGCTCAGCACCTTCTTCAGCTTGTCCATCCCGGGCCGCTCCGCGCAGCAGCCCCTCGGCCGCCACCTGTTGCGCTGCTCCCTCCTCGGCTCTTCCGGGTGCGCGCCCCGCCCAGGTGCCCGCCCACCTGGCCGCCGCCGGCGCAGGCGCCCCGCGAGCCCGCCGCCCACCACCCGTCCGCTCCCCGCCGCCCCCGCCCACCGCCCGCAGCCCGCCCGCAGCCCGCCCGCGCCCCGCCCGCTTTTACTGGCGCGTTTTGGCCGAGGGCGTGAGGAGGGTCTGGAGGAGTGGGAATTGAGGGCCACCGAGCCTGCCACACGTCAATCCACGCCCCCACCTCCCGCCGCCCTGCCCGCCTCGCAGGTTCAGCGAGCAGACGCCGAGTGGCCGGCCCAGCGCACGTTCCCAAGCCGGTGGGTTCGGACTGTGACCCTGCTGTACTCAGTCCGCGTTGATTGAACCTACAATCAGTTCAAAACCCCGTGGGGCCGCCCGGAACAAGTCCCTTCTGTAACGAGCTTTGTGGAAACGTTGAAAGCCACTAATTCCAAGTGGAAATGCACCGAGTGTGATTTGGGCGAAAGCAGTTAGGGCTTGGGTTTGAGGAAGGAATGTTAGTTCGTCGGTGCCTTTCACTGACTTCAAACTGGAGCCCGGCACCAGTGAATACACGCCGGAGAAGCTCTAACCTCGGGACAGGGGCTCACAGACTGCTCACTGGGTAATGTCTGCAAAGCTACAGTCAAAATTAAATCGCTTTAAAAACAAATCGACAGACAGGCTCCCTGGAGCGTCCACTAGAGTCTCCTGCCGCCTCCCAGGCACACACAGACTGCCTGGACAGAAATTGCTACCAATGTCAACAAAAGGTTGCTGCACCAATCAATGCCAACAGGAGTCCTCAGGTGCCTTAAGAGAACCGATTCCCAGGTAAAGTTTGCTAGCCCATGAGACACAGACCCTGGTAGAAATTCTAAGTGCACCCTGAGACAAAAGGGAGGCTGGCTTTTATAAAGTTCCCACCCTCCTTACTAAGTCGTCCATTGTTATGCAAATGAGGAGTACAAATTTACAATCTGATTGGTCTAGATAGTAATAGAGCTGCTCTGATTGGTCAGTAAGTATGTAAATGAGGGCAGAGCTACACAGTTCCGATTGGACAAAGCAGGTCTTAGCCAATTGGTTGAAAGGCGATTCCAGGCACTCCTTTATAAAGGTGGGTTCAGCTGGCAGCATAGTGCAGGAGGCTCTCAGCCTTGTCTGGCTTTTCCCTGAGAAGCAGCAGGCTGTGTGAGAGGCCTCTGTTGGCAATGGCTGCTGGACTTTGGTTATGAATTTGTGCCCAGTTAGCCACCAGGAGTGGTTTTTGGTGGATATATGGGCCTGTTGGAAATTACTTAAAAACAACCAGGCAAACCAGAAAGGATGGATCTTGCATTGCCACGATGTGTCCACCATCTGGATACCAGTGCTGACATGTACACATAAAGAATTATTTGACACTGAAACTGGGACTCAGAACAGTTGGACATTGAAACTGAGACTGAAACATTTTTTGTTCTTATACATTTATTTCTAGTATGCAGAGGCAAGATATTTTTGAAGAAAATAAACAGGGGAGAGTGATTGATATAGAGGCAGAGTGGCCTTGAACAGGCTGTCAAGCTACAGGGGGAAGGCTTGGGTGGATGGGAGGTGGATGCTGGGGGAGATCAACTGAAAGACTTGTATGCATGCATATGAGCATAACCAATGAATGAAAGGCACTGGGGCGGGGAGGGGGGAGGGTGGGGATATGTGCTGGGGGATAGGGGAGGCTGGGGGGAGGATAAGGGGGAGGGGGAAAGGAAAACATGTACTACTATTATAAGTTATACTGCAAAAAAATCAATAAAAATATATTTAAAAATAAAATTAAAATTAAAAAAACAACCAGGCAAAGGGGGTTATACAGGATCCTATTCAAGTCAGTCAAAAGGTTGTAATTACATTCCTATGTGACTTCATTTTATGGATATTCAAACATGCCTTGCTTCTATAATTTTAGTTTACACCTCAGAACTTGAGTAACAAATGCTTTAGCCTGGATGCCCTATCTTGTTCCTCTCAGGTAAATTCCTACACATCTTTCCAATGTGAGAACACAGTGGCGAGTCCACCTACCGTGGAGTTAGGAAGACCGGCGTTTTATAACTCTAGCACTCTTACTGCTAGTTGTGTGGCATTGAGCAAGTTACATAACCTTTCAGATCCTCAATTTTCCCATCTGTAAGAGGGACACAAATTACCACCTCTGTAAGTTATTGTGGGAAGGAAACAACAGTGTATGAAGAACCTAGGACATGGTAAGCATTCAGTTAGCATCTAATGGAAGCCAGTCACTCTGCTACCTTCTCTGAAGCTTTCCCTCAGCCAGCCCACACTGACATGGCAGGATGCAGCAGAATCTCACAGAACAATATACCATTTCCCATTTGTTCCAAGTATCTATTTTCTCATTTCTCTACATGCTTTAATTCACTATTGCAGAGGTGTTCACAGAATGATGCAGTATTTGCAGTTCACATAGAGGGTGAGTATTCTGCAATATTAAACAATTCATATTATTCTTAATGTGTAAATATGTAGTTCTAGGCATAAAATACATGAAACATGATACTGATTCTAAGATATTGAACACTAGAACCACAAATAGCTTTTTAATAAAAATATTTAATAAGATTTCATTACATTTTCAGAGACAAGTAGAAAATTTCAACTTAAAAAATAACCCTGACCAGGTTACAGGTTCAATCCCGCTGGACGACTGGATGGCGAATGATCTAAGTCTTGCTCGATGACTCTCCCTTCTTTTCTCTAATATCAATCAATAAATAAAGCATGTAATCAACCCCCCCCCAAATTTCAACTTTATTCAAATACCTGAAATTTAATTTTTAAATATCTGTGAGTTAATTATAAATTAGATTTCTTCCCTTTAATTTTTGCAGATGATTTTGAATACTTTTAAATAACTGTTAAAAACATAAAAAATGATGCCATTTATTTTGAAATTGAATTTTTATTTTTATATTTTAATTTTGTGGTCATTGAATTTAGGTGTTTGAATGTCATCTTTTTAAAATGGATTTTAGAAAGAGGGGGAGAGAGAAATATCAATGTGAGAAACATTGGGTGCCTCCCACATGTGCCCTGACCAGGGATCAAACGAGCACCTTGGATATGTGTCCTGATGGGGAATCAAACCTACCACCTTCGGGTTTATGGGATGACACTCCAACCAAGTCACACTGTCCAGGGCTGAATATCATCTTTGACATTTGACCAATTTTCAGTCATATAAAAGCCATAACTATAGGTATTTGTCAATATAGGAGGGTCATACATAATTTAACAATTATTTAGCTTGATGTATAGCTATGAATTATTTAGACATATGGCTAATGGACTTCCATTTGCACTGTTTCCCAGGCCCCACAAATCATAGGGCAACCCTGCCTGTAAGTAGTTAGTCAAAGGCCTAACCGGAAATACTCGATGGTTTCAACCTTGTAGAACACAAGGACTTTGTTTACAATAGGAGAGAAACAAGCTGCTCCCAGAGCTTTGGCTTAGGAGCTTCACATCCAAGCAATGATGAAGTTACCTAAAGCAGCAGATGGCAAGCATGCAGCCTAGCGTCTACAGCAAGGCCCTTAATGCAGACCCAGCCTGAGCCCAATGGAGAGGTGTCTGTGTCCAAGGGGATTGGGTCACCTGAGTCTTCCCTCAGGGACACCTGGGTCTAGTCTCCTTGCCCTTGAAGGTCTCTAGACCCTCTCCACAGCAGCCTCCCTGCCTCCACTGACTCAGCCTCACAGGCATCCATTTCTTCCGCATTCATTGAGCACCTATTACACACCGTGCTCGATGCCTGGTGCTTGACACAACAGCAGAATTAACCATTATCCTGCCTTCAAGGAACTTTAAAGACCAAGCCCCTATCCTGCTGGAAAGAGGGAATACTTGGGAGTTGATTGCAGATCCCTGAAGAAAGAGGGTTTGAGGCAGAGTATTAGAATTTGCACAGAGCCCAATTTCACTAGTTCTATCACTATGCAAGTAGTGATATCTTAGAACTTTCTGAGGAATATCTTAGAACTTTCTCCCCGACCCCTTTTTTCTCAGGGTTGCTGATTCATTCTTCTAATCAATCTCTTATGCACTCTAAGCACACGTGTGGAGTACTATGTGCCAGTGAAGCGACAGGCGGTTCCTGCTCTCCGAGAGGACCGCTTCCACAGGGCATCCCTAAGACTGGGGGCCCTCGTTACTTGGTGCTAGGCTGTGGTGGCCCAGGAAGGGTTTCCCAGTTGACTCTGATGCCTCGTTCTAAGGCAGTCTGTATGCCTGGGCCTTGGAGGGTGGCTCTCTCAACACTCCTGCCCCATCCCCTATGGCAGCCAAACTCTGCCTGAAATCTGCGTGAATGCCATGCTCATCCCTCAGGGGTAACACATCTGTTATCCCAGTAGGACCCTGGGCCATGGGTTTTCTGCTCCTGCTCCAAGGTCAAGGGTATTTGCTTGGCCTCCTCTAGAAGTGACTGTGTCAGAGCATTTCTGAATTCTGCCCCAGAGACTAAAGGGTTTTGCCTTTATTTCCCCCCCAGAAATCAAGAGTTTTTCCCTGGGTCTGAGGGTAGTGTGATATTGCTCCTCCCCGCCACAGCCTAAGACTTGAATCCCTCAAGGAAAGGGTCTGGGGGAAGCAGGCAGGGTTTCATATCTATGCCACATGCCTCCTGCCTGCCTGCCTGCCTGCCTGAGCCACTAACGGGTTTCCCCTTGACCTGCCCCAGCATCTGGTGAGTGCCTGGCGTAGACCCTTATTTGAGAATCTCAGCTCTTCCAAACTGATGAGCAGGCCAGTGGTCGGCAAACTCATTAGTCAACAGAGCCATATCAACAGTACAACGATTGCGATTTCTTTTGAGAGCCACATTTTTTAAACTTAAACTTCTTCTAACACCATTTCTTCAAAATAGACTCACCTAGGCCATGGTATTTTGCGGAAGAGCAACACTCAAGAGGTCAAAGAGCCGCATGTGGCTCGCAAGCCGCATTTTGCCGACCACAGGGCTAGCCCATACTCAGCCTTTCAAAAAACCCTGTTAACATTTTAGTTTTTTTTTATTACCTGCTTGTATAGTGGCCACCTGTCTCACGTTCTTCTTGAGACAAAGCAATTCGTATGTCCCATCTCGTCAGAGGGCTCATTCCTCTTTGGGATTCAGTTTACTCTGCCGTTTAACCTGTTCTGATACACCCAGGGAACGCTAGCATTCTGTTGCTTACACACTTTTCTCCTCGTTAAATTAGAAGTGACATTCTCCTGAGGCTTTATATATTCTCTTCAGAAGCAGAACCTCTCCTAACAGTGACTTGTTATTCTCTTAAATCAGTGTTATTTCATCATTGCACTTATTAAAATCTGTAATTATTTTTACTTTGTCTCTTCCATTAGACTTTAACCCCATGAAGACATAAACTCTCTCTTACTGCAATCCCTTCTAATACCATTGGGACACTCAAAACTACCTCGGGGGGTGGGGGGGGGGATGGAAAACTATATGGAAGGAGGACCTATGAAATACTTTCAACAATAAAAATTTAAAAAAGAACTACATGGAAAGATGCACACAACAGCTATTCACATTTCCAAGAACAGAAAACATTAACCCAACACACAATAAACACTGGCTAGTTGCAACATCCAGAGAGTACTGGGGTACAGAAGGGAGAGAGAAGGAACCCAAAAGCAAAACTGGGATTATATCAGATTTTTATTTACAATCTATCTGGGGATTCTGGCCATAATGTTGGCCAATTTCAAAACAAAAAGCACAATCAAGAAAAGTATACCAAACCATTCTTTAATTAAGCTTTAAGAAACACTTAAGTAAATGAAATAGCAAAACAGATCAATAATTCCTTATTTATTCTCCTCTTACAAAAAGACACTTGGGACAAATGTATACAGGTTTTCTTGGAATTCTTCGCAGGAATAAACTCATGAATTTGCAGAAGTACATTTTCCTGTGCACAATTCACCTTCTATAAAACAAGGTCAGTTTTTTTTAATTCCCTGCAATGTTTAAAATGAAGCAAAATAAGCAATCTAAGAATGACTCAAGGAGCAAGACATCTGAATCAAGTTTTAAAAGGTATATATGATACTGCCCAGAAATTTCAACTAGTGAATATTCTTAGAGGTTTTTCATTTCTTACAATTTGTATGAAAATCTGCATGGCAAATAAAATAACACAGAAAGCTGAGTACAATATGTTTACTTTTCTGGCCTAAGAGAAAACATTAAATTCAGGCATATTTAATACATAGTGAACATGTAAAGTCAACAAAATCTTGATTTCCTATATGTCACAGGTGACAACAGATGGCAAACAAACACCAAAACCATTTGAAACCAAAATTAGGTAATCCAATTAGTGAAACCACAATACACACAAGAGTGCACCAGAGCTTGACCAGTGAATGAATGTTCACTAAAACTTATCATCAGGCTAAGAATACCTGAAGAGCTTTGCTAATACTTTTATTGAAATATTCTTATTTAATGATTTATCCATTAAGTGGAAATTATGTACAACAGTTATTTCAAACCAAGAAAAAAGGGAATGATGTTTTTTCCCTTGCCCTGTAAAAAAGTCATTTTAAAAATCCAGTTTAATTAAGTCTTTACTTGGTGCTTTATAACCACTTTGCACTTTTGGAAGATCATTTAGAAAGGCAGGAACAGATATACATGTTTAAAAGATCATCATCAGAATAACCAAATGGACTTTAAATGTACTTTGGAGTACTTTCTGGACTGACTATCCAGGTCTTGTACTAATTACACTTTACTGGATTCCCTATAATGTTAACAACATGAATCTTAAAACCAAAAAACTGGCTTTGAAATTTAAAAATTAGCTGCCTCCTCCCCCTTCACAGCTACCTCTCAATATTTTAAGCAGAAATTAATCTGGTTGGTAGGGGTTGATGTAGTATGTGCTAACCACAAACCATATGGATTCTTTAAACTTTTAGAACTAATACCAACTTCCACATTCAGTGGATTTACCCACCCGGTGGTTGTGGAAGATGGAAGAGAAAATGTCTGTGCCAGCAGAAGCACACAGGCAGCAGCACCCGGAGATGGAAAGACAGCTCTGCGGTCTGCTGTCAATGCCAAACCCGGCTCGTGTTTCCATGGGCACAAGAGCGTGCCCTCTCCAAAAGACCGAGTTATTTGGTTCTGTGTCTGAAATGTTTTTTAAACTTTAAGAGTCACTTTGAATTTAGAGCGGAAATGTGTATTTCTTTAATTTTGGGGTGAAGATCATTAAAGTATGAGGACAATTTCCTGGGAGGCAAGCCATGACTATGCAGCAGTGGGAAAAACGCCACAAAGCCCACGGTGGAAGGCTGACAACACGCGCGACAGCGGCCGAGCCGCAGTGCTGCGATCCAGGGAGCTGGAGCGACCGCCTCCCAGGGGAGGGCAGAGTTTCCCAATGGACACAGTATGCTCACTACTCATGGGACACACACACATCCCTCCTGACGACATGCCACTGTGACAAGTTACAAATGCAAGTGAACGCCAGGGAACAAATCAGGACTATGAGCCTGAAGATCGTATAAACAGTAGTGGAGTGAAATCTATCTGCAACAATCTTTTTTTTCTCCTTTAAAGTCTACCGAAAATCTGCACATAGACAAGGCAATTAATTCTCATAATAAAAAAACGGACATCACATAGCCACGGTTTCCATCGGATTCCACGGTGAGGATCTGGTGTGTCACAGTCTATTCCACAGGCGCGTTTGCTTGTGCGTCTGAGGGGTTCTGATCAATTCTTTCCGGAAATATTAGCTTCTCACAGACTGTCTCCTTGATCGGTAAATACTGTGACATTTCATTAGGTTCCGTGAAGAGGGAAGGCGGGACATGCTGGGAAACAGGTAAATTATATCAGCAACGATTCGGTTATTGCGCTGACTTTTTAGAAATGCTTGGATATAAAGCATGCCGGTTTTAAAGTGAAGTACATAAATGTAGGTAAGGAGCATCACCCAGTACCTGGTAATAACAGGTATCTTTGTTCCCGACTCTTCGACTCTGCTACTTAGTGATCACAGGAATCACAGGGATATGGTATTTACAACGCTGCCATCAATGTCCTAAGAATTCAATACCCTTTCTTTCTACTGAAATCTTTTTATTCCTCTTTGAATTTAGGACCACGTGGCCCAGTCCCCTTTCTCTGTGACTGCTGTACCGGGAGCCCAGTGTGCGCAGTAACTTCTCTAACCGTGTGCACTCTGTGCCCAGACAGAAGTACGCACAAAGGGTGAAAAAAAAGTCAAGTCTGCAGGAAGGTATCACGTTTAAGCAACTTATTGTAGAATTGTAAATCCCAAGGAAGGCCGTTACAAGTCCCAGGGGAGCAAAAATAGAGAGAAATTATGCCAAAAAGAACAAGTCACGGTGTGAAATTACCACACTTGAGAAGAAAGGGAGCCTGGGTAGGAAGACATCACAGGGTGGCATGTGGAGAGGACATCCAGGTGGTGCCAACCAGCCAGAGGTGTGGCCCCAGGTAATTCCCACCTCGGGAGCTCAGCTTTTCCAGAATGAAATGTGAAAATTAGATCGGATGATGGCTATACTACCCAGCAACTCTAACTGTTCCTATATTTGAGGTAAGCTCAGTTATATCGAGTAGGATCCTCCCTACTGAGCCCTTAGGGTAAATGAATAGATGTAAGGATGCAGATCTGGATGGTTGGGTGTATCTGAAAAGAAAAAGAATTCTACATTTGAAAACTGATATTAAAATGCCGTACCATTAAATCAGCGATTCTGCTCTCTCGTGATGTATATTCTCGTAACATGTAGGTCTTGTCGGCCTAGATTAAAAAAAAAAAAGTTGCAACAAGTTTACTTATATTTATTTTATAATCCTTTCTATCAAACAAAACTGCTTATATTTTAGTATAGGTTGTGATGGTGGTATGAATTCTAATGAGATTACCTTATTCTCCAGTAAAAGAACTGCTATTTAACTCTTACCAAGAATTCTGAATTAATTCCAATCCTTATAAATCAGAGTAACATCAGATACAAAACTACAAGCAGATTTAACAATTACCGTGTAAGAGAAACAGAAGCACGGTTTTACCTTGAAAGTAAATATGTATATAAGTGAGATACACAAGAGATTTTTCTGTCACAATATTATCTTACCTATATAACTGCAGCTACTTTTATGTTTCAAAAAAAAAAAAAAAACTTTTCCAGTCAGGGCACATACAAGAATCAACCAATGAATGCATAAATAAGTGGAACAATAAATCGAGATATCTCTCTCTCTCTCTCTCTCTCTCTCTCTCTCTCTCTCTCACTAATCAATCAACAAAAAAGTTTTTAAGTTTTTTAAAGTTATGTTTTAAAGCAGCAATTTATCTTAATTTGTTTTTAGAGGTACTTTTCAATAAAAGAAAACCACAAGCTTAAACTCCATAAGGTTTCAGTCTTTCATATCAATAAAGACAGATTAGTGTTCATATAAAATAATCTAATAACAAAGTATATAAAGTATAAATCAACATCACAGCTCCTATAGATAACTATTTTTAATGTTTAGAAATCTCTACACAAAATCTTATGTGATATTTTATGCACATCTTTCTAAAGCAGTTAAATGTAACTCAGGCATTAATTTTAATGACAATATATTTTTCTACTATATGGATATAAAGTAAAAAATTTAATCGATGTCTATTCAATGGGTAGTAAGTGTCCTTCCCTCCTGTTTGAATTACGAACAATATTGCCATATACATACTGATTCATATATGTGGGTTTTGTATATTGAATCTTTTTTAGGGTAATTCCATAAAAACTCAATATTGTTGGGTTAAAACAAAAGATTTTTAAATTTAGATTGATTTCACCCTTTCTGATGGAAAAAAATACAGCCTATTTTTAGTACTTTGTTACCACTTTTAAGAACAGCCACCGTATTATTTCAAGGGGAAAAAACCTTCCCTAAGTGCAGGATTTGGGAAACGACCAATCCATCCCACCCTGTGGGGCTCAGACCCCAGCTCTGCCGCATTAGCTGTCCGATGTGGCTGATATTTAAGGCAGTTAGTCATTCTTCACCACGGCTGTATCAGCTATGAGACAGAAATACAGCCCGTGTTTCTGTGTGTTGTTAGGAGAGGTAACCATTAGACGACAGCCCTAACAGACACTGACAGTCTCGTCTCTAATTCATCACCCCACAAATCTGAATTTAAAAATTCATTCACAAAGGGCAGGCCATGACGAAGCTACTGGAAGTTTTCATGACTCAATTGAAGCCTCCCTGGTCCTTTTAAAAAACACTTAATCATTATTGTTTATAAATTTTGTTTGTTAATAGTTCCTTGAGCTGAAGCACAAGCTTTCAAACTTCAGAAGAACTTTCCAATATTAGGATATTATGTAAACCAGCAGTCGCCAAGCTTTTGGACTTCACGGACCACCACTGGTCCACGGACCACTGGTTAGCGACCGCTGATATAAACAATACATACTATAAACAAAGGTAAGAGTTAAAGGACAGTTTTCTTAAACACAGATGAAGTACAAACACAATTTTTTAAGAAGCATCAGACCACAGTAGGAAAGACCACAGTTCTGGCAGCTGAAACTTTGTTCTAGTGTCTTGCAGAACAAAGTTTCAGCTCCCAGAACTTTTGGAAAAGATAGAATGTTTCAGTAACCATGGTTAACAGTATATATGAAGCATGCCATCCTAATAAATAGATAATATATACAAATTGACCATCACTCCAACACACAAGATGGCCGCCCCCATGTGGATACAAGATGGCCAGCAGGGGAGGGCAGTTGGGGGCGACCAGACCTGCAGGGGAAAGCAATGAGTTGGGGGCAACCAGGCCTGCAGGGGAGGGCAGTTGGGGGTGACTGGGCTGCAGGGGAAGGCAGTTGTGGGGGACCAGGCCTGCAAGGGAGGGCAGTTGGGGGCAAATAGGCCTGCAGGGGAGAGCAGTTAGGGGCGAAGAGGCCAGCAGAGGAGGGCAGTTAGGGGTGATTGGGCCTGCAGGGGAGGGCAGTTGGGGGTGACCAGGCCAGCAGGGTAGATCAGGCCTACAGGGGAGGGCAGTTAGGGGCGACCAGACTGGCAAGTGAGGACAGTTAGGGGTGACCAGGCCTGAAGGGGAGGGCAGTTAGGGGTGACCAGAAAGGCAGGGGAGGGCAATTAGGAGTAATCAGGTTGGCAGGCAGGCAAATGGTTAGAAGCCAATAGTCCTGGATTGTGAGAGGATGTCCGACTGCCCTTGAGGGAGTCCCAGATTAGAGAGGGTGCAGGCTGGCCTGAGGGACACACACACACACACACACACACACACACACACACACACTGTGCACAAATTTTGTGCACCAGGCCTCTAGTAAAATATAAAGCACTATTCAAATTCTCACACAGACATGAAACAACACAAACAGGCCCAATATCAGTTAGTACATTCGTCAAATGAGATCAGATACCTCATGGTAAAGTCTCGTGTCATTCATTCTGATAAGCACTCCATCAATTCTCAAGAAAAACCGCAACAGCAGGAAAAAGCTGGAAGGCATTACTCTCTGAAAGAAAAAAAAAGTGCATTAATATTTTAATGAAAATTAAATATTGTTACTGTTTGTTACTTTGCTAAAAGAAAATTAATTTGTTAAAACATGAGAAGAGGGCTGAATTAGCATTATATAGGAATCTCTGAACTAGAGGTTCTTTGTCTTAGCACCGTGGTCCACAAACTGTGGCTTGCAAGCCACATGCAGCTCTTTGACCTCTTGAGTGTGGCTCAAAATACCAGGGCCTGAGCGAATCTATTATGAAGTGGTGTTAGAAGAAGTTTAAGTTTAAAAAGTTTGGCTCTCAAAAGAAATTTCAATCATTGTACTGTTGATAATTTGGCTCTGTTGACTGAGTTTGCCGATCACTGTCCTAGCACCAACTAAGGCTCAAAAACTTGTGGATATTATTTAACATCTTGGTTTCAGTTTCGTACAATAGAAATATATTTTTTCTAAGTCAAAAGATATTTATCTTAAAAAGACAACACAGCTCTGGCCAGTGTGCTCAGTGGTTAGGATGCCTGACTGAGCACAGAAGTGTGTCGGGTTCAATTCCTGGTCAAGAGCATATACCTGGCTTGCAGGTTGCACCCCTGGGTCCCAATATTTCTCTCTCACTCCCACCCAGCTTCCCTCCTTTCTACTCTCTAATATCATTAGGGGAAAATATTCTCAGATGAGAATTTAAAAAAAAAAATTAGAAAAAAAAAGACAACACATACCTAAATAATGAGAAAATTATAATGTTCACTTTTAAAAATGGTAGTACAGCCCTAACTGGTTTGGCTCAGTGGACAGAGCGTTGGCCTGTGGACTGAAGGGTCCCAGGTTCAATTCCAGTCAAGGGCATGTACCTTGGGTGTGGGCATATCCCCAGTAGGGGGTGTTGATCAGGAGACAGTTGATCAATGTTTCTCTCTCATCAATGTTTCTAACTCTCTATTCTTCTCCCTTCCTCTCTTCAATGTTGATCAGGAGACAGTTGATCAATGTTTCTCTCTCATCAATGTTTCTAACTCTCTATTCTTCTCCCTTCCTCTCTTCAAAAAAAATCAATAAAATATATTTTAAAAAATAAAAAATGGTATTACTTATAGTAAATGATGACACCAGTAATACCAAAATGAAAAAAGAACCTAGTTCTTTGTTGCTACTTGTCTTTTAGTCACTTTATATAAAATAAAGACATGAGACCTGAACTGGAATGCTCTAAGCATTTGGCTCTACTGCCAAACCCAAATTCATCAGACCATTACTCACATCACTGACATCTTCCATCTGAGGCACATCTATAAATGTCTGTTTCCCAAATACACCCGGGAAGCCAGAGTTAGTGGAGAGTGAAAAGGTGGATTCTGGTGGCAAGGAGAGAGGGGTGTGGTTCCTCAGGTCTTCAAAAACAATATGTGTGACCATTTACTAAATAGATTCTTACTGCCTACCACGTGACAGCAAGTATTAGAATTATACAGATGCAGATACAATCCCAGTGTTCAAGGAGTTTATCCAGGAGGAAAACAGACATACCCAATGTGGTGGCTGCTGTACAGAGGTATGCACAAGGTTCAAAAGCACTCAGAGGAGCCCAGCGGGTGGCTCAGTAGTTAAGCACCAACCTATGAACAGGACGCCACATTCGATTCATGGTCAGAGCATATCCCTGATTGCACCCGTGGTATGCAGGAGGCAGCTAACCCATGTTTCTCTCTTATCATTGACGAGTGGTCTGGTGCATGAAATTCATGCACGGGGATGGGAGGGTGTCCTCAGCCTGGCCTGCACCCTCTCCAATCTAGAACCCCTTGAAGTATGTCCTACTGCCATTGTACAGTGACCGGGCCTAAACTGGCAGTCGGACATCTCTCTCGCAATCCGGGACTGCTGGCTCCAAACCACTCACCTGCCTGCCTGATTGCCCCTAACCACTCTGTCTGCCAGCCTGCTCACTCCCTACTGCTCCCCCTGCTGTCCTGATCATCTCCAACGGACCCCGACTGACATCCTGCTCGCCCCCAACAGGCCCCCCTGCTAGTCTGCTTACCCCCAACAGCCCTGCCCCCCACCAGCCTGATCACTCACAACTGCCGTCCCATCCTGGCCTGATCACCCACAACTTCCCTCCCCTCCTGGCCTCTAACCGCCTCTACCTCTTCTGGCTTTGTCCAGAACATCCAGAAGATCTCCTGGAAGGTCTCCCTGTCCAATTAGCATATTACCCTTTTATTAATATAGATAAGAGGTCTGGTGCATGGGTGGGGACTGCTTGGTTCGCCCTGAAGGGTGCCAGGACCAGGGTTGGGGTTCCCTTGGGACATGGGGCAGCCTGGGTGAGGGTCCTGTGGTGGTTTGCAGGCCGGCCATGCCCCCATGGGGTAAGGTTCCCTGTTGAGAGGACATGGCCAGCCAGGGTGAGGGGCTGAGGGTTGTTTTGAGGCTGGCTACAGCCCCTTCATGGTGGGGGGGGGGGGATCCCATTAGGGTTCCTGGTCATCCTGGTTGAGGGACTGAAGGCCATTTTCAGGCTGGCCATACCCCTTTCAGGGTGGAGGTCCCCACTGGGGTGCCTGACCAGCCTGGGTGAGGGGCTGATGGCTGGTTGCAGGCTGACCAAGCCCCCCAGCAGGGACTCTCACCCCATGGGGGGTGTGGCCAGCCTGGGTAAGGGGCTGAGGGCCATTTTCAGGCTGGCCACACCCCCCAACAACATAGGCTTCCAGCCTTTTCTTTTTTTCCAGCTTTAACAGAGGCCAGGGCCACCTGGAAGCAGGTATCTAGAAGGATTTATTTATCTTCTACAGTTGAAACTTTGTAGCTTTGAGCGGAAGCCTGGACCGGCCAGGGCTTGGCTTCCTCCATCACTGGGGGCAATCCAAGCCTCCTCCTTGCTCCAGCTCCATGGCCGCCGCCATCTTTGTTGGGCTAATTTGCATACTCGCTTCTGATTGGCATGGTGGAGGTACGGTCAATTTGCATGTTTCTCTTTTATTAGTGTAGACTAGGGGCCAGGTGCATGAAATTTGTGCACTGGGGGAGGAGTCCCCTCAGCCCAGCTTGCCCTCTTTCACATACTGGGAGCCCTCAGGGGATGTCCTACTGATAGCTTAGGCCCATTCCCCACAGGGAGTGGGCCTAAGCCACAGTCTGGCCTCCCTTTGTGGGAAGTGACTGGGCTGATCAGGGAAAGGCACCAGCCCTATCACCCCACTGCTGCAGCCACTGCCAGTCACCACAGCCACCAAGGTGTTTTCATCAACCCAGATTCCGGTCCCTTCACCATGAAAAAATGACAACTTTCTTAAGGCATTTTTCAAGATGTGTCTTTCATAGGATATAACATTTCTTTATTTTTCTTTTTTATCCTCACCTGAGGATATGTTTCCATTGATTTTTAGAGTGTGGAAGAGAAAGGGAAAGACAGAGAGAAACATCAAAGTGAGAGGAACACTTTGATTGGTTACCTTTGGCATGAGCCCTGACCTGTGCCCTAGCCAGGGAGGAGCCTGCAACCTAGGTACATGCCCTTGATCAGAATATAACCCGGACCCTGCGGTTGGGAAACCTAGGCATTATCCACTGAGCCAAACCGCCTAGGGAAAGGTTATGATATTTCTTAGCCCTCCAGCAGCAGACCTTTGTTTTTTTCTCCAGGAGTGTGGTAGAAGAATCCTAGATTACTTTTTTGGATTCTTATACCCAAGTTACTAAGAATATTACCAATGGCATACAGGGAGCTTAGCCAATGAGCGGTCAGAAAAGGTGTTTCCTCTACAGTTCACATCTATCTCCTCTGATCTCCAGTTCTACCCCTGCTAAGGCCTAAAGCTTCTGGCCCTGGGCGGTTGACCCCCAGTACATGCAATCGCTCTGCTCCGCCCCTGGCCAAAGCCGCAAGCCTCTGTTTGAGGCTCGGGCCCTGGATGAGGGACCCCCCAGGACGGGCAATCGCCCTGCTCCACCCTTGGCCAAAGTGCAAACCTCTGGCTGATGCTCCAAGGCTTGACCCCCAGCTGATGCTCCAAGGCTTGACCCCCAGCACACGTGATCACCCTGCTGCCTCTGTTTGAGGCTCAGGCCCTGGGCAGTTGACCTCCAGCACGGGTGCATGCCCCGCCACCCGCCGCCCCCGCGCGCGCCTCGCCACCCAGCCCCCTGCTCCTGATTGGCTGGTAGTGTAGCGAAGGTACAGTAATTTGCATGTTTAGGAAGGATGTTTCTCTCCCTCCCTTTTCCCTTCATCTCTGAAATCAATAATATATATATATATATATATATATATATATATTTCTTTTATTAAGTGCTCAGAGGAAGTACCTGAGTCTACTAACAAAAGTCAGCAAGAGTGACAGAATGACACCTGAGCTGCCATGGAAGGAGAGCTGGGCTGGGAGTTCTGGCTGGAGAGGAGGTGGTGTATACACAAGTACTGAGGAATGAAATAGGAAGCTATATTCAGGGAACTGCCTGCAATTCCATATAAGCACAGGGCAACATTAACTAAGGATAAAGAATAACAAGATAACCCCATGATGATAGTTGCTTAAGTGCCTAAGCGTCCCCAGCTACAGACCAAGCTCTTTCCTGCCCTTGACCTTTCCACACCCTGTTCCCTGACCTGGAGTGTTCTCCTGGCCAGCACTTCCTGTCCTTCAGAGCTCAATACAAAACTGACTTCTACATAGGGGCCTTTCCTACACTGCATGTCATTGCAGATTTCCCTTGTTATTCCCTCTCATAGTACTTATTACAAATGAACAGGTCTATAGCTACATCCATTTATGTGTTTACTTGCTTAAAGCCTCTATTTAACTCTAGGTTCCACGGTGGTGGGAATACTGGCTTCGTTCAGCACCAAGTCCCCACTGCCTAGAAAAGGAGCCAGCACACGGCAGGTTGCCATTGACTGTGGGCAGAACAAGAGGCCAGACGCTTGCTGCTGGAGAAAGGACTGAATCAGATGCACTGGGTTGGGCTAAGCAGCAAGGAACCCAAAGGAAGACGCAGTACCACAGAGGCAGCGATGTCTATGACAATATGCAACAAGTCGATCTGAAAACACATCATTACGCAGCAGAGTGCTAGTTAAAATGTATGGGAAAGAAAGACAATATTTCTTCCAATTCAAAATTAGTAAACAGTCACTTGACAAAACAGGGAAGCAAACTAAAGTACCATTCCTGCACGGCACAGTGCAGAGACCAGGAATTAGGGGCCTGTGTTCTAGTCCCAATGCTACCACAATCCATGTATAGTATTTTAAGACAGTGGCTCTCTCCTAAGAGCATCTGGAATGCTGTGGTGAGCAACAGTGATAAGCAATCAGCACCAAAATTCTGGAGTTAAGGACCAGACATGGTCACTGTTCCATGGTGCACAGGACAACCCTTTACCAGTGGTCGGCAAACTCATTAGTCAACAGGGTCAAATATCAACAGTACAATGATTGAAATTTCTTTTAAGAGCCAAAAACCGACTTCTGACCATGGGCCATGAAGTTTCAATCGCGCTGTATGTGTGCGCCCGCCTGTGGTATTTTGTGGAAGAGCCACACTCAAGGGGCCAAAGAGCTGCATGTGGCTTGCGAGTCGCAGTTTCCCGACCACTGCCCTATACAACAAAGTCCAACCCTGTATCCCACAAACTTCCACATCTCTCACCTGGCATTTAACTAACCTTAGAACCTAATTCCATTTTACAAATAAATAAAAAACCCACTCAATTATCCATAAAGTCAATGGCCTTGTAAATCAAGGAGAGATTATACTTTGTTTTGCTTGGAATTTTGTTATTTCACTACTTTGAAAAATCCATCAATGGAATGCGAATCTGTTATCTGAGTCACTGACTGTCAGCATTTCTGTCAGCCTACATCTGTAACTGTCACACCCACAGTGACTCAATATGCACACATAAGCACCTGGCAACTTCATTATGTCACTCAGTGGTCATATTATGCACTTACCTAGTAAAATACATCTCATTTTATTCCAAGTCAATTTCTTTTTAGTTTATAATTAGGACATTATGTTAATTTACTGAAATGTAGTACCTTACCTATGAATTTCATTTTAGGGTAGTAAATGGGAGGAGGTACTTATAGTATTTGGTTAAAAAAAAAAAAAATGGAGTGATGGGGTCTGATGAGATGGTAGACCAGTAACTTAGAGCAAGTCACTGAACCACCCAGGTCTCCCCTTCCATCTTAAAAGCGGGAAGTGAGGAACGAATTCAGGCTCTCTCTGTAAAGTCCCCATGACATTTCTAACAAGGGCTCCTGCACCAGCACTGTGGAGTCTTTGGCGCCCTCCTCCATGAGACATGTCCTACCCCCGACACTCGGGCACCACATCCCTGCATTCTCCAGGACACCCCTCCTTCTCAGCTAGTCTCTGCTTCCATACAAGGGAACGTTATTGGTCCACACTCATTACCTCCAAGTACACTAAATGAAAAGAAAAACATCTCACAATGATGATTACTCTTCAGTTTGAGACTTATTATTTACTCTGGTACACACGTTTCATTTATTCCCACACTCTCTCCAACACTTTCACCCACATAAACACGTGTGCTCCCCACATGCCTACCCAATAGCATACATCACAGACATATCCACCCACTTGGTTACAAGTGCCCAATCAGATATGTACATCATAAAGAACATTCAACACCATGAGCTCTGTGAGTGGGTAGACAAATGGAAAGACACATGACTGAATGTGTCAGCATGAACAAATCTAAATGACAAAAATATATTGGGGGAGAATGATGGGTGAACAGTGGGAAAGGGGTGCTCAGAAAACAGTGATGTAATGCTAGAATAAGAGAGATATTGGTTCAGAGAAAACAGTGCTAATTAGTTACTCCAACTTAGATAAATTAGTCTTTTGGGAAGTCATTTATAAAATACAGAGGTTAAACTAAATGATTCTATAAAAATTCATCACAATTCCAAAATCCTAGGATTCTACAGAAATCTTGATTTTAAAACAAATTTAATGCTGCTTTTGATTTATTGTTTTCATTCTTAACCAGATGCCTGATGCATAAATTCGTACCCAGGTTGGGGTCTCTTGGCCTGGTCAGCAATTGAGGCCGATCAGAGCTGGCCAGCTTGGGGAGGTGGTGGGGGACCACGGGAGGTTGGCTGGCAGTGGGAGGTTGGCTGTGGGAGCACACTGACTACCAGGGGCAGCTCCTGCATGGAGCATCTGTCCCCTGGTAGCCAGTGCATGTTATAGCTACCAGCCGACTGTCTGGTCCTAACACTTAGGCTTTTATATATATAGACTAGAGGCCCAGTGCATGAAATTCATGCACGGGGTTTGAGGGAGGTATCCCTCAGCCCAGGCTGAACTCTCCAATCTGGAACCCCTTGAGGGATGTCCAACTGCCCGTTTAGGCCTGATCTCACAATCCATGACTGCTGGATTCCAACCACTCGCCTTCCTGCCTTCCTGATTGCTCCTAACCACTTCTGTCTGCCAGTCTGATCACCCCCTAACCAATCCCTGGCCAGCCTGATTGATGTCTAATTGTTTCCCTGCCAGCCTAACTGCCTTCCCCTACAGGCCTGGTCACCCCTAACTACCCTCCCATGCAGGCCTGGTCCCCCCCAACTGCTCTCCCCTGCAGGCCAGGTCCCCCCCAAGTACCCTTTTCTGCAGGCCCAGTCACCCCCAACTTTCTTCCTCTGCCAGCCTGGTCACCCCGAACTGCTCACCCTTGCAGTCTTGATCATCCCCAACTGCCCTTGGTCACCCCAACTTCCCTCCTCTGCTGGTCTGATCACCCCCAACCGCCCTCCCTTGCAGGCCTGGTTCCTCCCAACTGCCCTCTCCTGCTGGCCATCTTGTGGTGGCCATTTTGTGTCCATGTGGGGGCAGGATCTTTGACCACATGGGGGGCAGCCATCTAGTGTGTTGGAATGATGGTCAATCTGCACACTACTCTTTTATAGGTAGGATTATTGTTTAAATCATAATACTATCATTGTGCTTCAAGAACAATGTTTTATGCTGGGGCCCATCTTTGCTAGACCTTATGATAAGTGCTATAATGGAGGGATTAAAAATAATGTATTTTTGGAGTATGGACAAGGCATATTTAACTCTGCTATGGAGGACCTCATAGAGGAGCTGACATTTTAGCTAGGTGTTAAAGGATAAGGCATTTTAATAAAAAGTTGTGGTTTTCCTGGAAAATATTAAGAAACCCAATTACAACCTAACAGTAAACAAATATAAGTAAATGCTGCACCTGTCTGTTTTCTTTTTACACATGTTTCACCAACAGCATTGGCAATGGAAGCAGTCCATCCTCCAAAGGAACTGATACTTGTAAATCCTGTTTTCAGTTGGATGCTAGAAACTGAAGTATAGTTTATGGGGCACTGAGTCCTGACACATGGTCACTTCCTTAAATAGTATTACCTTGCTATCTGCTCAGTCTCTCCATGTTGTTTTTAATTCAAAATACGAAAATTAAGTCATAATTTTCATTCAAATTACAAAATACGCAAACAAAGTACAAAGTGACCAGGCAGGTTTTTAGAAATGTTTTGCTAAAGTCTTAACAATATATTAAGATTTTTTGAATTTTATAACAGATATTAATTAGTAAGATATACTCTAGAGCAGTGGTTCTCAACCTTTTTAATGCCGAGACCCTTTAATACAGTTCCTCATGTTGTGGTGACCCCAACCACAAAATTATTTTCATTGTTACTTCATTACTGAGAACCGCTAGTAGGGTCACCTAACAACATCAGAAAACACAGATATTTACATTACGATTCATAACAGTACCAAATTACAGTTATGAAATAGCAACGAAAATAATTTTATGGTTGGAGGTCACTACAAGATGAGGAACTGTATTAAAGGGTCACAGCATTAAAAAAGTTGAGAACAGGAGAACCAAGATGGCGGCATAGGTAAAACACCTATCTTGCCGTGATACACAGCAATTTTAAAACTACAACGTAACGAAAGAACAAACACCATCCAGAATCACCGGAAAGCTGGCTGAGTGAAAATTCCACAAATAAAAGTGAAGATAAGACACTGTGACTCAGAGGAGCAGCGGCGGACAGTGTTGAAGATATGCGCGGAGTCAGAGGTTTGGAGGAGCCGCGCGCACCAGCGGATAGGGTGGGCGGCTGAAAACTGGCCAGTTTTCTTGAACGGGGGAGACAAAGACGTCCCACTGGACTGATTCTCCAGCTCTGGGCAAAGTCCAGGGAACCCACTATCATACGGGGTAAAAACTGGACAGTGGGAGGGCACGCCGAAGCTCGGGTGCTGCAGGGGTCTGGTGGCTTGTGGAGAAGGCAAGCTTGTGCGGAGTGCGCGTGAACTTGGGAACAGTGCAGCTGCCTGACCGCACAGAGAGCACTCATGACTTGCTCTTTCATTCGGGAAACTGTCAGACTGCATTGTTTTGTGACCCTGGGTGAGACATTGGGTGTGCAGACTCATTTGGGGAGAGTCTGAATTCTCTGGCAGCTGGTGGAGCTCGGCAGCGGCTCTCTCCCAAAGGTGCTGGCGGCCATTGCCCCCGGCACAGAGTCCCTGGGGCCGCATAGGGCGGAGCTAACGCTGTCTGCTTGGCCCGGAGATTCCGCCCATCCAACCTGAGCATAGCTGAACTTCACAGACAATTGGCCTGGAGGTCAACCCCTCCAAGTGCTAACAACGATTAACCTGAGCTTAACTTCAGCAAGACTGTGCAACCCATATCCACCTCAGGTAACTGGGGAGGTTGAGCCACTGTCCCTTGTAGGACATCTATCACAAAAAGCTAATTGACCAACTCAGGGAAGCAGCTACCATGCAGAGACATGGAAAGAAATCAGATGTGAAAGAAATGGAGGAAAAAAAACGACTGGACATGGAATTCAGAACCACGGTTATAGGGCTTTTCAAGAGGCTCCTAGAAAAGGCCGAGACCTATAAGGAAATAAGCAAGACCTACAAGGAAATGAACGAGACCCTCAAGGATATGAATGAGACCTGCAAAGAAATGAACAAGACCAACGTGGAAATGATTGAGTCCTACAAGGAAATGAACAAGACCTACAAGGATATGAATGAGACTCTCAAGGATATGAAAAAGGACCAACCAGAAATTAAGCATACACTGACTGAATAAAAAATATTATACAAAGACCTAAAAGTACTCTAGAGCACCCCAAGAACAAAGTTAAAGATTTGAAATACAAAGAGGTAAAATCCACTCAGCTGAAAAAGCAAGAAACCAAAAGAATTCAAAAAAATGAAGATAGTGTAAGGGGCCTCTGGGACAACCTCAAGCATACCAACATCTGAATTATAGGGGTGCCAGAAAAAGAGACAAAGCAAGACAATGAAAACCTATTTGAAGAAATAGTGACCGAAAACTTCCCACACCTGGTGAAAGAAATTGACTTAGGAGTCCAAGAAGTGCACCAAACCCCAATATATAAGAACCCTAAGGATCACACCAAGACACATCATAATTAAAATGCCAAGAGCAAAAGACAAAGAGAGAATATTAAAAGCAGCAAGAGAAAAACAGTTAGTTACCTATAAGGAAGCACCCATACGATTGACTGTCAGCGGATTTCTCAACAGAAACGATGCAGGCCAGACGGGAGTGGCAAGAAATATTCAAAGTGATGAATAGCAAGAATCTACACCCAAGATTATTCTATCCAGCAAAGCTATCATTCAGAATTGAAGATCAGATAAAGTGCTTCGCAGATAAGAAAAAGCTAAAGGAGTTCATCACCACCAAACCAATATTATATGAAATGCTGAAAGATATTCTTTAAGAAAAAGAAGAAGAAAAAGGTAAAGGTGTAAATTATGAACAACAAATACACATCTATCAACAAATGAATCTAAAAATCAAGTGAATTAATAATCTGATGAACAGGATAAACTGGTGAATATAACAGAATCACGAACATAGAGAAGGAATGGACTGACAATTCTTGGGGAGTAAAGGGGTGTGGGAAGTGCAGCAAGAGACTGGACAAAAATCATGCAACTATGGGAGAGGACAGTGGAGGGGGGTGAGGGCGGAGGGTGGGATGGGTACTAGGTGGAGGGGAGCTATAGGGGAGGAAAAAAGGGGGGACAATGTAATCAATAAACTGAACAATAAAGATTTTTTTAAAAAGTTGAGAACCACTGCTCTAGACTCAAATAAAGCTTTACATGATATCATATTAAGACAGTATAATTCAAAGTGAGTCTTATATTCCTGACTAATAGTAGAAACAGAAGTAAGAAATTTTAAACAAAAATCACAATACTCACAATTTTCACACTTAGGCTTGAAACTCCATGATCATGAAGTTCATCCTCAAACAGGAGAACTTCTTCAAAAAACTTAATCTGTTCTCTGGCTTTCAATTTCTCTGTATCTATATGATCTGTTGTAGGCACAGCCTGAAAGAAAAATGTCCGACAGTGCACGTGAAAATCTTTCTGGGGAGCTGGAGACAGGAAAGTAGCTAATGCTACTCTACAGCCTCCAGGAGGCTGTTCCTAAATCAGCCCACAATCATGACTGCAGCAGGTTAAAACAAGTTCCCGAAATCTCCTCACTCCTGGCAGCCATGTCACAAAGGCTCCCGCTCGCGCCCCCCCCCCCCCCCCCCGACCCCGGCCCCAATTTACAGAGTTCTTCAATCAGGAGTGAGGAGAGAAGACATGAACCTATGAAGCATTATAAAAGTCAGATGAACCTTGCTTCCCATGAGACTGCAAATGAGGGATTTTTGTCTGTCCCCTGTGTATCCAGGGCTCCTAGGATTACTTGCCCAGCACATAGTAAGAGCTCAAGAATGAATGAATGACTACATGGGTTCTCAAAAATTGTGTTTTCGTCTTGGAAGCAGCACAAAATAGTTAATGATTGGAATACAGGAGTGGCAGCAAGTGAAGACAAGAATTAAGTTGCTGCCATGAACTTCCAGCTTCCCAATATTCTAACAATCTCCACAGAGAGAAGGAACCCCTACTCCTTACATTTCTGCCTAAATACCCACATATGATATGGGGTCTCCAGTAACTACTTTTTAAAAAATATTTCGTTTTGATTTTTTACAGGAAGGAAGGGAGAGAGATAGAGAGTTAGAAACATCGGTGATAGAGAAACATCAATCAGTTGCCTCCTGCATGCTCCCTACTACAACCAAGGTACATGACCTTGACCAGAATCCAAGGTACATGACCTTGACCAGAATCGAACCTGGGACCCTTGAGTTCACAGGCCAACACTCTATCCACTGAGCCAAACCAGTTAGGGCTCCAGTAACTACTGTTAATGAAAATAGTTACAATGAAATACATTTTGTTCTCTATGACAAAGTGTGATATTTAGAAACTGCAATCTAAGCCAAATTTCCCTCATTTCAGTCACACTGTAAGATTTAAAAATAAATAATAAGCAAACAAAGCAAATAAATAATCAGATAAAGCTCCCAACATGAGACCTACCTATTCTGCCTTCTTTGTGTATTTATCATGAAGTAATCTACCCTAAGCAGGTCTTACACAGATGCAATTTAACATTCACATAGAGCTTTAGAATCTGTTGGGAGCTTTCCCATCGATGACCTCGAATCACAACTCGGCTGTGAGGCAGACATTTCTGTTTACCCTATTTACTGATGAGACTACGACTCAGATAAACAGATTAAGTAACTCCCCTAAGATCATACCAGTTCACACATAGTACAGGCACGACCGAAGTCCCATCTGCCCACATCTCTATTCAACTGTACAATTGGGAGCTGCTGCTAGCAGGTCTGTCTAAAGCAGCGGTTGCCAACTGATGGTCCGAGGACTACTGGCCCGTGAGGTCCGAAAGGTTGGCGATCACTGGTCTCAAGCACATGCCTAAACACCTCTCGACAGTGACAACATTAAGGCAGTAGATCACGATCAAACCACATATAATTAAAATCCCTCCACTATTTCCTACTGATAATCAAGAAGCAAAATCCCCTTATGTTAGATTCTGAAGCCCCCACAACAGAAATAAACAGGTGACAATAGTAGTAAAAAATAAACCATTACTAGAAAATTCTAATGCCAAGACTGTCCAAGATAACTGATGACTCATAAAATAAAAAAAATAACAGTTACCTTTAACTTGAGGGCTTCTCCAAGTAACGTTCCCTTATAGTCTGTTGTAAAGGTCCAATCGTATGGTTTAATGACTTCCTTGGAGTGCTCACCCTCGGTCCTCAAATACCAAAATGAGAAGGACCAGATTTAGTGATGCAGCATGCAGATCATCTGCATTCGTTATCACACCAAACTACACTCCACACATAATGTAAAACATCCTACTACACACTTGTCAGGATTCGCTAACACAGCCCTTTCTTCCTTCCTGCACACTTACTGTGTTTTAACTTGTCATGTGTGGTGTAGTCTTCCCAATTAGTCTCTGCACTGCCTGAGGACCTTTTTTAAAGCGCATACTCCTTTGTACCTCCAAGGTACCTAGTACATAACAGGCACCAAGTAAATAATATCTGATTTGACTAACAAAGAAAATAAATTTTTCTTAATTTCAAAGGTCCTCAAATTTTCAATGCAAATCACAGCATTTTTCTTAAAAAACAGGAACATTCAAGTACACAATGTACCCTTTACTGAAGAACACTAAATGCTCCAAAAAGAAACTCCAGAGCTCAGCTCAAATGTTACGCAATTAACAAGCATTTTAAGAGGTGGGATAACTAATCTCCATGTTATAGATGAGAAAGATTAATTTAAGAATAATCCAATTACCAAGTTTAATAATAACACTAGCCCTTATTCTAATATTGTGACTGAATATTTCCTTCAGCTCTCTTCTCGGTTTCACCGGTAACTGCCGGGCGCTCACCTGCTCTCCTGCCACTCCTCCGCACAGGCTACTTTAAGCATTCCTTGGTAGTTGTTCACACATCTTAAAGCATCTGTAGCATTGAACTCAATCCCAAAGCCAGAACCATGCTGGATTCTTAAAACGTTGTCTCCAAACATCATTTCGGGGAGGGATGGCATATGCAATTCATCAGCTAACCTATGCACAACCAGAAGTCAGACAGGATAATGTTATACCACTGTAGCACTTTGGTTTCCTTTTTTTCCCTGCATTACTAAGTGAGTTAATTAACATGATATATTTTGTACAATCTATAAATGCTTCAATCATCTATTCTCTCTATTTTCATCTTTTTTTTTAAACCTTCACCTGAAGAGAGATTTTATATGTATTTTAAAGACAGGAAGGGGACTTAGAGAGAGAGAGAGAGAAACATCCATCAGTTGCCTCTCATATGTGCCTGTCTGGGTAGAGAACCCACAACCCAGGTATGTGCCCTGACTGGGAACTGAACCTGAAACCTTTGTGGTGCACAGTACATTGCTCCAACCAACTGAGCCACCCGGCCAGGGCTGCAGACTGGGCAACGGGCTAAAGAACAGGTAGTAAACAGAGAAATAATGTATTATCAGCTACTGATAAGTGACATAAAAAATAAAGGAAGGCAATGGAGGGGGCCTATTTTAGGTAGGATCATCAGACATTGCTTCTGAGATAGCATTTCAGCCTCAAAATTACCTTGTGAGCTGAGAAACACCAAGTTTAGGTACCTAATGACAGATTATAGACCCAGTAAATAGTAATACCAGGCCTCCTCCATTATGCCAGCTGCTTTATAAATACTTGTGCCTTGCCGCGCCTCACCCAGCCAGCATGGCTCCGTGGTGGAGAGTCAACCTGTGAACCAGGAGGTCACAGTTCAATTCCTAGTCCGGGCACATGTCTGGGTGCGGGCTCAATCCCCACCTCCAGTGTGGGACATGCAGGAGGCAGCCAATCAATGATTCTCTCTCATCATTGATGTTTCTATCTCTCTCTCCCCCCCCCCCCCGCTTCCTCTCTGAAATCAATAAAAATATATTTAAAATAAATAAATACTTGCCCCTCATTTGGCCAACCTCATTAGAAAAGAAAGTTTTATTTGCCAAAATCACAAATTATTAATCCACAGATGTGTTTTGATTTGCCTAAACAGTATTTGAAATAGTTGCCAACAATTCAGCAACACATATACTAAAATTGGAACAATACAGAGAAGATTAGCATGGCCCTTGCACAAGGATGATATGCAAATTCGTGAGGCATTCCATATTTAAAAAAAAACACAATGATTGATAGTTATTAACAAAAATTGAGAGTCTTTTGAGGAATCTGGACTTCTGGTTTCTTTTTTGGCCAAAAAAAAAAAGGAAGACTGGCAGTAGTGGGCCTGGCAATCCACATAGCACTGACAGGCTGAAACTGAGTAGCGCTGCCTCCTTAACTGGGGCCCCGGTGGTCCACCAGTCTCCTTAACCCATAAGAAAGTTGAGTTTATAAAGGTTTTTAAGTGGAAACTACTCACTTCTGAAAAAAGCAGCTATATACAGTATATAAATCACCATGCCCATGACCCATCACCTCAGTCAAAACCAGGACTTTCAATTTAGAAATGCAAATCATCAAATGGCAGAATGACCAGTCGCTATGATGTACACTGACCACCGGGGATTGGTGCTCAATGCAGGAGGCAGCACTAGGGAGCAGCAAGCCAGGCTCATGGCTGGCAAGACAGTGGTGGTGCTAGCAACCTCTCCCACCTCCCCTGCAGGTGGGCGGTAAGGAGCGAGGGGTCCCAGACTACAAGAGCCCTGGACTGCAAGAGGGATGTCTGACTGCTGGCTTAGGCCCGATCCCCCCAGGAGTCCTAGACTGTGAGAGGGCATAGGCCGGGCTGAGGGATATCCCCACTCCCCAGTGCATGAATCTTGTGCACCAGGCCTCTAGTAACAGTAATAAGAGTAGAGACTTGTATATAGTTATTATTGGGGCCACAAGAACTGCTGCTCATTTTCTAAATTAATTCCTGTGTTTAATTTTCTCCTCACTTACTATTAAATTCCCATCACTTAAGGCAACTTGGTCTCTAATCCTTGAAACCTGAAAGCAGAGGTTCCATGAAAGTGAATTTTCCAGTTACCCTATGTACCAAATTTATTTTATGGAAATTTTTCAAAACGTATTATAGACTTTGCTGTCTTCTTAAACAGAAAACATAAAATATTATTTAACTTTTTCTTGATTATCAGAGATCATCACATTTAAGATTCTTGTAAGATACCATGCTCAAGTTCGATTGAGAGTGTACATCCTTAGGAGTTCTATGAAATATGCCAGTCACATACGTAAAAGAATCAGTCACTAACTTACACTGTCTCAAATGTTCTAAATTCAGACTATCTTAACTGGCCAAACATAGTATGTTAACACCACTTCTTTTTTTTAATTTATTTGTATTGAGTTCAGAGAGGGAGGGAAAGAGAAACATCAATGATAAGAGAGAATCATGGACCAGCTGCCTCCTGCACGCCCCCTACTGGGGAATTGAGCCTGAACCTTATGCATGTGCCTCAACCAGGAATCCAAATATGACCTCCGGGTTATAGGTTGACACTCAACCACTGAGCCACACATGCTGAGCTTAATGTCATTTCTAAGGCCAAGCTTCACTCTTTAACAAATAGGTATTACCATTAAGAAGGCAGGAAAGACAGGAAGCCTCTATGGGATTTAGATGTCTTAAGTCATTAAAGAAATCCACCTTAATCCAATATTTCTCCTAAATCCACTTATTTAGCACCCTGGGGGTTTTAACACCCTGGCTGATGTATCACAGAAAATTTAGAATGGGTGAAGCTCTAGCCTTTCTTTTGTCTAAGTAGTATACTCCGGCAGATCTATTTAGAAATAACAAATAAAGCCTGACTGATTTGGCTCAGTGGATAGAGCATAGGCCTTCAGACTGGAAGGGCCCAGGTTCGTTTCTGGTGAAGGGCATGTGCCTTGGTTGCGGGCACATCCCCAGTGGGGGGTGTGCAGGAGGCAGCTGATCGATATTTCTCTCTCATCGATGTCTCTGGCTTTCTATCCCTCTCTTCCTCTTTGTAAAAAATCAATAAAATAAAATAAAAAGAAATAACAAATAAAGAGATGAAAGACCTAGGATTTGAATGCCTTGAAAACTCACCATGCATCCATCCCCTCTTAGAGAGTCTGGAAGTAAATTACAAGGTAAATATCAATGGAAGCTGACTGCTTTATATATGCACAAGTTTACCTCTATGGTGCCATATGTAACAGAGAACGTGATAAGGAGAGGAAAACCGAGACAGTAAATCAATCTACAGTGGGATGAAGGGAATTATTTTTCCCTTTCTTTTCTGCATTTTCCTAATTTTTCTCAGTGAATCTGCAAGAATATTACTTTGTTTAATGTATTTATTTATAACTAGGCTGCTGAACATTCTTTTAAGACTCCCTCTTCTCACCGCCTCTCCCCATCACTTCCCTCTACCTCAACCTTAAAAGGCCAGTGCTCCCGAGGGTTCCTTATCATGACCTTTTCCTTCTCTCCTAGAAGATGATTTCCACTCTCTCCCAAGGCTCCAGGTTTCCATTACAAGGCGATGATTCCCAAACCTATACCCACGGGCAAGCCTTTTTTATTACTGTTATTGATTTTTAGAGAGAAAGGATTCAGTCACACCGCAGGGCTATTGTTGTGTTGGTTGTTGTCTTTTTTTTTTTTTTTTTTTTTTTTTTTTTTACAATCTAAGGGAGTGCCCCTGACTAAATAGGTATTGCATGTTTTAAAAATTCTTGCGGCACCCTGGTTGAAAATCCCTGTTTGGGAGTCTACAGCTGATGCCTTTGTATAAAGGTACTCCCTGTGGTGGTCAGATAAAATTCAAAACTGTTTAGCCTGTGGCATAAAAGCTCTCTCAGTGATGTCTCCACCGCCAGAGCCCGCGCCCCTTTCACTCCTGCCCGTCTGGACCTCCAAGCTCCAGCCACACAGAAATGGCTCTCCCGACAAATCAGGGCTCTCCCGCTCCCTGGCCTTCGCTTGGCCAAGATTCGGTTCAGGCATCCCAGCTTCCCGGTGCCTGGTCCGCCTACAGGAGCTCCCAAAACCCCGCGTCTCTGAACCAGTTACTCACACCGGGGATCCTGCTCTCCTAAGACCCTGCATCCCTCAAGGCAGAGGCTGTCACCTTCCGCATCTCCAGTGCCCTGCCCGGCGCAGCACCTGACAGGCTAAAAACCAAGCGAGCCTATCATCCCCGTTACTGACCCCAAGAAAACAGGTCAGACCCCCTCAGGAAAGAAAGATGCAAAGGTGACTGGGGCAGAGAAGTGGGGCAGGTGGAGGCCGGGGCAGGTAGAGATCCTCCGAAACTGCCCTGCGCCACTCAAACCGGGTCGAGTGACAGATTCACGCAGGCGAACCAAACGAGAGACGGGAGGGGCGATGCGAAGATTTACCCAGGTTGTCAGTCAGGGGCCCGGCCTCGGCCTGGCCTCCGCCCAAGGGGAGGGTGGGGGCGGCGCGGAGCCACCCTGCTCCCGCCCAGCCCAGCCCTCGGCTCCCGACCCCCGACCCGCGCCCGTATCCGGGCCCGGAGCCTCACTTCTCCACATCCGCCGACTTCATGATGTGGGTCTTAGCGGCCGTCAGCTTCCAGGGCCCGAAGGAGAAGTCCCGGTGGCTGCTCTGGAAGCCGTGGATCATCATGGCCGCGGCCAGAGCGGCGCGAAGCAGGCCGGAGCGGCGGCAGCGGACACCGGTTTCCCCGCCTCTGCGGCCCGGCCCCCTCGGCTTCCGAGCCGTTACCATGCCCCGCCCCGCCCCGACCCCCGAGGCCCGCCCTTCTTCCCGCCCTCTTCTCCGCCTTGCGCTTTTTGCTTCCGGGTGCAGGCGCCAATGTTGCGTGACCCACGTTACGTCACGACGCACCGGAAAAGGGGAGAAGCAGGTTGTGGGCTGGGCTTCGCCAGAGAGGGGCGTGGTCAGCATCGTGCCGCACCCAGAACTCCTTGGGTGACGGCCTCCAGCTCAGTTTACTGAATGGGAGAGCCTAGGGCTTGGTCAGGGATGGGAAGGCCAGACTGATGTACCCGCTGGGTCATGGCACGGCTTGGGAGAACTCCGGAGATGGTTGGCGGAGGAAGCCCAGAGAGACAGGTGGACCCCTCAGGGGAGAACAGTAAGCAAGCAGACACTCCTGCTCCGACAGGGAAGATAAACATGAAGAGAGGGAAGGAGCTATCCAGGCTTGAAGGTCCAGCCACAGATCTGAGGACCAAGAGCAGGACTTTGGTAGGACCGCAGTGAGAGAGGAAGGCAGAACACCAGCCACAGAAATTTGCTCTGCAGCCAGGGAATGTGTCAAAGCCTCAAGCAAAGGCTCAGTCATAGAGGAGCAGGGAAAGAACCTAGACCCTGAGTTGGGAATGCACTTTCCTTTTTCTCATGCGTATGGTTAGATCAAGTTCCACCTCCACCCGCTTTTAAAAAACCTTGGGGGTGCCCTAGCCGGGGAGCTCAGTTGGTTGGACTTTTGTCCTAATACGCCAAGGTTGTGGGTTTGATGCCAGATCAGGGCACATGCAAGAATCAACCAATGAATGCATAAATGAGTGGAAAAACCAATTGATGTTTCTCTCTCACACACACCAATAAGTACATTTTTAAAAAGAAAAGAAAAACCTTGGTGGAGTCTCTGTGAGAAACCGCCTGTAGTCTTCACTAGCAGAGAGGTGTGCCCAAGGAGCCCAGAATGCTGCTGACCCTTGAGCCCTCGCTAAGGTCAGAGCTATGCACCCAAGGTTTAGTGGGTTTAGTCGAGACAATGGCAGCTGAAGCAACTTCCCCACCAGACAGTCACATAAATCTCACTGATAAGATTGTCTGTTACTGAAAATTGCCCGCCTAAGGGCTATAGGTGTCTCCCAAACCCAATAAAAGGCTGTTAAGGGCTGAACACAGGCGGAGTCCTTCCTCTTAGGATGGGCTCCCGCCTGGCCCCCCAATTTCCAAATTATTTCTTGTCTGTTCTCTTTCATTTGTGTGCAGCCCCTTTTCAGATCCCAAACCTTGAACCATGTGAGCTTGGTCCTTCACATCTGTTCCTTACAATCAAAGAGCTCTGTGGAAACAATGGGATACCTTCGACATCTCCTTGAGTTGCCCTATCCACAACCCTCATCCCCCAAATCCTATCTAATAAAAGAGTAAAATGCAAATTAACCATACCTCCTATCAAGCCATGCTCGCAGCCATGCCCATCAACCAATCAGGAGCAAATTATGCAAATAAACCCCAACCAAGATGGCTGCAGCCACTGACAGCAGGAGGGAGGCATGGGTTTCCCCAGCAATGGAGGAAGCCAAGCTTTCCACCTGCCCTTGCCAGTCTAGGCCTCCACTCTAGGCTACGAAGTTTCAATTATAGAATTTAAATAAATCCAAACAGAAATGGCTGTCTCCACGGAGTGAGCAGAAGGCTTGGCTTTGCTCAAAGCTACAAAGTTTCAATTGTAGAACACAAATTATTCCCAGGTCCCAGGGCCTCTGCTTGGGTTGCTGGGGGGCATGGCCAGTCTGCAAATCATAACAGGCCCCTCACCCAGGCCGCCCCATGCCCAAGGGAACCCCCACCCTGATCCGGGACACCTTTCAGGGAAAACCAATTGGCCCCCACCTATGCACCAGGCCTCTATCCTATCTA